>JAWNNW010000220.1:552500-1752500 GCA_035044465.1 Scaptomyza tumidula | reverse complement strand
TTGCGCTTGTCGCTTTAATTTGCATATATGACAAAATTGTCCGTCAATTTGCCATATGCCATATGCATATGGTAATATGAAAAAACGCAAATCTGTGTGTGTGTGTGTGTGTGTGTATATTTCGATTTATGATTTTAACTGCGCTCTCTTAACAGAAATGATCTATAATACAGTAAATTCTCGATAGTTGAAATTCTTTAAGTTGAAAGTTTATGTATAAAAATTCAAATTAAATTTATGAGATAAAATCATAAAAAGCACTTGATAGGATTTCCTTTGAAAGCTCTTCATTCAAAAATATAAGAAAAATATCATTTCTTATTTCTTAACTTTGAATTTTTAAAAAGTTTTAAAATTTATTGAATAAAACCTTTACAAGATTTCCTCAGAAAATTCTCATCTCATTTCTAAGAAGTTCTTAGCCACGAGAGTTTACTGTATTCACTTGTTATACTGTGTGTACAATATCTGATGTGTGGGATGTTTAAACTACGTAAGTCGCGCAAATAACTCGTTCATTTCGTCATTTCCAGCTGCCGTCAATAAATATCTGCTTTATATATATATAGCATATCTACATATATGTAGCTATGTAAATCCATATAAACAACAAACGCCTTGAAAACTTTTCTGTGTCGCATCGTAAAAATCCTCCAATACATTTTTTTTTTTTGTCTTCAAACTGAGCCGAGAACGCTTTAGTTTTGTTTTTTTTTTTCGATTGCGTTGGTTGTCACGGGGGTTTCGGTGGTGGGCGGTCAGTTTTTCGTTTCGGTTTGAGCCAAATACGTAAAACTCATTTTGACCAAATGCGTTTCAAAAGTATTTTTTGTGCGCCAAGTTAAGAGTGGGCGCTTCAAAAGCAGCTTCAGCAATTACATTGTTCAAAATTGTGACCGTCAACAGATAATGCAAAAATTCCAATGGCAGAGATGTACAAGGCAAAAGTTAAGAAGTTACTTACTCTATCTTAAGAATGATTTGAATAAAAGAAGTAACCCTATAGTTGAAATGAACTAAAACTTATACGTGTTGTGTTTGTAAAAATTAAAATACAGTGCAAAGTTCCATTTTAATTGTGGTTAAGAATTTAAGTTTACTGAATTCATTAACATAAACTAAACTGTGATACAAATTTACGCGCCTAGCTTTTTAAGCAGACAGTTTTTTTTTTGAATTTCTTCAACATAACCTCAAACATAAATAAACAGTTATTTTGCTAACGCAAGCACGAGCATGCGCAACATTTAGCGAAGACACCAACCATATGCACAATAAAGCGCGTCAAAAGTTCTATTGCGCGCGCCGCCTAAAAGCAGGCAACATCTAATAAATACACAAACAAATTTCAAATTGCAGCAGCACGACCACACATATACAGACAGAGAGAGAACGAGAGGCAGTGAGGGAGAGAGAGAGAGAGAGGGAGAAAGAGAGCGCACGAGATACCAAATAGCGTGGGAGAGTAACTGTGGAGGCCGCTGGGGAGGCGCCATGGCACTGAGCAAAACGAGCAAATCGAAAGCTGGCGCCAAAGACGAGCAGAACGAACTGGTAAGTAATAACAAATAATAACAACAATAAATAACAATAACAATACGTATGCACACACTAAAGCGTGTGTGTGTGTGTGTGCAATGACAGAGCTTTGGCAAAGCTGTGGCGAACAATGGAACGCAGCTGCAGCAAGCAGCGCACTTGGCTCAACACACACACACACTAACACAGAGAAACAGACCGACCACAGGTCTCAGGTGTAACAAACTAACGGTGCAGCTCATGGAAACGCCGCAGTCGTCGTCGCGACATCGTAACGAACACGCCGCCGCCGCGCACGAAAACAATTTGCTTTTTTTTTCTGTTATTTATTATTATTATTTTTTTTTGTTGTTGTTTCGTTTGTGTCGACTTTGACTTGAGTGTTGCTGTTGTTGTTGTTTTGCATGCGAAAAGCGCGCGACTTGCGCTTTTGCCAATTAAAAGTCGGTTAAATATATATATATATATATATCTACATAAACTAAATAGACAACTGTTGAACTGTTGATCGTTTTTGTTATTTATCTTAAAACATAAAACGCTTAGCAAATGCAGCGCATTTGTTGTTGTTGTTTTTATGGCCTGAATGGCAAAGTGCATTGCTAAGGAAGAGAGGGGCGAAAACAGAGTGAGAGAGAGGGAGAGGACAAAACTTTGTGCTCTGTGTGTTCCAGCTTTAAGTGCCGCGCTTTACATGGCATATAGTTATAGTACGTGCAAAAAATTAATCATTGAACATTAAAACAAAAAACAAGTAAGGCTCTAGGTGACAAATCCCGACTAGAAGATACCCTTTAAACCCTATACTAAACGCGTACAGTCAGTGTGTGCAAGTATGTGTGTGTGTGTGTGTACGAGCATGGTACATACTTTACTTAACTTCAATGTTCCATATCTCCGGTGTTTCTTAACCGATTTCAACAATCATTTCACAGATTTTCATTATTTTGTCTATAGTTTCAAACGCTGTTTTCAAGTTTTACATCTTCAACATTTTCTTGTTATCAATAACATGTGTATATCGAAAACGGGATGAGTTATCGATAATTTTTTATGGGATCGCAGATGCTTCCTTCTGCCTGTTACATACTTTAGCACACAATCATTATACCCTTTTTACACATTTTCAATTGTTTTTAGGGTATAAAAAAAACCGCCAACGTTGAGTTTTTGTGTTGTTGTTTGTGTTGTGTATCGTGACATTTGTTGTTGTTGTTGTTGTCAATGTTTGTTTTGTTTTGTTGTTGTGTTTTGCACCAATTTTGCTTGGGCCGCTTCTACATGTTGCATAATCGCATTGCGTATACGTAACGCCAAAAACTTAAACTCAACGAAACTCTACACACACACACACATATACATATATAACCTCCAAGATCCTGCGGCGGCATTCGCGCAATTTATCGATAGCTGCCCAAAAAAAGCAACCAAAATCGACAAAAACGAAAACCAAAAACAAAACCAAAAAATCACAGCCAAAAATATTTTCCCACCATTAAAGCGCACACAACAACAACAAACACACACACGAACACACATACATATATACAAAATCACGCGCATTATTCGTTCACAAAATGGACAAATACTTTCAGCGCGGGTGTCTATAGTAGGTGGTGGGTGGGGGGAGTTGGGGTGCACCCACAAGCAGCAGTTTTTGTTGTTGTTGTTTTTGCTTGTGAAGCATATTGCTTAAAACAATTTGTTGTTTGTTTGTTTGCTGCAACAACAACAACAACAACAATGCTTAACTGTTATTTATTTGCTTTTTTTTTTGAAGGGGTTCTTCTTAATACATTTTGAAGAGTTTTTTTTTTTGGCTAACAACAATTCAATGTCTTTGTATGGCCAAAAAGGCGCAAATTAGCAGCCCAAAACTGGCAACACTTCAGGTGGGGAGGGATTGTATATATATATACATGTGTGTGTGTGTATTTGTTGACCAGTGCGTGACTTGTGGGCTCGGCCGTTGCACAGTGGTTCCAACAAGGACGAAAAGCAGCAAAAACAAAATTTTTTAAATCGGTTTTAAAAATATTAAGAAATAATTAAAAAAAAACAAATCAATAAACTTATCACTGATTAACAATACAGTTCGATACAGTGAACACTTAAGAGTAAATAACGAATACAGCTTAATACTTAAAGAATACATTATGTTACATACCTTAAATCCAACATACAAAACTCGATTCTTCTCTAATGAAATGGATTTTTCTATAAAATTGATGAAGTCGTCAAGATTGATCTTAGTTCAAGTAAAGTTTGCATTGATTTTAAAATTAATGTTTTTTAAAGCACAAAATTGATTCAAACCATTATTCTTCGAGTTCATGTAAAGTTTTTCCTTCGTTTAAGTGCCGACTTACTTGATTCAAGATTTTTTTATCTTGAATAAGATTTCTTTGTTTATTCTATATTCATTTTTTTCGGTCATTTATTTTATTTTTCCAAATTTAAGCTTATTATTTTCTTTGACATTAAGCATATTCAAAATTCTTAAACAGAAAATAAATTATTATTATTATTATATATACATATATTTTTTTATATTATTTATATATATTTTTTTTACATATATTTAGTTTTGTTTTTATATATTCTTTCATATAAAAAAAAATCTATTTTTTCTCTTAACCCTTTATTTTTGCCCACTGTGCGGGGTTGAAAAAAAGATGAAGAAAAACACACACAACCAAAAAAAATCTTTAGCGGTGCAACAACACATTTGTATGGCTAACGCGACGCCTTGTTGCAGTTGCACGTTGCAAGTTGCTGTTGTTGTTGTTTTTTGATTGTGCTGCTACTTTTGGGTCAAGTAAAAGGCATTTGCAATTGCATTTTGTTGTTGTTGTTTGCTTTTTTTGGGGAATTGTCAAAGTTGGATTTGGGGCGTGGCTTTGCCACGAAATTGAATGACTCATGCTTATCAGTATGGGAAAGGGGTGTGTGTGTAGGGAAAGGGGGGGGGGGGGGGTTGGAGTTGGAAAGCAAAGAACACACGAAAACCAATCAAAGATTCTCGATTTGCGCTCCTGAACGGAAGTAATTACAAAAATGGCTAAATTGTAGGTACAATTTAAATGTTTGTTTGTCGTTGTTGGCGTTATTGTTGTTGTTGTTGTGTCGGTCTGACGTCATATGGCGCATATTGATGTTCAATCCAAAATCGATCGATCGATCAATCGGGAAACAAAACAAAACACAAAACACAAATGGCAACCGGCTGCCGGCTTAAAACGGCAGCAAACCACAACAACAACAAACAGCAACAATAATAGATGACAATGGCTTACTAAATTGATTGTTAAAACGTATTTATCGATTCAAGCATCGTTTTACACACACAAACACTAATAGAACAGTGAGAACTTTGCGAGTTTGTCTTGTTGGTCAGGAGGGTGGGCAAGGGAGGGAAGTCCAAAAACAGTTGACACTCCAATAAAAGCTTACGTTCAAAGAAAAGTTGAGGGTGGGAAGGGAAGGGGAACATGAGACTGAGTATAAGTGTTTGACAGAACTGGCGATTGTCAAATGAGCGCTTTGCATTTGAACGAAAGTAAGAGAGCGAGAGCGTGAGAGAGCAAAGTGCAAGGCTGACGTTCGTTGAAAGCCCTGTTTCGTTAAGTTTCTAATATGATGCATTTAATTCGCTTCGTTAAGTCGCGCTGTTAATGATGATTTTAACGAAAACGTTTAACCGTTGGGCTGCAATTTGCATGCGTGATCTTTTTATTTCGCAAACCGATATAGAAAAACTTATCGAAAGTCGTTAAACTTCTTTTAATATCACTTAACCCACTTTCAATGAATCCAGGAAATAAGAAATTTTATCTCTTTCAGGTTTTTTTTTTTTAGCATGGCAAGCAAAACTCTTTTGTAAATATCATTATCTGCATTATGCATTACGGTCTTCTTTTTTTTCTCAAGTCTTCTTCTTCTAGTCACGTACTTAGCAAAACTTTAATTATAGCGATGAGATGAGTTAATGCACAGAGTGGTACAGGAGGTGGGGCTGGGGGGAGGGAGGCAGGGGAAGTGGGCCCCCCATTCAACTTGGGTCAGACTAGTTGGCTTAATCAGCTCTAAGCTCAACAGTAAGCCAATGGCCAAATGAGCAATTGAACAACAACAAAAAAGAAAGAAAAAGGGCCAAGCATTTTCTTTTCTTGTTGTTGTTGCTGTTGGCTTTTGTGGCTTGTGGACGCGACCTTTAACCGCATTTGACCGCATTTGGGTTTTCTCTCTCTCTCTCTCTCTGTCTCTCTGTGTGTTGTTTTCCATTTCACTGCGTTGAACTATGCACGCTGCCCTTTAAGCAAAACCTTTTTTTTTTTGTTGGTTTTTTAAGTGCATTTTGGGTCGCGATGTTGTGTAACAATAATAATAATAAAAAAATAAAACCACAGATAGCCAAATTTTAACGAAATGTATATGTACATGCGTGTGTGTGTGTGTGTGTTTGTTAAGTACATACAAACTTTTACACATCTTCAATTCTTGAGCTTTGTTCTTATTTATGGGCTTTTAACTTTATGAGCCGATTTGCATGCTCTGCAGAGTAGAGGCTTCTCTAAGTATGTGTGTGTGTGTGTATGAGAGTGTGGCCAAACTTTTTGTGAGCAAAACAAGCTAGTTGTGTGTGAAACTAGCTAGTTATAGCGGGTAAAAGGTACCTTTATGATTTTCTCAAAACGTTTTCAACTTTAAAATTAGTTAAAAATACAAAAACAAGTAAGAAGGCTCTAGTCGAGAAATCCCGACTAGACGATACCCTGATCCCTATACTTCACTCGTACAGTCAGTGCTTGCAAGTGTGTGTGTGTCTGTGTACGCGCATACTCCATACTGCATACACAACTTCAATGTCCCATATCTCCGGTGTTTATTATCCGATTTCGATAAAATTTTCACAGATTATCATTATTTTGCTTTATAATTCAAATTGCATCTCAAAGTTTTAAAAATTCAAGATTTTTTTGTTATCGATCCCATGTGTATATCGGAAACGGGAAGAGTTATCGAAAATCGGAAAGAAACTTGTACTGCCTAGGGATTAGGCGAGCTTGAGTTCCAAATCTGGAGTCTCTAGCTCTTATAGTCTCTGAGAACGGTTGGCTCATACATACAGACGGACAGACGGACAGACGGACGGACAGACGGACATGGCTATATCGACTCGACTGTTGATGCTGATCAAGAATATATATACTTTATAGGGTCGGAGATGCTTCCTTCTGCCTGTTACATACTTTTGCACAACTTCATTATACCCTTTTTTCCCATTTTTAATGGGATCAGGGTATAAAAAGAACCAAAATTTTTTTTCATGCATTGCAATCTCTTTTAGAAAAATTATTTAATATTTATTACAATTTGAGGTTTATTTATTTTGTTTTTGAACTTAATCTATTTAAATGTCCACTCGACCCAAACGTTTAAAAAGTATCTAAATCATTTCAAAAGTTAATTGTCGATGCTCAATTTGTTTAATTATGGTATATCAAAAGCATTCGACTGTAAAGGATTGTAGATAGATAATAATCCCATTTAACAAAATAAACCGCTGTTGGTTGAGTTTGTTGCTAAATTGGTTCAACACTGATTCAAGTTTTGCAACGGTAACAAACCGTTTTGTTCTTTAGCTTTAACTATTTAGTTTTGCTTGCTTTGGTTTGTGCTTTATGCTTTGAGGCTGGCTAGTTTTCTAGTTTTGTTTTTGCATACCCTGTACAATTGGGAAATGCTTAAAAGGGTTTGATGAACTGTGCAAATGTTTGTAACATACAGAAGGAAGCACCATATACCATAAACTATATATTCTTGATCAGCATTAGCAACCAATGGCATTATCGGTACTATCACGTTTTCAATATACAAATGTTATCGATAGGCAAAAGAAATTCAAAAATTTTACATTGTTTCATTTGCCCAAAACCTTTTTCGTCGTAATATTATTCATTCGTTTTCGATAAGCTTTTGTTATCGATAGTTATCGATAGTTATAAAGCTTTGAAAATTAAGGATTTGCTTTCTTCTTGTAAAAATGACAAGTTTTGATTGATCAGCTGTTGAAATATTATTAAGATCGGCTAAGAAACTCCGAAGATATCGAAGATTATAATTATAGCACGTACAGACATGATTAAGCATGCACAAACCTTAACTGTAAGCTTATTGAAAACGTTCTTTGATGAGGTAAAAAACTATTGTACAGGGTATCTTGCTGACATGTACTTCTTTGTATTGCGCTTCAAAGTCGACGAAACGATAAATCGAAAAAAATTCCACCAACTTAGTTAAAGAGAAAAAAAATAAAAAACTTACTCCTTTGCCTTCTTGGTCCAGTTGCTGCTACGATTTTTTTGGTACTTTTTTCGCGTGTCGCGTTTCGCGAGCTGAAATGTTTTGTTGTGCGGCAATAGAAATTCAAATCGGTTGCAGCGAAAGTGCAACATTAATTAGGCAGCAGCAACAACATCAACAACAATAAAACCGTAAGCAACAACAAAGAAAACCGAAGAACCGAAAAGGCCGGAGAGAGGAGGAGCGATATCGATGTAGTCATAGCAAAGAGCGCTCCCAAAATTGCACGCCGCCAGATGATCGAATGGTGGTGATCCTTCTACTGTCGCCATGCACGTGCAGCCAAAGCAGCAGCAGCAGCAGCAGCAGTCGCCCCGCCCACCACCACTACCCACAACCACCAACAACACCATTAGCACCAACATCAACAACAACAACAACAACAATACCAAATGCTCGCAGCTCCTCGCCACGCAACAGCAGCAGCAGCAACAACAGTAGCAACAATGGCAATGTCTCCTCATCGGCATCCACTGGCGATACGGCAATCCCCACTAGATTGTATCGCACCACAGCTCAACCACGGCTGTATCATCAGCATCATCATCATCAGCAGCACCACCCATCTTGGCCTAGTCATAGTCATAGCCACTACCAGCCACTGCCGCCCCCAGCTCCCTGGTTGCCACAAGCAGCAACAGCAGCAGCAGCAGCCAATGCGGTGCCAAAACCGCCTCGCAGTTACGCCCACACCAACGCCCATGGATCGCTTGTATATCGAATCTACGCACAACAGACTCAACACTATCCACTCCACCATCCACAACATCCACAGCATCCACAGTGTGGAGTCAACAACAGCCTGCCACAGCTACAGCCAACACCTGCCAGCTACTTTACTAACACAAACTATAAGAAAACCACCAACAATAATAATAATAATAACAATAACAATAATAATCATAATAATAATAATAGCACTTGTGGCACCAACAACAACAATGCCACCAACACAACAACGAGTGCCGACTATGTGCGTCACGTGACCCGCGTTAATTTCTACGACATTGATACTTCGCAGGTCGAATTCGAGCCCAAAGATGACGACGACAGCAATGAGGCAACTGCTAACGATACAGAAGCTATAACCAAAGAAGGTGAGTGCCAACAGATATAGATATATATATAGAAATAGATATAGATATAGATAAAGATGTGGATATAGATATGGATATAGACATAGATATAGATATAGATATAGATATAGATATAGATATAGATATAGATATAGATATAGATATAGATATATATATATAGAAATAGATATAGATATAGATATATTTAGATATAGATATAGATATGGATTAAGATATAGCTATGGTTTAGATATGGATATGGATAAAGATATAGATTAATATAAAGATAAAGATAAAGATGTATATATATATATAGATATAGATATAGATAAAGATATAGATCTAGATCTAGATCTAGATATAGATATAGATAAGGATGTAGAGATGTATATATATATCCATATATAGTTATAGATATATAGACCAAAACTTTTTTCAGAAATACTTTTTAATTCTTAATATATCTTATAAATAATATACTAGAAATCCAGAGCTCTTGTTTTCGCCTCATTATTTCGAACTCAACGAGCCTTTCCCACCTTATCCATAATTTTTTGTCAATATTCTTAATTATTCCTGGAAAATTGGTGAACAGTTTTCTTTAATTCTTTTATAAATGTTTGAAGATATGTTTAAAACAGGTTTCAACCAAATACTTTATATAGAAATATAGTTATAATCCCTTAGTTAGAATAATAAATAAAATATGCAAAAGCTTTTATTGCGCTTCTCGATCTTGAAATCTTTCCAGTGTTGAGAGACACATTGTAACAATAAGG
Source organism: Scaptomyza tumidula (assembly GCA_035044465.1). Classification (NCBI taxonomy): domain Eukaryota; kingdom Metazoa; phylum Arthropoda; class Insecta; order Diptera; family Drosophilidae; genus Scaptomyza; species Scaptomyza tumidula. The sequence continues at coordinate 1,742,740 of JAWNNW010000220.1, read as the reverse complement.
AACTTGTTCGATTAAACGAGTTTTATAGTAAATTCATCCAAGAAAAAGATCTTATCTATTTTTCCATAGCCAAACAACAACAATGTTGTCACACACCCAGTTTGATCTTGGTGTATTCGTGCATTCGTTTGCTTACTCATTGAAACAATTTTGGGTCAATTATAATAATTATCCGATTGAATTGTGAAGGTAGTATATACTATAACCATACATATATCTATTATGTATAATGCTCGTTTTTGAAAAATTATAATAATAATTATTCGTCATACATTTCAGTTTATGATGCGATTGCATCAGAACGTGCATGCAGTATTCAGATCTTTAATGAATGTATTCGAATGATTCATTAATATCATGTATACGACTCGATATCATTTATTATTATCTTTCTTTTTCTTCCTTTTGTTTTGCATTGTGAATTGATCCCTTTCGCTGCATTGGTTTTTGTTTTTTGTTATGATTCCCAATCCAATCCCAACCGACTCGACAGTTTTTTTTTTTGTTTTATCGCTCTGTTGCGGAAATCATAGAAAGTTTGATTTAATTATGTGATTAACATAGCACAAAGGCGCCTTTTGGCTACAACAACAACAACAACAACGACGACGAACTGGGATAACTTGTAACATTGTGGAAAAAAGTGTTAAAATTAGAAATAACAAGCAGCTACAAGCAACAACAACAACAGCAACAACAACAATGGCAAAATGTTAATGCAATGTAAAAAAGAAAATGTTTCAAGCAGCAAATTTCCCACGTTAGCAAATCATTAAAAATCAACGCCAGCCAACAAGCAGCAGCAGCAGCAGCTTCAGCCACAACAACAACAACAACAACAACAATAATAATAGCTGCACAATTTGATTGTTGCTGTTGGCATCTTTTTTGCATATATGCAGAAATTTAATAATTGGAGCTCACAGCTTGTTATGCCACAAACAGAAATCAGAAAACAGAAAACAAAAAAAAAAACTCTCTTTTACAATGTTAACAACATTTGAGACTACACAAACACTTACACAATCTCAAGAAATCTTAAAACAACTTTTAAAAATATATTTTCCTTTTAAGTGAGACACTTTTGGGGGGATTTAAGAAATTGTGTTAAGCAATTGAAAGATATTAAATAATCATGTTTGAAAATTAAGTTTTAATGACATCGAAAAAGTAATTTCAGATTCTTAAAGTATATTCTTAACTTAAAATAAGTATTAACTACCTTAATCAAGCTCAAATGATCTTAATATTAATGTATATAACCTTGAATTAAGCAGAACTTAACTTAAATCGATTGAAACTCCACTTTAACTCTGTAACTTGATTTATGATCGATATTCTCTCGACTTCAGCTTGAAATGTTTGGATTTAAAGTCCAAATGTTAAATGATACTTTAGATGCAATTGATAGGAAATCTAGTAAAAACTTCATTCGTACAACGAAGATTAAAGTACATTAAGTTTAGCTTAGAAACACAATTTTCAATGAAGAATGTTTAGCTTAAGATATCGTTTATTCACATACATAATTAACACATTATGGACAATTAGAAACAATCATCACTTTCAAAGATCTTGAAATACATTGTTTGGATATTTCTTACATTAACCCAAGTTTTTAGTAGGTAAAACCAAGTAAGAAGGAAAAAAAAAATAGAAAAGAGGTCGCCACTTAATTAACATGAGTACAAGAGTGGAAGAGGGGGGGTATGTAAGTATGTTGACAGTGGCAGTTAGAGGGGGGAGTTATAAGAGGGGGTAAATGAAGAGAGAGACTACAGTTGTTTAGGCATTTAGCGTTGCCATAATTGATACCACAATTAGCCAATGTGCAACACAGATAATGTAATGAAATCTTTGCTAAATGCCAGTTGTTTGTGCGGTGCGGTGCGGTATGGTGTTGGTGGTGGTGTGGGGCGTGTCATAATGGCATAAATACCGATTACATGTCATCGATGCTGCGCAATCGATTTGAACGAACGTAATCGATGAACGAAACGACAAAACAATGCAAAAACAAAAAAACAACAACATAAGAAAATTGCAATAAACCAACCGACAACAAGTAAGAAATGTAAACTAAACCACCCGCAAGCCTCATGCCTCATGCCCCATGCCCCATGTGCCATATGCCACTCCCACTCAGCATGCGTCTCGTGCTGTTTGTTTGTTTAATTGTAGCTGTTGTTGTTGTTGTTTTTGTTGCGCTGCTTATTGCTATTTATTTATGAAGTGCTTGGCTGAATGTCTGCTGATGCAATGCGGATATATGCCTCAAATGATAAAGATAAACGCCTCAAAAATGCCAGGCGTGCGGGGGTGAGGCATGTTTGGGGGGTATCATTTAAATGGTTTCGATCAGCAAATGGCCCCACAACTTAACTGACCGGAGCCCAATTGTTGCAAGTTTGGCAACCAAACTCAACCAACAACAACAACCACAACAACAACAACAACTTTGTAGCCCTGCATGGCAAGATCTCGTTGCGGTTTTGCTAGGCAGCAACAGAGACGACGACTGCAACTGCAACTTCAAATGCAACTGCAACTGCAGATAAATTATATAAGCGACCTTTAATGGTCCAGCGATTTTTACATCCAGCAGCCAACCAACAACAACAACAACAATAACAAAAACAGTACAAACTTCAACACACAGAACAGTTAACTAAGTGCATTAAATAAAAGTTCAAATACTCTGCATATTGTGCTAAAAGTTGAATAAAGTAAAGAAAAATATATTTTGTTTTGATTTTATAAACATTATTTTGTGCTAATTTCCTTTAGTTTTAGAGCTGAAGTTTACATATACTGCAAAAAAATCGAAGTATTATCGATTATAATCGATAGCTTAAGATGTTTGTTACTTGATGTGTGCGTTTTTCAACAAAAGTATGATTTTGAAGAAGTTTTAAGGAGCGCAAATAATAGGAAAAGGAATTAGATGGTGAATTAGATGGTAAAGGTTTAATCGATTATTATCGATAACGAACGATTAACAACCGATGTAATACACCTTAATAAAGTAAAAGCCCAAATCGCAGTAGCCTGCCTAGCTAAAAGTTCACAATACCCTTTGGTAGAGCATTCTGCAGGGAGAAAAAAAAAACAAAGTCTGTTGTTTTTCATTCAGTAAATCTTTGCAGTAAGTCAGACTTGGACACACACCAGACATCGACGTCGACATCGTCGTTGTTGTTGTTGTTGTCGGATGTCCGTGCTTAAAGCTTTGCTCTGTGGTTTTTAGCGTCACAGGTTGCCACACACATACACATACACAAACACATATAGACATGAACACTCATAGTACAGTTAGAGTCTAGTGGCAGACAGAGCAACGTGGTGGACTCTTGGGTTACGTAATTGGGCGACCAGCTAAGCAAACCAAATGCGGCAGCCACTCAGCGAATCGCTCAAGCGCTTCGCTATTTCTTCTTCTTCTCCTTCTTTTTCTTCTGCTTCTTCTTCTTACACTTCTCTTCCACTTCGTTGGCAACAACTACTACGTGTTGCCGTTGTTAGAAGCGGCAAAATGCAGAAAGAAAAAAAAAACACACAATCTGCATGCAAAATATTCAACATGCAAATCGCAAAAGTTTTGCGCGAAGTGTTGCAATCAGAACGGCAGGCAGCAAGTGGCAAGCAACATGTTGCATATATATATATATATATATTTCTATTTATATGCAGCACAAACGTTCGTTCGTTCGTTCGATCGTTCGTCCATCTAATGCGAACTAGTTCATTTAACTGCTATCTTATTGCCACTTTTTTTTTTGTGGCCTTATAGATCTCACGTAGAGCTTAACCTCTTAACTGCTTACTCAACTAATATCTTCGATATCGGTTAGGTGGCAAAGGTCTTAAAACCAGTTAACTTCAACATATACTTAAGTTTATTAAATCCAAAAGATTCAATTACGTTTAACTACGTTTGCTGCTTCAAGCTAAAAAGTTTACTCCCGTTACTTGTATAACGGCAATCTAAAGGGGACTTCGATTTTTTGTCAAAGGGAAGTTATCTTAATACTGAAAAGGGTCACAACTATTCAGAAAGCTGTTTATAATCAATATAGAAACAAGTAAGAAGACTCAAAACAAATGTAGAAAATTTAAATTTTACATATCTTTGGTTTTTTTTAACCGATTTTAGTGAAAGTCTTTCACAGATTATAAATATAATGTCTTTCTTTCCTAGGAAAAGCCAAGCTTTGAATATTTAAGATTTTAGTGTTATCGATAACATGTGTACAGAGTTTTCGATAGTTAAACAAATAAAGATGTTTTTATCCAATTGTAATTTACATTATTAAAATAACTAAACTTAAAATTTTCCTAGTTTCCTATCCGTTATAAGTTTAATCCTTATCGGTTGGGCTTAAGACCTTGGTCTGTTCAAAATTCTAAACTTAATTTATGGAAAAAAATTCATAAATCAAACGTATTGCCTTGACTATCTTTTAAAAATAAAAATGGCCTTGAAATAAAAGTTAAGAAGCTAAAAGAATTCTTTGCAATAAGTGCATTAACGCTCCCTCTCTCTCTCGTTCTCTGTCTGTTTCTCTTTCGCTCTCTGTGAATTTACCGCTCTAATTCTCTACCTCTCTGCACAAATGCAGCTTAACTTAAAAGCTTTTTCATGCAATTTTAAAGCGCGCTTTTAGGGATAGTCTCAAGAAAGTAAGCGTAGAATTAAAGTCAACATGCGAAAGTATGCAACAGAATATTCAATTTAGTTTTTGTCTTGCAGAGGAATGGATAACGAAGCGAAAAACAGAGCTAACAACAACGAGACAAATCGAGACGCGTGTAAAGCGTCAAGTGAAGCTGCAGGATGGCAAAGTAATTGAAGACTCTGGACCGATTGTGTCAACCAATACCACCGAGGACACCGATAAACAAGAAACGGAAACAACTGAGGTGAGTCCCACAATTGCCAGCAAGAACCAAAGGCATATACGTATACATATATATATATATACTATATAGAAACGTGACTTGGGTCTGCCCGATGATCTGGATGGCAATGCGCAACTGATTGATGCCGCAGCGTTGCAAGCGGGCGCCGTCAACGAGACACAGTTGGCCCAACTTCAGGAGGCATTCGGCGTCATTGAGGGCGGCATCGATAGCGGCAAGCTGGTGAAGCGCATGGTGCCGCGTCCCGTTGATGGTTTGGTGCGTCAGGTCGATGATAAGCGCGTCATATCGCATGAGGAGATCAAGGATTATCACGAAACGCAGGACGTCAAACACTTGGGTGATTTTACCGACGAGGTAAGCCTATAAATAAATCTGTATATATATATATATTTATATATATATCTACAAGGTATATAGTTGGCAGCTGCAGAGCGCTGTGGTAATCCAATACGAACAGCAACAACAACAATAACAACAGCAAATTATTGGCATGCAAAATAACTGAAAATCAATTTGGCGTGAAACTAAAAACAACAAAAAATAAAAAACATAAGTAAGAATGTTTTACTTGAGAGTGCTGCTCGACGGTTAGATGATCTGTATCAAAGTCTGGTCTTAATAACAATCGATATCGGGCATTCAGTGTGTTCCTAACTTGTTTTGGTTTTGAAAATTTAAACTTTTCCGACTTTGTGATTGATATAGAGTCGAATCGCCAACAACATCGTCAATAGTTCAAAAGCAATCGATTAAAGTCGATACTCAAACCTTAAAAATGGATTTCGTCAGAACGACGCTGTTTCTTTTATTGAATTGATAATAATTTCGATTAAAAAATTCAACAAAAAATCGATTTTTTGGTAATCGATTGTTATCGATAATGTTTCGAGAATTTTTTAAATATTTTTTTCTCAGCTCATAAAAATTGAATAGGAAATGTAATTAAATAAAAAGTATCGAAAACCTTATACATAAACATAATACCCATTTGCATAAGTTTCATTAACAAGAGGGTATTAAATAAAAAGGTAACAGCGCCACTGGCCAGAGTCGCAAGCAGCCCCAACCAGCAAACCAACAGCAACTAGCAGCAACCAGTTGAGTCGAGTTGTTGTTGTTGTTTGTGTTTGTGTTTCTGTTTCAGTTGCTGCTTTAAAGCTCATTCGAAAGTAATGTGGAGTTGTTGCTGTTGTTGTTGTTGCTGCTGATGTTGCTGTTACTGTTGTTAGCAGCCGCAACAAGCTGACTGGCGGCTAGCTGCATCCTAATCTGTTGCTGCTGCTGCCGCCGACAGTTTAGTCGCCGCCGAGCGAGCGTCGAGAGCAGACAACAACTCGCGTCGCGCCACCAATAAAACGAAAAAGAAAAACAAAAAGAAGAAAAAGACAAACGCGATTTATTATTTGACTTTAATCTTTGATCATACGTTTAGTTTATATCTGAAGTCTTTCTCTCTCTCTCTCGCGCGCTCTCGCTCGTTTTCTCTCTCTCTCTTGTTCTCTCGCTCCGTTTGTTCTCTCGCCTTTGTATCCCTTTGTGGCTGTGTATTCTTTTTTGTTGTTATTTTGTTGCATGTATTTATTTTTTTTTTTTGTATTTTTTGTTTTCCTACGCAACTCCGCGCGCCCCGCACGCCTGTGATCTTAGTTAATACTCGCGTAGACGCCCCGCTTAGCTTAAAATCGGTCTCATAATTAACTAAAAGTTCAACATCATCATCATCATCATCATCAGTAGCTAAAACTAAAACAAACAACAGCGAAAGCAGCTTAAACAAACAACTTCAACAAAATTAAAAAAAAAAGAATCATAAAACTACAGTTTGGTGTTTTTGTTGTTGTTTGTTGTTTTGTTGTTTGTGCGTGGGGCGCTAAACGATTGGCTAACGGCAACGCTCAATTTGCTTAATTAACTCAGGTGCGAATATTAATATTTTTATGTAAATACACATTTGTCGTGAATATTATGTGAAACATTGCATAAACCAAAAAAGAAAAATTGTGCAAAAATACCAAAAGACTTAGGCAACGAACTTCATTAGTGCTACTATTATACTGATTAATATGCGAGTGTGTATGTGTGTGTATTGAATAATTGCTCTTAACTTCATTGTTATATATTCTATTGAATCGATTTAATAGTGCTAACACAAGTTGCATTATTCAAATGACTTAGGCAACGAACTTGATTTTATTTAATGCATATGCTAATTTTTTGATCGTGTGTAAAGTGTAAAAGCTTTTACGAGAACTATACGTAGTATACTATTACCCAAAGAAACCTCAATAAAGTATGTTCGCAAGCTAAAAAAGAAAGAAAAGAACTTCCAACACTATTTGAAAGGTTCAACCAAGAAAATTTAAGTATTTTATTATCAAAAGCTTTACTGAAATTTGTAAGACAACGATTAAAGTAATAAAAGACTCAGGAAACGAACGTAATCGTTTGTGTGTGTGTGTGTTCGAAAGGCCCATAAAAGTATTAATAATGGTCATAAAACTTGAACTCAGAAGAAGTATACAGAAGTTAATGCCGAAAAACAAAAGACTTAGGCAAAATACTTGCTGAATGTTACGCTTCACTTAAAAGTTCTATTATTAAAAGCATTACGTGATCCAGTTCTTATTTGCTTACCTCTACCCCTCACAGCACTCACATACCGTCCGCTTCACGTTGTAAGAAATAGCTTGCCTCATAACGAAAGACTTAGGCAACGAACTTGGCAAGCAGACACTTTAAATATGTTTTGAGGTAAAAGCTTCTAACATCCAGCTCCATTTGAAAGTTCTTCTTGCGGCTATTCAATAAATGTGCGAGATCTTAGAAACTCCCTTACCTAACCGCCCAAACCTTACCCCCGCCCAACTCTACCGCCTCATTTTGCTGTGGCGCATTACTGGACTTTGGGGAGCATGTCTTTAAACCGGTAGTTGGCAATTACCCAGGCAGCAAAAGGTTGTGTGTACCACAGCAGATGATGTTGTACAAGGCATACACACAGCTCATTTACACACACACAGAGAGAGACGCACACAACAAAGAAGAGAGCTGAAGACCTGTTCTTGGAGCGCAGTTTAATCAATAGACTGCGGCTGCTCCTGCTGTGGCTTGGCTTGGCTTGGCCTGGCTGGGATTCTAGGCGTGTCTGCAGCAGGTCCATGAACCTAACTACACACACACACAGACAAGCACTTGGATTTGTGTTTTGTCTACGAAATAAAGATATATATATATATATATATTTATATATTTGTTGGAATTTCGAATTTGAATTTTCTGCTTAAATTTATATGTGAGCGTACTTCTTGTCAGCTGCAAGTGTATGTGTGTATGTGTGTGTGTGTGTGTGTGTGTGTGTATGTGTGTATGTGGGTACTTGCTAGCTGGGTAAACTTGTTTTTTTGTGGTGCTTTTTGTGGCCCATGTGGGCAACAGTTGAGTTGAGTTGAGGCTCGCAGCTCTAATCAGCGTATGCCAATCGGCCCAAACCAACTCCAACTGGGAAGTTAAGTTTGTTAGTTTGGTTCGGGTTTGGTTTAGTTTGGCTTGGTTTGAATTGGTTTGGTTTGGTGCTCTGGTCAGCTGCAGCTGCGTTGGCGTACACTAACTGAATTACAATACTAAACATAATAATAATAATAATAATAATAAAAATAATCATAATATGATCGAACGCGCTTTCGGGCTCGCTTGTTGGTTGTTGGCTGGAGGTTGAGAGCTGCTTGCCAAGGCAAACTGGTCTCGGATCGGAAAAACAATATCAACAACAACAACAAGCACACGCACAAGCACAAGCACAAGAGTCTCTTGGGCTCATGCCCAGACCCAACAGCAACAGCAAAAAACACAAATCAGCAACATTGGTTCATTTCTCTTTTTTGTATTTCGCTGTCTTTTTTTTTTTTTTTTGTTTGTTTTTGGCCACTTGGCATGCCAGCAAACAAGCTAGCAATTCATTTGAATACCTTCAAGCTGGCCAAATCGTTACTCGAATTGAAATTATGCCCCAGCTTATAGCTGTCTGTGTGTTTGTGTGTGTGTGTGTGTTTTTTGTGTCGTGTTCAATCTTAACTTCACTTTATTCCACTCGTACTCCACACTTAAGTTTAACTTTGTTTGGCATTCAGCGAACTGTTTGATAATCACCAAAAAAACCAACGGTTTTTTGTTGTTGTGTTGTTGTTTCTCTCTCTCTCTCTCTTTCGGTTTACAGTTTTGGCCAATGACAAAGCTCTTGACAATGTTCATTGTTGGCCCTCGCGGCGCCTCCGTCTGCGTCATCATCATTGGCAAACGTCATCACGACTTCATCTCCAGCCATAAACATTTATCATGATCTTCATTGACGCCAACGCAAACGCCACAAAAACCCAAAGCCCAAAACAACATCAACCTCCGGCATACAGCAGACAACCCCCATCATTCATCATCTTACTAAACTACTTACACATACTGCCTTATAAAGCTAAAGATCTATTATTATTATTATGCCTTATTTTTCGTTCGCTTGAAAACGTTTTTAGAGAACAGAACTTGAAGATTTTGAGTTAGTTGTTTAGATAAAGTAAACAAATTGTATATGAAAGGTTCTCTATTTTTAAAGGTATTCTCTGTTTAATAGATATTTTCGAAGAAATCATTCAAAGTTCTATATGTTTGAACAATGTTTTACCCTCGTTTTAATCATGTTTGAACGGTCAGAATAAGTTTTTAGTGGAAATATAAAAGTCTTGGTCTAAAGAGAAAATGTTTAGTTGGAATAAACACATTATATATGAAAGGTTCCCCATTTTATAGGTATTTTCTGTTTAACAGATTTTTTTTAAAAGAACTAATTCAAATTTCTGTCTCTTTGACTAATGTTTGAACCATGTTTGATCTATGCAAATTTCTTTATTCAAGACATTTTTTGTTATTTTCTTAAAGTGCTTTGTACATTTTTTTCAGAACTTTGTCTTGAATTGCATTAAATAGTTCTTAAAATGAATATATTCCAACCTAAAGCACTTACCGTTATGAACTAACGGAACTAAATGAACTATTGGTTCCTTTTTTGTGACGTTTCCAACGTCTAAATAAACTTTACTTATTTTAATACTCAATTTTGAAAGTAACTTAAATCAAATTATTGTAAAGTGCTCCAAAACCAGTCGACATTATTTGATCAAGTGCAATATAGAGATTTGTGAATGTTTTTTATGCATTTGAAACATTCCAAAAACCAAAAAATTTTAAACTGAACCGATTTCACTGTATCTGGTTAAACAGCATATCAATTGTTAGTCACTATCTATTTAATAAGCATATAATAAAAGTAACTATTTAAGACAATGTTACTATCTTTGGTATGTGGGCTAATGGAAACTGAAACAAATTTCCGGTTTCTTTCTTTCTATAGCAAGTTGCATAATACATAACTCCCACACACACACACACACACACACAGATTATGCTGACGTATATAGACCTTAGGCAATGATAGTTGTTTGTAGGGTATCTTTGGCGACAAACACTTTTACTTTTCGATTGTTTCTGTTAATGTTGTTTTTGGTTATTTTCAGTTGTTTTAACTGCCATATAATAAATTCGTGTCCATCGATCGTTCAATGAACAGAGTCAAAGCCTCTGAGCCAGGTTAACCGAAGACGCTTACGGGGCAAAGCAGATGAATTTAATGTTATTAAATGCTTTTGTTGCTGTTTGTTTGTTTGTTTGTTTTTTTTTGCCGTTGCTGCTGTTGCTGCTGACATTCAAGTTTTTCAGCTTCAAGCTTGAAAACCAAACAAAACACTTTCTACGCGCGTTACCGTTAAACAAGGTCGCCGACAACAAAACAAAAAAAACAGCAAACAACAACAACAACGAGTTATGTATAAAACAAAATCTTCCAAAGTGGTCAAGTGGTGCCAAGATGATGCTCATGGCGTTCCAGCCTGGAGTCAGCTTTGACTTTAGCTTTCGGTTTGTCCAACGATGCGTGCATTTTGCTTGTCATTATCATGCCACAAAAGAGCGGGACTCAAAAACTGACCTTGAGGCATTGCTGTTGCTTCTTCTTCTTCTTGTTCGTAGCTTGGTGTCGCATTCTAACCGTTATTTCCATATTCATCATACTATATCATTCCTATGCCATTATTAGTTGTTTGTGTGTGTGTGTGTGTGTGTGTGTGTGTTGGTACAGCGCCCCAAAACGTTGCTTTACTTGCAAAACGTATAGTTGTACATTGTTGTTTATGTCTTGCTCTGAATACCATGCCGCTCTCTAAGCTGTCTATGCATGTGTGTGTGTGTAAGGTGTGTGTTAGATGTGTGTGTGGTGTGTGCGGTGTGTGCGGTTGGGGCAATTGCATCGACTTGGAGCACGTGAAGAAGCGTTTGGCGATGCCGACGCATCAACCATGTCGATGATGCAACCTGATCAGTATTCAACATACATATTAAGTCCATGCAGACACACACAGAGAGAGAGAGTATACTGAATAAGAAGAAGAACAAAACGATCTTTTTAATGGAAATTCACCATCGATTCACATCGAAAATAAATCATTTCTCTTTTGCATCACTTTTGTTTGTATTTTCTATTGTGCGATCGTTACAAAACTTGTTTTATGTCTTAGAAAATTTCCTTAAATATGCAAACACCAAATTTGTAAGACTACACAGTGAGAAAAAGTCTAGTACTCAAAACCGAAACTTAAACTTGATTTTTTACTCGAAAATAACTTGATAAGGCCAAGAAATTTTATTTTACTTAGTTCAAGAAGAGTTTAACTTGATTAAAGTGAATTTTATCTTAATTTAAGTAGAGTTTTACTTGATTCAAGATGGTTTTATCTTAAATTAAAACTATTTGTTATTAATTTAAAGCAATTCTATCCTAAAAAACAATCGCAAGTACTTAATTCAAGTTCATTCGAACTTTTTTGTAGAACAACTTTTTTCTCTCTGTGCATTTATTTATGAACACATGATTAATAGACATAATTATGTATGTAAATGAGTTACTCGAATAAATAACTGTCTGTTACATATTTATTCAAATTACTTTTGAGTCATAAACCAATCTCATGTTGACCCAAAATATTTTTGTTGAACTGTGAGAAAGTCTTTCAAATTGCTTTTAGGTCAAATGGTAACCTTAAATGTAGTTCAAACTGACCTCCCAATAAATTTACATACAGACTTACTTTGGCAATATTAATGTTCTTAAGTTAAAAGCTTTGCCAACTAATTTCGTAAACTTTTACTGTTACCGTTTTAGACGTACGTGAAGGCCGTGCGTGACGGTGTTGGGGATCTTGAGGCGGTACTCTGCTCACCGGAGAGTCAGCAACAGTTGGTGGCACTTGGTCCGCAACTGGTGGCAAATACGAGTCGATCACGCAAGACCATCGATTCGGAAGATACGCAAAAGCGTTGTCTCGCCCAGGACGACGGCACTTTGGTAACCGAAAGTAAACGCACAACCGAACACGAACTGATCCTTGACGGCGACGAGAACGAGGCACAGGCAAAGGCCAGGACACGAGGCAATGAGCTGGTCGATCAGCACCAAGGCGAACAGTTGACCACAACGGCGGCAAGTCAACGCTACTTTAAGCAGCGCGACGAACAGCATGTCGATCTGATTGCGGAGGGCAAACTGGTGGCCACCGAGATGCGCTACGCTGCCGAGACGACACAAATGGAAAAGGATGGCTCCTTAGAGCGTCCAGGCGATTGGGACAGTCTCTCGGATCGCATGCGCAAACTGAGGCGTTCCCAACAGCAACAACAGCAAAAAGGTAAGTGCAAAAATTTAATGCAAATCACATTTTCTCATTTATTTCGACAACATTTTGGAGCATAGTCAAACGTTTCTTTTCCCTATAGTAGTTAAGGACTTCGACGGGAAAGCGTATATTCATATATGTAGCTGGCACCGCCTCCAACATATCATAGCCATCCCAAAGTACCATATACCAAGTCTCATTCTTAAATGTTACATCATTACAGATCCTGATAAGATTAAATCCTCGCTGGCAGCCATAGACAACTTCGCCAACGGCATTTAAACGCAAAACTGTTTGGGGTCCATTCATGTTTTCGACTTTTTAAGATCTAGTTGGGCAATAACTATTTTATTATAATAGTTTTAAATAATATGTTTTGCATACCTTTTTTTTCTCAGTTAGTTGTACTAGTTCAATATGATCCAATTGTTGTTTCCCACGTGCAAAAATCTTTTCAGCAAGGCTTATTCAAATTTATAGTTGAATAATACTTAGGTTAACTTAATTTTAATAAAGGAAAGAATTCTTCCTTACTATTCTTAGAAGTTATTTCGTTCTAAACGTTCTTACCGTTTTCTAAAAACGCTTTTTTGACAAATTAAAAAATGGTTTTTTGAGCAAAGATATTATATAAAAAAAAATGTAAATTGTTTTTCGCGTCGAAATTATTTCGACGAAAAAAAATAATACTGTGTATTATAGTGTATAAGAAAGTAGACTAAAAGATGACTTGATTTATTGTATATTTATACAAGAAAGTAAAGTAAAAGATGACTTGATTTATTGTGTATTATGTTTTTTGTTGCGTTTTTTGCAGAGGTGGCATTGCTGGCTGATCGCAAGGATGCGCTGACCAAGCGTCCGCTCGACTTCGATCGGGAGGAGGAGACGCGCAAGGGCGAGACTATGAAGTGGCTGGAATCGCATTTTGGCAGCGAATCCACGGCCTCGAATGATTCGCGAGACGACGAGGCGAACGATGTGGACGTGGAGCCGACAAAGAAGAGTTATTTCAATGTGATCATCAAATCGCAAAGTCAACTGCCATCATCAGGATTGCCAACTAATGCTGGTGGCCAGGCAGCTGGGATTGGAGTTGGAGCAACCACACAGACGCTGCCACGCAGCGCCGAACGTGAAAGAGAGCGTGAACGGGAACGAGAACGGGACCGTGAACGTGAACGTGAAAGGGAACGGGAAAGGGAACGGGAACGTGAAAGGGAACGTGAACGTTTGCCCGCAACATTGGACAGAAAGTATGTAATAGAGTCGAGTGGCGCCAATCGTGGCAAATATTTCCAAGGCATCTCGAACTGGGCCGAACGTCAGGAGGCGCCAATCAATCACTTTTCCAGTCAGGCATTTCGTGAGGATCTTCAAGAGACCATACGACGCAATGGCCTCAAGAGCAGCAAGAGTAAACAGCCGGACGTATTGCTGCCACCAACGGTGGCCAACAGCAACAAAAGCAGTCTGGTGGACAACAGCTATGTGAGTCGCGAGGACATCTTGCAACAGAAGCGACAGAGTTTATCCTCACAGTTTCTGGCACGTTCGACGCGCGGCTCACGCGATGCACTCGATGATCTGGATGCCATACCGGGACCGCGAGATCCACCAGCAGTTGCCCAGATGCGGCATCAGCTGGTTGCCAATGCGTCTTCATTGCCGCCACGCCATCTGCTGACCGAGGAGCCATCGCAGAAACGTGTTGCCTACGGCCACGGACGCAGCAGCAGTAATCCCATCAATGGACGTGCCCATAAGGTGAGCTATGAGCGCAGCTCCCTCGAAACGCCCATGGAGTTTGCCACGAATACTAACAGCAGCAGCAGCAGCTGTAATCTGGCCAGGCCCACTGTGCCCCAACGACGACGTGCCATCGAAAAGAAGATCGAGCAGACTGCAATATCAGCAACAACAACAACCACAACAGCAACAGCAACCACAAAGCTGATGGCTCCACAACCGCCCATTGCTCTAGCACCAGCTCCGGCGGCAGTTGCTGCATCAGGTGTTGTCACTCAGTTGGAACCACCACCGGATTATTCACCACCGCCGCGGAGTCGCAGTCGCAGCTCGTCGCCGCAAGTGGATTATATGCGGCAACGACCACGTCATGCTCCGCACTTGATTGACAATCCGACAACACTCAATCGCAAGCAACAACAACGCACACGTTTCGCACCAGCTGCAACCAGCTACAATAACAACAACAACAACAGCAGCAGCAGCAACAACAATCCAAGACCGCTTGGCATCAATTCGGCTTCCACCTCGAATCTGTCGACGGTGAGTCAGTCAGCCAGCAAATCCACCAGCAAGATGGGTCAGGTGATTGGCAACTCGCTGCGCAAGCTGGTCAGCAAGATACGTTCCGCCAGTGCGGAGCGTAAGTTCCGTATGAAGAGTGCGGCCAAGAGTAAATCGCGTGAACAATCGCCAAGTACGCATGGAGGAGGAGGTGGCATTGGAGTTGGAGGCGGAGGCGGTGGAATGGCGCCCAGTGTGACCACATATCAGCAATACAATGTCATCGATGGTCACATTGGTGGCAACAACAACAACAACAGCAACAACAACGGTCACATGCGTCACAGCAGCAATGAATCCGAGGGCTCCATCAGCGACAATCAGCTGCGTCATCAACAACGTCCCAGACGCAAACCGGATAATCTGCCCGCTGTGCAGCCCGTTGGACGCAGCAACTTTAAGGGTGCCTCAGCTGAAATCGAAACGGTGATGAGTCCAAGACAGCGTTACTACCTAGGCGAAGATCCCTATTCAAGTACGCTCTACGGCAAGGAGAACATCTACGAGCGGCATGCTCAAGTCCAGCAACAGCAACAGGCTCAGCAGGTTCAGGTTCAGGTTCAGGTACAGAATCGTGGCGCAAGGCAGCGGTCGACGGAGCCACGTTTTGGTGAGGATGAGGATGAGTTTTATGAATCACGTGCGCAGCCTTCGTCGCATACCTTGGGTCGCTATCAGAAGCATGGACAACGCTTTAGCGGCTCCACGCCCAATTTGCATGCGCAGCCGGATTATCGTTCCACGCAAACGCTACCGCGCAAGCTGCACGAGCACGGACAGTATCGGGCGCCACGTTATAATCAACAGACAACAACGCTCGAGAAGAGCCGGCCCAGCTATCCGAATCCACCGCCCCCAACGGCTGCAGCAGCGGGGCCAGCGAAACCAGCTCGGACCTATGCCAAGGTATTGAACCGGAGCAAAAGCTTCAATGTGCACGGCATGAATGGCAGCAATGATCCTAGTCCCATATACATTGAGAAGCTGACCCGTAACAATTATGGCCGGCCCGAGCCGCCCATCTCACAGCTGCAATCCCAATCGCAGGCATACAAATCGAATCCACATTTGTACTCCGGCAAGGATAACTCGCTGAAGAGCGGCTTAAAGAGTCCATCGATTGTGAACTTGATAAGTCGCAGCCAAAAGGATTTAACGAAAATTGCCAATGGCAATGATAATGATGATGATCTCTATCAACAGCAGCAGCAACACCACGAGAACAACAACAACAGCAACAATATCAACAAGAACAAGCAGCTATATTTACGCAATCTGCATCAGCAGGCACCCGATCTATATCGTGTCATTCATGGCGATGAGGATTATGGGCGCAACAATAGCAACAACAACAACAGCAATGTCAATAAATATGCATTGCAGCCAAAATATTCATTGGATTCACGTTCGCCGCCATCGCCACATGTTGAGATCAATAAGGATACGGCTAGCATTGTCCGACGCAGCAGTGATGATAATAATAAACGTTTGCTCTATTCTGATGATCCTCATCATCATCTTCATCATCATTCACATCATCAGCAATTGCAACAACATCATCATCACCACCAACAGCAGCAGCATCATCAGCAGCAACATCAGCAGCAACATCATCTACATCATCAGCAACAGCAGCAACTGCGTCGAGGCTCCGGCGCCACAATTATTGAACTCCGCCAACGCAAGTGATCCACTCCTCTATCCGCCCCCCACTCGCTCTCTCTCTGTCTCTTTATCTCTGGCTCTTCGTCTTTCTCTTGGCTTTTAGTTTCATTTGACAAGCAGCAAATAAATACAGAAAAGGCCTTCCGCACAACAGCAACAAGTTTTGGTTACGGATTCTCAGCGCGTTTTTGCTGCTGCCACATTCCAATTTCAAATATATATTTTATATACACATAAATACATTATATATATATATATATACTACTATATATAAAAACACACCTGTACACCAACACACACGCACACACACACACACAAAATATTTTTTTTTGTTTTTTTTTTAATATTATTTTAATTATTAACTTGTAACTTTTGTTGTATAGTTGACGTTAACGTTTAAAACTTTTTGATCGAGCAACTAACTAATTGATTAATGAATTAATTATCCTTATTTACAAACACACACGTACTTATACAAAACTTAATTAATTCATATGGGAAGTAAAACAAAACAAAACAATTATTATTAATAACAATAATTTACATACTTAATAATATTTTTCGCTTTATAAAACAATTCCAATTACAATTATAATAATAATAATAAAAAACAACAAAAAATAAAGTGCCAAAATAAATAATTCAACAAATAAAATAATATTTTATTCAATTTTGATGTGGGTTATTTGAGAATTAATGAAGAATTAATTCTAAATGGGAAAAGTATAGGTTATACATAAGAAAGGGGTAAATAAACTGAGAAAAAAACTTGGTTGCTATGTTGATTCTGTTATATGATCTTTAAAGTACGCTGTTATTATTTTTTTTAATTAAACATTATTTTAATACCCTGAACCCATTAACATAGTACTACCATTAAAAGTAAGTCAAACGAAGCCGAGCAGGCCCTTTTAGTCTTTAGCCAGCTTGTGATGCGAACAGTTTGATAATCAACTTAGTTATGATGGTACAGATAACGTTAATATTATTCCTATCCGTGATCAGTTTTCAGGCTCAGCAGAGCACAGGCTTACAGTCAGAATCATTGCTCCTGGGCCTAATGAAGCTTGGGTTGCAGCAGAATGGCACAAGGCAGATGACAACACCTTGTGTTGAGCAACTTCATATGCTTTACAACGCATGGCAGGATCGTCAAGGTTGGGCTCTAAAAGGTATGAATTTTAGGTTATAAAGTAATTGATTATTAAACTCAAAAACATGATCACTTGAAACGATTGCAGCTTTTGATGCTTCTGGCAGCGGCTATGACAATTTCATGCTGGGGAATAGCTTTTGGCTGGGCAATCGTCAGACTTGTCATGGCGTCAATGAGAAATTGCTAATGGACTTTACTCGTCGTCAGCCGGAGCTGCTAAGCCAGCCGGCGCCCTTTGCCTTTAACTATCGTATGGTCTATCTGAAGGCAAGATCTACTTGGCAACTGGCGCTGAGTGTTAAGGAGACGCCACTGTTGCATATTGGTTTGTGTGTGCCGCGTTCCTGTACTACCAAACAGCTGGAGGAGTTGTTGCGTGAGATTCTCAGCACATCGCAGGCCAGTGAAGAAGGAGGAGGCCTGCAGATTCGAGCCGAATTGGTTTATACAAAGCAACCGGAGCTAAGTCATAAATTCTTTACAAGCAATGCATTCTGTTTACTCCTTGGATTTCTGGCTATCATAATGCTGCTTACGCTTCTCGCACACAGCAGATGGAGTGCTTCAAATCAGTTGGTAAGTTGCTTCAATGTGTCGTCCAATTGGCAGCGTTTATGGCGTCTTTCATCGGACGCACAAGAAATTGGCGTCATTAATGGATTGCGCGTCGTTTGCGCCTTTACACTGCTCGGCTTGCATGTGGTTTGGTATCAGTTCTATTCCATTAATCACACGGCGAATTTGGCCACCAAAGTGGCCAATATTTCTATGAACCATCCTTATGTACCAGGCGCTTTAGAAGTATTTTTCGTCATAAGGTTTGTGCCTAATATAATTATAACAACAATAGTGTTTAATGATAATGTTGATACTTTTGAAAAGTGGTTTTCTTACGGCCAATAATTTTCTACGCAACACGTCCTTGCAACGTTGCATTGCAACTGACACGCTGGCTGGCAATGTGCGCCGTTTTCTACATCAATTGACGCAACGTTATCTGCGCCTGGCGCCGCTGCAATTTCTCGTAATGTTGATGTCGGTTGTAAGCTTTGCCTACCATCGAGAGGCGTCTGTGTTCCATATCATTGAGCCAGTAGATTTGCTGTGCACGCAGCATTGGTGGCGCAATCTGCTATTCGTACAGAATCTCTATCCGCTCAAGGAGTTGTGCTGCAACTGGACTTGGTCGCTTGGCTGCGAATTTCAGCTGCACATTGGAGCCATGCTGCTGCTCTATCTGCATACCAGGTTAGTCGCATCGTCTCAAGAGTCAAACAGTGTAAATCTTATGCAAACTTTGCTTCTTTAGATATTCGCATTTGGCGCGTCGTCTGGTTGTTATACTGCTGCTGGGAAATATGTTTTATACGGTGCTGATAATAGTCATATTGGATGTGTCGCCCACGTTAGATGTTATGTACGGTGCTGGTGATTGGTTGTACACAAAGCCAGCGGTGCGCATGTTCTCCTACATAATTGGCAGTATCTACGGCTATGCTCAAGCAAGAGACAAGGATGCACCTTTCGAGTTATTGTTCCCAAACAAGCTGGCCAAGGGTGTGCTAGCTGGCGTCGTCCTGTCTATTGGATGGGCGATGCAGCAAACAACAACAGAACTGGCTGTGCTTTGCTGCGCTGTACTGTTGGTGCGTTTCATCATAGCTGCTGGCAGTGCTCATATTATTTTCTGCAGCTTTAGGATTGGGCAAAGTGCAGCGCCAACTCGTTGGCTGGTGTATTTTCTGCAGTTGAAATATTTCCAGCGTATTAATCGTCTGACCTATGCTTTTTATTTACTCAATCCTTTAATTATACTCAACTTTTATTATTCCTTTAGCGACGCTATTCCTTCGGATGTGAGCATTTTGGTGAGTTGTCTAGCTAACTGCTGAAAACAAACATATGTTGATCTAACGGAATATCGTTTTAGGTAATTTTGTGTGTGGCTCACCTGATTTTAGTTTTGGTCTGCTCCTTCGCACTGACTTTATTCTTTGAGCTGCCGTTCAACAGGCTGTCAAACCTGCTGCTATCCTCAAATACTCTTAAATGCAAAACGAATTAAGTTTTAATCCCTGCATCTACACCTTAATTTAATTTAAAATACCTTTCGATAATTTAAGATTGTCAGTATCGATTACATTGCGGGTCAGGTTTTTTTTTGCGTTAAAAATACTCCATTTTGCGTATGTTTATCTAGCAAGGAGCATATAAATATAATAATAATGAATGATAATAATAATAATTATAATAATAAATAATATTTACATACTCCTTGGACTGGGTATTGAACGTATCAATTGATCATCGGCATTGCGACTACTTTGTTGAATAGTATCGATAGTTTTATCAATGATTTTTATTAAGTTTAGTATGCTGTTCCATTACCGTGTGAGCAATGTAAGAACGTATGTATTTATAAATAAATTTAACAATAGAGAAGGCACATTTGCCATTTGGTGAACAACTGCTTTGAAAAAAAGCAAAAATAAAACATTATTTAATAGTATATTTAAGCCCTCACTAAGCCATTGAATATAATAAAATGGATTTTAATAGCGCACAGAATCAGGCTTTTTTTGAAAAGCTTCAAAGGTGAGTGCAGTGCTATGCGGTTAGCCCTCGGTAATCCTGACCTGTTTTTTTTTAAGCAGTAAAAGCCACCGTAATCTAAGCCAGATATTTGAGGACGATAGCAAGCCGCTGCAAAATGAAAGCAGAAACTTGCGCTACCAGCCGCAGCCGTCCCATCATAAGTCATCCGAGCCGGAGCATAAGTCGCAACAAGAGGAATGCGATATACAGACACAAAAGCAAAGAGCAGCAATGCAGCGCAATGCCAAGCGTGATTTGATGAGCGGAACCTGGAAAACACTGATGGCCGTGGTGGCCGAGGGCTACAAAGGCAAAGAAAATGTCGGTCGCGTCGGCTTGGCTCTGTTGCGCAACGACTCAGGCGCCGCACAGCTGATGGTGTACAAAAATAAGGGGCACATACTAAGCTGGCTGTTTCTAACAAAGTCCAAAACATCTTCATCGCCACGGGTCGGCCGTTGCACTGTTATCAAGCGTGAAGCCTATTTGCAATTCTTCGACGAGGAGGCGAGCTTCTGGAGCATTCACATTGTACTAAAGCATGACGAAACGAAGTTTATGCAGGAACTGACAAAAATAGGATTGAATTTAAATGAGAGACCCTCGGAAACTGCAGATAAGGCAACTGCAGCAAGTACAACTGCAGCTGCTACGCAAGTCAAATCCAATGACGAAGATAGCGAAAGCGAGTCCACATTTTCCGGTGACGACGTAATATCGACAGAAAATGAACGTCAACCATCCATGACGGTGGTAAAAACGTGCAGCACTATGTCTTTGATTGAAAAGCCGCAGGAGAGCGTCAGCAAGCTGGAGAGCTATATGGAAGATCAGCGTACAACGGGTCAGTCAATAGAAAAGAAAATGGACTTAATTCTTCAGGCCTTATGCTGCATGGCAAACAACAACACCAGCTCCGTGCCACACTTGAAGGAAGGCGGCGACTCTGCCATTGAAAGTTTGTTACAGACAAACATAAAACTGTTGCATCTTGACAACGCAGAATCCAGCACACTGCGCTCCAAGATATCTGAACACGACGATGAGGATGAGCTACTTGGTCTGGAGCAGAAGGTGCTCGATTACAAGAAGGAGAATCGTGCGCTCATGAAATCTATTAGGGCCAAGGACAAAGCAATCGACGATCTACGCAACTCGACGGGTAGCCTTTGCAATGAGCTCGTAACCCAAAACAATGTGCTCAAGGAGCAAAACACATCATTGATCTCTGCCATGTCGTCCATGGACCCTATAGAAAACTGCAGCAACTGTGAGAAGTACCTGGCCAAGATCGTTAAACTGGAGCGCCGTGTCTATCAGCTGCACGCTGATTTGCTCAAGACAAAAACAAATGGAGGACCAGAAGAATCTGTGCCGCAATTTAAATTAACCCTTTGTGATTAGGTTAGCACTGTTGTATTAGTATTATATATATATGTATACACAGGTGTGTGTGTGTGCGTGTAGGTTTAGTTTAGTGTTATTTTAAAAACTCACAACTTTAGTTGTGACTCTAAAATATTTAAAATTGTAAAAAAAAATTTTACAAATAACCCCAAATTATCGTTAAAAAAAGTCAAAAAACTTTGGCACAAAAACATTCCAACGACAAAAAAAATATATATATGTTCAAATGTAAAATGCAGTATGATTGGTTTTGACGCTTTTTAAACAGCTGTTATGTGCAAGAAGGTGACTAGAGAGCAGTATAAGCAACAGCTGGAACAGCTTAAGAGTTTCAAGACTGGATGAACAAACGCCAAAAGTAATCATGATTATTTATTATTAAGATTGTACATTTACTTAACTTGGAAAAGTATTACCTTTAGTTCTACACATTTAGAGAAAAAAACTTAAGCTAAATATTCCTGTCTTGATCCTTTTTTTGACTACTTTGCCTGTTGATCTGAAAGAGTTCAATCATGTGTTTGTTAATACATTCTGCTCCCTCCCACGCACAGATTGCTGTAGGCAGTCAAGGCTTGCCAGACTTTCGTACGAGTACAATTTGTGGAGTAAGAATGCAAACAAAACCCAAACCCAAGCCCAAATATACCCAAAATAACAAAATTTGTGTGCGTATTCAACATATTTGTACAAACTAATTTGTTGTATTTGCAAATTATAGGAGAGGATACCTTAATATCTAAGACAAGACTAATGTGAGTGTGTGTTCATGTGTGTGTTTATGGGTGTATGAATGTTGGTGTGTGGCATACATTTGGGCAGTTTGCTGTCAATTGAGGAAACGCAGAGAGGGGATGATCCGCCAACTGAGCTCTTACTCATTGTCATTTATTATATATGCATCGTGGAATATACGAAGACACATTTATACATATTTAGGTATAACTAGCCTAGCTTGCTTCCTTCCTTTCATTGCTCCTGTTTTGTTTTGCTTCATTTTTATTTTTTTTGTTTTGTTTAACTAAACGGTAGACAAGACTAAATGCCGTTGAGTGCTTTGGGTAAACGTTGCTAGTAGGTGCTGCTATCGCTGAGGCTGCTGCGGTAACTGCAGGCGCCCGGTGCACGCGAGGTGGCGACACGATGCCGCTTGCGCTTAGACTTAGCCTTTTTGCGGCGTGGCGCTGACGTTTCCGCTTTGCGCTTATATTTGCCCTGACGCTTTTTCTTTCGCCCATACTCGTCCGATTCACTGGTGCTGGACTCTTCGTTGTCACTGGAATCCGACTCCGTGTCACTGCTTGAAGATTCCGAGCTGGATGTGTCCGAATCTGATGACGATGATGAGCTGGAGCTGCTGCTGCTGCTGCTCGTGGTACGGCGTCGACGCTTCGATTTCTTGCTGCTGCTGCTGTTGCTCTTGTGCCTTTTCGATAACTCTTTGCTGCTGGCCTTTAATTTGGTGTCCTCGCTGCTTTTCTTTTGCTTTCTGCCCTTGCTTTTACTGTCTTTCTTGTTCTTGATCTTTCTTTTGCGCTTATTGTGGCGCTGTTCGGCTTTTGTGTTGTTCTGTTTCGTGGCTGTTTTGCAGCTGCTGCTGCTGCTTCTTTTATTGCTCTTGGATTTGTCGTTGCTATGGCTGCTGCTGCTTTTCTTATCTGTTGCTGCAGATGAAGATGCAGATGGCGCATTGTCGCCTTTGCTACCGCCACTGCCGCCGCTCTTTAGCTCCTGAGCGCGCAGCTCGGTAAGCGGTGTCAAATAGTCAAGTTCTGAGTCGGAGCTTGTGCTTTCTACATCGAGCAGGATTTCTTTGTTGGGATCAACCTGAGAAACGGAAAGCGCGTATTATATATTGTGTCCACTCAGTTTGTTGTTTTTATGATGTATTCGGCGCGGCTTTCGGCTTACCTTGAGAAAATTGCGGCATTGGTAGGTCAGGTGACCAGCGTAGCCGCATTTTTTGCACGCCGCTCGAAGCGTATCCTTGTTAGCATTCGCCAGCGGAAAGTTCATTTTGCGTGGCAAATGTTTTATAACGCTGTTCTTGCCCAATTTTAGTTATCCATTAATTGACGTGATTGCGGCCCAGGCTCAGTTCTCAGTCTGGTCTGCTCTAACCACCACACGGCGACTGTTGTTGTTGTGTTTGCACTGATTAAATATCGATAGACGATATAAATGATATTGCTATCATCACTGCGCCTGCATTGCATTTTGCGTGAAATTTACTCAAAATTATGTCGACAAGCGCAACGATATCAACAAAAATCACTACATTTACTTAATACAAAAATTAAAATTAATTCTTACATATAAAAACGCATTTGACAATTGAACCAAGACTTTGCCAGTTTGTATGATTTTCTTTAACGTTATATGCTATTTCTCATAACGATATATGCCAAAACCGCTGTGTCTATTCGATGAACATAATTAAAAGCAGCTGAAAAAAGCAAACAATCAAATAATCGCTGGCTATCGATACTATATAATCGTACTCGTGGACACTTGCTATCGAGTAGTAACACAAATTTTGCAGTGCCAGTGTGTCCAGTTTCGGGAATGCCAAATTATTGCCAATTGATGTAGTCAAATTCGCTGTCAAGTGCGTTGCCAAGTGGAGTGTAACCAGATCAGCAGCAGGTTTCAGATAACGCTTTCACTAATTTAACAAAAAGTGCGTAGAACAGACAACTCAGCAACAGCAAAAAGCAGCAGAAGCAAACTAGCTAAAGATGCAACAGAACGCAGCGAGCAATCCGTTTTCGGTGGCCGCCTACGGTGATCGACCCCAAATGGGACTGGACGTGGAGTTCGGTGCCGATCCGGCCAGTGGTGCAGCTTTCTTTCAGAGCGATGGCCGCAAGCATGACGACCTCAAGCAGATGCTGGACAGCAATAAGGATGGCCTTAAGCTGGAGGCCATGAAGCGCATCATTGGAATGATAGCACGTGGACGAGATGCCAGCGATCTGTTTCCCGCTGTTGTCAAGAACGTCGTTTCCAAGAATATCGAAGTGAAGAAACTGGTCTACGTCTATTTGGTGCGCTATGCCGAAGAGCAACAGGATCTGGCACTGCTCTCCATATCCACATTCCAACGTGCTCTCAAGGATCCCAATCAACTGATACGCGCCAGCGCCCTCCGTGTGCTCTCTTCCATACGCGTCAGCATGATTGTGCCCATTGTTATGCTCGCTATACGTGACAGCGCCGCCGATCTGAGTCCATATGTGCGCAAGACAGCAGCACATGCTATACCCAAGCTGTATTCCCTAGATCCTGATCAAAAGGACGAGCTGGTCACGGTCATTGAGAAGCTGCTCTCGGATCGCACTACCCTGGTAGTTGGCTCCGCAGTTATGGCTTTCGATGAGGTGAGTGAATTGAGGCATATCTCGTGTTGCTTAATTCAATGATTGATTTTGGTTTTAGGTTTGTCCGGAGCGCGTTGATCTCATACACAAGAACTATCGCAAGCTGTGTAATCTGCTGGTGGATGTGGACGAGTGGGGACAGGTGATCATAATAAATATGCTGACGCGTTATGCACGCACGCAGTTCGTGGATCCAAACCCGGACGAGGAGCAGGGCCAACTACAGGATGCTCTCGATGGGCAGGCGGCTGGTAATGAGCGTTTTTATGACGAGTCCTCCCAATCCAGCAGCGATGGCGAAGCTCTCAGTGGTGATGAGGAGGGCGCTACTGCTGCAGCTGCCACACCCACATCCACTGCCAAAGCCAAGAACAAGTCGAGCAACAACAACAGCAACATCAATGACAAGGATAACGAGAACAACAGCGCCGTTGTCGCCAACAGCAGCAGCAGCTACCACATCGATCTGGATCATCGCCTGTTGCTGCGCCAGACAAAGCCATTGCTGCAGTCACGCAATGCTTCCGTTGTAATGGCCGTTGCCCAACTCTACCATCATGTGGCGCCCCGCAACGAGGTGCAGCTGATTGCAAAAGCATTGATCCGTCTATTGCGCTCACACAAGGAGGTGCAGAGCGTGGTGCTCAATTGTATTGCCTCGATGTCAGCGCGACGCAAGCCCATCTTTGAGCCACATCTCAAGTCGTTCTTTGTGCGCACCAGCGACCCGACGCATCTCAAGCTGCTCAAGTTGGACATACTCACGAACCTGGCATCCGCCTCGAGCATCGCGCTGATATTGCGCGAATTCCAGACCTATATTTCTAGCAGCGATCGTTCCTTTGTCGCGGCCACCATTCAGGCCATTGGACGCTGTGCGGCTAGCATAAAAGAAGTCACCGAAACATGCCTTAGTGGTCTTGTCCATTTACTTTCCAATCATGATGGTATGTAGAGTTCATAACTCTCTCTCTAACTGTTTTCTTTTCTAATCATTTTCTGTTGTCCACAGAGCACGTTGTGGCCGAGAGCGTGGTGGTGATAAAGAAACTGCTGCAAAGCAAGGCTGCCGAGCACTACGAGATTATCACCCAGATGGCCAAGCTGATTGACTACATCAATGTGGCGGCGGCGCGAGCGGCAATCATTTGGCTCATTGGCGAATATAATGAAAAGGTGCCGCTCATCGCGCCGGATGTGTTGCGCAAGATGGCCAAATCGTTTGTGGACGAGCAGGATGTGGTCAAGCTGCAGGTGCTCAATTTGGGCGTCAAGCTATATTTAACCAATCCGGAACAGACATCGCTGCTCTGCCAGTATGTGTTTACTCTGGCCCGCTACGATACCAACTACGATGTGCGTGACCGGGCACGCTTTTTGCGCCAGTTCATCTTTCCCGCCAGCGCCGGCAGCACTGTGCTGACGCAGCACGCTCGTCAGGTGTTCCTTTCCTCGAAGCCGGCTCCGGTGCCGGAAAGCAAGTACCGCGATAGCAACATCTACCAGCTAAGTTCGCTGTCGCACTATTTGAATATGCATGCTACCGGCTACAAGGAGTTGCCCACGTTTCCAGCCGTTGCACCCGATCCTAGTGTGCGCAACATTGCCGGCTATATGCAGGAGAAGCTGCCCGGTGAGAGTCCAGGGCATAGCAAGGATTCGTCCAAGAGCGCTGGCAAGGAACAGCGTGAGAAGAGCTTCCTTTCAGAGTCGGAGAAGTCTTCCGCTTATTCCGATTCCAGCGGCAGCGACAGCACCGATGGCTCCTCCAGCAGCGACAGCGAACAGCACAACGAGCAGGATCCCAAGCAGAAACATGTACTGGAACAAACAAAAGCACAAACCAAGACACCTAAGGTTGACCAAGTCGAGCCCATACTGATAAATGAGAGCAGCACCAGCAATCCAACTGCTTCCAACGCTGTCGATGCGGCTGCTGCACCATCAGGGAACAATAATAACAACAATGCTGTCGTCGATTCCGGCACCTCGGACAGCGCCGAATCCTCTTTTTATAGCGGCAGCAGTGACGGTGACAGCAGCAGTGATTCGTCCAGCGACAACGAAGAAGTGCAGGAGGAAAAACCACAGCAGCAAAACTCTGAGGAAACAGCAGCAGCCAAGCCCCAGGATCATTCTCAGACGCGTACACCTGATAAGAGCAATTTGGATTTGTTGCTCGATCTGGACGATATACCACCAATTGGACCAGTGATGACGCCCTCGCTGGGTGGATTCCTAACGCCAGGTAAGCTATACTTCGCTTAAACACAAAAACAGCGGAACAGCAAATAAAAATCATAAGTGCAAGAAAGAGAGATATAAGAAGAGTTCGGTGATTATTAGCCTTATTGTAAACGTTAAAAAGAGAGAAAGCATTTGTAGGTAATCAAGCTTAGAATTATTCTATGTTTTAAAAGGTCGATTTATTCCCAACACTTAGAGTTTATTATTTCGCTTGAAGCTCGTGTTTCGATTAACAAAGATTATATTTATTAATACATTTTTTCTTATGACGCGGAAAACATGGAATGAAAGCTTTATAACTTAATTTAAGTCATAAGTCATCGATACAGTTTACGCTTTAGCTAAAGCTCATCTTCGGTTATTGGAGTTCTTTCATAGGAAGCATCTTCGATCCTACTAGATGTATATAATGTATGATGTATGATGTATATAATATATAATCATCAGTCGTGTCTATTTAACTTTCTGTAGATACTCCCTTAGAATTGACATGTTCTTACATATATGCAGATCAAGTTTATTCTTAATTCACGTTCCCACGTTTCCCAATTGCATTGCTTTCCGATAGCCGTTTTCGCGATTAAGAAAGGCCATTGAGTGTGCGGCTCCTTTACACTATGTTGACTATCTGTGAAAATTTCATTAGCAACCTTTAACAAACAAAGAAGCTATACAACAAAACAACAAACAAGTAACAGACGCAAATATTATTCGTGTACATTCTTATATGTGTGAGAAAAGATTTGGTTGTCCTTTTAATATAATTGAAAAAGCTAATTAAATTTACTTTAAACTATCTGCTCACAGGCACACCGATGATGCCTGGACAGGTTGCACTGCAGCCGCAGCAGGCGTCTAATCGCATTGAATTGGTTGGACCGTCACACACGGACTTCAAGCACAAGGAGCTACTGAACAAGGTAACCGGACATGGCCTGCAGCTTTCGTATCGCTTCACACGCGCACCGCATCTCTACTCGGCCTCCATGGTCGCCATTGAGCTGCAGTTTGAGAATCGCAGCGATCAGGAACTGACCCAAATACGCATGGGCCAACAGCAGCTGCCAGCCGGCATGCAATTAAGCGAATTCGCGCCGATTGTTCAGCTGCAGCCCCAGCAGATGGCTAATGGAACATTAGGCGTTGATTTCAACGATACAACGCATGCGATTGACTTCGAGCTGCTGTCTAGTGCGGGCAAGGCGCGTGTTCAACTAAAGCCGCCGGTTGGCGAGCTGGTGCGTTCGGTGCACATTGGCGAGAGCTGTCATCGCGAGGAGCGTGCTAAATTGCGTGGCATGAACGAGCATCAGTGCGAAATGCGTGGCGTGGAGCGTGAAATGCTCGATCCAGTTGTGCTCAAGCAGAAGGTCTACGAGTGCATCAATGTAGCCCATACGTACAGTTCAAGCACGGGCCATTTGCATTGCTTTGCCGGGCAAACGTTGAGCTCCAAGAGCCTGGTTCTTCTGACGCTGCAATGGCAAACAGATGATGCCCTCACCCTGCTGGTTAACTGCGAGAAAATGGTCATTGGCTCCATGGTGCTCAACGATTTGCGCAATGCTCTTCAACTGAGCTTTGCCATCTAAATTGATGAGCATGCTAAAAAAATACAGTAAAACAAAAGCCACCTTTTTTTCCAATATAGTATATACATACATGTACAGTGGTCGTTGGATAACTAAAATGATTCCTTTTCCACACTCGAGACTTTAATAATGGAAGTCATTTGTTGTTTTTAGTTAATTCGATGTTCAAAAGTGCTTAAAGCAAAATATTATACAACATCAAAACCCATGCACAAATGAAAATTGTTACGATTCTAATTGCTAAAAAATAAATATTAGTGTTTGTAAATTGTAATCATCTAGCGACCACTGTACACATTATATATATATATATATAAGCATTCATTACGTGCAACATATGTTATTGCAAAACGAATCAGTTCCGATTATACAGTTGAAATTATTGTTGAAAACATGAACAAATACGAATCTTTATTTGTAAGCAGCACGACATGGTTTCCATGGCCCATCAAATGCTACATAGATCAAAGCCGCAAACATTACGTAAAGCTAAGCAAATACCATTATACGATATATACATTTACATATACATATATATATATATATATTTAAGATTATATGAAATGCGATTCCAAACTGGCGAAAACAAAAAAAATGAAAATGCAAATGAAACTAAATCAATTTTGTTGCCCTGTGTGTGTGTATGTGTGTGTGTGTGTGTGTGTGTGTGTGTGTGATCGGACGTGTGTTTATATATATATGTTTTGTAGAAATATATGTATATATATTTGAAATGTGTTCTTTGATGTTGTAACTCTGTTGCCTTCGTGCTCTATGCGGCCTTTTTCAAACTGTAGCTAACATACAAATAATCTAACATAACAACTATATAGTATACATATATATATATACATGCGCGAATATATACATACACTAAAAATATATATATATATATACAATATCTAACTGATGGCTACAAACAAAAAGCTAAATATCGTAATGTTAACTAACTTGTTGCCTAATGACAAAAAGCAAAAATCTACTTTATCTTAAACAGTATATTATAAAAATTTAGTTTCCTCTTTTTTTTTGTATGCCTCTATAAACCATATATATATAATATTTCTATATCCACATATTAATGTACATACCTTGCAAATGCTTTGGCTTGCTTTTTATTTCTTATTGCAAATTTCTTTTTTTTTCCTGCCTAGCAATTGAAGGGAGTTTAAATGAAAACACAAAACTGATTACTGATTATGTTTTATGATGAAAATAATGTTTAAATAACGAACAATCGTAAGACTATTTGTAAACCAGCCAGTTAGCAGTTGAACCTATACTAAATATACATAAAGGAGCCTAGCTCCGATCTTTAACAAGTAAAAAAAGTTTACATCAGCCACAGTGGTCAGGCACCTGATATATAATATTGATAATCTGTTAACGAAAAAAAAAAGAAAAAAACTTTTTCATACGCCAACTTTTCTGCTCCCCCTAATTGACTCTACAGTTCATAAAAATCGATGGTTAAATGAAATAAAAATGTTCGAGGCATTTTGTTTTTCTTTTCATACTTGGCTTTTTGAAGATAATTCGAAATTTATGCAATTAATTGTTAAATCTTTGAATATATATATATACAAAAATGCTTTTGTGAATCAAGTTTCAAATCTCATGCGCATGCTTTATTTATAAGAAATACAATATTTGTCTATTTACCAATACCATGCGCATTAAAAAAACAAACAAAAACTATCTCTAAATAATATGTATTCTATGCTTTTAAAAAACCTATGCAAGACGAACAAAAATCTATTGAAATAAACAAATGTTTTAAAAAAAAAGCAAAATTTGGTGATAAGAATTATTTCAAAGATGCACAAAACCATTATACCAGGGTATAAAAAGCTAATTATCCTTAAAAATTCCCGTTCTAAAGTAAAACAACTTTGTGAAGGTTTTTTTTTTTGGTTGAGTTTTTATTTATCTTGTTTATTCACGCTTGTTCTGGTTGCTTGCTCCGCTTTTCGGGTTATTGGGACACATACACACAAGGAACCAGCAGCAGGCAGCAGTGTCGCGCACTCATATTCATATTTTCGGTTCTCTTTCACACACGCACACATACCAACACAGACATACTCGCACACCATGATCCATCCGCCCGGTTCAAAACTTAGATAACTGTCAAATCCGTTTGCAACTGCTGCTGTTGTTGGCTTTTTTGAAAGATAGTTTTTTCTAATTTGTTCATTTGTCAATATAAGATTGATAAGTTTTAGGTTATTCGGTGAACATAAGATGACTTAAATAGGCGTGGCATACATACACACACAAGTGGTAGGCAGATACATATATACTAGTTAACTATATATTATTATAATGTTCGATGCCACACAGCCTCAAAATTCATCATGTGCTTTTTGGATGCTGGTTTTGTTTGTTTTTTTTTTCTTTTTCTAATTAGTTTGGTTTTTGGTTTGCTTGGATTTGCACAATTTAAAAGCTCAATTTTATGCTTATAATATAAACAATTAAGTTTTAGTTAGCTAAGTTAGTTTTCCACAGCTGCACTTAAAAATTGGTTAGGTTAAGGTCTTTGAGGTTAAGTTTAGCGGTTTAAATTCAAAAAACGGTGATTAAAGGGCGTCTGTGATGTGCATTGAGAGATGGCGCGGAAGAGAGAGAGAGAGAGAACAAGCGCTAGCGTGAAGGATGAGTAAACTGCTTGCGGCTGCACTGCTTGCTGACGACAGTCAGTTCAATGTGATTTTTATAGTATAGTGTTGTGACTAGAAAGTTTTATGAATAATAGTATAATAACTATGTAGGTATGTATGTATAATGTTTTTGGCTTTCAATGAGAAATGCATAAATATAGGTATGTATAGAATATATGTTTGTATGTATGTAGGTAGGCATATAGCATGAGCATGATTGCGTTATATGATTAGTTTGACAGGCATTGGCCTTGTTTTCTGTATGGTTTTTCGATACATTGTTTTTCGTTCAATTTCATATAATCATAGTGTGTATAATCCGACACGGCTTTTGTTTTGATTCTCGACTTAATTTCATATAAAACTAGCTTTTTATAATATATATGTATATATATGTATATATTTGTGTATGTATATGGAGTTTATATATGTCTAGGGATGATTTTCAATCACTTATTGTTACGTACGGTGTTTGGTATAACATGCTTTGCTTGGACTGACGATCGCATTTCTTTTTTCATATTTTCATATTTCATGTATTTTAGCCTCTCTCATTTGGAAGCAATTCTTTTTAGCACATTTCTTAGTTCAATAACATGTAAAGCATATTTTGTATGTGTGTGTGCAGGTGTAGGTATGTGTATGTGTATCCTCAGATAACGCTCTCAATCTCCAAAACGGACGGAGTGACAAATGAGCTAACCTCACATTTGTTTGCTTTCTTTCTCGTCAAGTGCAGTGGTACGATTAACCGTTATGCTTGCTGTGCACGACAGGAAAGAGAGAGTGGGAGAGAGAGCTTTCTACGCTTTGCCGTTTCGTTGATTTGTGAAGCTTATGTGTGTGTGCGTGTATGTGTTTGTATATAAGATGCCGTAGCTAATATTTTTGGGTTGTTTTCTCTGATATGCCTGTCAAACTCATAAGCCAACAAGAGGATACAATCAAAGTTTTTCGTTAAGTCGAATATGCATTTTGACAGACACATCAAGAAATCTACCCTAAAGTAGTGCATAAAGTTTATTTAGTTTTTGTTTTTTAGCTTTTGATTTTGATTTGACAATTTTCTGGTTTTGTATAACCTTAACACATTTTTTTGTAAGCTATCGTTAAGGTATGTATATTTTTGTATATATGTATGTAGGTATAGAACGCATGTATGTATGTGTTAAGTATGTATGTTTGTATGTTTGTAGACTTTGCAAGCGTTTCGCTGACTGTGGATTAATGCAATTTTGATTACGCTTTATTATTTTATTATTTAGATTAATGTAAAATCTATTTGTTGTATATATGCCACATACTTGTAGTTATGTACGTATATATATATGTTTGTATGTATGTTTATAGAGAGAACAACATACGCATACATACATACGCATATGCATGCATGTCGTTGTAGTTGGTTACAGCTTTCGTATTTGCTTTGTTGTTTTTGTTGTTGCCGGTTTATTTGGTTGTGGTACCTGCTATAGTAAGTATGTATGTATGTATATATATATATATCCTCGCCTAGAGGCCTTTGCTTAGTGGTTTTTCTTTAGTTGCAGTGACTAAGGCTGGCAAATCCCATTATGTGCTTAAAGTTTCTTATACCAATATAGGTAGTGTTCTCCGTCCTCGACCATTAGCTCATCCACACCTGCGAAATCGAAACGATTATAGTTTTATAGTGTACTTATTATATAGTAGTCGATTAAACTGACCAACAGGCGCAATAAGCTGATTCCCAGGCGGATTGTTTGGATCAGGTAGCTCCGGCAATCTGTACAGCAGCCAATAGTGGTATCTAGTATATAGAGCAAAGTTATAGTTATATCGATTTTTATATATCCACGTTTCATATGGTTAGACTTACCCCCGAGGCTCTTCTTTCTTATCATAGAGGGTATGCACATAGTGACCATTGGGCCATTCGCGTGCCTCGAAAATAAATCTAGAAATATTATAGAAAAAAGATTTTTTCATTTAACTTTAATTTATCTAAGCTGTTAAACAAAGAACTTTTTTACCGAACCGAACACGTCAAAAACCAAGTAAAGGTTTATGCATTTGCTTAACTACCCTCTAATAATAATAAAAAAAAAGTATGCATACTTTTAGGCAGATCGCTTATTCTTACTTATATATAAATTTTCGGCAAAAAGGACATTCGATTTTAAGCCACAACTTGAACATTTTCTTAAGGATCTTTAAGGAAAATACATTTTTGAACTCGCAGCAACAAGATTTATCGATTTGCTTATAAGGATCTCCAGGATTCGCGAAAAAAAATGTTCAAAAAATTTTACAGGGGGTAGGTCAGAAAATTTTTTAAAAATTACAAAATCGTCAATAACTCGGCTATTTTAAGGACTTTCCGGATGTCCTTTGGACCACAGGAAGGCCTAGGCCCGCCAAATCGAGCAAAGTAGTTTAAAGGACGATAGTCATTCAAACAACTGAAATAAAAGGATAAATGTTTAAAACAGAAAATTGGTTATAACTCGGCCAAATCATAAAGGATTCGAACGTATCCTGTGTCAGACATTTTGTTTTGACCAGGGCTACCAACTGGCCAAAGGATATTCAAATCGTCCTTGTGGTTTCCGAGAAAACTGCACTTTTATGGTGTTTTCTTATTTTCGCTCGGCCGTAGAGTGAAATTTTTACAAGTGTTTTTTTCTTAGATGACCCCATAATCCTTGAATGCAGTTCGAAAGAGCTTTTCCATGCGGATCCAACGCACCATGGTTTTTGAAAATCCATAAAGTTTTGGCCGATTTATACTTATGTATAAATTTTCGGCAAAAAGGACATTAGATTTTAAGCCATAACTTGAACATTTCCTTAAGGATGCTTAAGGCAAATACATTTTTGAACTCACAGCAACAAGATCTATTGATTTGCTTATAAGGATCTGCAGGATTCCCGAAAAAAAATGTTCGAAAAATTTTACAGGGGTAAGTCAGAAAAAATTTAAAAAATTACAAAATCGTCTATAACTCGTCTATTTAAGGGACTATTCGGATGTCCTTTGGACCACAGGTAGGCCTAGGCCCGCCGATACGATAAAAGTAGTTCAAAGGACGATAGTCCTTCAAACAACTGAAATAAAAGGATATTTGTTTAAAACAGAAAATTGGTTATAACTCGGCCAAATCATAAAGGATTCGCACGTGTCCTGTGTCAGACATTTTGTTTTGACCAGGGCTACCGACTGGATAAAGGACATTCAAATCGTCCTTGTGGTTTCCGAGAAAACTGTACTTTTATGGTTTTTTTTTATGTTCGCTCGGCCGTAGGGTGAAATTTTTACAAGTGTTTTTTTTCTTAGATGACCCCATAATCCTTGAATGCAGTTCGATAGAGTTGGTCTTTGAAACTCTTATGCAACATGTCCTTTGAAAATCCGTAAGGACATAAGGGGCTTAGGACTATTTAAAAAAAAATTCAACTCATTTAAGGTCAAAATTCGTCAATATCATTAAGGATCCTTCGGTTTTGCAGTCAAGGATCGGTTTTGGTTGTGATTCCCACCCAACAAAGGAAAAATAAGATATTTTTGTGTTGCTCGTATTTAAGGATCGTATTTATTTACCTCAAGAACCAAAAAATCGAATAAAAAATCTACAATCAATTATAAATAATAAAATAAGACATGGACTGAATTTAGATATACCTATAAACTTAGGTGCTTCTCGTTTGTTAATATCTTTAAATACAAATGTTTTTCTTAATTAATAAGGTTGATGCATTGGCTAAATTACCCTCTAAAAATAATATAAAAAAAAGTATACATACTTTTAGGCAAATCGCTTAATCTTTCATATTTAATTGGTGCGATATTACGATAAAAAGGAAAAAAATCATTGCATATGGCATAGGCCGTATATTAAAGTCAATTCAATCGACTTGCTGCTGATTCTGTGCGCCTGGTATACTTGAGTCAAAAACTAGAAACAACTAGCAGAAACTCGACGAAAGCTCGGCGGTATTCTTTTGCGATCTCATCGAGATTTTCGACGCCAAGTACCAAGCGAACAGAACAGGCAGCAAGAGCAATGGTTTTTATATTTAACTACAAAAGTATGCAGGACAATTAATTATATTATGAATAAAAAAAAGCCCGCCTAAAAGTATGCAAATATATATAATGGAAATTTTTGAATAAAACGCCAGCCTTAAAGTATGCAAATATATATATAATGGAAATTTATGCATCGCTTGCTGCTGATTCTGTGCGCCTGGTATACTTGAGTCAAAGACTAGCAAAAACTCGACGAAAACTCGGCATTATTTTGGCAAAATGGGAAAATGTATAAGGAAGAGAGCCCATTCTTGTAGAACTTTATGCGTTTTGAGTTTTAAATTCGTTTTTGAGTCTAAGTTCGCTTAAACTATTTTAATCATTACACCAAAATATTTATGTAAGTTGATATTAACTTATGGCGAAGAAAAATAAATATTCTTTTTACTCACAGAAGTAATTGGGGTAATTTATTCCGGTTCCCCGACCACAGCTTTAATTGAACTACAATGTAGACATATACTGACCTTGGATCCATTTCGGCGGCCTGTGTCATGGCTTTGAAGAAGCTGGTGTTCTTGGACGATACAAGAGATAGGGAGAAGGCTTCAGTCACATTGGAGCCCACCCAAAGCGTATAGGTGTACGAGATGTTCTTCGAATCGGATTCCTCGGCAGAGGAACTCAGCCCGAATGGCAATGCCAGCTTTGGTTCTCCGTTCTCTGCGTAAGTAGGATAAAATTAGATTAGAGAGGGTTAACTTTTGTTTGTTTGTTTGATCGGTTTTTTGTTACCTGTAGGATCGCTGCTCTCGCGTATGACATGATCGCATTGAAGGGCACGCACTGCACCCAGACCCTTCCAGCCGAGTGCCAGAATGATGTCGGCGGTTAGACCGACACCAATATCCGGCTCCTGGCCATCCTGTAGCGGCTCCTCGCTCCAGCCACCATCGTCGCGCTGCCGGCTAAGTATGTAACGTGAGGCAGCCGTGCGATTCCAATGACCAGCTGGATCGTTTTCCAGATCCTGTAAAGCTTGCATGGCAAGCGCCG
Organism: Scaptomyza tumidula; assembly: GCA_035044465.1. NCBI lineage: Eukaryota > Metazoa > Arthropoda > Insecta > Diptera > Drosophilidae > Scaptomyza > Scaptomyza tumidula. The sequence goes on along the minus strand of JAWNNW010000220.1, from coordinate 1,705,962 downwards.
TGCTGCGTAAGGAACCAAAACTGCCACGCTGATCTTGCAAACTGGCCAAACCGCGAGCCGGCCGTCGCACGAAGTGCTGTAGATGCCGATGGCGATGATCGGTTACGATGCAGCGTAGCGCCAGGATGACCATGGCAATGGCATCCACACTCTGATCTGTTACACCGCTGGCAATGTCCAGGAGTCGACGGATCTGGCGCTTGCGTACATGCGCCGCCGAGCTGCAAGCGGAGAGTGTGGTCAAGGCGAATTCGATGTCCTGAGCGGGTTCATGGTGCTGCAGTGTCGCGACCAGATCGTGTCCATGGAAATGCTTGGGATCCTTGCAGAGCGAACCCAACGCTAGCACATAACGCGCCAGCTTGTCCAGATTGAGTGGACGGGGCAGTGTATGATGGCGATCCAGCATTGCCAAGATCTCAATTTCCATCTCCTTGACGGACAGCGTATCCTCCAGCTCCTGTATGACCAACAAATGCGAATCGGCGTTTTCATTTGGATCTCGCCCGCCCGACAGCTCCTTGGCCAGGATGACAACATGGGTATCGTTGCCCCAGCCATAGTCCGAGACACGCTTCTCCTTTAGCCAGTCCAGTGCACGCAATATCGCCTCCTGTTCCCCCTTTGTCGGCGTTGCCGAGCCAATGATCTCGTGCAGCGGCGTTGGTGTTGCAGTTGCTCCGCTTCCCTCTGCTAATATGTTGGTGGTGGTGTTGCTATTGCTGCTGGCATTGCCTGTGGGTGGCAGCGCAGCAACGGCGACGCCGACGTTCGCTGTGGTTTCCATTTGCTGCTGCTCAATGGATGCCAATGTCGCTGCGGCGCTGCTGCTGCTACTGCTTGTTGTTGTTGATATTGATGTAGTTGTTGTTGTCGTTGTTAGTGTAACTGCATTAGTGTTATTGTTGTTGGTTTGCTCATAATTGGTATCGTTGTTGTTGTTGTTGTTGTTAGTATTGTGACCGCTCGCAGCGGTCATATTTTCGAACTCATTACTCCCCGACTGAGGCGACGGCGGCGCTGCTGTGCTCAAGCTAGCGTTGCCAGCTTCCCCAACGGGCGAATTCGTTAACGTCACGTTCTCAGTCAGCGTCAGCAGCGGCAGCGAGATGAACAGAACGAGCAGCGACAGTGAGCACATCTTTGTTGTTTTTGTTGTTGCTAGTGTTACTATAATAAGTTTGCTCAATCAGCTGGAAGAAGAGAGAGACGTGTGAGCAGGCAAAAGGCAAAAGTCAATCAAGTAAAAATAATGCAATTGAAATGCACCCGCTAGTAAATACTCTGCTTGATAAACAAAACGATAAACAAATGCATCTCCAAGAAAAAGCTCAAAAACGGTCACTTTAAAAGCTCAAAGCTTGATCTTAAAAGATCAATTCAAAAGTGTAAGCTACTTTTATTTGTATAAGCAGGCAGAATATTTTCATTTCACCATTTGAGAAACACAGTACAAAGAGAAATGAGCTACGGCGTCGATGGAGGCGTTGCCTTGAACTGAATTTGCTGCACACACACACACAAATACATGTACCTGCAAGTGCGAGCACGCAAATGCAATATTGCATTTAATACTTTGTCAGTGTCATACTTTTTATCGATAATTAAGGCAGAAGAAGATCGATATGCCACCCTGTGTTGCCCCCCTCCCAACCCCAGCGTACTAATTGTGTGTCCTGTTAAGACTGCTGTCAGTTAGTCATAGAAAAAAACGGCAAAAAAAACTATAAACAGCAAGTTGCCAAGCAGCAAAAGCAGACGACAAAAAAACATACACATGCACACAATCTATTAGTGTGTGTGTGTCTTTGTATGTTCGGGCGATTCGGAAACAATAAAAGATAATTAAGGGGCAACAAAAATTTTTTCTGTCGCTTACATAAGGCAGACAAAATAATACATATATATAAACGTATATATATAAATATATATTTGTAATTAAATTAAGGCGCACAAGGCACCAGCAGTAATAACGACAGCAATACCAACAACAGCAACAACAAGAAGCGCAGCAGCGGTTAAAGCTTTTAAAACTGCTGCCTGCTGCTGCAAAGTTTTGCAATAACAGCACTGGCGCCAGCTTTTGTTGTTGTGTTGCTGTCGCTTAATTAACTGCACTTTTCAACACTCCCATGCTCTCACCCCACAGACACACACTCTCTCTCTCTCTGTCAAGCACACGCCCGACACTTGCTCAACTTTAACTCGATTATGCTGAGTGCTGCGCTGCTCTAGCTTTGGTGCTGTTGATGATGACACTGTCGCCTCCTTTGCTTACCTGCGATGTCTTCGCTTCTTCTTCTTCTTCTTTGCTTCTCCGTGTGTCGTCTATTAATTGTTGTTGCTGTCGCTGTTTATCGTTGCTGTTGTTGTTGTTGTTTTTGTATGTGTGTTGCTGCTGGTGCGTTTTGTATCCTGTTGTTGGCGTTGTATTGTGTTGTTTCTGCTGCGGCTGCTGCTGCTGCTGCTCCTCCTGACGTCTATTGATTTTTTGTGTATGACAGCCAGGTTCCAAAAAGCAAAAGGCGACTAGGCGAAGATTGTTTAACTGCGTGCAAGTATGTATTAGTTGGTGCTGTTGCTGTTTTTGTTGTTGTTGTTGTTGTTCCAGTTGTAGCTAGACACAAGAACACAGAAAGACACAAACAAGCACACGCGCACAGGAACACAAATACAACGTTCGTACAATCAATAAATTATGAATGACTAATTTTCTTTATAGTTGTTGGTCTTTGTTATTTTTTTCTGCTTCCTTTATGTTTTTTTTTTTATGTAATCGCGCGCACACAGCACACCACTAGGAATAGTATACAGTATGTGTGTGTTTATGTATGTATGTATGTGTGTATTGGGTTGTATTTAAGTGGCTCTGCACTTGTTTTTTTTTTTTTTTGTAGGTGGTGTGGTGCTAAGGAGGGTTAGGGCGGTGGCGGTGCGCTGTTTTTGCTAATAATGTTCTAATATAACAGCACACACACACACACACACACGAAAGTGCTATTGCTGACTCACACAGCTGTTTGCTGCGAAAAGTAACGGAACGGAAACTGCGGCTCTAATTGGTGCTCTCTGTGTGAGCGCTGTATGGGCGACCAAACTAAAATTGTTGTTCTTCTTGTATTTGTCTGTTTGCCCGTTGATTTAGCTAGTTGCTGACATAGCAAGCCGCTTTGTTGTTGTTGGTTATTTGAATTGTGCTTATTGCCTGCACTGAAAAGTTGTGTTTTAATAAAGTTGTTGTGGCGGTTGCCGTCCGCTCTCGACTGACTGAATGTCACTGTCACTGCACGCACGGCTAAAAAAAAAAGAGAAGCATGTCCGTGCGCGCTGTGCTGCCACTAGCCCAAAAAGGAATGCGCAGGATATGCGCGCAGTCTGGCAACGCTCCTATTTTAAGCCGTTTCAAACACCACTTAGCAAAGTTGCCACTTTCATGTGTGGGTGTGTGTGTCTTGGCTAAACTTTCGTTAAGTGTGCACAACTCGGGTTGGTGCAGGTCCTGGCTAAGGCTTTACACAAAAACAGGGCTGTTATGCAGCTCAAACATAAACCCAATTATAAAGCGTTTCCCTTATCGTGCGCTTTTCAACTAAAAGCTATTTTCCCAAGCACAATTTAGCTATTAGTTGTAACTATGCTTCTCTATGCTAAGCTAGGATCAAAGGCCATCACCTTTTCAGATATTGTCTTTTAATCGTCCAGTTCGGGGCTGCCTTTGCTGCTGCTGCGACAGTTGTTGTTGTTGCTGTTGCTGCCTTCTTGTAATTTGATATAGTTTTGTGTTGTCCGCAAAAACGCCGACAAAAACGAACGCCGCACAGCAAAATCATAATAATAAAGTAAATGTGCCGCCAAAACCGCCGTCGCCGTTTTGTTGCTGTTTAGTCGTTTGCGTTTGCGTTTGAGGACACAAATACTGAAATCAGATTTTTGGAGAAGCTGCTGCTGGCTGGATGGCTATATGGCTGACTGGTTGATTGCCTATCGTTTTCGGCGAGCAATTAAAAGAACAAGCGGCCATATCGCTTACCACGGACGACGGGGCAAAACTGAAATCTATATGCAGACAGAAGGCAGTCGAGGCCCAAGAAGCCAAACAAAAGGCCAAAAAAACAACAACAAAAAAGGGAAGTTCAACTTGATGATGATGATAATGATGATGATGATGCTGAAGCTGCCTCTCTTTCTCAGTCCTTTTGTGCAGTTATGACAGGCGTCCCCCTCTTTAGATATATTTATATATATGTATTGGCGAGGCGATGTCGGTGCACTTCAAAGGACATCGGTTAAGCTTTTATGTGCAGTGATCCTTTCTTTTTGTTTTGTTTTTGGGCATTGTTGTCAGCTGCCTGAACGCACACACACACACACACACACAACGAACTGATTCGCGCTCAAGGAACTGGGCAATAAATAATAGCACCTTGCGCCGATATTTGGCAACGCACAATTTGCTTTGAGGCGACAATCGAGGACAAACGATCTGCAGTCTAATCCTAGGATAACTCTTTAACAGCCGGCAAACAGAAGGACGAATCTATTTAGCTTCTCAACTTGATGCCCTGCCCTATCTTAAGCGGTGTTCAAGATCCTTCAGACACAAAACACACACACACACAGACACACACTTAGACAGACAATTGTCGATTGTTTGTTTCCGCTGCTCAAAAAGGATCTCAATCGCTTTCCTTTCTTTCACCCAGCATAGCGCCGTGGGTGCCTGTCTGTCTGTCTGTGTGTGTGTGTGTATCCTGTGATCCTTTGCTGCGTAATATTTGGCAAGCCAATTATATATATATCTATATGTTTGTTGCAGTTGCTGTTTGCTTAGCCAGCGAGAAGGATATTTATTCAAGCCTTGAGCGTTTTCCGCCTTCGGGCCACAATAGCGAGGCATACAGCCTTGAGCTATTATCCCCAGCCCCCCTCCTCCTTCTTCTCTTGCTTATCTGCCTCCTTCGTCTTTTGCTTAACGCATTTTTCACGTTTTGCATTCTCAACAACAACCAGATTCCTTTTCTTTTTTTGTTTTTGTTGCTTCTCCCTTTTGCGTAATCGAAACAATTGTCTAACCTATCTGTTGGACTTGTTGTTGTTGCTGTTGTTAAGGGCGCAGCAGATGATGATGTTGATGAGAGATCTTAGTGTCTGATAAAAAAAAAACACATCCGAACAAAACAAAACAAAACAAAACAAACCGAATCGAAAACGAAAACGAAACGAATCCGTAACAATGCAAAATCATCAAAAAATAAAAGAAAAATACAAAATAAAAATGCACTGAACTGCGCTCTGATTACGATTACACTAACAATTGTGCACTGTAAATGATTGAACCAAATGTTCTCTTCAAATATACAAAACTAAAACCTCTTCTTCCCAAAAAAGAAATGTTTTCTTACATTTCGTTCTAGACACTGTTATATAATCAATAATTTAGTTGATAACAAATTGAAGTCGTTTAGTCCTGAACTGAATGATGTTGGGACTGGGTTATGGGATTGGGTTATGGCTTATGAATGATGTCGGGACTGGGTTATGGGTTATGAATGAAGTTGGGACTGGGTTACGGGTTATGGGACTGGGTTATGGGACTTGGTTATGGAACTATCCGTTCGAGCTACAAAGCTGAGATTCGCACAAGAAACGATTGCGAAACAACATGTTGAAATGTGTGTGGAAAGTTCGCAACCAAAGACCAAATAGTAGGTGTGATGTTGCATGCAACAGAAGGAACCATTTTAACACTCGAAACGACAAGAAGTAAAAAGGTTTCAGACGAGAAATCCCTACTAGAAGATACCAAGAACCACTTAGGCAAGTTTATGTTCCAAATCTGGAGTCACTTAAGGACATGGCTGTATCGACTCGACTGTTGATGCTGATCAAGAATATATAAACCTTATGGGAACCGAGGTGCTTTCTTCTGGCCGTTACACACTTTTGGACAAAACCTATTTAACCATTTTCAATGGTTTTTGCAAACGGTTTCTTAATCCTTTTGTCGTTCGATTTTTAGGTATAGATGCAGACACATATAGTTCTTCGATGATTGTGTAAGAAAACTTTTCTCATTTCCCTAATCATTTGAAAGTTAATTTGAATTCCTATTCCTATACCTATATACTCTACCTTTGCAATTCGACAAATATTCGTATTCGATTTAAGTTTCGGCAACCGAAAAGCAGTTTATTCAAGTTTTTGGCTTTTTTCTAACAACAAGCATCAAAATGAAAGTACAAAGGATATCTTCGGAATACAAATATATATATATGTATGAATGTATATGTATTGGTTGGAATATTAAAAGAGAGAGAATGTTAACGTAAATGTGAATGGAAAGTGAAGGAGGCGCAAAGCGTGCAAACGGCAAATGGCCGCAGATCAACAAATAAGATGAAAAAAAAAAACGCAAACAAACAGATAGAAAGCGATATGCGCTCCAACAAGAGGATGCGGCAAAGGGGACAAGGGGACGGGACATGTGTCAGGCGTTTACATAGGCGCTTTATATATATATATATACCCAAGGCACCCAACTCACTCGCTCGCCGCTGTCAGGAAATATAAAAAAGGAATGAAAGAAAGAACGAAGCAAAGGAAGCGAGGAAGAGGACAGGATAGGCGGCAGTCAGCGCAAAGTGCGCACAACAACACCCAACACCTAAAAAAAAGGCACAGGCCCATGCACATGGACAGACGGCAGAGACATCGGAAGAGATGTTAGCTATGCGTAACTATGCCAATACACACACACACACACACACACACACAAGAGCCAAAGGACGCGACAGTGAGTGGTGCCAAATGCACGAGTCCACGAGTCCTTTTTACCCTGACTGACTTAATTCTCTAGTTCCTAGGCCCAAAACCCCCGTCCCCGTCCAAGTCCAAGTCCGAGTCCAAGCCCAGCCAAAGTTAACTCAGTGAAGCCAAATGAAGCAACGTTGACGACGACGACGACAGAAAACTGGGAAAACAGCAAACAGACACAAGGGTAGCTAGCTAGCTGCTGCAGGCACAAACACAACCCACCACCTCCAGCTCCCTATGTACGTATGTATGTATGTATTGCAGAGGAGGAGGAGGGTAGGCTGTAGAGGGGGTTGCTTGCCGGGTTGGTCGGCACATAAGGGCGGGTTCTGTATGTCTGTCGGTCTGTTTCCCTGCCCTGCCTGCCCGGCCTGCGATGAAAGGCAAGTAAAGCGCTATAAGAGCAAATATGGCTGCCAACACCCGAATCCGACACGTAAAGTGACGCGTTAGCTGCGTTGCTATGACAACCCTGGTCTGTTCTGTTCTGGTCTGCATACAGTCTTTCATTTTTTAGCACAGTTCGCAAAAAAAAGGAAGAAGAACTTTTAGCGCCCAATGTTGCTTTTTTTTTTTCGTTCTCTCATCTTTTTTGTCGTCGTTTTCATTATTTGCTTTTTTCTTTCTGTTTTTTTTTTTTGTTGGTTGGTTTGCTGCTGCTGGGGATTTGTCTTTCAATCGTAAAAAAAAAAGTTGTATGCCCAAAGGGGGGTTGGGGGGAGGGTCACAGCAAAGGTAGTTGCTTTATCTATCGGTCAGCAAAAGTGGACAAAAACGGTGGCCATCATTGGCTTGCATTTAATGAGATTTTTCCCTTACAATTTTTGGCTCGCTTTTCACATTTTTTATTTGCCTTTATTTTTGGCGTCTTTTTTGTTTTGGCTGTTGTTGACGACTGTCGAGCGCTATTTAACAGCGCCGGTAACAGTTGTTAAAAGTGAATGGATAGCACGGGGATTAGGTGTTTTCGAAGGGGGGGGGGGGGGGGGGGGGGACATTGCGTATTTGCTTTCACTTTGAGAATTGCATAGAAAACCGGCAACTGGCATTCGACTTAGGCCTAAGACTTTGATTGAGAGCTATGCGAACTGCACTAATAAATGAACAAAAATTGAGTTTTAGATGGATTTATGAGAGAACATATAAGATTTCCACAAATAGATGAACTTAAAAGGATATTTATCGATTGATTGGAAAGGAAGAAATCTCAAGTTAAGAAAGCTCAGCATGAAAATTATTCTTTATGCATGTGTGTGTGTATATATATATGTATGTATGTGTGTGTGGACTTAGGCCTAAGACTTTGATTGAGAGCTATGCGAACTGCACTTATGAATACAAAAAAAATTCAGTTTTAGATGGATTTATGAGAGAACATATAAGATTTCCACAAATAGATAAACTTAAAAGGATATTTATCGATTGATTGGAAGGGAAGAAATCTCAAGTTAAGAAAGCTCAACATGAAAATGATTCTTTATGCATGTGTGTGTGTATATATATATGTATGTATGTGTGTGTGTGTGTGTGTGTACGCGTATGCTGAAAATCCTTGATATCGATGTCATATGTATATATAGAATATGGAGTAAGTTATCGATAATTTGTCTACCCAGGGCATTCAACAGCGACACAGACAGACGAAAGGCATATACAAGTGTGTATAAGCGTGTAATCTAAATGATTAACTGTTCACATTTATCTTAAGCTGATCAAACATACGAAAGATATATTTATATATTTGCATCACTTACCTACTATTACTTAGTTATAGTAGTACTCGTATTGTAATCCATCCGGGTTACTAGTTACGGGTCGCGGAAGACTGTGCAACCTGAAAACGTCAATAGCTGCATACATTGATATTAGAAGTTGTACAATGTGTAAAAGTCCGAAGCGGAATTGCGGATACGACATTGGCCATTTCTCTAGAATCATTTCTGGCAAGACACTCGACATGATGTAGGAGTGCATCATTTCTAGGCAATGACACATTGCCCACCAAACGGTAACCATCACTCCTTGACAGGTGAAAGAAGCTACAAAGAGCACAAAGAGATAAGTGTTAGTACTAATGAATAAATCCGTAATACAGATCCTTATGTTTTCGAACAACAGCAGCGTTGCCATCAAAAACATTGTCGAAGCTAGATTTATGTCGTTGTCAATAAGCGAATAAATCCCAATATTCAATGTTATAGTTAAGATCAAGAACTTCTTGCTGACTTCGAAGCGTTCCACTACGTTTGGCATCTTTAAGCTGAAAAGAAGAAAAAACAATTGCGTTAATTTTGTTTAAGTTAATATTTTCCGTACTGAACTGAAACGTAGAAATAATAATATATGCCAACTTATTTTAGAGACAAATAACTAAAAGTGTCAAATGACAGTTAAGGAACAAAAACTTCGTCTCTAGTTAAGACAACACGGCTAGGAATAGGAGATATCCTTTGCTGGGAAGGGTTATCAATGAAGCTGTTCGGATCGGATGGACTGTCAGCTGTTTGATATGGACATTAAATTGTCTCGACTGTTCTTACCTATCAAGAATATATATAGTGTGGTGGGCCTGTGTTCTCCTTTAATGGTCATTGAACCCAAAAAGAAAATCCATCTTATTAGATATGGTACTTTTTTCAAAGTTGAATAAGTGCATTAAATATTCAATATTACATTTGTGTTTTTGTCTTGCAAACAATCATTTGCATTCATTATTAATGAAGGCACTCAAGAAAAGTTGAATTGCTGACCGTGAATCAGTTAATAAATGTTGTATTTCAATAATGTTGCAACGATGTTGCAATGCGGAAAAACAATACACACACTGGCAGCATAATTAGTGCTCAATCTTTTTCTTTGTCTAAAGCATTATCATTTTGTAATTAGCTAAAAAAGCTCAGAGGTTCAGGTCAATGACAAATGCAACGCAACAACAAATTTTATTCGTTACAGTTAAGAACAATTAACTTGCAATCCAAAACTTTGCTTTTTCAATCAAAAACATAACGAAAATCTTTTCTTTCTACATTTCTGAATAGTTTGTATGAGCGTTCACGAGTATGTTTTAACTTGCAGTTCTTTTAGTGAACTTCAAGCTTGGAAATGTTCAGTAAACTTGGAAAATGATTTTTTCTTATCGCTTGTTCAGTAAAATTAGAATATGGAATGTTAACAGTTTGCAAGTCGCTAACGTTTTTAATTCAATATGCAATTCACATTATTAGTTAAACGTTGTTAAGATTTGCTTACCTGTTTTTTTTTTATTTTATAGAGCGCACTGCTTATTTATTAAAAAAAACCGTACAAATGTATTTTATATGAAAGCAAATGTATTCTATATTCGTTATATGAAACGCACTGCTTTTTTATAAAAATAAAAAAAACAATATAAAATACGAATGTTTTCTGTACGAAATATTTGGAGAAATGAAAATATAAAATTTTGTTGAATGTGTCTCGACTGAAAATGCGGCAATGAATGATGAAATAAAATATTTTCTATCACAGCCTGCTAACTAAGGCGTCGAAAAGTTTATTATGAATGAAAGTTTATCGATAAAGTCAGTGTGATCAGTTTTTGACATCTAAATGTATTTACTTATTTTACAATTGCACTTTTCAATAAAATGTTTTCTTTTGGTTTGTTTTATTTTGCGTTCGTTTATGTAAGCTATGTTTTTCTATCAATATTATCTTATCATTCATGCAATACATAAAATTCACTTTCAATATGTTTTTAGCTTTCCGCATGCTACTCTCAACTGTCTCCATTCTTAGCTTTTTGATGTTCTTAACTTAAATAATGAAGACAGCTTAAAAATAAATTCCACTACCTTAAATTAACATAGTTTTCGTTATTTGTTATCAATTAAACTTTAGTTTGATCTGTCATTCCAGAATTGAGGACTCTGAATTTAAGCAGCTGCAGCTTAGGCGAGTCTTCAAGCGCCAATTTTAACAGCTTGTCAACCGCAGGGCTTACCCCAAGCCCCAAAGCACTTCTCATACTCCCTGCTCCGGTTCAGTGGGGCTTGTCTACTTGTACCAATGTGTACTCGTAGCTTCTGGGTAGGGCTAATCAGCATTGCATTTGACTTTTCTGCTTCGTTGATTTGGTTTTAATAAAGTGCAAAATGCATTCGTTGCAACAACAACGACAGGGTTCGTGGCAGGTAGGGGGTTTTTAAGTGAGGTGCAGCAAGCAGAAATCTTTTGTTTTGCGCCACTCGAGGAAATGAGAACGTCGAGGACATGAACGTGGACCAGGACAGGACGAGGACACAGACTAGCTCTAGTGCACGAGGACTGCTCCTAGCAAGCAGCTTTTCACAAAAAAAATCCAACATCAATGAGACACACACACACACACAGAGACACACACACACACACAGAGACACATCCATACCACAGATTTGTGGCAACTGACTGTGACAGTTAGCAGCAAAAGCAGTTCGCCATAATGGCACATGTCCTTTGAAAGGCAACAACACACACGCACACACACACACACACACACACGCACACACACACACACATAGTCGACCCTTTTTTAGTTGTTGTTGTGCTGCAGTTGTTGTAATTATGCGGCTTGGCAGACAAGAAACAAAAAAAAAATGCACACAAAGTAGAATGTAGCAAAGGCAACAACAAAATAATAACAACAAAAAAGCTACTTTCTTCGAATTGCCAAAGTCGTAATACTCTTATTTTTGCAATTGATTTCGAACATAATGGTTTCCTTGAAAATCTACTTACTTATTAATAGAATATACTATATCGTTCGTTAAATAAATGATAGCGAAATCCTAGAGTCTCGTTCGTTAAATAAATGCTATAAAATTATTTCTGATATCTTATTGAAGCAGATATATATTGAAAAAAATGACAAAATTCTATAATAAAACTACTTTTCTTTAGCATTTGTTTAAATCGATGTTAAATTTGGTATGTTAAACCTTATTTAATTCAATTGAAACTATAATTGTGTATAACATAAAAAGGCATCTTGATTGAGTTATATGTTTTATGCATAAATCAATTTATATGTGTATAGATTTTTGAAATCTATAAGTCATTTGCATTAATATGATCGTTTTTGGGTTAGTTTATAGTATAAATCATGGGCGTAACCTGTGAAAACTTCATCGAATAGCTTATGGAATTTGTTTGTTCGATGTTATTGTTGTGTGCCTATTATATATATGTTTGTATTATATATATGTCCCTATTATATAAAAATATATATAGCACCGTGCGTTTTCTGAAGCCACCTTATATGGAGTTTTAAGCTAAGTTTTCACATTTTCACGCATAAAGTAAATTTCGAAAGATTTTTTATATTTCACATAAGAACTATTCGCAATGTGTTACAAATTTTGTGACCAAAATAGATAACCTTTTGCAAGGGTATCAAAGAAGAAGGCACTGCCTAAAAGCCAGTCGCATGTGAAAGCCTCCGCACACACCTACACTCACACACACATACACACGCGCGCACACACGCACATACTGAGTGAAACACTCATCGACTTGACAGTTATTAGGCTAACGACGTTGAAAAGCTTTTTGTCATAAACATCGTGAAAAGCAGCAGTAGCAACAGCAACAACAACAACAACAGCAACAAGAAATATGTAAACGTGCTCTCATCCGCATGCTTGTTCTTGTGGTTGTTCTTGTTGTTGTTGAATGACATCATCAGCAACATGTCGTTGTTTGGCCGACTCCTTGACAAAAACCTCAATTGGCTTTTTATGCTTGGCCTTTTGCCACCACCCCCTTCTGACACCAATCTCGTCAGCCCTGCAATACATTGTATACACGCTATTCGCTCCTCAATCCTCCTCTTTGACCAATTTGCGTCTCGCCTTTGTGGCTATCTAATCAAAGTTTTGAAACTGCTAACAACGGTTAACAATAAGGTTCAATTGAAATTAATTTCCCGTTCGCTGTTGTTGTTCCTCCACTCAAAATGATTTTTAAGAGTTTGGGTTCAAACAGAAATCGGAAAAAACCTTTTAAGATTCTTGCCGCAACATTAGTTTGTTTCGTTTTGCATTGGCTTTATTTTAAAACTTTCAATTTAGTTTAGAGTCATACCTTAGAAAAATCTTTTGTGGATCTGCTTCGTTCCTTTAAATATTATTCATTATTTAGGAACAGCAATTTGTTTAAACTAACTTCAATGTATTGATAGTGTAACAATGTCCAAAAGATACTTTTTCTTACTTTCTTATTCTTATAACCAAAAGTTATATCGTAAGTCGTAAGGTGAAAAAAAGAGTAAAAGCGATGCCTTAACATCATTTCTACGATTTCTGCATAATAATGTTTAATGCAACATTCGGCGAGTATTTTTATATTAGTTATCGGATTTTATCTGACGAAGATATCTAAAGATACACAAAACTAATTGGTTTTATTAATAAATAGCATCAAATTTACCCATTTGCTTCATTATTAACTAGTAGTACTTGCCAGTTTTGGGGTTTCCTAAGAGCTAGAGTTACTCACGCAAAATATTAAAAGTTCCCTATGGGGATTACTAAAATCATTGATATGTAATACATTTGCATATCGTTCGAATCAAGGCATATCGTTCTCGTTCTGTTTAAACATATGTCAGCAACAGATCTCTTTCCGAAACATAACTCTTAGAAACCCTTTTCTTAAAATTAAAATTAATTTTTTTTTACCCATGTCACATTCCTCGCTACCCTTTGGCGCTGATATATAACAGATAAGCATAAGGATTTGTATTTTACGAATGAGAGGACATCATTTATAAAGCTGAACAGTTCTACATTTCGTCAAACAAATCGAAATATAACTTGCAAATTTATATACGAGAGTTTTGAAACTTCGCCACGTTGAAAATATGTTTATCCTCTTTTTTAATTACGCATATTGCGGCAGAGCTAAATGCCTGAACAAGCCCCAACACCACCAAAAAAAACCCTAAGCCTAACACCCTTTACCCCCCACATCTCTTCCACACTGCCAAATCTTTGCTACCAAAACAGGCGCCCCTGTCTGGCACTCGAGTCGTGCAAATCCAAACGGAAATATGCGCAAATTAAGCCGTTTGTTATTTACGGAAATTATAAAACGCGTCAAGTGCGCCCAAGCCGCCAATTTCAACCCCAGCCAGCTAACAACCCCACCTTACCTCACCCTACCTCCAATACATCATCAGAAGCCGCAACTCCAAAAAGGCAAATGGCGGAGCTGCGGCCAAAACATCAACAACGACAACGACGACGACGACGAAACAAACAAAACCCGCCGCCTACAAAGTACAGGCCCAAAACACAGAGACTGCTCTCTCCCCTTTCCCTTTAATCCCTCTGTCATCATCAAATGTCATCATACACATAAACATAACAAGCACCCTACGATTCGGGGGGCAGGCAAGGCAACAGTTGGCGGCACACAGTCAATGCAAGAAAATGTCATGAATACGATTTGCTTAGCAGTTGCTTTGCTTTCGATGGGTGTTGGGTGTAGTCGGGTGGTCTGATGGTCTGGTTGGCTGCTTGGTGCCACTTGAATGCATGTGAATGAGTACTACTAGTATGACGGTTTTGGAGTGACTCCCGAAGCTCGGGCTAAGATGGCTGCCACAGGCCAAAGCCACTCGGCACTCGGTACTCGGCGCGCACTTAAGCGGTAATGCAGCGCCATGCAATTTTTACAAGCTTCAATACCTAGGCCGAGGCAGCAAGCTACCCTTATGCCCACCCACCTACACTACACCTCCATTCTCCTCCTCGCGTTGTAGCAGGCCTCCATTTCGTTGGGCTGAGCTTGTGTTTGACTTGCATTTAGCGCAGTCAACGACAACGGCAAACGACGTCCAATGATGTTGATGATGATGTTGTTGAATCCATGTTGTACAATGATGAGCCTGCCTGCCGACTGCCTCAATGTCTGAATGCCTGACTGCCTGCTTCATCCGCCCCCCTACCTCCCCCCACTTGTCGTTTTTGAGGGCAGCCGGGGTGTGTGCTCGAGGTTGTATCTTTGGCATTTGCATGCAAATGCCACGTTGATTTGATTTTGCCAATAAAGTAAGCTGTCACAGTCAGCACTTTTGTGGCAACGTCTGGCTGCCAGCCATTTCCTTTTGTTATGACCCCTCCTCATCTCTCAAACACCCCTGGCTAACCCCCTCTCGACCCTATTAGCTTAGAGTCACACACACACACACACAAACACAATCGCAGAGAAAGTCTGGCTGCATCCATTGTGTTGACTCTCGAGGCTCTGGCATCAGCATCAGCGTCCTGATTATGCCGCAATTTCCTAAGTGCTGCGGCCAAAAAAAAAAAAACAAATCTTCCGGAATCCCAGGTCCGTTCGTACAGTTAGAAACGGTACAGTTACTCCACCACCCCAACCCCCTCCCTTGTTGTGATACTTGAGTATCACTAATTGGGCGTTGGCAAAAGTTGCAAATAGTTTGTTTGACTCGTTTGCCGGACAACGGCGTCCAGTTGCCATCAGTTTGCCTCATTACGGGTCACATTTGCTAACGTGCCCCAGCCCCTGCCCCTAGCGCAGTTCAAATATCGGATATTGAAGCAAATAATAGCTTAAGAGCATACCTCTTGAGATAATACATAAGTTGCAAGTTGCAAGTACGTTTTCAATTACAATTGTATATATAAGAGAAGCTCTTTGGCTTGAAGCACAGATAGGCGACTTTGCTGATGATGCTGATCAAGAAAATATACTCTAAAGTATCCCAAAATGTTACTTAGTACATCCGTACAACTTCGCGTGATGTTGTTGAACAGTTTGTGATCCTTGCTGTGCTTTTTGAAACCAATGAATTGGTTTATTCAATGGTCAATTAGATCCAACCAGTCGCTTCGGGGCGTAAATGTGGCGTCAAATTGCCAACAAAATGTTGTGCTGGCTTTCACTTGAATTAATCGCAAACAGAACAACACACACACACACACACACACACACACATAAATATGCTTATGGAAAGAGGCATATATATATATTAGAAGTAAGCATATTTATTGACGTGATGCCACCCAAAAGGACAGAAACACATTTGGACCTGCTACGGACCGGGCTATAACAAAGTGCGGCAGGAAATGCGATCAAATATTAATGAGGCTCTTTTCAAATTTGTCTTAAGCACCGGATATACAAATACCGACAACACACACACACCCACACTCTGTGTGTGTGTGTCCACATACGATTAGTCCGAAGAGCTCTTGTCCGTTGTAGGCAAGTAGTCATGCAATATGAATGAGGCAACTGGCCGCTAGTAATAATACGTACAGTCACCACTCGCATTGTTAGTTCGCAGATTACGCAACTTGCTATAGTAACCAGAAACCAATATTCTCCACACCACCCAAACCAACCTCTCAACCAATATCCACCCACAATGAAAGTGCTTAGCTAAGGACATCTTTCAATTTACTTTGACTTGTCACTTGCATGAGAGTTTCCCTTCTTCCTTCTTTACTACTTACTTCTGACTTCTTCCTTCCTTCCTTCCATCTACAGTACTCACTCACTTGAGAGTCCTGCTGGCATGAGGCCTTCAAGTCCCAGCGGACATATCGTACGCGTTGTGTAAATGTAAATTAAACGTCTCATTTCCGTTATGGCGCAACAACGCCCAGCCCACCAAGAATCTCAACAGGGCCGAACAGCCCAACCAACAACAACAACAACCACTCACAACCAACCACCATCAGCATCAGCATCAGCAACAGCAAAAGCAACAGCAATATTAACAGCATGAGACCATCATTTTCATTCACCACCCAAAAAAAAAAAACACTGAACTTTACAGCAACGTCAGGGACCCCACCAACAAACAACCACCAAAAATTGTGTTGCCACGAACGTAGTTGGCAATTTGTTGCCCGCCCGTGTCAACCATTCGTCAACGCGACAACAACGACGACGACGACAACTTCCCTCAGCAACAGCAACAGCAGCAGCTTTGATATCCTATGCCTTCATCTTGTTGTTGTTGTTTTTTTTGTTGGCTACGTTTTAACATCTTATTGTTTGGCTCTCAAGCAGCATCGCCCACGACTCACAGCAACCCGCCCTCCCATCCTGCCTACGTCTCCCATCCCTGCCTACGGATGTTAGTTATTAAATTGAAGAATTTGCGCCCCGCATTTTTGATATAAATATACACTTAAATACATATATATATACTGTGTGTGTGTGTGTGTGTTTGTGTGTATATATTTATGTGTATATATGTATGTATGAGTGGTGCTTGCGTCATTCTGCGAGAATTTTTGCTCTCTAATTAGAACGCCTTTTATATTTGCGCAACATACACACACACACACACAGACAAGTATAAGTATGTACATACATATGTATGTGCTTGAAAACCTTTCAAGGAATTGGTGTATTTTGATTTTCTCATTAAATTGAGTGACCCTATTGGAAATGATTAAAGTGATTATTATGTTATCGGCTTTTAAGCATGTTCATGGCGAATCCAACTATTTTCGTATTATATATGAATATTTTTAACTGGACGTGTCCACATATTAAATCAAGAAATACTATATAATAGTTAAATCAACGTTTTTCATATGTTATTT
Organism: Scaptomyza tumidula; assembly: GCA_035044465.1. Lineage (NCBI taxonomy): Eukaryota > Metazoa > Arthropoda > Insecta > Diptera > Drosophilidae > Scaptomyza > Scaptomyza tumidula. The sequence goes on along the minus strand of JAWNNW010000220.1, from coordinate 1,688,545 downwards.
TATATGTCGACGTATTAATATTGATGCTCAAAAATATTTGATTTCAATATTATTTATACTAAAGTAAATTATGAAAATATTTATCTTTCGGATACCTAGAATAAACCAAGCCTGACATTCGGAAATTTATATTATTTAGTGCCATGGTAAACATGAAACTTTAGCTTTATAATTGAAGTGATTGAAAATTATGGATATACAAACAAATTTATTTAAATAAAACTTAACGAATACAAAAAAGCTTCGGGACGGAACTATATGTCTGCTCTTTAATTTAAAACTTTGATTGTTTCGTTTCAGAGAAAAATGAGAACTGATTTTATTTTATTTCCAGCATTACAGTTATGCTTATAAAATTAATATTATTTAATATTCATACAATATTATTTAGACATTTTTCATAATCATACTAATTCTTTATCTGATGTTTGTTAGGATTAACTATGGTGATTTTGAATACAACGTTTTATCTGAGATTTAAATATGTTTCAGATTTCAACTACATATTATATTAAATCAAAATTTTTATAGATAAATTTACTACGATACGAAACGAGATAGTTAAAACCCGCATGGTAAAATTGAAAACTGTTTTCATAGTTGATTTTCGTGTGGTTCTTTATCTGGGAATTTTTGTAATGATAAAGTGTGGAACATCTCTGTTAAGTGAAATGAAACATTTGTAATGAAAATGAAAAGCAAGCATCCGTTTCACAATAATATTCGTAATAGATTTTAATAAACTCTGAATTATTTTCATGCATGAATAAGTTGTTATTGATGCAAATGCAATTCAAATTATCCTATTTATTGGGAATATCTTAATAACAGAGAGAACAAGGAGTCTTTGCATTAAACTCTTCACATTATCAACATTTTACTGATACTAATAAAATCTTTAGAAGCTAGCTCAATAATGTCAACAATGTGTCCTTGCTTATATTAAATACAGATGAAATATATTTCATCATTTAATGTGTAATATAGTTTGGAATTGCATTTATTTATACTATTAAAATTAGCACATCGGCAATGTAAATATATATATACATAAATATTTGCGACACGCCTTGTCAGTTTTGGCCAAGTTTTGCTTTTAATAAAGGTTCTTTGAGTCTGTATTGCCGATGCGATTGCGATTGCGAGCTAAGGAGATGAAAGAGAAGAAGCACTCGGTGGCAAATTCACGCTTCGCAGGACACACGTTGGGGCAGGTGGCAATCTCTCTCTCTCTCTCTCTCTCTCTATTCATGGCATTCTTTCGCTTCACATCCTCTCACTTCGTCGGTGTTTGTGTGTTTGTGTTCACCTCATTTTGCCATTGTCTTTCAGTCGTTTCTTTCATTTGGCTCGGCAACCATTTTTAAAATGGCGGCATTTTTGCATTACAACGGCACACAATACAAAAACAAAAAAAAAATGAGAAAAATTCGTTTGCACAAGCAGCAAAACAAAAGCAGCCAACAATACACAAGCCCCCATATATAGTATATCCTCAGTGCCCCAAACCTCATCCTCATCCTCATCCTTATTGTCATTGTCATCGTCATCGTCATCGTCATCTTCAACCGCATACACATCCCCAACGAATGAGCTTTGACAAACGCCCCCAAAAAGCACTTGCAGCGTTTTTCTTTTTCTTTCCCATCGAATAAGTGGGTATAGCGATTTTGTCATCAGCTGTGTGACGCAATCAAAATGTCAACTTATCGTTCTAACAAGTTTCTTAACTCAAATATCAATTAATGTTTAAAAACAACTTCAAAACTAATAAGAAGTATTTACAATTAGATTTAGTTTCGTTTTGATTTATTCGAAAAACACAAAAGCTAAGTAAACTTTAAATTAATTTAACACTTACCTGTAAGATTTAATATTGAATTCTCAAAACAGTTAAGGTTATATTCTGGCTTAACATTTTTATTTGTTATATAAATTTTAAATAACTTGTTTCTATTGAAGATGCTAAAGAAATGAATAAACTATTAAAAAATAAGAACATCCAAAAAGAGCATTTAACAATTCGACACAAAATTGCCATTCGCTTGTCTTATTTTTTATTTCGGTGCGCCAGCAACGGTAGATAAGAGTGTTGCTTGAAGCGGGCGGAGAAATGAAACAACAACAAAAAAAATGAGAACAAGAGAAAGATGATAAGAGAAAGGAAAACATGAAGCGAGAAGAGATAGGCGGCGATGGAAGCCAGCAGCTGCGACACTGGCAGTTAATTAAAATCGTTCACTTGTCCTGGTACAAAAAAACAAAAAAAAAAAAACATATAAAAAGAAAATGGAGAAGAAGAAAAAAACCGAAGCCTCAGCAAAATATCTTGAGAAATGACAAACGGCTCCAGTTAATTTCAACATGGATCCTTTGCCTCTGCCTTTGGGGCACTCAGGCACTCTCCAAACATATGTTTGCAATGCATTCTCCTTGCAGCAACTCTCAGCAAACCTGAGTCCCCTTTTTTTGAAGCTGTAAAATCTTCAGTTATGTGAACTAGTTAACTTAAAGACCAGCTGAATAAGTTTATAAACTTTTCAATCAACCATTCTATTATCAGTTCTTGGGCAACTTAATCCTAAACGCAAACTTGTTGTGTAAGCATTTGATATCTTCCTGAGCAACTTAATTGCAAATTAATTTAAAATAATAAATATCTTTTTAAATGCTACTCGTTACTGGGATTCGCTACTTGATACTCATTAACGAGGCATTAAGGGGTTCGTTTATTGATGCACTCTTTTCTTCATTATATCCGCAATCGACTCAAATTGCGAGCTCATTAGCGCGAGTCAAGTCCCAATCTCTCTCTCAATGCAACGTTAACAACAATATCGATATGGCAAAAGTGGAAACAACCAAAAACAACAGAAAACGAAAAAAAAAACAACAAACGATAACAAGCCAACTAGCAAACTGTTGGCTGTTGACGGGCCCGCCATTTACCGTTATAGCCACGGCAAAAAGCTCGTGTGCGCGGAGAAATATATCCCGTGTGGATAACGGTAAATGGCGGGGCCGTAACTAGCTTCGCCGATTAATTAACAGCATAAATTATGCTCAAGTGTATAAACGCAACACATCAGCGAAAGCAAGGAGGCAAGGACTTGGGACGCGGATGTGAATTTGAGGGTTTTATTCACGGATTTTTCATATGTGCATTTTCAAACATATTTCGCGTCGACGAACCGAGCTGAGAGAGTAACAGAAATCGACACTTGAGTGTGCACAGGCAACAACAACAACAACAACTAGAGTCAAGGGTGGCCAGGTTCAGGGTGTGGGTAGGGATAGGGTAGAATTTGGGTGTATGGGCTTTATGGCATATCCATTTCATTAAAAGTCAAAAGGCGGCTGCCTGATGCGGGCGAATTGTAGAATGGAGGCGGCAAACGCCTGGGTAAGGGACAAGAGATGAGTGGTGAATGTTGTTATGAGAGTCGGGGGTACGGGGGGGTTATGGTTGATACACGTGTCACGCTGACGCTTTTTTGCTGCGGACCCTTCACAGCCCGGACGAGGGCCAGCAAGTGTATGTGTGTGTGTGTGTGTGATGTCAGGGCTGCTAGCATTCGGCATAATGGCTGCCCTGGCCGGGTACTTCACTTTAGCGTTGTGTTGTTGTTGTTGATGCTGTTGCTGCTGCTATTTATTAATATATAATTCAGCGCACATTCGTTTTGCACGATTTCCACCCTTGCAAAGCTCAACAAACGCACAACCCTATGTACAGTTGCCTCCTCCACCCGCAAAGCGCCTTTTTTGTACTGCTGTTGCCGCTGCTGTTGCTGCTGCTGCTGTTGCTGTTGATGGTGCTGAAGATGCGGATGCGATGATGGCGACGGCGATGGCGATGGCGACACAACGAACGTGTTATTTACCAAACACTCGACAGCGGCACATAACACACATACACAGACCGAAGTTGTTCTGTTGCCCTACCAGCCGCCTGCCTACCCCTCCTACCAGCAAGAACAACCATTGCCTGCTAGCGGTCCTTACCCATTCACAGTTCGTAGTTCGCAGCTTGAGTTCTGTTCCCTTGTATATGAACTGACGCAGGACTAGCAGATATATTTGTATGTTTGTATGTATGTAACTGGGAAGTAAGGCCTCTATTGAGTGGTGCCTGGTGCCAGTCCAACTGTCACGACGAGATGCGACGAGACACAGCCAAGTCACTCGTCAGTTTGTCAGTTTGTCATTTTGTCACTTTGTCAGTGGGTCCAACACGCGTCCTAGCACCCAATTGCTATTGCACAGTGGGGCAAGAGAACGTCTCCATATGAAAATAAAGTCATCGCTTACAAATTGACGGAATCCTCGTTGACCTTATTGCGGATGTTTAATTTTTTTGTCGAACGTTTTATCAGCTTAAGAAGTACCTTAACATTTTAAAGAACAAACTTTTTAAAAATCTACAGAAGATTTTACAACTCATTCAATATTAACAAAAAAGACTCCTTTCTCTGTAGACTATATATAGCTTTGCTATATAGCTTAGAAATGCAAATTAAACTTTCAATAGGGGTTTTTTATAATCATTTTTCTTACAGACTTTTCTCTAACTTCTATTTATCTTCTTTTGAAAAAAAATTCAACTTAAACATACGTTAGCAAGTCATTATCCTTGCCTCTTTTCTAAGATCTTAAAATAGTTTATTTTTATCGAATATCTGCAAGTTGTAGGATTTTGAATGGTTTTTAAAATGATCTTTAAACAACTTTTACTTTTGATATTTTCATTAGTTTCTTTTTGTGCTTTTTCTTTCGCACTATGCTTCACTGTGCCCACAGTTCTCTGGCCTGGTGTGATTAGCCAACGCTGTAATGAATACAACAACAACAATGACCAAGTTGTACTTGTTGTAGTTGTTGCCTTTTGTATTTTGTTTTTTCTTTTGCTTGGCCTGTGCCAACAGACAAATAACTCCAGAGCAGATATACGACAAGCAAACAGATAGATAGAAAGTGTAAGAGCGAGAGACAGTGAGAAAGAGAGAGATAGAGAGAGAGAGAGAGAGAGAGAGAGAGAGAAAGTGGAGGAGCATGAGCAGTATTGGCTAGGTAGGGACAATCAGATAAAGAGAGCGGGAACGACACGTGTGTTCAGCTATAATATTCAAGTTTTTTTTTCCTGTAGTTTTTTTTTATATATTTTTTCGTTCATACATACGAAGATTGGCTTGGGAGGGGATATGGGGAGCAGGCCGAGGTGCTGCAGGGATCAGAGAATTTTATTTTTTATGTTGGCGAGCAGACGACAATTTGTGCCGGCGTCGTCACCCAATTCAGGATGCTGGCATTTCATGTACGCCGAATTCAGCTGAAAATGTCACTGTGAGCGTGTGTGTGTGTGTGTGTGTGTCTGTGTGTTTGTGGGTTTGAATGCTCTTGAAAAACATGTACGAAGTCTGGTGAATCTTTTTGTGTAAATAGATTACAAACGACAAAACATTTTATGTGGACCCCGCAACAGAAGCAAAGAAACGCGTCCAGGACCAAGCAGAAGAGCAAACTCCACACATATTGCCCGGAGGCAGCACAGAAACAGAGACAGTCACGGATATAATGTACATACAGCATATGTATGTATATATGTGTGTGTATTATGTATGTATGTATGTGTACATGTATGTACATGTGACAGTAGTTGTTGTCAAACAGGAAAACGCCCAAAGGCGCAGCTGTCAAGTGCGTCCCCTGGCAGCTCCACTGCCCATTCTCCATGCTCCATTGTCAGAGCCAACGCCAACGCCTTAAAAGCGCGTTGTGGCATCTGAAATGGAATAAAAAGAGGAACAGCAGCATCGGCCAGGACAACATCTAGTTGTTATTCCGTTTTTGCCGTTTTCTGTTTTCTTTTAAAGTCGAATCTTAAATTAAAAATGAGCTCAAGCCAAATGTCGCTTTACACATTTACAGTTCAACTTGAAATTGTTAAATTTTTTACTTATACTGAAAGGATTTTGTTTTTTCGTTAAACTAATATTCAAAACTCCTCACAAAACATTTGACGTAAAAGTTTTTGAAACAAATCGAAGCTCTTAAGAGAAAGATTTCGAAATGTATTGTAAAGTTTTCATCCAAAATTATAACACTTATTAGGTTAAAGGGCTTTAACCCATTCATTTAATTGTGAAAACATTTCAATGCCTATTAAACTCATTGTCAGAATAAACTTTTGAGTGGTCTTTGGGAAAAGCCAACCAAATGTAAGTGTTTTTATAAAGGTTTTACAAAATGTATTAAATACTGTGTACGAAGTATTTAATAGTAGCAGCTATCTTAACTAGCCTAAACATACTTGATTTCTTTTCTTACCAAAAGTTGCATTAACAAACCTTTTTTATAGCCGTTTCAATATCCAAGCTTTTAAATATTCAAAACTGCAATCTATTCATATAAACACGTATATTAAACTATCTACTTAACTAGTTTGATCTACTTATTACAACTATAGATTGTAGTAGTATAGGCAAAATGGTAACTATCGAATTAAAAGTGGTTCGAGTTGCGTATTTGGCCTAAAATAAATACATAAATAAATAAAATGAAAACATCAACGTACAATTTAGAACTGGTAGATAAGATATAAGATGAAAACGGATTAAGGCCTTGTTTCGCACCTTGAAAACCATTAAGCTATCTTTCGAATATCCTCTGGGAGTATTCCAATGTTTAAAAACTTTGCATTCACCATTGAATAAAGTTAAAATGTTTCATATTTGTAAGTAACAATTCATTAAACTGTTAAGCTATGGCAATTTCCAGAGATTACAAGCAGCTTGAGGTGACTTTTTGTCGAGTACCCTTTTTAAATAGATGTCAGCTCCTGTTGGATGTTCTCATTACTTAAGTGTAATACGAATGTGCATTGTTCAAGCTGAATGATATCATTGTTGGATGGCATATGTGAAAATACGCTTAGCTGGTAATAGATCAAGCAGGGGCTGTATTAAAAAAAAAAAGAAAGAAGGAAACCATTTCCTCTTTGTGTGCATGTTAATGTTTGTGTGTGCGTGTGTGTGTATTTGTATTTGCATTTGTTGTGTGCAGTCGGAGAATGGCACCCAATGCTCAGCCAAATGCTGTCGAAGCTTTGCCACACATTGTGCTCGGGGTGCAGGCAAAAAAAGTGTTTACTTCCTTGAGGCCCATTCAGGACATCCGTTGTTTTTGTTGTTGTTATTGCTGCTTGAAAAGCTATACACAGCACGATGACGATGATGATGATGATGAAGATGATGATTACGCAACCGATGTTGATGTTGGCCTGTCTGCCATTCACGAAGCCTACTTCGGGGTTGCTCCAGCTGCTGCTGCTGCTGCTGTTCGAAGGGGGTTGGCCTAACATCGACTATCCCTGTATCCTCTGGCCGGCTTAGCGCATTTTATTGTGCGCTTTATTAATAAAGGACGCCCTGCACTTCGCATATCAATTTCGGTGAGGCAGCATCACCCAAACCATCCATCCATCCATCCATCGATCCATCCATTGCTGTGTTTCATGCTCATCATCATCATTATCCTCGAATGTTTTCATTATTTTTCCACTTGGCTCAACTCCTTGTCTGTTCGAATGCCGTCAATGGACGACGACATGTTTATAATGCGAGTCGAGCGTCGTTTTATCCAACCCCAAACCTCTTCGTCCAGCTTCAGCCCAGAAGTTGAGTGTTCGCTTGAGTGGGTGGTGGATTGGTGTATTGGTGGTTGGGTGGGACGACTGACTGACTGACGGAGCTTGGATGTTGCTTAGCCGAGCGGCTTGCGGTGGTTGATGGCTTGTCAGCACCATTTTGATCTTACTTCTGGGAATTGGCCCAAGTTGAGGCCTGATGCTCATAATCGCACCCATATCCATATCCATGACACATAAGTCCTTCCCCGCCCCTCTTTATTGTGTTGCATGTGCCAGCATTTGATTAAAAGCGCTGCAAAATTAATTTCAGGCGCCCCTTTGTATATGACTATGCGGGGTGGCTGAGTGTGCGTGTCCGTATCCGTATCCGTGTGTGTGTGTGTGGGTTGTGGGTTGTGCGGCGTTGAAATTGTCGCAGCACTCGCCAAAACTACTTGAACGCTAAACGTCGTCCTTTGTGTGTGTTTGCGTTCGTTGTTGTGTTCGCTCGCAGCATGGGGTGAAATAATTAGGGTGGCTCAACCACTAGCCGTATCACTTCAGCAAATCACCCACACCCTTCACCACCCACCCACCCACTCCGGCTCCTGGTTGACAAGATGAGCGCCATTTTGGTTTGATGATTCAGATTCTGATTGCCGATTTGCAGCTTGTAGTGGTTTCTTGTTTTTTTTTGTTTTGGGCCAATTTCATCTATTGCCTGGCCATTCTGAAGTGGTCCAACCGAGCGGCACTCGACTTTTTGAGCCATAGTAATTAAAAATGCTTGGCAATACAACGAACAACACTTGGAACATGCAAGCGGCTACCCGGCTACCTTGCTACCCGGCTACTCGGCTTCTCCAATTCAGCTCCTTCCTTTTTCCTTACTTATGTCGCATTGAACTTTTAATTAATGACCGCCGAGAGAAAGAGAGAGAGAGAGCTTTACTACTTGACATTTTTTGGTGGCCACACAATTTTACATTTGGAGTGACTGATGCCTCCACCTCCTCGAGCTCTAGCTCCAAATATATATATGTATGTTTCTGTAAAGTATATTCGAAGTGGTCCTCTATTCAAGAAATGTCGCCGTCGTTTGTCGTCTGATTTTTGCATTGATGGCTTTCTCCTGACGTGGTTTGACGAGCTGCCTGGCTGCCTGGCTGGCTGGCTGGCTGACTGACTGGTTGGCTCATTAGCTCGACTGGAGCTCTCTCGGTGTGCTCATAATTTGAAATTCGAGTGGCGCACCAGCACTTGAATGCAAGCCGCCCGCCTGCCCACCTGCCCGCCTGCCCGGTATATTTATTTACAACATGGCGCTGCCACGCCTACAGCACCTTATCTACCCCCCCCACTTCTACCTGTCCGTGTGGCAGCCCCTTGCAGCGACATATTTCGTATTCGTTTCACTTCGGTTTGGGCTTCATTTATGCCAATTTATCAAACTAATTGGTGCTGTTGACATCTTTTCATATTTTTCCCCTTTCTCTCGTCAAGCACCTACAAGGACATTTTTTTTTCATTGACAACTTTGCAGCAGGCAACCGAAATGAGGGGGGGTGTTGTTTAGAAAAAACAGCAAGCAAAGGTTGGGCTTTGGCGTTGCCTCACGACGACGGCCCCTCACTAAAAGCACTCAGCAATAAAATTAATGCAAGCTAATGCACTTGGCTGTTTGTACAGCGCTGCCAAGCAGTGGCGCCGTGTAAATAGGGGTCAAGCTGGGGGTCAACTGTGAAGCATACCTCTACATATATGTAAATTGTTAACAATATTTGCCAGCTTCAAATCTATTAAAAGTTTCTTGAATTCAAAGACATTCTGGATAGATTGAAAATTGCTTACGAACAATAATTAAAAGTTAAGATCTTTAACACCAAAAAGTGTTAATAAGTTTCATTGAAGAAGGTTAGAAAACCTAAAAGAACATCGTGTCAGGTTTGAATATATATTCGAAAATCAAATGAATCATTTCAAAGCTTTTTTTAGACTTAAAATATTTTCAAAAGTAGTATACTTCATATGATGAACAGAAGCGAAGACAAAAAAAACATTATATTAAGAAACTATCTTCGGTGTGCCGAATGTTATATACACTTGAAAAGCCAACTATATTGTCAGCTGTATGTATGTATTAAGTGATTCGATCTGGCAAATTAATCTAACTAGTACATTATCAAGACATTGATCGGAGTTTCAGCTCGATAGCGCCAAGGGGAAAGTTTGCATGGAAATAAGCGAACCCACGGACATGGCTATATCGCTATATAAAATACTATACTCTATAGGGACAATATGCTTCATTCTACACTTTTCAAGAATAACACAAAGACTTAATTACAAATTCAAATCTCTACTTTTAAGCAGTTTATCTTCTGTACCAAAAAGATTATAGCGGATTCTTAAAAACATATTTCTACTACGCCAGTGCAATTTGGGCAGTAATGCTTCCGACTTCGCGACTTTTCAGCGTTTCAGCTAATAAATGCCGTAAATGCAATAAATGTTAAGTTGCATATTCAAAACGATGCATAAGAAAAAGAGTAGGGCAAGACTACAAGAAGTAGTGGATAGCGGGTTGGGTGGAAGAGGGAGTTGACAGGTCGTCAAGGAAGTAAGCTGTAGATTTATGTAAAGGGAATCCTCGCGAGTATAAGCTAATTGAGAGCCTGGCTGTTTGAAATGTAAATGAAATTAATGGATTTAAATGTTACCTAATTTGTTAAGTGCTATGCTGAACATCTCATATCAGATATTTTATATTTCTATATATATATTTTGTTGCTTTTCGGCTTAATTAAACAATCGAACATATATAAATATTTTCGTAAATAAAATTGAAGCCGGCGGCGTTGTTCAAAACATTCCAAATATATTACAATGCGTCCATGTTAACAAATAAAACCAAGTCAGAAGGCTCGTGTCAAGAAAAAGCGACTAGGCGATACCCTAAATCCTAAACCTTACACCTCCGGCCATACCAGCTCTACAGCTCACAGGGTTATTGACTAAACTCTAATCTTCCATATCTCCGATGTTTCTAAACAAATTGCAATAAAAAATTTTACAAATTTTTATTATTATGTCAATATTTTAAAAATTCGTTTCCAAGTTTTCCAAATGCAAGATTTTATTGTAATCGATTCTATATGTACATCGGAAACGGGAAAGGCAATCGATAATTTTAAACAAACTAGGGCTTAAGGAAGCTTATACTCCAAATCTGGAACATCTCTAGCTCTGATAGTCTCTCATATCGTCACATACATACATAAAGACGGAAATGGCTATATCGATTGCTGATCAAGAATATATATAAGCCCTGTTAGCTGATCGAAAAGGCTACCATCTGTCTGTTACATACTTTTGAACAGAACCCATATACCCTTTTAATCTATTTTCAATAGGTTCAGGGTATTATTATTGCATAGTGCGGGTATGTGTGTGTGTGTGTGTGTGTGTGTGGCAGGTGTAGGTGGCAGGCTCATGGTTCGTTGCACAATCAATTTTTGATGGACGTGCGAAATTTATGGTGAAAAATATTTGACTATGCACAATGAACTCGCAGAGTTGTGAAATTGTGCAAAAGGCCGAAAACTGAAACAGAAACAGAATGAACCACGGCCAACATCAACCTCGGCCAGATCGACCAATGCGGCTAGCCGAAAGCTATGCTCCCTACCTCCCCACACACTCCCCATGCCACCTTAAGTCCTGCCCACACTAAGCCAGCACCGGTTGAGGGGCAGAGTGTTTGAAATATATTGAATGTGTATACATTTTTATGCACATGAACAGCAACAGAAACAGAAGCAACAACAGAAACTGAATACAATACCCGTTTATTGTTGTATTTTTATGGTTGTTGTTAATTTCTTTTGTTTCTTTGCCGCACTTCTTTTTTTCGCTGGGGGGCTCTTTACGCGCCGCCCGATACCCGAACCAGAATAAAGGAGGATTTCGTTTCATAAGTCAAATTCATTTGGAGCCCTCTTGAAATGTTCAAATGATTGATAAATCAGTAAAAAACGTTTTATCGAAATATTATATCTGAGTGCTCGAGCATAAGTCGCCCCGAAATATTATGTATTTAGGGTTTTGTAGTGCGGGTATTTAAAAGTTTGGCAATTTCAGTTGAAATGCTCTTCACAACGTTTTGTTGGCGCTCTATGAAGCGTTTTAAAGTGCTTCCAGGCAATTTGCCGATAAACAATCACTGGAAATAACCAACATAAAATATTAAAAAACGTGTTCAAATAGCCTAGCACATGTACACCTTGCTCCTAACGCCCCCAACTGCCCCAACAGCCCCACCTGACCTGATCTCCCCTTTTGCCGCCACTTGCAACCGGTCCGTTGGCGGTTCGCGTTGGTGTTGCTGCCGCTTCGTTACCTCTGGCGGCGCGTTTGATTTGATTTATTTGAAATTTGCATTTTTGGCGCCACATCGCCTTCCCGCCTTCCCGCCACTAAGCCACTCCTCCCTTTGCGAATTGGGCAGCAATGCGCTTGCATTTTTAAACATGTTGCATACTTTTGTGCGTGGGGCGCAGTGGGGCCTGTGCATACACATACATACTACATAAGTGAGTTGATTCCTGTTTAGAATTTCAAATTTTAGTTCAACAATGCGATAACCACTCGATGATCATTAACATCCACTCAGTTACCAATTCATTCCGCTACACAGTTTTCGAATAGCGAAGCAATCTCAAAATTTCAGCCGAGAATCACAATTAATAATAAATTTTAAATCAACAAACTAGTTACTGTTACTACACACGGCAAATAGTATCGAGTAGCATTCAAGTTACAATCGCCTCACTCTTAAAATTCTTTTAGTTTGGGAATTTACCATAACCCAACTGGGAAGATCAATATTATAACAAGTTGGTTTGCTATGAATACATAACAAATACAAATAAAAAGATCTGGAGTACAGAGTATATACATATTTGAGTTTGCTAATCTCCAATATAGTAATTCCAATATTCAGTCTGTGCCTTAGAGACTTTAGTGGATTTGAAGTGAGAGAGTGAACAAAGTAAGCAATCTTTTTGTCATTGTGTTATTTACTAACTTGATGTTAAGTTTTGCCCAACATCAGTTTGAAATACCTATTTATATATGTTTAACGAACAAATTGTAAGAAATCTGTACATTTAACATATAACATATTAGTTCAAGCTTTAAATATTACTTAAGACATAACAGCTTAAAGTAAATATGTTTTATGATAGCTGTTCCACAATTTCGGTAGGAAATCTATTACACTTTCTTCTTCATATAAGATAATTTGACTTTCTTACATCCACCAAATGCTTATGGATTATGTATACTTTATGGATTAGCTTTCTTTTGACTGTAACAAAGTTTATAGTTTATTTTTCAGCTCTTGTTCTTAATACGTTTCTTTTTTGAATGCTGCAGAATGAAATCAATTTTCGATATGTATTTAGGTTTCGAAATTTGTAAATAAAACTTAAGAAAAACAAAAAAAATACAAGTTAATCGTGCAAAAGAATTGAAATATTGCGAAATATACTATTACTTAGTATATTGAAGTTATAAAATATTCGCAAGGAGATTGGAGGATGATGGGGTTTGGTTTTCGATATTTATTGGGTGTTGAGTTTAGTGGCCAGCAGCTGGCCATGAAAATTGCATGCTGTTGGATTTGGTTATTAGAATGGCATAGAATTGGATTTGAAATTGAAATATTTAACACGTTTTGGGCAGCAGCAGCGGCAGTAGCACACACAGGACACATGGACACGCAGGACATGGCAAGGATGCTATCACAAACATACATACATACATTGCCACTGGTCCATGCAATTTTAATGGGCCACAAAAGTAATTGAAGTTAAATGTTGTTGAATGTTGAATCTGACTGACCTGACTGACTTACCCACTGTGCACCGAATGAGTGGGTGGAACTAAGCGACTAAAAGAGTAAGTGAGTGAGTAATTGAAAGAAAGAGTGAGTGAGTGAGTGAGTGAATAATGTTTGATAATTGTACAAGCGTTGAACGCTTTCAGTTTTTTTGATCCGTTTAGCCAACTCAAAAATAAATAAAAAAGGTACCTAAAACATGCATCCCAGAAACATATATATATAAATATATATCTGAATGTATACACAAATATTTGTGTATCTATATTTGCATTTGTATGCGTATTCGTATTCGTATTCGTATTCGTGTTCGCTGTTTCCAGGTTGTGAGGTTCGCTTACAGCTGAGTGGGCAAAACAAATTGCGCAATCAGGCGCAAATAACAAAAACCAGAAAACGAAATGAAAGCAAAAGCGCCCCAGACAGCCCTTAGATCATATCATTATAAACATCATCATCATCATTATCATTATCAACATCATCAGCCCAAGAAAATGCCCGAAAGGTTCGACTCAAAGTAATCTGTTGTGTTTGCTGTTGCTGTTGCTGCTGCTGCTGCCACTGCTGCTGCTTGTTGTTGTTGTTGTTGTAGAGCCGATAAAAGTATTTTAATTAGTGCTGAGTGAACAGCAAATAAATATCCAAATTATATATATCTTACAAAGAACGATGGTAGTTTACTAGTTTCATTCCCTTCTGGATATATCACAAAAATCTACATGATTCACAATCATCATCAAAGTTGACTGTTACTTTTTTGACGTGCTTGAAAACGAGTGAAGAATTCGGAAACACATACATACTATGTGAAGAATTGCCAAGTTAAATCCAAAAATTTGAGTTTTTAAAGATCAACAAATACCGAACATTAATACCTTAAAAAGAATAAGATTAACTTGATGTTATTGAATAAAAGATACTCGATGTAGGACTCTGCCTTCAACAACAAGTAGACGGTTAGACGGACATGACCATGTCGAATCAGCTCGCGATGCTGATCAAGAATATATTTATATAGATATATATATATACTTTATAGGAACATGCTTACATGACAAAACAATTGTGAAAATCTGAAGTATGTTATGTGCTTAAGATTTTCACTCGAGGGTCGATTAAGAAGTGTTGCTAGTGAGATTGCGAGAAGAAGCGTGATTAGAAGAGTAAAGTGCAGGACATTTAAGGATCTGCTTCAGTAGCCGTGGAGGAGACGTTCCAAAGCCCACTAAGACCACAAAACTCATGCTGATAAAGCCTGGAGCCAATCAGCTTAGAGTGATAGTTCACGTTAAGATTTCCATAAGAAATAAATAAAACCAAAAAGATAAGAATTAAAAATTGATTCTAAACAAGGTTGTTAGTGGCTTTAATTTTATAGTTGAAAATAAATAGATATAGATTGAGAATTCGAACATTTTGACCACTCTATTGATGACTTTATGTTATAAATATGTATGTATTTATTTGGGTCTATATATATATATGTTATGTATGTATGATCTGCGTATGTGTGTGTAAGTGTGTAGGTGTGTATAATTTTTTGCTCGAATGCCTTTTTTTCACCCTCAGGCGACAACGCTAACGCCAAAGCCAAAGCCAAAAGAACAACAACAATAACAACAACAACAACAAAAACGACAACAACAATGGCGGTCGCTGTAGCTGACGACGGTTGACACGAGACGAGCAAAATTAAGCAATAAGAACAAGCTAAAAATTAATCGAAAAGCACAGCAGCTCGACACTAGCTTTACACACACACACACACATACATATGTACATACAGACAGACATACAGACATTACATCAGCATAAGGCAACATAAGGCATTGTTTGGTCCAAGGGGGGGGGTTTGGGGACAGCAACTTTACTGTTTGGTGTGGGCAGCGCGTGCTGCCATTTTGTTAGAAAACGCCATGTAAAACGAAAGACGACATCGACAGCGACGGCGATGAGAGAAACACGGCAAATTTCACCATTTTGTCACAAACACAGATAGAAAGAGAGACGGACAAATAAACAACAACAACAACAGCAGCAGCAGTGGCAGCAGTGGCAGCAGCGGCAGCAACGGCAGTGGCATCAAATAACAAAAACAATAACAATAGATACCAAGAACGTTAGGCAGAACGCGCGTCGCTGTTTTGGTGGTGACAATATCTAAAATTGCTGCGACGCCGACGCTAGCTGCAGCTGCGCTGTCCAGCAGGCATAGAGTGAGAGCCAACTGAAATTCACCACAGCAGCGACAGCGACACTAGCAGCGGCAGCGGCAGCGCCAGTGCGCTCTCTCTCTCTCTATCTCTCTCTCGGGCGCTCTCTGCCAGTCCGATTGCTTATATCCAAAACAACCCTCGCTCTCTCGCTTGCCTCTGCCTCTGCTTCTGCCTCTATGCGAGTCGCGTGTGTGTGTGTATGTATGTGTATGTATGTGTGTGCGTCTAAGCATTTTTGGTGTTGCTGTTGCTGCTCCGTTGTCTTCAAATGACACTTGGCCAATGCTGACACAGATGACCGTTAGCCAAGTGTATCCAACAGAACAGCATACAGGGGTTGTCCAGTCATTTGAACCATGATCAGTAAAAATAAATAATAAACATATATTTTATGTTAAAAATTTACTTCTTATATACACAATAGTTTATTATAACCATTTAAAAATAAACAGCTTAATAATGTACCTTTTTCTTCTTTGACCTTGATTATTAGATCTGTATAATAATGCTACAAATAGAGATCGCTAGAAATAAAAAGCTTTTAAGTGATTTACACTTAAGCATGTAAGAGCAAATTGACGAGTAACAACCCTGTCTTTGCTGAATCAAACATAAAGCGAAACCACCCTTACTAAACACCGACGACTTGGCGCAGTTGGGTCCCCTTTTATGTGTTATTTTGTTGTTGTTATTTTTCTTAGTCATCATCAAAAGAAAACGAGTTGCGGCCACTCTGTCATAGATGGCGCCTGCTGCATTGCACTTGCTGCCATCGCCTGCAACTAGATGGCGCCACTAACCTAACACAAACAATGTGCCAAATAAATGCCCGCTTGATCGGGGACAAGGTGCAGGGAGCGCATCTGATAAAACCTAACTGACTCATTAGCTAAACACGTTAGCGCTCGTTCAGCGTTTTTGGTGATCAAAAACAACATCAACAATGCTTAGAGAATTAGCGCCAGGTTGACGTGTGCCTAGCAAAGGGCATTGCGAGTAGGGGCTTTTAGCAAAAAAAAAAACGTTCAAGCGCAAAACGAGGCATAATTTTAACGCTATATAGTATGTCCTGTCTGACTCTGTGTGTGTGCGTTATGTTTGTTGTTGCCTTCTTGACTGGAAAATATGACCGCCAGCTGTTTGTTGTGCTGTGTTGCCTTCCCCCCCCCCCCCGTAACACACATAAACACGTACCTCCCCCCCCCCCCGCACAAAAAAAGACCCAACTTCAATCCCCCAAAGCATCCTCTCCCCCCTCTCTCCCCGCCCACCCCCTGTGAGCATGAGTTTTGTGCTGGCTTTTAAGCAGAAAATCATACATACAAACAAACAACACACGGACAGCTGTGCAAGCACCAGAAACAGGACCACGACCGCGACCAGGACCAGGCACACACACAAACACACACACACATACATATAGAACAAATGGCATGCAACATGAAGCTGGGGCAAAATGGAACGGTTTATTAGACTGACCCAAAATGGAGCGCATCGCTATATGAACTATTTGGCTTACCCTTGAACACAAAACTTTGCAAAATCTCCAACATGCCTTAGGTGTGCGAAAAAGAGAGAGTGTGTAAGAGAGAGAGAGAGAGAGAGAATAAGATAAAGAGTAAGGGTAAAAGAGGTTGCACCCTGGCACATTTTTCGTAACGGTATTTCACGCAACAGCCCCGAAAATTCGTATCTTTTTTATTATGATTAAATAGTTGTAGCATAGAAACTTAAAAGTATGTTGATATTGTACTAAACGCTTAATACGCTTAGCCTATTTTGCATTCCAAGCATCGTTTGCTAACATTTATTTGAATAGGATTAGTTATTTAGATACAGTCTCAAAAAAAACACTTAAAAGTATATCAATTGTTAAACCATGTTCTTAAAAGAGTTTCGTGAACACAATATCGATATATTTTTTTTATTTTAAGTTCGTTTAAGCATTGAAAACTCGTTAATATTAGATTTGGATTGTTGTATAGTGAAAAAATGCTTCTTAAAACAATTAAATCTTTAATTAGTTGATTATTTTTATGACACGTAATATATATAGAGTTCTACTTAACGTAGTATACTATCTTTGTTTTGTTGTTTTGAAGAAGTACTTCAAGATACAAACAGATAGATAGAGTATTGGCATGTTGAGTAAGCTTTGTGCAGAGTTATTAGCCAATTGGATTTGACGAACCGTTTTGGGCTCACTTTGGGTTTCCGAACAACACACTCAAATGTCTGACTATGCCCTGGATGCTGCGCCTCCTCATCTCTTTTACCCATTCCACACTTTTGTTTTACCCAGCACTCAGCGCCCAACGCCCACCAACCCCCCTTTGTGTACGCTGGCGTTGGCTACACTCAATTTTCGCAGGCGACACACACACAGCCACGCATATGTATGTATGTGTGTGTGTGTGTGCGTCCAGTCCATAGCCAAAAGTTATGGATTCAATTTTTGGCCAATTTAATTTTCTCGCCTGAAACGGCTATGGCCAAAACGGCCAAGCCCAACAGCAGCCACGTTTGACCAACAACTGCCTCTTGTGCAACCAACACCTCATCCCCACCCTCCTCTCTTTCACAATCCTGCCTTTATTACACTGTACAAATTGTATGTACATGACATTGAATTTTTCGCTATATTTTATAATTGGATTTTTAGGTTAAAGATTTATATTTTAAATAATACAATTAAAACTTCCGACAATAAGCTTTTAAACCTTTAAATAAATATATTTTCCCCTATCTCTACATATTATTTCTTTGAGTGTATGCGCAAAATATATGCAATGTGACGATATTAAGGCTATTGTTGATGTTGTTGTTGCTGCCGAGTTGAGCTGACTTTGAAGCCAGAGCCATAGCCATAGCCACAGCCATAGCCATAGCTATACATATAGCTATAGCTATAGCCATAGCCACACACAGGACTGGACCAGTTGAGAGGTCCTGGACGTTGAATATTGCCCGTGAGCCCGCATTTACAGATGATTTAGCTGATGTTAAAGGCCAGCTGGCTCGGTGGGTGAGTGTGGGGGTGAGGGTGAGGCACAAGAAACTGCAGACGAACAATCGGAAAGGAGGGGGGGGGCTCCAATCAGTGTGGACACATTGTGCCCCATTAGTTTCTACGACAACAACAAAATTTGCATGATTTTGCATGATGCTTGGCGAACAGTTCTTGTTGTTGTTCTTATTCTCTTGTTGTTCTTGTTGTTGTGGTTGTTGTTGTAATAAAAAATGCTTTGTGCACGCACTCTCAGCTGTCAGCTCAGCCCAAGACAGACGAGGCCAGGAGGAGGACCCTTTGGGTTCGGTCCATCAAAAGGTTGACCAGTTTTCCAGACCATTTAATTTGTACGTTGCAAGCCCGCACTTTTTTTTTGTTGTTGTATATTTGCCGTATTTCTTTTTTTTTGTTCCAATGTGCGTTGCTGTTATCCTCGTTGTTTGTTTGATAATATAAACAATGAGTGAGAGTGTAACATGAGGGTCTGATGAAATATGCAACGCATTGATTGACCCACCCATAAGTGAATATAGTAGATATATATTGGACATCGATTCAATATTCATCGAGTTGGTCGTCATTCTGTGTTCTAAGGTTTCTTAAAGGGAGATGAGTTCTGATACTTAGATGAGTTATATCTTGATAAAAGTTATGACAGACAGTTATGATAATCAATTCAAGATAGGTTTCTAACTTTCGATAACAATCGAACTTTTGGATAGATTTTATGTTGTCCTTACTCTTTAAATGTAATCGAACTTGTTTTCTAAATATGTTAGAAAGTTAGTAAAAAAAAAAAATTATTATTAGGAAGTTAGTAAAACTTATTAAAGATCTTGCATTTTATGGAAACTATATTGTAGATGTGATCCGATCTGGCTAATTTTGAGCTCGATAGCTCAAAAACTTACAGGGTTTTCTTTTTTGGTTTTTGGAAGAGTATTAAAAGATCGCCATGACTTCTTGCTTGTTCTTGTTCTGAGTGTTAGTGGCAGTTATTATAAGGGTTCCTAATAATAATTGTTAAAAAAGAAAATAAACGAATTTTATAGATTCGTTTTTTTGGCGACAAGAAGTGTTGATTATAAAATGAATGAATGAAATATAAAATAATGAAAATGATAGTATAGTATACAATTACGAAGAAAAAGAATAATAACTTTGTTTGTTGTTGTTTAAATATTTTTAATTAATGGATTTGTATTCTTTTCAATAACCCGGGTAAAGTCGTGATAGGGATTCTAAAAGGGGTCTTATGGTTGGGTGCCAGAACACTAAACTACACTATGTCCACCTCCTCCTACTTCTGCCTGCAATTTGAGGTGAAGTTTGTGGTTGTTTGCATGAAATCAAAGCCTTAGCACAAAAGTTTAAGATAAACATTTTCGACAAGTTTTGGTCAAATGCGATAACAAATTGTATATTGAACACTTGCATATGAAAGTTGTGTGCAAGACCCAAACTAAATCTAAATGATTATTTCACTGAATTTTGAACATATTCTCATATGCAAGCAGGCATTCGAATATTGGTTGCATTTCAAATAGTTGGTCACATACAACATTTGTATGTATGTACATACAACACACATCTCATGAATTTCACTTTGGCTTCTCATATTAAGAATACCTGGGCCACAATTCTCAATGCTGCTGCTTGCTGCAACCGAAAACTCAACTCAGTTACAGTTCATTAAGGTGGGCAACAATTTGGTATGTGGCATCATCAAATAAAAATAGCTACTAAAGGCAAATTTCTATATCTCGTTACGAGTCCAAATCGAATCCGAATGCATAGATTGAAAATGCCTTTTGCATAATAATTCGAAAAATGTGAAAACAAAATTATTTGCACAAAATTAATGAGTAAAGGGTCAAGTCTTCATCTTCTGGTTTCTTTGGTTCTATTTTAGATTTAGAATTTCGTTTCGTTTTGATGCCAGCAAAACATAAAGCTTTAAAATAACATTTTTTACCACAATAAAGAAAATTGGTTGGGTTTTGGCAGAGATGTGAAAATCCAAACACGCAACATGCGTGGCTCAACAGTTCATATTATTTATAAGAAACTATATCTTAAAATATTAAATAAAAACTTAAGGTGTTGAACATGTCGAAATGTCGAAAAAAAGCTTTTGTAAATCAATTCATTTATGTACCCAATTTAATGATATCCGATAAACTTCAGAGTAATGATAACGTGATTTATTTGAAGGGATTTTATTTTTGTTGCTTTCCCGACGCTGTTTGGAAATCGAGACAATTTTTAACATTATTAATTTTTAAATATTTTATATATAATCAAAACGGCTTGTGTCATATATATTTTAATCTCAAGATGCCTTCTCAAAAGATGAATTGGTTTATATATAAAAATAGTCTTTACCTTAAAACTCCGGGAAGATAACATTAGCAAGATCTATCAAGGATTGGGAAATAAAGAATTGTAGTCTCTTGTTTTGAATATTAAGCAAAACACATAAAATTTTGGGTCCCTTTAAATAATATTAATTTTTTCAACTGTGTAAAGATTTTCTGCTGTTAGGTTTTACAAATTGTTACTTGAATTATTTTGATTTACGGAATTTATAGAAAGAGCTTTTAAAGAAGGCTGTAAAATTATCGTAAGTTATCAACTTCTTGATAAACTGAACAACTATTGTCAGCTAACACGACTATCGGATCTTTAGCTGTTTAACTTTGTTAAGTTTCTTTTTTGTTTTTGTTTACTCGATTTCGTTTTCACTTGAGGGTTGCGCTTGAAGTACAACTATTTTGAAACAAGTAAAGCCTGCTTTTATTTTTTTTTAAAGGCAGGCCGCACCTAAGAAGTGCCCACATATTCGCCTGCCTGTTGCAAAATTGTCTTAAGCCCTTTTTTTTATGGCCAAGGAATGTTGCGAACCCGCAGTGCAAAAAAATGTAACTGAACAAAGGGAAAGAAATGGAAAACCAGCTGAATCTACTTTCAAGTTGAACTTGTAAACACACACACACACAGGCAGATAGAGAGAGTGCGAGAGAGTGAGGGAGAGTGAGAGAGATTGCTGCAACAGTATGTTTTTGCATTGTCAAGTGGGGCAGCTTCATCTTCAGCTGGCGCCGCTGTTGATGCAACTTTGCTCCAAGTTGCAGGCAGCAAAAAAAAAAAAAGGCTAAAAGGAACTTTAAAAGAATGCCGGCAACAACGCACACAAGTGTAAGTGAATGTATGTGTATGTATATGTGTGTGTTGTTTGGTTTTGTTTAGCTTAATTTGTTCACTTGCTTTGAAGTGTCGACTATCAGTGCTTGGGGTTCTGCGGGTGTTACAGTTGTTGAGGGGGGAGGAAAGAGAGGGAGACCAGCTTGGCTGGCTATCCATTGCCATTTAGGATGAATATGAACCCTTCACTACTTGAAGGATGCCTTTTTTTCCTGCTTGCCGCCTTTTCCTGCGATAATCAGCCAAAGAGCCCACTTTGCTATCTCTCTCTCTGTCTGTGTGTGGAGTAGTTGCCATAGCTGCCCCAACATCAGTTGCATCATTATCTTCTGACTTGTGGCACAGGTGAAATGTATGTTGCACTCAAGACGACTCTCAACTGTTGTGTGTGTGTGTATTTCTCTAATGTCCAGATGTTGCACTCTTAAGTGTTGCCTTAGTTTTGCCGATTATTGAAGATAGTTTAGTTTGATAATTGATTTAGCAAAACTTTCATGTTCTTAATGGATATTATATATTTGGGCGTAAATGAACTAACGAACAGTATTTTGATGTTAAGTGACTTTGTTGCAACACTTTAAGCATCTGCAACTAAATAAAAAAATTTGATAACGAATTTTGGTTTTTGTTGAAGCTAGTTTTATCAATAGTTTCTTTAATTGAAATCTTTTAAATGTTCTTTGAATAAGGTCAGAGTCTCAAATTTGTCAACTGCCTCTGAAATATTAAGTTAAATAATAAAAATAATAAAAACGTTTAATAATTCAGTATATATATATTGATTATGGTGAAATTTGTACCTTTCTTATTGTGTAGAGAAAAAGTTTTGTTTGAATTCAATTTATATGCGTGAAAGCAAGTGAGAAATATTGAATATCTAGCTCTGTCATTGGAAGTTCTGGGAAGAACCAGAGACGAACTAGCGGTGGGGAGGGGTGGGGAGAAATGAATGAGCCGATTGTCTGAGTTTTTTCCATTGTGTCAACGATTTATATTTTTGTTCGTGGTTTTTTCAAATGTGACACGCTCGTCGTTCATTGTGTCAATTGAGGCACTTGTTGTCACGATCTGTATGTGTGTCTCCCCCACCTTTTATGATCAGCCCCTGCCCCGGGATCTACTGCTCTGATCTGTCAGGCTGCGCGTGTCAGACAGCGACCCTCGTCTAGGTAGGGTCAAACCCTACGTGTTGATGGTGTGAACGCGACGTCGACATTGACAATGCTCAGGCGCCGATAAGATCTCTTTCGGATAGAGACAGAGACAGAGAAATAGATAGAGGGAGAGAGAGATAGAGAAAGAGAGTGATGGTCGGAGACATCATAAACTCTGTATTGTCATTCAAAACAAGAAAAATCATTCTTAAATTTCTGCAGATTTTTAGTAGTTATTAACACATAAAATAATAACAATTAATGTAGGATTTCAAATTGAAAGCAAAAGTATGTTTGAATACACATCAGATTTTACTGCCTTGCTGGTCAAAGAAGTTGTCCCAAGCAAATACTAAATGTTTATAAAAAAAAAGTTTTTACTTTCAGCGAGAGAAATCGATTTTGTAGATACTAAAATGATAGAAAAATAATACTTAGTAAATAGTAAAAAGCAGCTTAAAGTGTAAAGTGAGGTATTTAATAAAATCGAAATTCATTTTAAGTGTTACCAAACGAAATATTTTACATACATATTTAAGCAATTTGTAAATAAAAAACACTGCAGCTTTTCGATCATTGGTTTCACACATCAAATTTGTGACCTGAATTGACAATAAACAAGACCTTTTTGTTGTTGTTACAAACACTTGAACAACAACAGCAACTAACCACAGCGTTCATGATATCAGGAAGTATTCCAAATATTTCAATTCATTCATGTTTCATATGCAGCTTTTGCTGTCGCTTCATGTGAAAGCGACAAACAGTTTTCAGCGATTCCTTGAAATGCTGAAATGCAATTTCCTGCGATTTTCTTCAACTGTCAGCAATTTGCAAGAGTTGCTGTTCTTGTCACAGTTGTTTGTTGGTGTGCAAATGCTTTTGGCTTTTGGCTGTTGGCTGTTGGCAGTTGGCAGTTTTGTACACTTTGCAGCTGGCTCCTTTATGAAGTGTCACATGAAATTTTGTAATTTTCTTATCCGAGACATTTTTAGAGGTGCCACTCAGCCAAATGGACGGCCGTTTAAATTGTCGCACGCTCCAAACATTGGTTGGAAAACATTCCATTGCTAACCTTATATACATAGTATATGTTTATATGTATGGGTGTATGTATGTATCGGCAATTGGCAATGGGGCAATTGGCCATTTGGTCGTTTGTCAATTGGAAAATTTGTCAGCCATTGGCAGCAACTGTAATTTGGTCATTATGTAAATTGCAGGCACCCAGGCAGCATTGCCACAAGCCAACAACAGTAACAGTAACTGCAACAGCAACAGCAACTGCAACAAGCAGCAGAAGCAACCTGGCAATGCCGCAGCAACAGCAATTTATGCTGCCACACACTTGGGGGCCAACTTATGGGGCATAAATTTCGTGGTAGCCAACGCCAACATAATTAATTTCAATTGACTAAACCTACCACTAAAAATTGTTTGTTCTAAACTAAACTCATCGACAGACATATACTCTTTTTTCTAGTAAGCGTATGTCTGGATCCCTAAAACAGTTAAATAAAATTAATAATTCTATGTATTTAGGTTTATTTACTTAAACTTCCTTGGTTTGGTTTTGGCTAATTTACTCCATTCACCTCCCCACATATGGAGTAAAAAAAAAACCTTCTATGCACATTTTTCGATCTTAATTTTGATGTACAGGGTATAAGAAGGACAAATAAAACTTCCGTAGCATTTGGCTGGCGTTATGTTATTTTGACAATATGTTCAATAAAACTTTTCTAAGTCGCCCAACAACCCACCACAGCTCCCTCCCTGCTACAAGCATGCATGCATGCACACACACACACACACACACTTTAAATAGCTGGTGTGTGTTGTTTTTGTTCTTGTTGTGCTCGGAGGATATGCTGTAACTGTAACTGTAACTGACCCGCCAACATTGTGTAAAGCGAAGATTTATGCGAGTTTACCCCAAAAACTCTCGCTGTCATTCGCAATACACACACACACACACACACACACTTATATATATATGTATATATGAACACAGATATGTGTGTGTGTGTGTGTGTGCATGACTGTACTTCCGCTGCGCTGACTGTACCTTCTGGGCATGTGTATAACTTTTGGGGCTGGGTTGCTGCAATTTGCATAGAAAGTGTCGCCACAAATTGTGGATGCGTCCAACGTAGACAACAAGGACTCCGCTGGCTACAAACAGCTGCTGCTATAAGAGTCTGTATGTGAGTGAGTATATATATGGGTGTGTATGTGTGTGTGTGTGTGTGTGTTGGTGGTCCAACCTTTTCTTAATTTACTGTGAAACTATTGTCAACTAAGCGTGGCGTAACTGAGAGACTGAGAGACAGAGAGAAGTGGCAAATTCGCTTTTGGCTATCATCTCGCTGGCTGGCCAAGTTAAATAGCCCTGAAATTGTGCAAGTTCCGGCTTTGGCCACCGTCGCCGCTGGCCGTTTGTCAGAGTTGGTTTTGCATTAATTAGGCAGAGCAAACACGCTAAAAGAGAGGCGGAAGCTGCTTGTGTATAGAACTTGGCCGACCGCAACAGTATAAAGCGAGAAAATGCCACGTACAATATTTAGACATTATACTAGAGTCCATGTTAAGAAGAGAGAGTATCAGTTAGTGAGAAGAAGTAGAAATAAACTTACGCACGATACAAATTAGAGCTTTGGAATGGGATTGAATTTTAATTTTCAAATTAATTTGCACTGCCAAAGGAATCCTTTTTTTTTAACCGCACTCATTTCTGATGTTTCTTGAATTACATTTATTTCTTTCATTTTTCAATTGTGAAGAAAGCAACAACTTATCATTATTATTTATGACCAAAGAAAATTAGAAATATACTCTTGCAAAGTATATCTTAGCGTACATACAAAAAAAAAATATAATAAACTTAGTTAGACATTTTTCTGGACTTTATTATTGTTATTGTTTTGTGGTTTGTTATTATTTAATGTTATACGATGAAAAATCTTAGTTCCAAAATAATTAAACAGCAAAATGTTAAAAAATTCAATATACCTTGTTCAAAAAATAAAAGTTTAACATTTATTAAAAAGAATAAATAAAATTCAATACCGACATTTAAAGTTTACAGTTAAGCATCAGTTTAAAGCTTGCTGCAGTTGCCAACGTTACGACAAAAAATATCAAATTATTTCAGTTTGTGCAAATAACCAAAAAAAAAAATCGGATATTTTCAGCAAGAAAAATGATTATTTACAATGATTTATTTTATTTTATTTTATTTATGTTGATATCAGATAAAAACGCATTGAGAACATTATTTAAATGCATATAACCAGTCGGAATATTAGTTTTCATTAAACCAAATGTAAACTCGCATGTTGCTAACAGTAATTTCGATATACTAGCTCTTAAACTTTAACAGCCAGTTTTTTTTTTGAGCAATATTCCAGTTTCTTTTACACGCTTCAAATGTGTTTTGATATTTGAATAGTATATGAAATAATAATAAATAGTTGAAAAAAGAATAAAATAACCAAAAACGCTAAAGAGAATTTGGAATTCTAGAGCTATTCTAAGGCAATTCTAGGGAGCTCCTATATGTATGCAACATTATTTCCCTGAAACGTAAGGCAAATTTTAAAATAGCGAGCGCCTTTAAATAAGCAATTGCTAAACAACATCGAACTAGTCAATAGACTGGTTTCAGCGGAAAGTTTCGACTTGAACTTGAGTTGTTTCTTTTTGTATACCTTTAGCCTTAAATGGTTTTGTAGAAATGTTTGTAACAGACTGAATGAAGCATCAACCTAGTCGATATAGCCGTGACCGCCCGTCTGTCTGTCTATCCATCTGCCATAAACTCCAGATTTTAAAACTTAGCTTTGTTAAACCATTGGCAGTAAAGTTTGTTTCACATTAAACATCGTCGGTCCTTTTACGATGTACACATCTTATCACTAACGAAGAAATACATGGAACTTGCCCTCAAAACCTTGGTACAATTGATTAGGTATAGTTGATTGTTCAAAAAATACTAACGAAATAGTAGATTGGATTAAAATCAAGCTCACAGTAGCAAGGCATTTTCTGTACAGGTTCAGTGTATCTCCAAGTCGAGCTTTCGCAACTCTAACCTTTGATAAACATTGAGCAGATTTTCATTAGACAATTTATAGTTTCTAGGACTTGTTTCCAGTTATTCGAATTGAGATTATTATAATTATTGTTGAAATCGTTAAACCTAAATGCTGCACAATCTTCAGCTCTCGCCACAACGTTCTTTGTTTTACTTAATACTACTTTGTTAAGATTTTATGCGATGTCATATCAAATATATAAAGCGCCAAGTGTACGACACTTTGCCCCGTTAGCCCGCCTAGAAAGTCAAACTGGCTGTGCACCATTTTGGCAATTACATAACCATAAAAGGCCGTGTTGTACCGGGCTAACCCGCACGACTTGCGGTTGAGGCAAGCTTTCGTGTCGCTGACTGTTAAATGGCTGAGAACAACAACAAAAACAACAACAACATCGAAAATCTACTGCAAAACTTAAACACTTAATCTTTTCATTTAATGTTAATTTGTTTGTTTTTATCGACATATTTTTCATAAGGGCGGGCGTACAGGGGTATGGTGAAAAAGGGTGGGTGGCGCTGAGCCAAATGGAAAAGACCGTTAAACGCGCGGCGCTTGTTACGACAACAAACTAATTTCACGTTATGACAAATTGCTGCCAATCAACATAATTCTGCGGCAAGCTAAGAAAGTGGCAAGCAGCGAACAGCGGCCGGAGAGGGGGGGGGGGGGGTGGGGGGTAAGGTGGTTGGGGGAAAGTTGCGGGTGACAGGTGGCCGCACCGCGAGAAACCGCACACACACACACAGCGAGCAGCGCTGCCAACTTGTGCGCTGACACGCCCCCATACCAACCGCCCACTCCTCCCCTTTCAGAATACAGCTTACACAGCCAGTTGCTCCACTGCTCTTTTGCCTCTGATTAAAACTCGCCGAAAGAAGCCTACTGGAGGTGAGGTGGCGGGTTTTAAGGTAGCACGAATAGGGTACAGGCTTGTCACTTGGCAGATTCTAGCCCGAAACAGAGTAAAAACACAAACGAATAGCTTTTAAATACCCTGTATCTATTGAAAATGCGCCATGGCAGGTACATACTAAGTCCTTTACTTGAGAAAGTGACAAAGAAACGTTTCCTTGAGTTAAGTCAATGTTTAGTCTTCTTTAAGATTTGAAATAAACTAGACTTTGTATCAAGTAGTCAAATAATACTCTTTGTAATTTACTGAAAGTACAAAATGTATATGAGATTTTTGAGTTCTATGCATTTGGGGGTATCTAAAAATGTGCAATCTTGATTGAAGTTGTGTCTTTTGTTGGGGTTTCGCAATTGTTGTTGTTGTTGACAAATGTCATGCCTCGCTGGCGCTGCTCACTTTAACGCTCATTGCAATTGCCACGCCCACTCATCAGGACGCGCAACGTTGCCGCTGAAAAGCCGCCATAACAAATTGTTAGGCTATGACCTCGAAAACAGTTGGCAAGCAGTTGTCTTCGATACGATACGATACCCACCCACACCTACCCCCTCCCACAATATAAGGAGGGGGTGGAGGGGCAGGTATACCGATCCAACGGGTTGATTCAGCAACTTCAAACTTAACCTGCGCAGCCATAACCAAAGACGTCTTTGTAGGCAACAAAACAAAAAGACAGGCACACACTTTGGGTAGCCAATGTGTCATAACTTCTTTTTGGTTAAGTTTTGTGGGCTCGTTTTCTGGCTTATTCATGTGATAATTGCGGCGCATGAATTACAATTAATTCGTGACGATTCGTGCAAGAGCCCCTTGCGCCCAGGTAGACAGCCAGACAAATGCTTTCAAAAACGTCAACGACTACAGTGGCAGCCAGAAGTAAAGCAGCCATCCGCGTGTCGTTAGCAGCGCCTGTTTATTATTCCGTTAATTCCCTCCGCCCACTTTGCATACCCCGTCTCTCTGCAGCTACCACTGCTCCTGCTAGTGGCTGGCTGGCTGGATGGTAACTCTTTTGGATATTGCGGGTCCGCGACATGCAAAGCGGCGGTGACATCGCCAAAAAAAACAACACAACCAACCATCGAAAGCCGTCAACCAGCCAAACCAAACCAAACCAAACCCGAAACGAAGCCCAAGCCCCAAACTCGAATCGAGCTTTGGGCCAAAAGCGAACCAGGACCGTAACCAAAACACGCACACCATTGACGTGGCTCCTCGAACCCTCAACAACTGAATTCTGATGGAGCTGCCTAAACGATATGC
This sequence comes from Scaptomyza tumidula, assembly GCA_035044465.1. Taxonomy (NCBI): domain Eukaryota; kingdom Metazoa; phylum Arthropoda; class Insecta; order Diptera; family Drosophilidae; genus Scaptomyza; species Scaptomyza tumidula. Next base: position 1,659,156 of record JAWNNW010000220.1, on the reverse strand, counting down.
TGTCATGATAGGAAAAGAAAGGACTGCTGGCTGTCAACACCAGCTCCTGTCCTTCAAGATCACAGAACTCTCTCTCTTGTGCCAACTCAAAATGGTTCTATTTCTATAATTTTTTAATGCGCTCCGATTGTTGAAATAATAATTATGTTGTAGATGATTTGGCATTACATATTAATATATTCATTTATTTAGTAACACTTCCTTATCACTCGTAGTCGTGTCTCTACTTTGTCTTTACCCTTGTCTACTTTCCTAATCGTTCATCCCTTAATGAAACTAACAATTGTGAGCAATTTCAGCATTGACGTAATTAAAGTATTGAAGTGTATTCATATCTTTAAGATGAATAACATTGAAGCTACCAACAGCGAGATTTGAACCTGGATTACCCGCACAAAATTCAGAGCTGCTTTCAGAAAACCCAAAGTCTTTTCTTTATGTTGCCTTTGACATTAAGAAAAAATGGAATAAGTTAAGTAGATCATAACAGTTCTACTTAAGTACTTTTATCATTTTATATTTCAAAACTACAGTCAATTAAATGTGCTGATTAATTGTTTCAATTCTAATGAAATTGATGTTCACTCATGCATATGCTTTGAAATAACTTTTAACTTGATTTGTTGGTTTGTCCACCCCATTTTTAGTCAAGAGGATAAAGCAAAATTTGATACAAGAGTTGAGTTTGTTGCATTTGCTTCAACCCTGGCTCCATTAGCGATCTTTAAGTGTGAGCTTAGATAACTTTCGCACCCAATTAGTATTTTATAGGGAGCTTGACATTTCAGATCTATCCCGTAGCTTGCTTTCGATTCCTTTCAATTCATTATTTTGGGTGGGCGCAGCACATTTTTATTGCTGTTGTCATCGCTTTGCATTAGGATTTTATATACTACTACTGTTCACATCGAGACACAGCTACGCAGAGTATGTGTCTCAGTTTCAGTTATGGTTTCGGTTTTGATTTCGGTGTTTTTTTGTTTTGGATCTCGCCAGACGCTAACCCGCTGTGATTTTATGAGCCGCAATTGCACAAAACATTTCTATTGAGTCAGCGTAAAAAAACAGAAACAACAAGCCTCAAGTCGATGGGGTGCTCTGTGATACGGGTGCGGGTAGGGGTAGGTGAAAGATATGATGAGATGATGGAACGGGCCGCATTAGCAACCCTCTCGCTCTGGACTCAAGTCGACTACCCAACTGACTGCCTGACTGGCTTATGATTACTGTGATTATGCCAGCGAAGTGCGTGCGGAGTTCCGCCGCCTGAACGGATGAACGGACGGACGGACGGAAGGAAGGATGGATGAATGATTGGGTGCAGGCTCGGATGGTTGGTTGGATCGTTTACGCTTAACAATAATAACAACTGATTTTCGGATGTATTATTACATTTCCCGTGGTGACGGCCGTCGCCGCAGCACCCAAATTATCACAGCTACCCCACACAGTTGGAGTTCAGCTCCGTCTCCCAATTTCATACCCATTCTCATTCAGATATTCCCATTGAGACAACTCGGATTCCGTCTCAGTCGATGACTTGGTTTGCGGTGCAAGGGGTATGCATTTTTGGTTGTTTCAGCGGATTGTTTAATAAAAAAAGAAAAAAAATTACGAACCGCATGATTTTCTATTTGGGGAACTTTTTTAGTCAGTGACTTTAGTGTCGGGTAACGAAGTAAAAGCCTTGGACAAAGGCAACTGATTGCACGAAGCGATGAGTTTTGGCTCGTTTACAGCAATTATCAAAGCATTTTGTCACCCACTAAGAAGCCAGCCACAAAGAGGCCGAGTGTAGGCTGTGGTGGTGGAACCAAATAGAAATCCTGCTGTGCTGAATGTGATATAGCATTGCGCTTTTGCAAAGTGTGGAAATGCCTTAAAACAGGCTGTTGGCGTACAATATTGTGTCAAGAAGAAATAGTAGTAGAAATTGTAGTTGCAACAAGTTGAGCTGTTTGCGAATTTTCCGTAAAAAATGAGACAACTCAAAGGAAAAGATGAATAGAAATGTTATTTCAATAAAATAAGTAAACAAAATCCGGTAAAAACAGCAAAGAAAAGATTACAAAACTAAAAAAAGGAAACAACTACAGACAAAAGCAAAATGTACAAATAAATAAATAAATTAATGAATTAATAACTTTATGTATAAAATAAGTAAAGCATGGGAAAAATGACAAGATGTTCTTATGTTTTTCTTAGAAACAGTTAAGAGATAAGTGTGCAAAAGTGCTCAGAATAAATGAAGGGGCTTAAAAAGGGTTAATTGAAAAGATATTTTTGAAAGATGTAGTTTGGTTCTAAGATGTGAAATAATACAAATAATGTCACAATTGTTATGATATGCAACAAGATAAGATTTTAGAAACAATATTTAATGTCTATTAGGTACAAAAACGAAAGGTCAACTGAGATATTTCATATGTAATCAAAATATTCACAATAAGATGAAATATATTTAAATAAAGGACAAAAAAAATCTGTCTTATCGAAATATGGTTGAAGTAAACCAACTGTCTGTATAGTTTGCTATAAGTCTAACGTTGCTCATTTACAATATTTAACTGTGTGTTTTATCTTAAGACATTTTGCATGTTGAATAATGCAAGTTTGAACATTGAAAACATATATCAAACGTATGTATAGCTGAATCCGTAGATCCCTCTGGCTTGCCCATTGCTCACTACCCCAACAATCCCTCATCCTGTCGCAGCACTGTTAGTTAAGGGGCACGTAATCCATTTGTTGTTTGCATGTCCATCTAGGGTTAAGCTAGAGCCCAAAACCCCAACGTTATGTGTGCAATGGACACAACTCAATTGGTTGAATTGTGTATGGCATGGTGTGTGAGTTTGTGTCTCTATGTTTCTATGTGTCTCTGTCTTTGTGTTTGTCTGTGCGTGTGCATGTGTGTTTCAGTTACTCAGTTAATGATGAGAGGCCACGGAACGAGTTAGCTGCCATTTTGGCCAAAATTCTATCCTGGCTGCTGTTGCTTGTCTTGTTGTTGTTGTTGTAGCTGCTACTGCTGCTGTTTGGTGTGCAACTGACGCACATTGCAAGGGACTTTGCGACATGATGTGACGAGCAAGGACCTCTCCTGTGTGTGTGTGTACGTTTTAGTACACTTGCAAAAATATTCTGAACAAGTAGAAGATCTAATCACTGAAAATATGGTTTTTGTTATGTTTTGAGTGTGAATATCTAAACTTGCAACATAATTTACAGAAGAAAAAGTATTTAAAAACACATTTAACAAATTTAAACTTTTTGTTTTAAGAGCAGGTTCCATTTGCTTTTCAAATTATGACTTTTAAAATACAAATGTATTATTCTTTATTTTTTGTAGTGTTTGTTATATATATGTGTGTGTTTTGTTGGAGTATTCGTGCCTGGACACATTTCCGTTGCAGTTGCTGTTGTCGTTCCATCGAGGATGAGAAATTTGAGAGGACGACGACTTGCAATTTGAGCGCTCGCATGGCATATTAATGGGCTTTTGGCGAATGACCAACTGCCTGGCCGGACACCAGCAACATCAAGGAGGCAGGGCAGGTCGGGGCGGGGCGGGGCATGGGCGTGGGCGTGGGCATTGGCAGAGCCTCGTTGTGGCCAGCGACAACTTCAGCGTTAACGCAGTCTCCGACTCGTTAGTTGTTGTTGTTGTTGTTGCTGGCATTGCCGCCATTTAGTTCATTAGAGCAAAAATATTGCGATGCTGCACGTAAACAAGAATATAGAATGGTGCTAGGGGGTAAGTGGTAACGGGGAGCAATGGGGATATCTGGCAGATTCGCTGGCAAGGGGTTCTGGGGTTGCTGGCAGTGTCACTTAGCTGTGAGTCCAAAAATGTACAACTACTCAACTACGCATTTACGTGATTAATCAGCTGGCCACGTGTGTGCCTCTCTCCCTCTCTCTCTCTCCCTTGTGTGTGTGTGTGTGTGTCTGAAGCATATGCTTCTAAGTCATGCAAAGCGCTCGAAACGTTTTAATTGCTCAACGACATTCTTGAATTGAGAGTGCAAAATGCACTCGAAACTATTCGCAAAAGCCGCATGCCACAAATGGATGCAAGTACAACTACAACTACCACATGCTACATACAGCCATGCAGCTACTACACACTTTTTGTATATCTCTGTATCTTAACTAACAATAAGCAACAAAAAGTTGACTTTCCATGTGTTTTATGCATCCAACTGAATTTCTTTCTCAACTTTCTGTGCAGAATTCAATAAATCAAAGAAACTGCAAAAGATTTAAACTTCTACTTCAATTATAATTCTAAATGCCAATGTCTCTGAAAGTTTGAAGAAAATATTATTTCTGCTTTGCAAGAGTAGCACATTTTAATTGGATTTTGTTTATTGCTTGATTGGTTGCAAAAAGTTGTTACAATTATTTTGTTGACATTTTTAATTATCTCATTGGGTTTGCTTTTTGAATATGCTCTTTTTATTCTTAATTCATGAATAGCATTTCATTCTCAGTTAAATCTGTTGGGAATTTCACCTGGCTTTGACATCCAATTAACATTGCAGTCCTTTTTTTTGCAACTGACACCTTTAACGCGTTTCTGAGCAACACAAATTTAACAATATAATTGGAAAGTGCTCAAAAGCTTGTCATTAACAGGCATTAAAAGTTGAAGTGCGAAGCTTAAGTTTAATTATTATTATTATTATTGCAGATAAATCACATTCAATAATGTACTATACATTTTTCCAGGAATCATGTTTATTTCTTTTAGTTTATTTTAAACTTACTATCAGCTGTATTATATATATGGCCTCGTTTAACCCGCAATTCAAAGAGACGATTCGATTTTATTGAGTGTTAACGCCAGAGATCAACACTTGGACTTGACTGTCGCATTGTTCTGCTGTCGCACAGATATTTTGCGCCTGTCCGTCCGTCTGTCTGTCTGTCCAACCAACTTATCAAGTTGACACCCAACAACTGCAAGAAATTCCAAACAATTTCAATTCCAATTCAATTTCAATGGGTGCAACTGTCTGTGGCAAGGTACGTGCCGGACTCTGGAAGCTGGACTGGAACCTGGAACCTGCAACTTGAACTGAATGCGATTTGGTTTGGTTTGGTTTGGTTCGATTCGCATCGGTTGCTGATTAAAACGCCCAAAATTCAAAGAGCTCGAACTTGCGCTTTCTGGGCATTGTGTTGTGAAAAAAAAATGTTTCGTGCTAAAAATTATAGCCAGAACAACTGACAGAAACGCAGCTTGTTGCAGCCACAGTAGCAGCAGCTACAGACGCACTCGCATGTCGCAGCATTTTGTGGCAGCGTGTGAACGAGCCATCAGGTGCGGCAAACCCAAACTTTCTCTCTCTCTTTCTCTTTCTCTCTCTGTCTCTCTCTCTCTCTCTGTTCGATGCCTTTGAACTCTGACACTGTTCGAAGGGACCCAGCGAAGCATTTAACCAAACTAATTTTCCCATTAGGGCTAACACTTTGAGCCGTTTCGGGGCGCATAAAACAACACGTCGACGGAATACCGCAAAAAATAATGCTGAATACTCGAGAGAACCGATCAAGCGCAACATTTCTGCCTAGACTGTATAAAAAACACAACCTTCCTGCCTATATCTGACTGTCTGCTAACCCTCCGACTACCTCTACTCACCCCCTGCCACTGCTCCTGCCCCTTTGCCTTTGCAGTACTGTGTGTAGTCGGCTAATTGATCGGTTCCAAATGGCCGATCGCACGTAACGGCCGCATATGTGATCGCTGCGCGCGAAATATATAGACGAAAGACGACATTCGGCTATGCGATCGTATCACGCGATAAACCACTAACTGACTCGGCTGCCAATAAAGGGCATTAGGCAAAAAGTTAGACCAGACCGTACCGCAGACCCGAGACCGAGACTCTATCGACGCATTTGGGGCGTCACTCGAGCGCGATCAGTCGTTCAATTTGATCGCTCTAAATGTGCTTTTGGCCGAGGGTTCGCTTGTTTGCCCTATCTTCGATATATGTTGCTAATTTTCTAAGCAGATAGCTATCGTAACTAAAATACAGATCAATGATCAAGCTGGTTGCCTTTGATTACTGATTCTCTCTCTCTCTCTCTGTGCTCTATGCAACCTTCTACAGCTAAAGGCTTCTACAACGGATACTTGTTTGTTACGCAAGAAAAGTTGAAGTTAATCTTAAATACGAAATTTTGATTTGATGTTTTGATACTCAGCACTCTTAATCAACTTTGCTAGGTGTCTTGACTTGCCCTGGTATCTAACTAATTAAGCTGATTTTGCGATTGTTTTGAGCAAGTTGTACATCTACAACCGTACACAGAGAAAAATATCTAAGCAGTTGCAATCTTAACGAATTTTTGGATACAATATTCAAGATATTCTTAAATTTATAAGCCAAATGTGCAACAAGGATACTTATTAAGATTGAATTCGGTCTTTCCCTGACTGATTTGAAATAATACCTAATACCTTAGCCAACCTTATAGTCAATTGCTATCTGAACTTTTGCACCTTACAGAAAATCTTCAACGTAAGTCAGATTCCATGTGAGTTATTTCATATCAAACACATATCTTAATGAACAACCACATTTTAGGATTGGCAATTTCAATTGCAAGAACGTTACAAAACAAAGTTTCAAAAAACACTAGATAATTGAATGAGTTTCAACTTGGCATAAGTACAAGACCAAGAAACATCAAGGTGCTGGAGTGTAAATATTGTATATAATTGTGTTGCTCAGAGCGTGTTTTGGTTGTTCGTTGGCAAAGACCAGCTCGTTGGCAATAATTGATGGGTTTCGTCGTTTTGGGCACAGCGCTTAGTAGCAGGCACTTCATTAGAAAATTGCTGTGCGAATATTGAAAACGCATTAGTTTGATGGCTTTATACCCAAAGCAAAGAGAGAGAGAGGTCTAATGTTCGAAGAGCAACCCTCTTACGGGTACGGATCGATGGGCGGACAGCACTACCACTAATATGACACGACAATCAACAAGCGCTGAGCCCGAGACAGCTTGGTAGATGCGTTACGTTTCGCCCTTACCCTCCCTGCTCTGCTTGTTTAGCTTTAGTTTTTGCCTTTTTGGCAAATCGTTGTAATTTACGAAATTGACACTCAAAAGATTCCTCGCACCAGCCCAGAAGGCGCAACCCCAGCAATTAAACTGCGGACCCATATGGACAGTAACTTAGCCATGCTATGTGTGTGTGTGTGTGAAGGCTGCACAATTTGTCACACACGACACAACATAAAAAGTGCCAATTGCAGTCGCGCTGCACTGGCAACTGGCAACTGGCCACTGGCCATTGAACGAGGGGTCAGCGTGGGGTCACAGCGGGGTCAGCTGCGCTTGTGAAAATTAAATAAACTCAAATGTCTTTAATTTGTTTGAGTTGCCCTTCATGCCGTCGCAGCGTCCACTCAACTGTGCAGTCAACTCGCCATACGTATATATATATATATATATATATCGATTCGGAATTCCAACAACACAATCCCAGAACCCAATCGCAATCTTTCAATACCTTCAATAGTTATTTCGATTCTGAAGTCAGTCGCATGTCGTCGCTGACGTTGGCCATAAATTTCGTATTAAATTGAGTGTTAAATGCTTGAAACGGCAGCAACAGCAGCTTACCATTCAGATCCCATCCCGTCGCGTCCCATCCCATCCCATCCACCCACCATTGGGCCATCCCCAGCGTAACCAACAACAAATGCGTACAATGTGCAACCGTGCGCGTAGTTTTCCCCCTCTCGCCGTTTGTTGCCCTTTCTCCATCCTTAACTGCTGCTGCTGCTGCTGCTTCTTTTTGGGCACAATTCGTCAGAGAGTCAGTTGTGGCCAATTAATTATGGCCAATTCTTAGTCTCTCTCTCGTTTGCTTTATTGCTTCGTGCTGTTCTTTTACTTGTTCTTATTTCTGTTCCTCTTTCGTTTTCAGTTTCAGTTTCGGTTAAATTGTATTTTTGCAAATTTAATCTAGTGGATTCCGCTTCTGCAATTTATTGAACATATAATGTTGTATGGGCTGCGTTTGAGCCAAGCTATTGGGAAAGTCATTAAACAAGGGCAACACTGTAAATGCCTCAAGCATTTTTAATCAGCGTAATTATGTAGTCAGTAATTTGCATCTTGAACATAGCGTTGCAACTATTTAATATGCAGTTGTGCATATAAGGCCGAGATCTGCCCTCTGCTCTTCTTCCAACTAGTAGCTGTTTTGGTCAAGCGAAACTCGCGGAACCTGCTTAATCATATGCTCAAGAGGGACACGGAGACAGAGAGAGAGAGGGACATCACGAAGACATACCAAGTGCAATTCCAATTCCAATTTTAGCTACCAACTCAATTGCCTGTAAGCTGGTCAAGGAGGGGGCAGGCAGGCAGGCGGTAGGCAACATATCAACGGCAATTGGCGATTGCTGACGACACCCAATAAACACCATCCAATTACATGTTGTCTGTCTGCATCTCTCTGTGTGTGTGTGTGTGTGTGTGTGTGGGTAGTTGGGTGTAGTTTTGGCCAGGTTAAAAACAACAGATGACAACAATCAGCGGTGGTTAACGCTGACGAAATACCACAGACAAAGGCCAGCTCTAAGGTAATTTCCCATAAAAGTATTTGAATGTCGTGTAAAGTGTTAAATTGTTTTAAATTTTTGTATTCGCTACCGTTTCGTTGGACCTGTGCTGTTCGGGTCAATACAGTCACATAAATCCCAACGACGCGGCGGTAATTTGAATAAAATATGCACAGACACCGATACCAAACGACTCGCAACAAGACGAGACGCTTCGATACCATACGAGGTAAAGAGGTAAGAGAGCTTTCAGCTACCTGGTAAAAGCCTAACAGGTACAAGTCACTGGTCACTGGTCAGTGGTCAGTGAATGCTGCTGTTGTTGTTGGACTAGAGACGCAGCTAAAGGCGGCAGTGTTGTGTTGAGTGGATGCTGCTTCAAAAGCAGCCGCCTTTTGGGTGTCGATTGGAATTTTAAACGGTGCAGCTCAGATAAAAGTTCTCCTTACTCCCTTTCCGGCACCTTTCAACAGCTTTAGCTTTGTTTTCAAGCTAAAAACTATTTCGCATTGCATTCGCAGTTGGAAATTAAAAACAATTTATTATTAATAATAAATAAAATACATTTTGTTAGACTTTCAACATATATAATAAAAAATCGACGAATTCATCGCCTTCACGCAGTTGCTTATGGACACCAGCCATTTGAGCAATCTGGCACCTTTCTGGACGGTTACTTGCTGAGCGGCGTTAACGGTTTTGAGCCAAATTCCTGTGAGCCGATTGACACGAAAATCGCAGCACACAAAATAAACAAGAGGGGAGAGAAACGAAAAACACAAAAAAGAGTCAGAGGCAAATCAGTCAAAGTGACGACAAAAGGCGCTGGACAAGCTGTTAGACAGGTGGATAGGCTGTACGCTATAAGGAGGTGGTGTGTGTGTGGGGGGGGAGGTACGAGTTTGATGCTATTTATTCTGGCAGCAGCAAAATGTCAACTGGCTTTGCATATGGAAATTGGATAATGGCCAACGAACCGCTGCTGACAACACAAGGCGAGGAGGATGTAAAGTTGAGCAGGGAAAGGGTGTGTAAGGGGGGAGTATTGGCTTTGTTAACAGCAGGCAGCAGCAGCAATTTGCCAACGAATTCATCGATATTGTGAATGTGAATGACAAAGGCAAAATGGGCCTAAAGCTTGCAACTTAGCTGCTCAACATTTAATAAGCTAATAGAGCGGCCAGTTAGAGTGCGGGGAGACGTATGTGTGAGTGTGTGTGTGTAGTAGTAGTAGTAGTTGGTGGCACAATGCCACACCAAAACACCACATTATCATTTCCAGGGGACCCTAACACACACACACACACATACACAGAGAGGGGCCTCTTTTGTGGCAAGCCATCAAAATTGACCACTAACTGATTTTCAAATTTGCGCCCATGAACAAAGAGTTAAAATGGTTAGGGGACGCATTGGTGAGAGGGGGGAGGGGGGGGGGGGGGTTAAATGACCGCACCTACGCAGCTCGTTACAGCTGAATGAGAGGGTCGGGCTATTTGAATTGGTTATTGGGTCTGGGGTTTATTTTGCTGCGCTTTCAAATTGGAATCGAGTCTGCGCTTTTTGGTAACTCTACTTCCGGGGCAAATGCAACAGCAGCCGCAGCAGCAGCAACAAAAGCAATTTAATCGAGCATGACTTTTGGTTAAACTTGTAGAGCAACGCCTACGCAGGGGACGGGGAAGCGTTGTTGTTATTGCAATTGAAAGGGTTTGTGGTGTGTGTGTGTTTGTGTGGGTTTGGGGAAGGGGGTTGCGAACCATTCGCCGGATGTAGGGAATTTTAATTTGTCGCGTCGTTTAAACGCGAGCGGCGCTGCTGGCGACAGGCCATAGCCATAGCTCATTGCACATGACTAAGGTCTTCAAAATAATGGTATGTGTGTTGGTGTGTCTGTGTGTGTGTGTGGGTGGGGTAGGGACAGGCATTGGCTTGTCGGTTAGACGGGCGGATAACCCTTTAACGCCGACAGTTCTCGGCGTCATCGCATTCATTGAAGCGTTGCATTTGCGTTTTGGGGGCAACCCATAGACCACATGATGCCAATGCCACGCCCTCAATTCGCCCGCTCAACCCACACCTTAACACTGCGGGCGCACCTAAACGCTGCTGCTGCTGCTGCTTTTGGTTGTTCGATATTTTGGCAACGCTGCTTTTAAATCGCTGGGTGGTTTTTATTAGGCTTCTTGCCGCTTCATCCCCTCTCTCTCCCTCCCTCTCTCTCTCTCTATGTTTTTTCTATCTGTTTGTGGCATGTTATTTATGGTCGCGCATTTGCATTTTGATGGCTAGTTCACCCCTTCTCCCTTGTCTTGCAGGCACCCTCAACCCTTTTGTCCGTCACACACACACACACACACGCGCACACACACAGGTGTGTCTGCGTATGTGTGTTTTGGTTTTTATGACCATTGTAACCGAAAAATTGAAAACAAATCTCCACGTATTGATGTTAGCTGTTTGAGAGAGAGGTTCACAGCGAAGGATAAATTGCTTAACGGGGTGGTGGATGGTGGATGGGGCGAGGGGGAAGATCGGTGCTGCCTTTGTCAGCTGCGCATGAGAAGATGAGTCGTAAAAAGGGAAATTGCGCTTATAAAATGATCAAAAGCGCGCACCAAACGACAGCGACGAAATGTGTGTGCTTGTTGTGCGTGTGCGTGTGTGTGTAAGTGTGTATGTGTGAGAGTTTTGTTGCTTTTGCTGCTGGTTTTCATGTTTAGGCTGAATAGGCTGCTAGATGCTGACAGACGCAGCTTTTCGTCTCTTTCGATGTTGATTTTTCTTTTTCTCTTCTTCTCTTTTTTTTTGCTTAGCGGATTATATGTCCCCGCATAAAAGTGTTGTTGCTGTTTTAGTTGTTGTTGTTGTTTTTGCATCTGCTGCTGCTGTTGTCATAAAAAAACTAAAAACCGAAAAATCTACTGGCTATCGAGGTAGATTTTAGTGCACCTGTCATTTGGGGAGCCGCTTTTTAGGAGCAGTTTCTACTTCATTAGCATAAGTCGCAAGTGTAATCGATTCCAAATGCATCATTAAAGCATAAAAAGCAACTCTTTCCGTTTTCTTCACACCGCCTAATCAAAGAGGGAGGGGAAGGGGCAGAGGAATGGTACTGTTTTTTATATGTATACATATATATATGTATGTATATATAAAAACAGTACCATTCCTTTAATTTAAATCTTATATTTCATTTCGTATCGAAAGGTTTATGCTTTTTTCACTTCTTTTGAAGATTTGTCTTTAAAAATTGTTGGTACAGAAATTTTCGGAATCTCCAATAGTCTAGAGATAGATTCAAGTATACGCAAATTATATCTTATTAAGATTTAAAGAAAAAACCAACAAGGCTATAAGCTAATGCTTGCAACTATTTTACACATGAGTTATGTCGGTTTTCTTGCAGATAGTGAAGTAAAATATATATATATATATAAGAACGTCTTAAGCCATATCACGGTTTAAGTGGTTAAATAATTTTGGAAATTCGTTTTAAAGGTGAGCGATTTTGAAGACATTATTTAAATATTTAATTTATTATACACTTGATGTGTATGAAGGAAGCATATTCAACTCCGTAAAGTATCTTAATCAGAATCGCGAGCTGAGTTGCTATAGCCATTAGATGGTCTTCTTTTTGTTGCAGTAAGATCGTTTGATAAAATCATAAAGATTTTACTATGAAATCCAACTTGTTTTACTAGAAATTCAATATCTGAATTAACGTAACTTGTGCCAATACAAATTTCTTTTATGTTGCAACACTAAATCGCTTCCGAAAATAGTCGTGAGAGTCAACATCAAATCTGGAGTGCTCATATACTACACAAAGTATACAGCAATAATTATGTAACGGCTGTCATAATTTTGGCTCTTTGTTGTCCACAAATCAAATCAAAAATGTAAGCGGCCTGTTATGAATGGTATTAAAGGCTGAGAAGGTGGTTGGGTGGTTGCTTGGGTAGGTGGGTGGGTTGGGTGTTGAGGGCAACCTTGTCGTTGACAAGTTGAGCATTTGAATTGCTGTCGTGCGGCCGCTTAAGTCAAATGTCAATAATAACAGCAAAAACAACAAAGAGCAGTTGCACTAGCAACAACCGTTTGCCACCCAGCAAAATTTCTCAGTGTCTGCAACCCTTTATTGAAATCTAACCGAAAAGAGAGAGGGAGAGAGAGGTTGTGGAAGTTGGTGAGGGGAAACAAATGGGAACAACGCACAGTGCACGCAAGGAGTCAACTTCCTGTGCGTATCCACAGAATGCGCTAATAAAATATGCATAACAAACTTGAGCCAACTCCAAAAGCGAACCAACCAACCAACCAACAACAACCTTACCGCACCACACCGCACCATTCCACACGCTCCCGTTTCGCAATCCGGGGCAGACCTTTTGTGCGTTGGCTGTCGCACGCAATGCGTTCTATACGCACCATTGTGAAAAGGGTTAAAAATCGAAAGTATGAAAACAATTTTCTCGATTGACTGTCGACTGTTGCGGTTGTTGTTGATGTTGTTGTTGATGTCGTTGCTGTTAAATTGTTGGTCGTTGTCGCTGTCGCTGTGACTGTGACTTCTCTAACCCGTAAAACTATTATTATGATCATTATAGTTACGACTACCAAATGCTACCCCAACTCCCCCAACTTAGTCCGATGACATCGCACCGCATCGATGCGGCACCGCCCCTAAATGTGTGTGTGTGTGTGTGTGTTGTTGTTGTTGTGTGGGTTCAAAAGCTAGCCCATCCCTGTAGCCTGTTGGAGCATTAGAACTTTTAGCACGCACTTTTGTGGTGCTGTCGCGCTGTCTCATAAATGTTTTGGCAATAAAACGCAAAGTTATGATAATGCACATTGACAGGCAGGCAACTTGTCACAGCACAATGACATGCACAAAATTTCAATTGATGACAAGAGCTGCGACAATAATGGGCGATTTTGTCCTTGTTGTTGTTGACTTCCTCACCCGAACGGAACTGAACGGAACTGAACTGAACTGAAAAGGTAACGCTTACGCACATTACAACTTTACGGCTTATTCATTATCCACAAACTCGAAGGAGTTAAGAATCGATATATTCGTAGGTGAAACGATAAAGCTCAGATTCATTTGGCATATCTTTGATCTTTCATATAATCCATACTTAATAATATTTCACAATTTGTTGCACAATTTATGAACCGTTAAAGTGAAAGTCGTTAAGTTGATCAACCAAATTATTTTAGTTTTTTTTCTGTTTTGCTAGGTTCAACTCATTAAATTTAGTTTAGTTTCTCAAACATTTTGTGAGACTTACCCCAGCCGCTTGATAAACAATCACATTAATCATGCTACAAATTGCTGGGTCACAGTTGGGCCAGTTGGGTTGAATTGAGAAGCGGGGGAGGGGGTTAAGCCAAGTGTTGTCAACATCGCCATAACCCTTCAACGACGACGAACATCGAGGCAAATGCCACAGCCAGCGTATTGTATATGTGGCAGTTGTGGCAGTGGCGGTGGCAGTGGCGTTGGTGGTGACACTGGTGACATTGGTGACGGCAGCAGCGGCCGCAATTAATAATACGTAATTTATGCTGCGCATTCAGCTCGCATTTGACTTTTTGGGCCAAGACACTCAAACTTATTGACAGTTTTTCATTGCCAATGCGTGGGTCGTGGAGCAACACACACACACACAAAAAACCAACTCAACAATATAAATAAATAAAAGGGTTACGAGTTACAATTTACGGGTAAGCGGGCAAAGGGTTTGTTTAGGGCGCTTTTATTGCTGCACTTTAACTTGCAACTCTTTTGCGCCTTTTACTATTGAAGCGTTACAATTTACAATCGAAGGCATCGAAGGCCTCCACTCATGTGGAACCATTTTATTTGTACAGCTTTCGATCTATGTATATATGTATGTACGGTTGTATGTATGTATGGTATGTACATATGTTTGTTGGAGTAGAGTATGCGGGTTTGTAACTTAATTTTTGGGTCTTTCAATTACCCGAAATTAGCTCTATCAATGTTGGCAATCGTCTAGCCAATCCCTTAACCCTTCTTTAACTATCTCTCTCACTCTCCCCCAAAAACCCTTTGTGGGCTAATCCGTAGTACAGTGTGCACTTGTTGGTAGTTTTTTTGAATTCGTGCCAAATTCGATTAGTAACTGTTACTGTGGGTCGAGTGCTTAACGCTTGGCTTAGTCGAGGGTTAGCCACGGCAACGATAATCGCCAAAGAGTTTAATCCAAATTAACTTCTACCCAAAACTGGGCGGCACCTAAACGCTTATCCCTCGTCTGTCGATTACAAACTATGCCATTATTAAATTAAATGTAACACCTAGCACAAACATACTTGCCATGAAATGACCTCCGTTCAAATAATAGAGGGTATTTTTCGGAGTTTTCATTGGTCAAAGTACCGTCAAGATCAAGTTCAACTTGAAACTTTCAAGTTCAACTTGAAATTTTGTTCACCCTAATTTAATTGGGTCCACCCTAAGGCCTATTTGTTAGTGTTAGCTCTATACCGACATTAAGCTTGGATTAGAGAAAAGAAAAAAAAAGCTTGCTATTGCAAAGCTCTTTTCACTTACGTGATAACGCGGCTTCGACGATGAAAGGCCTTCCTTCTTTTAATTTTGCACTGCACTCTATCTCACTAACTATATACGAACACTTATTCTAGAAAATAAAAACTATAATATAATAATATATCGCGATCACATTTTTAAAATTCTTTTTGCGAATTGACTCGACGGTCGGGCGTTACAATGATTAGACTGAGCGAAAGGGCAGAGAGACTCGACGGACCGGCGTAACTTTTTCCAGCCTTTTTTTAAATACACAAGAGAGCGCTGACACCAACGCATAGCTTTCTAGTTCGAGAGTATGAAGCTGGTTGCGATCGGCTTCAAAGCTTTGGAAAGCATCTGCTGAATAAGAGAGCCCAGCAGCGGAATAACTGTACCCTGTGCTTTTTATCGCAGGCGACACAATTGTCAAGAACGGTTGCGATAAAAATGTTCATCCACAACCTTTTCAACAACAAACGTTACAACAACAATAATCACGAGTATCTTTCGACAAACAGCAATTTAATTTAAGCTTTATAAATTCTCATGAATGAATGCTGGATTAAACACAATTAGGCAAATCTCTTATTAATATTGATATTGTTTAATAATATGCAACACTTTCTTCCAAAGTCCTAAAAACGTTTAACCATATCAAAATGATAATCAAAACCGGAGCTTCTTATTACTTATTATATCACCAGAAAAACCTATCCTACAGTTCCGATACAACTTCTTTTCCTTTGTTCTTTCGCTAGAATATACTTACCATTTATAGTATTTGCTTAAGAACTAAGATCTTAATGCCAAATGTTAATAACCTGCTTTGAAAAAGAATGTACATACACGTACATACATATATGCCAAATAAAAGCGCATGTTTGTGGTATCAGTAACAGTATTGGGATCTGCTTCTGTAGCGTCATTTGGGGCTAGACTGGAGTACAGAAGAGTGAGGACTTAATTATGACACTGAATATATGCAGGGCTTAAATAGCCCATATTTATCATATACCAACATGTTGACGTTCATATAATCAATTATAAATGCATGTGTGAATATTTGCAGTGATACAAAAGTTTCCTCAGGTGTATTGGAAATCGTTAAACTGCTGCTCATTTAAGCAAACATTTTTTTTTCAATTTTAATGGCCTTTGTTGCTGCTACTGCAACTGTTGTTGTTGTTGTTGTTGCATATGCATATTGTTTAACGTGTAACTCAATCAATAATGTCCTCTTTTTGCTGTTTGCTTGCCAATTGCGTCCCATTTGACAGCTGCTGACGCGGCAAATAAGCGAATAATCAAACATGCAGATAGCAATTATATTCAGAATTGTAATAGAAAAAAACACGGATATCTTGTTGCATGTATGTTGTTGGTTTTTTTGTTGTTGTTTGTTTTTTTTGTATTTTTGTTTTTATTTGTTTTTCTTTTAGTAATAATTTTTATTTAATTTCCTTTGTTAATATAATTGATGTGACATGAGGTGTTGTTGCTTCATCGTTTATTTTATATATATATATATATATGCAAATACACATATAATACATATATATATATATATGCAGTATGTGTATTTATGTATATAAATAGGTGTTTATAATGCTTGTTCTTGTTTGTTTGTTCGTTCGTTTTTCTTGTTTGTTGTGTTTTTGCTTGCATTTTATTAAATTTAATTAACTATAATTAATATTGCTTTTGCGTATAATTCATTCAAAAAACATCTAGACAAACACAAAAAAAAAAAGAAGAAATATATATCAATTATATATTTATAGTATATAGATAAACACATATATATGTATCGGTTTATAAGGAAAACAAACTGCGCTACAACTTTGCTGATTTCTTGTTTTTATTAAGATTTAATAATTAGTTTTCTTTTTGTTTTGTTTTCATATTTCATTTTGCCTTTGCGAATATTTTGCACATGTGTGTGATGCGTTGTGTGTGTGTGTTTCTGTTTTTGTATGTGCTTGGTGTTGTTCTTAAATGGAAAGGCTCCGTTAAAAAGGGGGGGGGGGGGGATGTTTCAAACTTAAAGCAGTTGCTGTTTGCTGCGTCTTTGTCGCTCTAAACTTATGCGAGGAACATGCGTTGAATGCCTTTCAATAATTCGACTTACATAAAAAAAAAAATATATATTTATTTATACATAGATACGACTATATATAAATATGTGTGTAGAGTTGGTATATGATCAAATAAAAACACACACAATAATACTAAGTAGCTATTACGAGTCTGTTCTAAAGAATTATAAATATACAAAAAAAAAAGTGTCCTGTTCTTTGGTTTTAGAACTTAAATATTAGCAAAAAAAAAAAAAGATTACAAAAAAAAATACAATAAAATGAAGTATTATTAAATCTTGTATTATAGGATGCGATATCTTGAAACTGTTCTATATGCTGCACTATAAATGTGAGTCTGTGTGTGTGTGTGTGCGTGTGTGTGTGTGTGCCGCTGCTACTACGAGGTGTCTCAGGGTAGAAAAGCACGTAAATACTTTAGAGCCATGTCAAAGCTGGAATCGGATCGGATGCTTAAGCTGCATCCTTGGCCTCATATGCATTGGACTGGGTTATTCGGGGCGTGGTGTGTGTTCAAAATTATTGTAAATTATGCATTTGTATGGATGTTACGGTACACGGTACTTAAGAACTACATAAATTAGTTTAATTATAGTTAATTCTTTTGCTTCATATGCATTTCTTTTATATTATTGTTTTATTTATTTTTTTTATATTTTTATTGATTTTTTTTTTTAGTGTATTTTTTGTCTCTTATTTCAATCAATTTACGATTACTAAAAAAAAAATTTCATCCTATGACTAAGAAAAAAAATTTACGCTTATCGTTTGCTTATTTTGTGTGTTGTTGTTGTTTTTTTTTTTTTTGATTTTTCGATTTTTGTTTTTTCTCATTTGCTGCTGGTTTGTTAAAGGTTACATTGTATTTAGATTTACATTTATGCATATGCATACATACACACATATATATCTGAATATTAATTAATATATATATATATATATATATGTGAGTGTAAGTATATCATTACATATATATAAAGATATATATATAAATTAAAGGCGCCATCTTTGATGTTGCTAATTTGTTTCAATCGTACAATATTAACATATATACATATATATATGTAAATGTTTCTCAATTTGTTTGCCGCTGGCCGCATTTTACTTTATTTATTTATTTCCTCAAAATCTGCTCTCTTTATCCTTTTTTCGTTATACATCATCTACTATATATATATAAAGAAATCGGTGTATTTGTTGTGTGTGTATTGTGTGTTTGTTTGTTTTGTTACATACATATATATGTTTATATATATTTAAAGTTGTTATGCTTAATTGCTAAAAAGAGGGGTTGTTTGTTTTTTCTTTACTTTTGTTCTTTTGAAGGATAATGCAAAGAGCTTGAACTGATTGCAAGAGCACTGGGCAACGTTTACGGATAATGAAAACAATTCTCGTTTTCTTTCTTCCTTCATCTAATCTCCTTATTCACTCGCTTTCTAACTCTTTCTTTAAACTAGGTTTTCAAAAGCTGGCGGGTCCTGCGCATCACAAATAATTTACAGGCTAGGCGTTGCTTAAACATATCAATAAAAAAAAAAAAAAAATTATCATTTGGATTACAACTATACGCAAAGCGACCCGCAACGTCTCTAGGCTCTATATGGGATAAAACTGTGTGTGTGTGTGTGTGTGTGTGTGTGTAGGTTTGTTAAGGGTGTATGGGTGTGTGGGTTGTGGGGTGTCTACTACATGCTATATGCTACAATGCCTAAATAGATCGCTGGCGCTATTTACAACGGGAGCGTACACAGTGTTGGCTAACTGCCGCAGGGCAGGGCCGGAGCGCGGGCCATTTCTGGGCCCCACCAGCAGCTAGTGGGCGCCGCACGCTAAAGCTGCTGCAGCTGCACCGTTTGCGGTCAGACATCGACATCCAAATCGATGACCGAGCTGCGATCCTGCTCATCGTCATCGTCGTCATCCTCCAGGCCGGCATCCTCGCAGTCGGAGCGGCCGTCCTGTAATTGTCACTGATCCGTCCCGCCCGCCGCCGCAGCATGATGCGCATGCGTATGCCCGTGCCCGTGCGGATGTCCATGCGGATGCGGATGTGAATGATGATGCGAATGCGTATGATGCACCTGTGTGTGATGCACCTGCGCCGACTCCTCTGATAGCAATGAGGCAGCCGCTGCCGCCGCTGCTGCTGCTGCCGCCGCTGCCGCAGCACTGCCATTGTGTTGCACCTCAAGACCGTTGACCATTTTCTCCATGCTCTTCAGCTCCGATGGTGAATGCTGCGCCTGTCGCTTAAGCAACGATGGCGGCGTTGTTGGCGACATTGATATGGGCCGCGTTGGCGGCGAATGCGAGGTGGCCCGGGGTCGCGGACTCGAGCTCAGACTGCGCGGACCATTGTCCAGAGCTAAGCCTCCGCCGCCGCCACCAACACTGGCGGGTAGCAGATTGGGTGGGGCGGTTGCATCGGCGCTGCCATTGCCGCCGCTACGATTCGCATTGGAGCCGGGCGTGACAGCATCGAAGGCACTGCCCAAGCTGCCCGGCAAGCTGTACGGCGAGAAGCGATGGCTCTTAAGACCCTGCAGCGGGGATACGGGCGTGTGTCCAGCGGCTGCATACGCGTGCCCAAACAATGCCGGATGCTGGGCAGCTAATGCGAGCTGCGCATTAAAGAGCAAGCCGGGATTCATGGCAGCGGCTGCAGCCGGATTATGCAGCAGGCCCAGATGCGGCGGCGGATACAAGCCGTGCGGATAAAGGTAAGGCAATAGATGCGGCGACGGGTGTATCGGTGGTCCCACTGATATATTGGGCGACGGATAGCTGCCGGCTGCATTGAGACCAGCTGCGGCTGCCGCTGCTGCAGCAGCAGCACCACCGCCAACGCCTTCCTTAGGGCTGCCCGTTGAGGTGGGACGAAAGGCACCGCCGGTGCTGCCACCGACGCTTTCCGAACAGCTTGAATCGCTGCCATCGCGCTCCACATCGTCCGCCTGCAGACGGCGTCGCAGTGCCTCCTCGGCATTAACTGCTGCTGCATGCTCACCAGCGCCAGCGCCAGCCAAATGATTAAACCAGGCAGCCAGTGCTGCTAATCCAATGACACGATGAACGAAAAAAAAAGCAAAAGATTTCACCAGTTAGATGTGTTGTTAAAGCCATTGGAAGCAGCTGCTACCAAGAAAGGAGAAGACTTATATGTTCATAGTTCTTTCGATTACTTACCAGAGTGCTGATGCGCATGCATCTGCTGCAACGAGTGGCTAAGGGGCAAAAGCGGACTTTGTGGCGGTCCTACCACATCCAACAGTTTGTCCTCATCATCCTGTTGATTATCGAGTAGGGCTGCTGCGTGCGCCGGATGCAGATGTGGCGGCCGTCCGGCATGGCCCAAATGCAGTGGCGCCCGCGAGCTGCTCACATGTGTGGGATTTAGTTTGTCCGAGTCGGACCCTCTATTCGACATCAGCGCCTGCCTGTAACAACAGTTGGACGAGAAAACAAAACAAATTAGAACATCCAATTGTCTAATCGAAAGTACTTCAATATATAGTAGAGCTGCAGCTAGATAGATCATTCAGCTATATGCTAAAAGCCATTTGAAAATGTTTTCCTGGCCAAAGACAAAGCTGGAAAATAAGTAGCTAACTTAAATAATCATAAAACAAATTGATTTGCGTCTCAGCTTTTAACCAGTTGTGAAATCTGATTAACATTTTGGGTTTACTACTAATTTAACTTAAGTAGAGTCTCATGAGTTGTCAAATAAATTAAATAAATCTGCATACGATGTGGAAACAAACGGAGATACATTTCAAGCTCTCAAATTTTAGGGTAATGATAAAAATTTAATGGTGAGTAAAAATGTTGTAACGCGTTGCGTTTTAAGCGCTGTTTTTCTTTCCATTAGGCTTTTTGGATATACGAGGCACTGGCATAATATTTTTGCTAGCTGGAATATCTGTTAAATGATAAAACGACGCTGCCGGCATATGAATGAATGTACAGTTGGTGGGGAGAGGAGATTTGGAGTTTTGGGAGGTTTTCTTTTTCGGTTATTTTTTTTTTTTCGTATAACCGGAACCTTAATTGAAATGTAACAATGGCAGGCGGAAACAGCCGGCAGTTTGTGTCTGGGCCGACAATGAAATTGAAAAATAATTCAAAACACGTTAGTGTAATTTAGTGTCTGCACTGCCCGTAATGCCCCCGTTAAACCTCCCACCCCCCCACACACATACTCATTGTGGCAAGGCCAGCTTGTCCGGGTAACTGGGTTGGATGGTAAAACTACGTCCGTACATTTTGTACGGTTGCTATTGTTGTTGTTGCTGTTCACACATCAAAGCAACGCTGCTAGCGATTGCTCGTGCTCGCAAATTGGGCAATTTACTAACACACACACACACACACACATGTATACAAACATGGCACGCATACATGTGTGTATCATTATCACAGCAACCACAGGCCGGAACCACCCATAGACAGGAGCCAGCAATTTCGCCACAGGCGTCTTCTTTTACACTTAACTGTTTTTCCACGTATTTCGCATCACCTGGGTGTGTGTGTCTGTGTGTGTGTGTGTGTGTGTGTGTGTGCATATATATCTAATTTAATAGCAAATCAATTTGTGTTAATCCAAACAGCATTGTCGGCCCACCCACTTGACAACAAAGGGCAACAACTGCTGATGGCATAACGCCTCTAACGCATACTATGCAGCGCCCAAATTGGGGCGCATATATAGAACACGAGTGAAATAGCGATGAAGAGAAATTGGTAATTCTGTGAGCATCCCAAAAGGTATTGAAATGAATATGAAAATAGTTTAGTAAGTGCTTTGAAAATATTTTAAAAGAATGATTTTTGTTGTTTTTTTTTTTTCGTTGCTTGTCTAGTTGCACCTTGGCTAAACCGCTCCTGTACATCACATGTAATTCAACCATAAATTTCAACACTCGCACAAAAGGCAACTAAGACGTTTATCTTGGCTTTTGTGCTGTTGCCACCGCTTACACGCCTCCTTTGACGCTTGCAGTTGGCCAGTTGCTACTGGGCCCAAAAGTTGTTGGAAATTGCGCGTTTTGTCTGCTTGCGCTGCTCTGTAATTTTTGAATTATATCTAAATTTGCGGCTTAAAGCAACCCACACACACACACGCCCAAACGCCCACTTCAAACACGCCCACAGTCACAGCAAAAGGAACTTCAACAGAGAAAGAGAGAAAAACAGTGCGCCAATTGTCAACTGACGCCTGCGGCTATTTGTCCACAAGAAAGAAAGAAGGGAAAGGGGAAAAGGGAGAAGGGAGGACATGCAGACTAGATGGCAAATAAATATGAAAAGGAATTTCAATTGCTAGCAGCTTATCCGTTTTGGTTGCTGCTGCTGCTGCTGCTGCTGTTAAAACGTTTTTCACTTTAGATTTCCGTTTGCGCCCAAGGGGCATGCCACAGCATTTTGCAAAGAGTTGCGCAGCGAGATGAATATCATTCCGCCGGAAGTTGCACAGAAGGGTGCACCGAGTGGGGGGGGGGGGGGGAAGTAACGGACTGTGGCATAGTTGCCACCAATTAGCGGCGCTTGCTGTGAACCGACACCCAAGTCGAAAGGGCACGAAGGACGAACGTTAAAAATGTCGTCAGGGTGTTGTTGTTATTGTTGTTGCTATGTGTTGTTGCTATCGCTAATGGAGCGCCTGCTCTGTTTTGTGCTACTCAAAAGGGTTAACCACAAAAAGTTCGCTGCCGCACTGCAAGCTGCTTTAAAATTGTTTGTTTTGTTTGCTGCCAATTGACAAAAAAAGGATGGCAAATGGTAAACGAGAAGTTCTTTCGCCTTAAGTCGCACTAATTGCCCTTGCTTTTTATGGACCCGGCACCTTTGACGTTCTCTGCTAATTGAAAGTCTACGCACAAAGTTGGCTAAGCGCTTTAGTGGTTACGACACACACACACACAAACACACCCTTCCCACTCAAAGCCCCTAATGAATATCAAAACTCTAGTCTACTTTCAAGCGCCGGCATTTAATTAATAATTGGTGTTAACTTTGAGAGGCAAAAAACCTTAAGCCATGACACATGATTGTCACAGCAATGACCGGACAGATTTGTTTTGGCTTAAATGCATGAGGTATCAATGGGGTGGGGCTTTTGCGGTGTGGTTGACAGGACAAAAATCAATCGAAGAACACTTTTGCTGGTAGCAACAAGATGATACCCTGTAATATGCCGTAACATTCAAGTCCGACCTTAAAAATCATCATTTATAACAAACTAGTTTCGATTCGTAATAAGTAATAGGTTAGGAAGAAGCTTCGTTATTTAAAGGGTCTTCTATCTTTTCAAGTCCATTGAAATTTCTTGATTCTAAAGGTAATTCTGCTTGATTTCTTTACTGTCGATTCTCCTTTCAGACGGTTTGAATGTGTAAAGGATATAAAAGGAAACTACATACTAGTACCAAAGCTAAACAGACAGCTATGTCTAGGGGGCGGGGTGGCTGGGTGGCTAATGCCAATCAAGGCGCTGTAATCAGTTTTACAACAGCCAGCTAACAACTGAAATTGTTTGTGTCAATGTAGCAAACAGAAGACTGATGAAGTCGTTTCTGTTCCACGTTCCTGTCCGCCCCCAGCTCATCATCGTCTTGTCATTGTCAGTTACACACACACACACACACACATACATGAACAGAGTGAAAATTGATTTGTAACGTTTTAACAAAACGTTGAGCCAACTATTAAATGTCATTCATCATTATGCTAAGTCACAGATTGTAAAAGAGAACCGCACACTGACGTTGCTGCTGTGGCCGGAAACCGGAACCACTCCAAGCTCCCTGCCTGTCCGCTCTCCCTCTCTCTCTCTCTCTCTCTATATCTCTGTTTGTGTGTGTTGACTTTTCGGTTATCCTTCAAAATACAATTGCGAAAAAGTCAAAAGCATTTCTGCCCCCAAGCTGCAGGCACCGTAGGCACAACAGGAAATTGAAATCAATCCATCAATATGGATTACAAGCATACTGCTGCGGCGGGAATGAAGCTATGTAGCTGGGGGGGGACAGCTTCATGACCAGTCCGAGGTGCCAGTCATCATCTACATCATCATGATGATGAACATCAGCTCATCATTGCGGCCACTTGGACTCAAGCCGGAGTTTCGTGTTTACAATCCAACATGCCCCCCGTTCTGTTTCCCCTGATGTACCATTGTGCTGGACTCATTGGCGCTATGTATGACTTGCAATTTCACAAACAGCAGGCTAATTAGTTCCGCACAGATTTGACAAAAATTAATGTCTGTGCTCAACAGAAGCCACATACACAGATACTGATACTGATAGAGATAGAGATGCAGATACAGATAGAAACGAGACAAATGAGCCCATCAGATACAGTTGCAGCAACAGATACAAAGTCCTAGATATAAGTTAGACAAACAAACGTAGCCAGGCGGCTATCCTCCTAACTCATATCCACTCGATTGCTAAATGTGAAGTGCAGTTCAAAGTGCTGATTAGTTTGCTTTAAAAGCGGTCAGCATGAGTACTTACACACATCGAAAGAGGGTAAAGGAGAAGGAGGAGGACTGGATTTGCAGACTGATGTCATTTGATGTTGAATTGGATTTCGGGGCGCCGTCCAACCAAACAGTGGACAGCTCAATTGAAGTGACTGTGTTTTGGCTACCCTAAGAATACTTGTAAGCGCATTTGCAGAGTTCCTGGCTCCAACTTACAAGTATGGACGGGTTTAAGTCACCTATCGAGCTACTTTAAACAATAACAGCAAATTAGTTTCTCTAATAAGCATTAATATAAAGGGGGTGAATTGGGTGTATAAATTATCAGCTTTAGCCTCTTAGAGGAGCATCAATCAAGCTAATTAATTATGCAACATAATAAATTAGACATGCAATCAAAAACAATAAAGTCTTGAATTTCAATTTCACATAAAATGATGTTTGAACCCATAAAAAAAAACTGTGAAATTGGTTGAGCAACACCGGAGATATGGAAGATTGAAGTTTAGTCATTAGCCATGTGGAGGGTTTTGGGTTCAGCGTATCTCCTAGTCGATTGGTTTTGTTAAAAACTAAAACTAAAAGCTGGCTTTTCCTCGTTATCGATAGAAGCAATTGCCTAACTATAGTGATACTCACTTCTTTTCACGTTTGCCAGCACCAGTATCACGAAAGCCTTTTGCAAAGGGATTGTTGTCAATTTTCAGCTGAGTTATCTGCGAAGCAAGTTCAAATTAATAAAAACTGATCATACAGCTTGAAGTATATATATATATCTTACCTTCTCATTTTGATATGCAGTCACGGCTATGAACTCCGTCTCCTTGAAAACGTACGTGCGAAACGTCGAATATGGTAGCTTCAAGATATCGTTGGCTCGCACCAAATGAAAGCGCGGCTGATATTTATGCATTGAGTTCAGTATTGTCTATAGGAATACAAACAGAAGGATAAAGGTTTAAGGTGTGGAGGAGAGTAGGTGAGAGAGAGAGAGTTAAAGAGAGAATGAGATTAGTTAGCTTGACATGCAAAATGCAATAGGACCAAAAAAAAATATATATATATATGAAAATGAAAAACAAAAAACGAAAAAAAAACGGCTCAAAGTATTTCGTCTGTCAGCAGTAACTTGACAAAACTTGACAGGCTCAAACAGCGGCACACACACACAAACACACACACACACGAACATACATGTCTCAAGTTATAGTATCGCTACAACGATATTGCAAATGGCTGTGTGGACTTTGTAAAGTCAGCGACATTCTTGTAGGCGACCACCCACCAAAGTGCACGAGCCGGCCAAGACACCAGACCCAAAGACACACACAGACAGTAAGAAAGAGAAAACGAACGAGAGAGAGAGAGAGTGGAATGGAGAGAGAAAGAAAGAGCACGCCAGAGTTTTGTCATAAAATATGAATTTGTCTGCAGCGAAACGCGAATGCAAAATCGGGACCCCCCAAGCAACGACATTCGCGACGGTTGCAAAAGGAACACCTTTTTAATTACCATAACTCGTCGAATCGACTTCGATTAAACGACAACAGTGAAACCCCAACAGAACTGAACACAACTCAAAAGTATCAAAACCAAACCAAACCGAACTCAACTCGAACTCGAACTCAAAGCTTGAAGAGAAGTGCGGCAAGGGGTCGGACCTAGGCGAAAGCTTTAGACCTGACCAGCTTCAGTCTTAGTCTTTAGCTTGTTTTTGGCTCTTGTTGCTGCTGTTGTTGCTGCAAATGCTGCGTGTGGTCCTCACAAGCTGATGCTGTTGCTGTTGCTGCTGCCATGGACTTCGCCATTTTGTTCATGTTATTTTGAAAACAAGCCCGCGACTTTTGCCTGTACTAGTGCTACTCCCAGCCTTAAAGACTTTAGAGGCTTTGTAGCTGTGCCTCTAGCTGCCGTAGCTGTTGCTGTTGCTGCTGCTTACGACGACGACGACAACAGCACAACCGACTGAGAACAGCAACAACTGGCTGGCTGGTTTGTATCTAGTATCTGGGTTTGAATTGCACGCCCTCTGTAAAAGAGACCACCAATGGCGTCTGTGGTGTCATGCATAAAGGTGTGACTTATAAGATGGTTGTACCTATAGCAGATTGTTATTGTTGTTGCTCACGTTATCAACAATTTAATTGTATAACTTGTTTGCCCTTGACTCTTTTATTATAAAATGAACCAAATGGGTAAATTACAATAACAACAAGGAACTATAACTTGAACAAATTAAATGGAGTCGATTGTTCAGAGTTATGACGAGTAAGGTAAGAACAGAGAGACGGAGTAAGGAGTAAATGAAATAAAGAGGAGAAACAAGCAAATGATGATCAATAAGACAAGATAACAAAGTCTACTTCAACTAGAGATTTTTTTATATAAAACTGGTTTTATAAAATGCAAAGAACAAAAAACCATGTCCTTTATTGAAATAAGTTATAGAACAGATGTTAAGTAGTTACATCAAATCTAAAGCATAATTATAATAACAAAGATTTACTCGTAATCGGTCAGCGATTATTAGTTATTAAATCGATTTAAACAACAGCAGCAGAAAGTTGCTTGTCAATTGTGCGGACTTGTTGACGTGTTGCATTAATTAATATGAATACTTTATGGAGCTAGTCTAAGTGTGTATGCCGTCTTTATTAATGTATGCAGTGAGTAGCAGGCAGCCATGGAGCTGTTACTGTCGTTTTTATTGCCTGGCCAAAACGCTGCAAGGTTGAAAATAAACTGATTAATTGCCAGCGTCGCCATTTTGGACTGGCCTGGACTGGACAGAGTTGAACGCTTGCTGCAACGTTGGCTGTGGCGTGGCGTGGCATGGCACTCAAACAAACAAAACTCACTATCGCATAAAACTAAACGCATTCGGATGCGGATTCAACTGGTTAAGAGAGAATTGCTTGTGACATGGCCGATTTGGGCCGGCTTTAAAAGGCAAAAGGCAAACAGTTTATTGCCAAGCGGCTTGCTGTGCGCTCATCAATCAAATCAAGCCGAGACGCTGAGTCGCAATGAGTCGAGTTGTGTTGAGTCGCAATCATTGGTTGCCTAAGTCCATAAATCGTTAAGCAAGCGCAAAGCGCGTTATTCGTCGTCGTCTACTTAAAACGTCGTTTGCTAATTTGCGTTAAATTTATTGACACATAAATTCATTTGGCAACAACAACAGCAACAACATTTGAATTACTCGTTGTGCGTTTTGCATGTGTTTAGAATTTATTGATAAAACAATTTGCATTATTACGTTCAATTTTATTCAATTCTTTCATTTCTTCGCTCTTCTCATATCTCTCCGCACCCCCCCTGCCCCACCCCTCTCTCTTTCTCTGTCACGAGTATCGCATTTTTTCATGCAACAAAATCGCTGTTGACGGTTTGAAGGAAGGGAGAGCGCAAAATGAATTGAAAAAGGCGCAAAATTGTCATTTAAAATGTCATTCGTCGACGAGCTAGCGAGTTTGAATTGCGATTTAAATGAAAATAGCCGTGAAGATAGCCATAAAAAAAAATACAAAATAAATAATATAATATGTACATGCAGCACAGCAACGTTGCTGTTGCTGTTGTTGTTGCTGCTGCATTTTAGTTTTTCAAATGGGCATAAACAAGTCTAATTAGACATGAAGTGCGATTACACGGACGCCACGCAGTCGTCGCCGTTGTCGTTGTCGTTGTCACACAACAAGCAACAAATCAGCAACAGCCACCGCAGCAACACTTGTAGCTTTAGCAAGCATAAGCACATAACAAGAGACAGCAGACAGCAGCAGTTGCTTGTTGATGTTGTTGCTGCTTTGTTGCTGTGATTGTATTCGCTGATTGAATTGATTGGCAAGCAGCTCTAATGCAATTATGCGTCAAATATTGTCCAGATTTTTGGTATATGATTGCTTTGCGTGAAACTAATGCAAAATTTAGCAATTGCTGCTGCTCTGTTTTTTTGTTGCGGCATTGCGGCACGTTTCTAGATTGCTGCAAGTTGCCTCGCACCTTGTCTTCAACTTGGCCAACTACAGCTCCGATCCAATCCATGGGGCACTTAATCACTCTATATATCGCACGGGTGACAAACTGATTGAGCCGCCGGCAGCTACAACCAAAAAAGGCAGCAGCAATTTTGGTGCTGCTGTTGATGTCGCTACGTTGCTACGTGCTGTTGCTGTTGCTTTTGCTGCTTCTGCTTAAAGTCCTATCTTTCACGCTAGTCATGTGTCCCGATACTCAATTGCGCACCTTCTTCACCTACCCTGCCTCCTCCTCCTCCTGCTCCTCCTGCATCTTCTACAACACGCTGTTCAGCCATTCGACACGTTTGTTTTAGGCTTTTGCGTGTTGATTGCTGTTGTTGCTTGGTCATTGCTGTCGCTGCTGCTGTTGCACACTCATTGTTGGCATATTATCACATAATTTAACTGATGATGGCACCGCACTTGCTGTTGTTATTGTTGTTGCTGATGTTGCTGCTGTTGTTGGATAGCTTGTTTGCTCACAGCGCTTTGTGATTGCTGTCGTCAGCTTGTTGTTGTCGATTGACCGAGGTCCGTTTGTCTGTTGTTGTTGTCGGATGTTGGCGTGCTGCTTAATTGAATGATCACTCACACTTTGATTTGGCATGTTTTGTTCACATGCAACCAACAGCAACAGCAACAGCAACAGCAGCTGTAGCAAGAACAGCGACAATAACACAGACGATCGCTAACGGTTATCGACAGTTGCATCGACTGAACAACGCTTATCTTTACTATATCGTGAGTGAACGCCAACAACAGCTACAGCAAGAGCAACTACCTCAAACTACAGCTAGATCAGCAATGTTCAGCAATTGGTATGTTGCTTTGAGTAGTTGCAATGTTCTGCAAGTGTAGTGCAGGCTTGTAAATCGCTTTGAGCAGTAATAAAGACAATTTATCGATAAGTCGATTTATAAAGTGAAAAATTCCTACCTCAATGATAGCTACCTGCAATATCAACTTATCGATAAGCGATTGAAATATATCGATTAATTGTCGTTATTGATCCGAGGAGTTTGCCTTCAATTGGTTTGCAAAACTCTGCTGAACCTAAGCTAATTCTTAAAAGATTTGAAAATTTGACTGCCATTTAATCGAACCCACTCGATTTGACCAAGTTCTAAGGCACCGCTAAAGAGCGTAGCTAATCTTTGGCTTGCTCTCACACTCCCAAGCTTTCCAGTTACTGCTGGCTGCTCAATTAGGCAACACAAGCAAACACAGGCAAACAGGCAGGCAGCTACCAAAACCATTTTCGGCTACCTGTTGACCAATTATGGACATAATTGAAGGCGCCGACAACGACAACGGCAACGGCAATGATGATGACAATGATCACTTCTACGACGACGATAATGTTGATGATCATAATGATGATGATGTTGATGACAATGACGATGTCGCCTGTTGGCTGCTGCTGCCACTGTTGCAGCTGGAAGGTGAAGAAGATTGAGGACTCAATACAATATTGAGCATTGGGTTTTATGAAGCTGTCGCTGGATTGTCTTAAGCTGCTTTCCGAAAGCTAAGTCGATATGCATATTGAGCGATCTAAACCATAAATATCAACACGAACCGCGGCTCGAATCATGTCTTAATTAAGCCACCACATCCAGACATTAGCCAATGAGCAAAAGAGCAAAAGAGAAAGAAAACGAAAGAGACGCAAAGAGACCCACCATGTAGCGGATTTTATATTCATCTGTAAATTATGCATAATTTTATGGGTGAAGCTAACAGTAAGACAAAAGAATACTGTGCGAGGCAATATCATAGACTAGTGGCCCGATTCGACCGTGACACCACCCAAGAGTTAATTTTCATACCCTGTAAACAATGAAACATCGTGTTAGTTGGTTATGATTGTGCTAAAGATTGTGCTAAAATCCTGATATTTAAATAATTAAGATCATAATAAATAGATATGTTCGTTTAGCTCGTCGCTCTGTGAAGTCATGGAAAGATCTTTATCTTTAT
Organism: Scaptomyza tumidula; assembly: GCA_035044465.1. NCBI lineage: Eukaryota > Metazoa > Arthropoda > Insecta > Diptera > Drosophilidae > Scaptomyza > Scaptomyza tumidula. The sequence goes on along the minus strand of JAWNNW010000220.1, from coordinate 1,628,404 downwards.
AACTGAGAATCAAAAGTAACAAAGCAATCTAAAAATCAAACAGCTTAATAACTATGTTTGACATATTCATATTTAAGTTTTGCTCTATTGTTTGCATTTTTAAGAAGTTATCCGGTACAGAGTATTTGCGAGTCGAAAGTGCAATTTCGTTGAAAAGTCTTTGATTCGTTGTATTTGTGGCTGGCAGTCAACGTTATTGATTTGTGTCTTTAGCCCAATCAGTTGCTTCCCTTACTCTCCCCCACTTTCTTTTCCTTACTTGCTGTTCTGATTGTTTTGGCCATGTCAAAACTCTCACGCTGCCGCAGTAGCTAGCTGGCCATCAAACGAGTTTATGGACATTTCATTTAAATAACGTCAAAATTTATTTACAATTTATAACAATTCTTCGGCTGCTGCTGTTGCTGCTGCTTCGGCCGCTGCTATCTTTTGGTGGTCGTCGTTGAACGGAAAATGTTAATTAAATGGATTTACATTTTAATGACAACACGAATCGGAACAGCAGCAACAACAGCAGCAGCAGCTCCGGCAACAGATTGAGATACAGAAAACCAAAAACAGTTGTTGTTGTTGCCACACACACATACACACGCACACACAAGACCTGTATACCACACCCGTCCCGCCACCCCCCTTCTGCTACAAACAGCTCGACTCCAGTCTCCAGCTGTCTCGCCTGTGTGTCCAGTGTCCGTCCGTTCTTTGTCGTCCTGCCCTGTCCATTCTGGTGGCGTCTGTGAGGCGGTCAACGGCGGCAGCCAATTGCAAATTTGCTAAACAAAATGGGCGGCGTTTTGGCCAACACACATACAAAGTCACACACAAACAATGCCAGGTTATGCCAAAAGGAGAAGGAGTTGGAGATGGAGGAGGAGAAGGAAAGCATTCAACAAAGTCACAGCTAATGATGCTTGGCCAACTGTTGGGCATCGTGTTGCCAGCTTTAATGCTGTTATTGCTGCTGCGACTGCGCTGTATTTTGTTGTATGCAAATCGTAAACGTTTCAATCCTCTCCCTTCCCTACTCGCCCAACCTTTGCCAGTTACAGTTGATTGGGCAAAACAAAGTGCTCAGCACTCGGATACATGACTTGGATTTGGTATTTTGTATTTCGCTGGTTTTGTTTAGCGTTGCGGTTCGCTGAAGCGAGCGTCCAATGAGTCAGGTAAACAAATGCGCAATCGATAAACGATGACGATGACGATTGCAATTGTAGTAAAAAAAACTCTTGTGTTAGCCGATGACGATGGCAAATTGGCTAAGCAAATTATGCACAACGATATGTTATCGATTCATACAATATCGATAGATTGTGGCACTTTGCAAGCACATATCGCGATGCACAAACTTATCGCGCGCATTCAGAACGGAGGCATCATAAATAATCAATGTACCTTAAGCGCTCTTAGCCCAACTTGCAGCTTACAAATGAGCCAAGTTAGTTATGGCCATCCTGTCATATAGATAAACGAGGAGCGGCTAATGATCGTCCTCCAAACAAATACCTCTCCTCCAGCGTTGCTTGCTGCTGCAACTCCCACCGATATTTGCTGTTCGCTCTTGGATCTATGCCTATCAGCAAATGACAAATATTTCAAATGATTTCAACACTTTGCCGCCACGATGCGGTGATGTTTGGTGGTGGCAACCAGGCAGCCAGGCAGCCTGACCAAGGCACGCGGATGATTTGCGTTTTATTGCAGCTAATAAATTGAATGGCGACCCACCGCCGAGTCCAAGTCCAAGTCGGAGTCCAAGTACGAGTCGCTAGTCAACTATTTCGCATTGACTATTTGCTGCGATAAGGAACTCTTGTTACCTCTCTCTCTCTCTCTCTGTGTGTTGGCTATTGCATGCAACATGCAACTTGGCGGCGCGCATGCGTGTATGCATTTCAATGCAACACTGATAAAGGTGTTCAGCGCTCGATGACATTAGCACCAACCAAATGCCGCATGCCGCAATCAACATAACCCGCAGAACAAACTTTAGCCAGCAGTTGTTGTTGCTGCTGTTGTCGTTTTGCCATATTTGTCGGCACCTTTTGTTCTTCTTTATTAAAAAGGCGAATAATCATAATAAAGAACCAACAACTTTGCTGTTGTTGTTGCTGCCGTTGCTGCTGCTGTTGTTGTCGTCCATTTAGCCACTGAGTTTTGGATGAGCAGCCGCCAACCGCCAAGCGAGTTTTGTTTTTGCTGCCACTTGGGCTTGGGTTTGGGTTTGGGTTCGGTTTTAAGTTGAAGTTTAACTTTGAGTTTGAGTTTGGTGTTCTTTATTTATTTTTATTTTGTTTTGTTGGTTTTTGCTTTTGCTGTTTGGGGTACAGCAGCTCGTTCGGTAGCTGCTAGACTTGGACATTAATCGATAACACTTGAGTATATTTTCATGTTTTGCAGGCGAGCCATTAAGCGATTGTCCACCTAAGTTGTTGCTGTTGTTGTTGTTGTTATTGTTGTTTCTCGTCGCTGTTTTTGCTCTTGTTGTATACAGTTAGTCAAATAAATGTGTGTTTGAATGTGTTGCTGCTGCTGTTGTTGTTATTCTTGTTGGTGTTGCTCTTTCGACTGCTTTCAACTATGCGCTACATTTGACTTGATCTAGTTGCACAGTTGATTAGATCTGTTGGACTACTTGGCTTAAGTTGATGCCAGAAAAAAATACTTTAAACTTGATCTCAAGATTGTTTTTGAATACAAAGAGATGTTTCGTGGCTGATGGCATTAAGTATCTATTAAGGAAATTCTGCGTTAGATTCAAGCTCAAAAAAAAAGTAACTTATATTATTAATCTGAAGATTTTTCTTTCCTTAAAACATTGGGGCATGTAGCGCATACAAGTGTACATCAGACCGATACTTTACGCTGGATTCGGATGTTTCTTTCTTCCTTTTTTTTTCTCTTTTTTTTTGACAATGTGACATTGGGACGCGCAGTTGCAGCCGCCTCATTTCATACCTATTCCTGTTCCTGCATGGACTGGCTGGACTGCCTGCCTTCCTGCCTGCCTGCTTAATGAAATTCAACTTAAAGCGTTAATGATGATACCAGCGAACGGCGGGCTCCATTCTTTGTGAACAGTCGGCTGGCACCTCACCACAGCTCCGCTCACCTTGTCCCCCCCTCGAATCAACGATTCAACGATTACTCGGAGCGGAGCTCGCAGTTGGCAGTTGGCAATGTCCGATAGCCGATGTCGGACTGCGCCTGTTTATAGTCAACACTCGGCAATTACTAAAAGACAAATTTATTTGCACGCATGCATATGATGCGGGTATTTTCGGGCTTTAGGTTTTGGGCTTTCGGCTTGCGGCTCTGTCTCTGGGCTACTGTGTGCTGAATGTGTGTGTGTGTTTTTTTTTTCTTCTTAACTCTGTTCGACCGCGACATGGACAAGTGTTAAGCATAATGCATACACACACTTAGCAACAAATCTCTGGGAGGGTAGAGCAAAGCAGGGCGGTCTTCGTATTGGTTGGACTTAGCTGGGCTGCGTTGAGCTGGCTGGGCTGCCTTAATTGAAGTGCGGTCGCGTCGCCTCATTGGCGTTAAGTGTCGATAAATTAAGCATACGCAATGTGCGCCCCAAAAGACCACAACACAATCAGCAGCTACTCCAACACTAAATGCCAGCATGTGAATATCTCAAGATCTGTAAAGCAGCTTCTGGCTGGCTTTTATGAATGAGTCTCAGCTCAGCTCAGCTCCGATTCATTTGAGTCGCGAGAAATGTGAAAGGCATCTCGGGCGCGCATAAATTGATCTTAATTTACAGCGTATTAAAATCAACACAAAACATTTTATGATAATGAAAATAAAAGTGGAGCTCTATACTATCAGCCAGGTGAAAGCCCCATCCCCATTCCCATCCCCATCATCATGATCATTGTCAACATCGAACACACTCAAACAGTAGCCAAAAAAAAAAAAACAACCAAAACAAAATTTAAACAGAAAAAAAAGGCCGCACAGGCTCTGCCCCGATTCAGCAGATACCCAAACCGATTTGAGCAGATACCCTGACAATTAACGATCATCCGCAAAGCGACTAATGAGCGTCATTTATACTGAGTAGATCCAATCCAAAACTCGGCTTGGGAGCTGTTAAACTTGCCAAGTTGTTGACCCGCAGTTTGGACGCTTATAATACCTAAACGTAAGTCATGAAAACTAGGATTTTTCAAACTCTCAAATGAAAAGTTTTTAAGCCCTTAAACATATTGTATCCAACTTCAAGTAGTTTATTCTTTTAGGTCATTAGAAGTGACTACGTCAAACTTTGAACAGCTGAAGATATGCTTTAAGCAGTAAAAAGCTATTCTTAAGCAGCTTCTAAACGGTTTTAAAGCCAAGCCTGAGCCCCGGAACCTAATGCATCTTCTTCTGGCTTATCAACGTGGAGCGGAAAACGATCACGTCGATGCAGTGCGTCATAAAAGTGAGTGCGTGTTACAGCTTCCAAATTCAAATGAATTTTTGATGTCGGCCGCTATCTTATCGGGGCGTTAGTAGTGCGCGGCTGCTAAGCTGAGTGGTTGGCCCCGTCACACCATTAACTTTGTTTTATAACTTAATTTTTCGTTGTCTGTTTTTTCGTATCAGTCGAGTCAGTGAGGGAGGGAGGGAGGAAGGGAGGTAGCAAGCCTGCCAAACAAATCGACACTTCTTTAATATTTAAATTTAAATTTTGATTATAGTTTGTTGCTGAGCTAAATGTTTTAATGAATGAATAAATGAAACGCAAAGCAAAATCTCTTTCTCTCTCTCGCTCTCTCTCTCTCTCTCGGACTGTGTGTGTGGGCACATGTGATTTCGTTGGCTCCAAGACGTGACCACCACACGCTGTGCTCGACCTCCTCGAGCTCCGCTTTATTTTTTATAGCTATACACACACACACACACAGAAAGAGGGATAGAGAGAGAGGGAGAGAGTGTGTGTGTAAGGCCAAAAGGGAAACTACAGCTAGGCCGGATAAGCAGCAACAGGCAGCATCTATTTAAGTTCTTTGCTTAATTAACGAAAGGAAAAAGCAAAGCGTAGCGAAGAATGGGACATAAAAATTAATTAGCAGCACCAAAAAAAAAAAACAAAAAAAACTAAAACAACTTAAAATCAAATGAAAAACACGAAGTCGCGTATAAAAAAGCCCAAGTGGCGAGGGGCAAGGTGCATGTAATAGGCTCTGGGCACTGGGTGGGCGTGGCTAAATCTCAATCGAGTTAAATTGATTCAAAAACAAGCTTTAGTTTTGACAGACTGACTAAAAATGCACTCAAAGTTAAATCTGTAAAATAACTAAAATCTACAAAAATAAATTCAAAGCTTTAGGAAATTTTAATTTATTTTTGAAGTTATTCATGGGAGATAAAGAGAATTTTTGAATGAATTTGAAAATATGTTTAAAGGAAAACTCTTGTAATTGCATTGGAGATTGAAGTTAAACTGTTTCCTTATGATCAGGAATATTTTTAAAATCCAATAACACAATTTTTAATATTGCACTTTAAGCCGTTCCATTAGATGGCCTACGACTGCTTGCGTTTATGTGTTGCTTTCAATTTGAATTCATTCACCAAACGAAATGTATTTGTAATTAAATTATGTGCCGTTTGGATGTCTGTCTTTGGGTGTGCGTGTGTGCCTGTTTTCTTGTGTGTTCGTTTTTTTTTTTGTATGCTGTTTAGATATAAGTGTAAATTTATGTAAATTTGTCTCCAAAGGTTGCCAGTACAAGACATTTTCCCCTTCCGCCGCCCCCGAAACTAGATTTGCTTTACCTGTTATACGTTGCTTCTTTTTGTTTTTTGTTGATTAGTTTTCGTTGATTGAGGAAATTGTCGCCGTTGTCGCTGTTTAGGTCTTCAGTCTTTTTCGGTCCGAATTGGCAGCTAATCAGTGGGCTTAATGCAACGGAAATCCCAAATGTGTGCCAGCCTTGGCCATATACAGAGAGAGCGCGTCGCCGCAGCCCACAACTCCACAATTTCCGTGCACTATGCTAATGACCAATCTATTTAGGTGGGCCCACCCCCCACCCCATCCCTCCAACCATCTCTACCGCCCGTACAAAAGAAAGTCAATGAGCGCTTATTAAATACACAAAACAGAAAACAAAAAAACCAACAGCAGACAAATAATCATAATGCAAACGACCACCTTTAATTTATAACGTGGCTGGCAGCAGTAACAACCAAACAGCTTCCACATCAGCCAGCCAGCATCACATTTTTGGATTCCGGCAACGGGTTGCTTATTGTTGGTGTGCTTGGGGTGTAGTTTTGGCTTCGTAGCAGCATCAGTTGCTCATCAAAGCCATAAAAATGTGCGTTAATAACATTGCCGCCAAAGTAAACTTGGCAATAAAATGGCAGATTCATGTGACGATGACGATGACGACGGCGATGGCGATGGCGATGGCGACGGCGCTGCTACCGACGCGTTTGGTGGGAAATACGACCCTGGCAATAAGTATAACTCCGTCAACGACGACGACGACGACAACGGCGACGCTGCTGCTGCTTGCTGCTTGCAACTTGCAAGGCATTAAAATTTACGTGCCATAAATTTCCACACAAGGCTGCTGTTGCAGCGGCTTTTGTAGATTCGCATTTATGCGTTTAATGATAAAGAAGAACGCGAACGACAACTTTAACCAGAGACTGGTAGAACACCAGCGAGCGTCTCTCTCTCGCTCCCTCTCTCTCTCTCACTCGCTTAGTTTGTCTCTTTCGCTCTTGGTGGCCATGTGTGGCGTCTGCGTAGCGTGTTACCAGCGGTAGCCGGCAAGTGGTCAGCTTAAGTGCCGCATTGCGTTTTCGCATCATTCGGCGGCGGCGGCGCTTGGGGTGCTGCCCCTACCCTTACTGCCACACAGCGGCCACACAGGCGACAAACACACACACACACACAATCACATGCTGCACTGCAGTGGTGGTCCCCCTGGCAATAAATGACTCGTAGACCGATAAAAAAGAATACAACTGAAATTGCAACGTTGCGACACTGCAAAAGTTTGGCGCCCAACGTTGTCCTAATGGCAGCATATTTATAATACATATAAATGTACAGTTAACTTCTTGAAAGAGAGAAAAAGATAATGCCTTTCCTATGATATGCTCTAAGCACGTATCTGTTAACCAATATTTGCAACAGAAGTCAACGAAATATTTTCCAAAATGAATAGAAAACGAAATAGGCGAATTCTTAAAGCCTATTGTTCAGTATGGCTAAGACATTTAGATCAAGCCGATTGGTAACTTACTAGTTATTTTTTGTGTTAAGAAAAGTTAAAATATGTACATTAAACACACTCGAACTTTTCAGCTTGGAATCCCTGATATAAAACATTAGTTTTAGAGCATTTTTGATAAGTTAAATAAATAATTTGAAGGTGTTGAGTGCCTGGGAAGTATTTGTTAAGAACAACAACAACGCACGCACACATACACACGCACAAATAAAGTAAAGACGACCTTGCTTGTGGCGAAGTTATTTGGCTGATTATCGCTGATTATGTTTGGCTCTTTAAGCCTAATTAACAAGTTTAACATTCTATACCAAATGCGTCAAATGCGCACGCGCACTGCAACTGCAACACAAGGCGACCAGCAACAGTTGCTGATGGGAAAGCCGATTGCTGCCACACAATTGGCGTCGATTTGGTCGCCGCACGTCGCTCGTCAGGGCAACGGAGGCAATGGGGGCATTGGGCGGCACGCACTTCATGCAAAGCAGAGTCTGCCACAACAAAAAAAAAAAACAAATATACAAATAAATGCTGGAAAAGCTTGTTACAGAACAGCCAAAAAGGACAATTGGACAGCACTGACGCTGAAGCTGACGCTGATGCTGATGCTGATGCTGACTGCAACTCTGTCTCTGTGCTGATGCGCTTGCTGCTGACGGTGGCGACAGTGGTGGCTAAGCCGGCGCCTCGTTGCCCTCCATGTCAGTCTGGTGCTGTCCGGTGCTGCTTTGCGGCGCTCCGCTTGAAGATGAATGTGTGTCGTTGTCGTTGTCGTCTTTGGCTGCTGCTGCTGCTGCTGCTCGGCGCTCGTTGTTGCTAGCTTGTCAGGCTCTTGTATTTTGTATGTAATTGGCTTGGGCTCTCTTAATAGATCGAAGCAGGTGGGGTGTGCATCAGGGGGGGTGTGGGGGGGTTGCACTACCGGCGTCACCTGTTGCCTACAGTGTGTGTGTGTGTGTGTAAAGAGAGACGGAGACCAGATTGTTGTTAACTTGCCACAACAGCAGCAGCAGGAGCAGGAGCAGCAGCAGCAGCCACTGGCGACGAGTGCAACAGCAACAACAGAAACAGCAATAACAACAACATTAACTACAAAACAACAACGACTTCGGCATCGCCATCGGCATCGGCATCCAAAAAGCCAAAGACATTTGCAAATCTTTTGTTTCTCATGTCCGATCATTTCTCATATAGGCGACCAGGCGACGACAAGACCCCAAGACCCAAAGACCAAGACCGACGACAAAGGCATACCGCAGGCGCCAGGCCCAAAAACAAACAACAAGCCAACAGCAACAACAACAACAACAACCATCCAGACTACGTCGGCGATCGCTGGCCAGCGGCCAGTTCGAGAAACGAGCTCACAAAACCAATTCAGCACCAGGGTCGCTTAAGATCGGGTAGCCAAAGGGGTAAGTTAGGTTAGGCATTCACAGAAACGACGCACGAGCTGCGCGCCGCGAAACGAGAACTGAGCGCCACAGTGGCATGAACACATAGTGGGGCAGCAGTAGATGTTCAAGGAATAGTATGTAGGGGAAGAGAGGTAGGGCTGGATGGTGTAGCAGGACGCCGCATCGTGGCATTGTCTTTTTTAGGATTTTTTACTGCCGAGCTTCATTCAAATCTTAACTTGAAATCGACGGCTGAACGCCAGCGCCAAACAAATTCGAGCTGCCAAAATAATAAGCAGAAAGCCCTCAGCCTCAGAAACCCTTCCTAAGAGCTTAGCTAAGACCCTACCTTGCGGCAACAAAAGCAACTTCTGCTGTGCAGTGGCAGGCGCTGCATTTTTATGGGCAAAAGAGACAAATGCGTCGCCGTCGTCGTCGCCGTCTTCACTGTGAAGGTCGACCGGCTAACGCCAGTCGCGCTAGTGGTCGCCAGTTGTCTTTTTCTTGGTCTTCTCTCTCTCTGTGTAGCCTGGGGGAGGAAGAGGGTGAAAAGGAGTATGTGTGTGTGTGTGTGTGTTTGTGTGTTTGTATTGGCGGCGCAATGACGACAACGACAACGACGAAACTGTAGATAAGAAATTTTTGCTGAAAACTCGTGCGCACGCAGAAAGGAAGCGACAGCGAACAGAAAGCGACGAAGTTCTGGAGCCTTACTGCTTAAACTGAATTTGAAACGACGACCGGTTTCATATTGATGATGACGACGATTTTTTTTGGAGCCGCAGCGACCGCCTGCCTGCATAAAATTTGTTTGCCACAAAGCCCCCAGCAAGGCATGAGAATCAGCAAGGGGCAGCCGCGAAACAGAAACACAACCAGCCCCAGCCCCAGCTCCAGACGCAGAAGCAGAGACCTACGGCTCGGGGGCCTGTATTGCTTATTTTGTTCATTTTTTTTTTGTTGTCGTTTTTGTGGATCGTTTTGGTTTTTGGCATACAAATTGGCTAAGGACGGCGTCAGTAGCAGCGCATTTTTAGATGGCTATCAGTAAATAGAACACAAATGAAATTCATCGATAGAAATCGAAATCGCTGCAACAAACAGCAGCAGCAGCGGCAGCAACGGGGGCGGTTTGCCGAATCAAAATACAAAAAAACAACAACAAAACGAAACGGATAACCACAAAGAAGAAGAGTGTCTTGCAGGCAGAAAACATTGTCGTTGTCGTCGTTGTTGTTGTTGTTGTCGTTGTGTTACTGTTGCTGTTGTACTTGTTGTCGTGGCAACTATGTGATGGAGTACACATGTTGCCGTGCACTTATTGGCTAGCACGACAGCAACGTGGCCAACAAACACCAGAGTGACAACAAAGCAAAAAGCCAAAGTCAGTGGGCGGCCACCACAACGGGGCTGACCTTTAAACCACCAGGCAGGCAGGCAGTCAGGCAGTCAGGCATTCAGGCAGCAAAATGGCTCAAAATTACAAGCAATGCAACACTTAGCGAGCCACCGCTCCACAGTAGTTGTTGTAGTAGTAGTGGCAATCCACCTTTCCACCTATCAGAGCTTTGACTTTGACGTCGTCGCCGTTGTCGTCGTCGTCGTCGTGAGCAGCGGGTGGCCACAATGGCCGCCAGTTAACATCAAGAAGAAGAGTATATAAGCTGGAAGGGTGGTGGATGGTTGGAGCCGTTAAGAGCTTAACAAAGTTCAAAAACATTTGTGGAAGCCGGCAAAAACTTTAATTTCAAACGCCTGTTAATGAAGTTGATTCGAAAAAAACAAAGTAATGAAGCTAATTGATTCAAATTAAATTATATGGGTGCCAACTGAGGTTGGCAAGCGCTTAAAGTTTGAAATCAACTTGTATTCAAACATTAAATCTAATTTAAAATTAAACTATTATTAAGTTACTGGAAGCAAAATATGTTGAGGAAACTCTTGTGGATCAATTTAAAACCGAAAGCACATCGATTCTGTGTGTATTGATTGAAAAGATAAGTCACAACTTGATCAAAGACATGACCGTCATGAAAACAGTTAAAACATAACAAAAGAATCGCAAGTGTTTAGTTAACATTAATTTTGGCTCATGTTTGCTTGCTGCAACCGATATTTAGTTATTAAAGTTAATAGTTATTAAAGAACACAAGCTAGCTTGATTCAACTAACATTTATTATCACGATCAGTAGTTTTATTTTTCTATTCGAACGTTGGACTCATCCCTAATTCTGGGCCTAGTTTGGAACTGATTGCTTATAACCGCGACTTGTGTGTGGGCCAAAAAAAAAAAACAAAATACAAAAACATAATACTAGCTAATGTTCTGGCAGTGGCTGTTGCTGTTGTTGTTCAAGTAGCTCACGACTATTGTCAATTAATCAATAACAATAGAAATCTGTGGCCCATGGCGACATTCTTACTACGACTCGAATCCAAATCCGAATCCGAATCGAAAATCCGTAGCAAAACGCAAAAGGCGAACGGGGGCAACACACATAAGAGCCTATAATCCCCACCTAATGACACCGCTTCGATAATGTTGATGATGATTGTGTTGTTGTTGTTGGTGCTGCTGTTGCTGCACAAACAAGCGACCAGCAGCTGCCTGGAGGTCTGCGGGCACCCTACTGTCGACAGATCGCTCAGGAAAAAAAAACTAAAATAATATCAACAAAAAAGGTCAAGTGGAGACCCTGTCCGTAGCTCATTCTCACATCATTAATTACAAAATATTGGGTTTTTAGTTAGCTGATGCTGCAAACACACGCACACACACACACACACATAGAGAGAGAGACAAGCAGGTGTAGTATGTGACCACGCATTGCCGCAGGAACTGTAACAAGACCTTAGACAACAACCAAAAATCAAACAAACAACAAAATCTCCAACAAGCAAAAGCCAAAGCAGCAAAATGTTAATTTTCAAATCACCGTGGGAAACTAAAATTAGTACACACACACATACATACATGCGAAGACAACAAAGTATAGGATTTAAGTTGTGAATATTTGTTTCAAATCTTAGAAAGATTCTCGCTGAGCAGCTTAGGCCTGCTGGCGGTCAATGAATACGATATTAGCATTGTTGATTAACTAGAATGAAAGCTGGCTGGCATTATAAAGACTGAGAAAGAGAAACCTAGGTTGAGAGCTTTCTTTCGATATTGCATAATAATTGCGGAACATTATGTATAATTGGGCCATAATCTGAGACATGCCCGCTGATTGAGTGAAGGCTCCCAATCTTCAACGAATATCTATCTGAGAATCCCTTTTTGGCTCGAGATGATGTTGATGTTTCGGAAAGGGTAAAAAGAGCAATTAAACGATTTAAGATTTGTTTGTTTGTTCGAAAGATGCTGACCAGATGCCATGATTAATATGTTTTTGAGTAGTTCTTCGCTGCAGGCCAACAACCAACAACCATAACAACTCGAGCCAGTTAACAAGCCTCCGTTTCAGCCTCAGTCTCATCCTCAACAACGTCTCAGCCTCGTCTCCTGCTCCGCCAGTTGACAAATTGTTTGTAAATGGCTGCCAGACAAAAACTGGAACACACGCACTCCCGCCGCCGGCATTCGATCAACGGTGATCAGACAAGACGGTGGGGGGGGGGGGGGGTTATAAGAGTGGGAGGAGAAGACAAAACAGAAAGAGAGAGAAATGGAATTGATGGTAAACAATTTCATAAGATTAGCTAGCTGATTACCAATCCAAAAGCTCCCGGTGTAAACGTATTCAAAATTAAACTGATCATTAACAATATTGTGTGTTCCAAAAGAGGGAAGGCAAGAGTGAATGGAAAGATTGGTTCATGGTTAATGTTTACCTCATGCCACAAAATGTACTAGGTAACAAACAGAGGCAAGTTCCAACAGTCTTAAAGATAATCTAGCTACGCATCAGATTTATACAATGTAAACTTTAATTTTATATTGTAAGCTTTCATAAGAGAATCTTAAAAGTTTATAGTTTTATACATACCGACGGACAGACAGACTGTTATTGCTATTGACTCGGCTGTTAATGCTGTTCGAGAATATATATACTTTATGGGGTTGAAGAAGCTTCCTTCCTTACCTGTTACATACTTTTGCACAAAACCTTTATACCCTTTTTAACCATTCTCAATGGGTTCATGGTACAAATATGATAAAGAAACATTAATACACTTAAGTTCAATATTCCACTTACAAAGCGTTAAGTAAAGTTGTAAATGTTGAATTTAAGTTGTAAGTGGTCTTTGCCAAGCAACGCTGTCTTAACTAATTGAAATCAACTCAAATACGCATGAAATAAACTTACTCAATTGCGATAATATTCGCCTCGCAAATAGCTAGTTGAGCTGAGCTAATCCGAAGCCAAGTGTCGGATATCAAACACCTGACAACAACAACGACACGCAACTCCCCAAAAACTGTTGACAAACAAAATCACAATCGTAATCGTAATGGCAATCGCATTTGGCCAAATGGCAATCCTATTAAGTCAAGGCGCAGCTTTAAGAAATCCAATAAAAACCAGAAAAATACAAACATAAAAACTCGCAGCACACAAAATAATAATTGCAAGTGGCTGTCAGCTAAAAAATGAGATATTTGCGTGGTGGTGCGAGTGGTGCGACTATGGAGCAGTAGTCGTGACAATAAGCTGGATGGGACTCCAGGCTTCAGTATTTGAGTATCACTAACTGCATCATAATACCACGTTAATGAATGACTGAATGACTGACTGAGTGAGTAAGTGAATAAATGAATGGATGAATGAATGAAGCTGCTGACGCGGCTGAAGAGCGCGAAACACTCCAAAGACATTAGCGCACTTCAACACTGCTGCTGCTCCTGCTGCTGCTGTTGCTGCTCCGGAGCTTCGTTGAGACCCGGAGCAAAATAGAATCTGTAGGCTGATGGCAGAAGGTTGCAGGATAAGCGGAAATGCGGTTGCCACTTATTGAACGGAAGTGTTTTATTTTACCCCAAACGTGCGACAGCCTAATGAGCATCATGCCAGAGCGGGAAGGAGAGATTTTGGGGAGAAAGAGAGAGAGAGAGTTTATTGATTGACTGCCAATTGTTGGGGCAAAAAGCTTTCGGGTGTTTGTCAAGGGGCTGCCGCAAATATTGTACAAAGGCCGCCCCAACGCGTTGCAAGCGGGATGGCAACAATGGAAGAACGAAAGAGAGAGAGAGAGAGAGAGAGAGAGAGAGAGAGAGAGAGAGTGGGTAGGGTTGCCAGGCTGCTGTCAATTTGCATGCAGTGCAACGCGCAAATGAGCAGAATAAATTAAGACAAAGCGAAACGAACAAAAAACAAAATAAGACAAAACAAAAAAAAGTTGAGTGAGAGAGAGAGAGGAGAGGAGAGGAGAGAAGGTGATGATGAGGTGGCGATGGCGAAGATCGAGTGGAGGCAGCAAAAGCAGCAGATGGAGAACGAGAATAAGTTGCAGGAGTGGCAACAGGCGCTGACTGACGATGGCCGCTTGACAAAAGACACTTCGTTCGGGCCACAAGGAGAGAGAGGAACAAAAACAAAATCAACAAAAACAACAACAACAGCAACAAAAGCCGAAGCAGAAAATGAAATAAAGTTAAACATAAATAAAGATGACGAAGCTTGCCAAACATACTCACGAGACGAAAAGACAGAAAGTGAGAGAGAGAGAGAGAGAGAGGGGTATAGAATGTGTGAGCGGTCATGCATGGGCAAGAGAGAAAGAACGAAAGAGAGAGAGAGAGAATGAGAGTGCATAAGCATAAGCGAGAAAGGTTGTGCGAAAGAGGCGCCTGATTGCAGTCATGGCTGGGCCACAATGGCGGAAATGTGTGAATGAGGGCAGAAAAGGCGTTGACGCGCCCTATGGTAACACACACACACACACACACGTTAAGTGTGTGTATAATTAGCACTAAAGTGCGAGCAAGCAACACACAAATGAAGCCAAATGCAAAGCTAAAGCATGTTTTTTTTTCGCGTTTTAAATCGCGCACAAATCGCACACAAAACGCGACCATCGTTTGATAATCGCTAGCAGCGCCCGCGACACACAAACTCTCCGCCATCGCAATTCAGCGCAAATTGTCGTCGTCTTGAGTGCATTTTAATCGTTCCATCATCATTTACAACAACAGCAGCAACAACAAAATAGTTAAATGCTCAAGGGGCAGCCTGCATGGTAGCGCGACAGTGTGGGGGTAGCGGGAGCCCGCCAAGCCAAGGGTTAATTGCTTACCCACTATATGCACAGTGGAGCAGAGCTTCGATCACGCTCGCTTAATTAAAAAAAGCTTATAGCCCACAGAAATATATGTATAGATAGCCTGTCACCCCATCCCCCCCCCCCCCCCCACACAGACACACACTCCTGTCCATCGTTCGCACAAATTGCTTTATAATCATCATCAATAAGTGAGTGAATCCGGTGCAGTCATTAAGCCGTTAGCCTGTCATTGCTTTTCAATATAGTATTACCACTGCCACGTCCGTTAAATCAAATCTATGTATGTGTGTGTGTGTGTGTGTGTATACATATAGATTGGGTGTACCCAAAAAGCTAACTCCCCCTAAAAATTGTTGTACAAATTGAGTTATCGGCAAAACGCAATCATAGAACAACTCTGTCTTGTGTTTCGTAACTTGTGCTGTTTGTTGGTCTCCTCTTTCATTGGGGAATACCAATATTGAACGATTTTGAGATTTGAGCAACGAAATCGGTACATATTCAACCAAAAAGTATATTACCACAATTATTGTGTTCAATTTATATATAAAATCTTTCACATTTTGTTCAAAACATGATTTTATTTAGTTATTTGGTACTTCAAATAAATATTCAAGAAAATGCTCAAGACAGATTTAGTGGTTAATACTCAGAGACGAGTCTGTCGAAACTCCTTTAAAAATCTTTGAAAATACTTTTACTTAACAGATTTATAAGATCTCATATCATGCAATGGTGTAAACCTTAACTATTATTATACTGATTATTTTGTTCATATTATCTCAAAGCGAAAGAATGAATTATTTTTTCCACTTGAATTTTTAATGATTGTACCTAAGAAAATGCTCTGAATTCTGCTCATCGTTTTTGCGTTTAAGTCGGAACTAAAAGAAAAACCAACAATGAACAAACAAATAATCCCTGAACTCCCCCTTTCCTTGCGTAATCTCTCCAACGACGCGTTGCCATCCTTCGACAAATGCACGTCGAACTTTTTGTTATCTTGTTTCGGGTTGAGGGCTATTGGGTTTTTGGGAACTACGGGGTCAATTTCATTGGAAACCAAATGGCCGTGTACGTGTCACAAATTATTAATAATCTATAATAAAATGTATAATTTCAATTTAAATAATGAGACGCGTGTTAAAATGTGCACAAGGTTTTAAAACTGTTCGCAGCAGCAGCAGGAGGAGTTGGAGGAGGAGGAGGAGGAGGAGGAGTACGTGGTGAAGGTGGAAATCCTGTGCAACCAACAGCACAACAAGCAACAACAGCAACAAATTACATATATTTTGTATTTATAATTGTATTTTATTATTATTTGTGTGTTTGTGTTTTTTTTCGTTTCGTTCCATAAATCATCGAAAAATGAAGTTGCCGACGCATACTAATTTTATTTGATTTTGTGTATTTGGTGTTTTTGTGTTTTTGGGTGCCCATTTTGTGGTGCGCAACGGGGGCAGTGGCAGGGACAGTGGCAGGGGCAACTACTGGCGCCAGGCGTGTGCAACTGTAGCGCCAGTTGCTGCCCCTGCCTCGTCGTCGTTGCATGCGCGCTTGTTGCCAGTTGCCAGTTGCTGTTGTTGTTGCTGTTGGTAGTTAAATTTGGTTGCCGTTGTTGGTTGTTGTTGTTGTTGTTGGTGTTTTCAACGTGACGCCTGTCAGCTGCCAGCCAAGTTAAGCTAAATGGATGTGCGTGTGTGTGTGTGTGTGTGCGTGTGTGTGCAGCGTGCCCCTGAACCCGGGCCAAAAAGCAACGCTCCCGTTGTTGCCCCTTCACTTCGCTCCCGTTGCTTTTGTTTTTCCATATAATTCATTAATATTTTCATTTCTCTCCTTCTCTCTCTCTCTCTCTCTCACACACACATTTACACATAGTTTTTGTCATTATGAGGCGCAACGTTTTGCTGCCTGAGCTGCATTTGCAATACGTAAACCTTTTTGTTATTGCTTGTTGCAAGTGTAAACATTAAAAACACACCTGATCAACATATATAGTACTATCTATCGTGTCTAGTATATCTAGTATAGATTTGAGATCTTTAAGGGTTTTCTCAATTATAGCTAAATAAGTTCAAACGAACTACTTAACAAGATATTCATCACGGAGCTAGTTCATTTCATCGTTAAGGTATTATCAGCCAACCAAAAAAGCAAAAAGTGAACAACAATTTTAACTTTTGCGAACGAATCAACATCAAAATTTTGGCAATCGTTAATATATATGTACGTATATGTATGTACGTATATGTATGTATGTATATAGCATGGATATTAAATTCATAATTGATTAATTCACTTACTGATTTTGATAAAGTGACAAGCTTATTGATAGCCAAAGCTCATTAAATTGTTCAGTGATTTAAACGCAAACTTGGCATGTTCATTAAACAGTTAAGTTTTCAAAGTGTGTGTGTGTGTGTGTGCAATATTAATGGGGTAGGCGTGCAAAAACAAGAGTCTAGCGTGTCTAATTTCAAAAACAACCGGCTGTCTAATAAAATACACACAACAAAGTGTTGAAAACCTAATGGATGCAATTTAAGTGCTACAATATGCAAATGCGAATGTTTTAGTTGTACATATATATATGTATATATATCTAACTATTTATCTGTCTATGAAACACATTTGAACTGTAAATCAACAACTCAAAGAGGCAGCTACTGTGGACACCCTCTAAAACACACACACAGAGAGAGAAAGAAATGTGAAAATGATAAATGAAAAATGAATTAGTTATTGTTAGTTTTGTTTCAACGTCGTTTTTCCACTGCCTGCACAACAGCAACAACAGCAACAACAACCAGGTAGTAATATTTTTCGTTTCTTTTTAAGACCACTTACCCCGCCCCCCAAAACCTAGAGACCTCACTTATCAGCTGTAAACGAAGGGAGCGAAGGGAACGAACGAAGAAGACGAGCTGGACTTAAAAATAATAATTGTGCGCGCTTTGTTGCCATAAAAGTACATGCTATAAATATATATGTACACTAGATATAAAAATAAATATATATAAACGTATGCTTTTGCTATAAATGTATGAAAATAAAAAAGGTTCTTGTTAAAACTTGTTGTTCGCAATTCAAATTGATTTAATTAATTATCGCTTGGTCTCTCTCCTTGCCCTGTGCACGTTTATTTTTGTTGCTGTTTTTGTTCATGTTTCAACCTTGCTTTTTGCCATTTGCTGTTATAGACAGTAAACTTAATTACACACACACACACACACACAATATAGTTGTTGTCGAGCTGTTGCTATTGTTTATGCATTAACAACTTTATAGTAGAACAACAACAACAATAACAGCAATAACCTGCAGCTGAACATGAACTCAATGAACTGAACTGAAATGAACTGAAATGATTGACGCATTGTTTGATACATTGTTGCCCATTTGCCATGTGACACGCAAAAATCATGTCACACCAACAACAGCAACAACAACAACGACAACAACAAAATTGTAACAACTAGTACAACAGCAACAACAATTATCATCATCTATGGCAACGCGCAAAGCTTTTCTTAATGAGGCAACACAAAATTTGCGTGACGTTTGCCAGCAAAGCCAGCAACAAACTAAGCTAAACTAAACTAAAAAGCAACTTTGTTGCTCTTGTATTTAATGGTTTGTGTTGCTGTTGTTGTTGTTGTTTTGTCTGTTTTGCTGCCTGTTTCACCTGCCTGACAATAATCAAACAGCAAACGCATTTGACATTTGTCAATCAATAAAAGTGTCAGCATGCATTAGTCGCAACCTAGCTGAGGCGGGGAAGCGGTGGGGTTCTGATTGTGGGTGCAACACTCAAAACATGAATCTTAACGAGTAGGAAAAACGTTAGAGGGGGGGTCAAGAGTGAAATGATAGCAATATAGCAATGAAGAGCAAAGTTTGAGGTCATTATTTGTTGAATCTGGTTTTAATGTATTAAGGGTTGGAATTTTAAATTTAAAAACTCATATTATTTGCTCAAGATATAGTTTTGTGTAAGGTAATGGCTGACAAATATAAGATATATATGTAAAAAAATATATATAATATAGTTTTTGTTAACTAATTAAACTATAAAGTATAGATTTCGAATCGAAGATTTCTTATGTGAAAGATCTTTCATTCGATTTCATTGATTCTCGCACATAAAATCCAAAAACTTATCGTTTTCAGAACGAATAGAACGTGTATGAACATGATTCTTTTAATACAATATACAGTCAAGATCAGATGCGATCAGCGATGCGAATGGCAATGTGAAAAGAATGAAGCGAGATATATGGCACAAAGCACAGATAACTAAGTAACATAAAGAGAGAGAGAGTGAGGGAGGGATGGGGGATAAGAGTCTGAGACTAGTTAGGAGCAGTGGGAAGCAGTTGGCAACTAGGTTCAACTGCCGCCACTATTAGTGTAGTAGCTACTGCCACTGATTAGCTTTTTGGCGCCAGTTGTTGTTAAGACACAATTCCGAGAGAAGAGATACGAAAGGCAAGACGAGATATTTAAGACAAAAGGCAAAAAGATGCAGAGCACTTCCGTCGCCCTGTGTACGCCCCAAGCGCCAGCTTATCTTTTAGCCGAGATAAAAGACAACGACAACAGCAACAAAACAGCTGTGCCAAGCAAGTGCGACAGAGATAGAAGAGATGAGTAAAAGAGTGAGTAAGAGAAGTCAAACAAGCGACAACGAATGGACAAATATCTTATATTCAAATAGAAACAAAAGCAAACACACAAACAATAACGAAAGACAATGCAATCGCAGGCAGAGAACAAGTGAAAGAGAAAGAGAGGAAAGAGGGAGAGAGAGTGGGAGGGAATGGGTATTATTAAGTAAATGTAAATGCAATCAAAACTCAAAGTCAAAGTGAACGAATCTGAAGCCAACTGAACGAAAAATGTGGTAGCTTATTTGAGGTGTTTAACTGTCACCTAAGACTTAAGTAGTCAGCGATAATGCCCCAGACAACAACAACAACAACAACACAGCACAGCGACAAGTGGCGCTTGGCATATTTACCCTGTCAAACAACAACAACAACAGCAGCAGACAAACAACCAAAATGTTGTTGGCAAATATGCGACGCATGCGGCCAAACAACAAAAACCAAAGCCTATTACCAACAACCAAAAACCTAAAAGAAAACACAAAAATCCTAAGCACATAAGCCAGATGCTTAACGAACTTTAAATGCCCTAATATTACCTTTTAGTAACATATATAATTATGCTGTAATATGCTCGATTGTCCATACTAATGAAAAATCGTATCGTTCTATAATTCAGTTCGTATCTCAAAGAATATGTATATGAATATCAGTGGCAGGATGTATTAGCTAGCTAATATAGCCGCGCCCAAAACTCTGTGTAGTGTATTTTGTGTGGAAGACGCGTTTAGAAATCTATTTGCATGGCGCTGGCAGCAAATATTGCACTTCCGTTTCAATGCGATGCCGAAATCCAAGTCAAGCTTGTCTATTTGCTTTGGGCTAATGGAAACGCGCTCAGATTTTTCGCTCTATAGTGTTGTGTGTGCCCTGTGTGTGCCCTGTGTGTGCCCTGTGCAGCTGCTGCCACTGGTAACCCACTCTACCCCCTCCCCTATCAACATCATTTCAGCTTTCTATACTTGCTACACAGTTGTGTCGCTCTTCTCTTTTTTATTTCCATTTCTTTCTTTTTTTCTTCTACTTCTACTTTTTTTTTTGGCAACAATGGACAAACACACAACAAAAGGCAACAAACAAAAGCTGAAGAAGATGATGTTCTTTTCGAAATGTGTGTGTGTGTGTGTAAGTAAGCGTGGGCGTAAGCGTGGGTGTGGGCGTGGCGTTTCCTAGTACTACTGCCCACGCACAGCAGCTGCTCATTTTGATTATTGGATGGGGGGTGTAGGGTGTGGGGAGGGGGGGGCTATCTAGATTGTTATATACATATGTACATTTGCGAGGTTTTAAGGCTTTGTACAAACGACTTAATCGTTAGATTTGCTTTGCTTTTTGCTCTGTGTGTGTGCTTTGTGCTGCTTTTGCACAGCATGTGTGCCACACAAAAAGAGAAAGAGAGAGAGCGAGAGAGTGAGAGTGAGAGAGAACGCCATTGTCCTGGTGCCGACATCTCAACGGAAATGCGGCGCTATAATAAATTTGTCTTCAGCTGTCGTCGGCCTCAATTTCTAAGCATTTGTTTAGACATACAACACAAGAGCCGCAACTCGAGGAGAAGGAGGAGGAGGCTGCGACGGCAACGGCAACGTTGACTGCGGTTTTTAAGGCTGCCTTGCCACACCGCAGGGTTATCCCGCAGCGCTCCCCTGCTGTCGCATAATCGAACCGCCAGTCAAATGCGGCGTATGCGCAATAAAAGACAACAACAACAACAAAAATAGCTCGCCGCTGTTGCAGTTGCAGTTTGCAGTGTAGTTGTAGTCCCAGTTCTTTAATTATGTTGTTAGACGACGCATCGCTGTCAGGATGCGTCTTTTGAGGGTCCTCAACGGCATTAGATGAAATGTTGTATATATATTATAAGTGTATGTGTGTGTGTGTGTGTGCTAGGCGAGCCCAGCAAAAAGGAGGGCGTTTAATCTTGTTGTGCGCAACCACTAATCGCCACTTTGATTAGCTCAGCGCAGCTCAGCTTTGAAAATGAGCTGCCCGCCTACCTCAGTGCGTAAGTGTGTGTGTGTGTGGATTAGGACCATCATCTTTTTCAATTTTCCTTCTTTTTCTTTGTTTTTAAGGTTTTTGTCAATGGGCCTGGCATCAGCATCGGCATCGGCTAAGTAATCATCAACATTTGTTTGGCCTAATCTTTAGCTGTCATTTGCCTGACTTTGCAATTTTTCTTCGTTGTTTGTTGTTGCTGTTGTTGTTGTTGTATGTATTTGGTTTGCTCCTTGTTGAATGTAATTTCATTACAGCATTTATTGAATTCACTTGACATCTGTATTTTGTTGATTGCATCTTTACTCTCCACATTTCTAATAAATAGAACTTGACTTGGCAACTTGACTCTTTAACATTTCTTTTCGATTTCTCCTTCGATTCACAAAAGCATTGTTAACTCTTAGCTCTAATCTTCTAGGATCGAATGCAGCTATGCTCAAAAGTACTTATTCTAAACCCTCTAGCTAAATATATATATACGTGTATATATACGTTTTACTAATAATTTGTGTTTTCAAAAGCTTCAAATTAATTTCTCAGTACGAATCTTTGTTGCAGCTTCAATCAGTTGCTTTAAGAACGTTGAAACTCTGAAGGCAGCTTTCAAGTAGCATTCAGCCCATATCTCTGGCATCTGGCAACTAGTAACTGGCATCAGTCAGCCATCATATCGCAGTGTGCCAAATACGAGGGAAATATTTTAGCTGTTTTGATGAAAAACGTGTACGTCGCCGTTGTTGCTGCCACCGCTGCCACGCAATTGTTTTTTCTCAGTTATTCTACTTCTTTGCTTTATTTATTTTTTGCTCTCATATTTTCGTTGTTGTTGGTGTGGTTGTTTTATGCATGGCGTAGACGTCAACTTGATTTGAATATTAAAAAATTCCAAAACATAAAAGGTATTTTTATTTGTGATATTTTGTCGCACCTCAGCGACAACGTACTTGCCACCTCGTCAACGACGACGACGACGAAATTAAGTCAAAAATGTGCCCACCATGCCACCAAGTGCTACCTACCCCCAAAAGGGGAAAGGGCGGTTAAGAGTAACTGAAAGAAAACCTAGGAACCAGTTGGGTTGGGTTGGGTTTGGGTTTGGGTTGGATGGATTCCATTCATTCAGTTTAGAGTCGGCGTCCCGGTTTAATTTAACATAAAAGCGCGTTTGCCATTAGGCGCTTAAACCACAAGCCACACTCTCTCTCTCTCTCTCTCTCTCTCTCTCTCTCTCCTACCCGTGGCTCTAACCCAACGCTTTATACCTTTTATGGGGCAGTGCGCATTGAAATTTATGAGGCATGCCCAGGTTTTTATTAGATTTTAACTAGCCTAATATATAGGACTGGCGCCAGGGCCAGGGTCATGCCACTGCCACTGCCACTGTTGTTGCTACCACTACTACTTACAACATGCAGGGCTGGGCCGCAAAACGTGCAACGTGCTAAAAACATTAAATATGTTAATTAGTTTCAACGCCCCACCCACGCCCACCAAAAAAGCCAAAAAAAAACCAAACTAAATACAGAATCAAGCGCAAAAACTAAATGTTCAAGTTTTAGCACCAGCACAAAATTTTTGCTTTTTTTCTCCAAAACTCGCACTTCTCCCTCGCCCTCTCCCTCTCCATCACTCTGGCTGCGTTGACACAACTGAAAACGAACCACTGAACCACTGAGTGGTTGCCTTAAGTACCGCCGGTCACGTCAACTCGACTCAACTCGATTCACACAAAAAAAAAGTCACAGCTCAAAGCTGGCAATATGCTAATGTCCAAAATGCTAATGCCCCGAAATTGTTGTATATATACGTATATATATGTATATATGACAGATGTCTGGGCGCAGCCGCTGCTTGGCCAGGAATCTGATGGCGTTATATATTTTATCTGCGTGTAGCTAGCTGTACGCAATTGAGGTTAACACTTGCCCCACTCAATGCTTGGACTGATAAAACCCGAACGAGAATGAATGTTCACAAAAGTTTTAGATATGGATAAGAACTTTTTCAGCTGAGGAGAATGAATTATGAAAGAGAAACACTTCAAATCTAGGGAAGATACATAGAGAACGAGAGAGAGCTAGTAAATAAAGTTAACTTAAACTATCAGATGATATGAATATAGTTTTATTAATGTTGGGTTTCAACGAAACCCGAACTTAACCACAAGCTAAGAAAAGCTTCTTTAAGGAAAGTGTTGTTGCAAATTGGAGCGTTATTAAGTGGTGCCAGTTAATGACTGCTTTTGATATTCCCCACTGCCCCACCCTTCGACCAACTCTCTCCCACTTTGTAGCTACGCATTGCGTGTGTGCCAAAAGAAAAAAAGAAGAAAAAAACCTAAGTAAATTTGCAGCTCGGCGAAAAAGGATGATTGATGGACAGAAGTAAAGAAAAGGGGCGGTTACATCTAGACTTGAAACCAAAAAATATGCAAGCAATTAAGGCAACTATTTCCGGAGCAGCAACATCAACTTGCAACAGCAGCTACAGTAACTTGCAACAGCTGCTATAAAGAATCTAAACCAATAACTCGCTTGGCTAAGCTCATGTGGCAACTGCGGTTTTTTCAGCAGGCGTTACCCAAGGATGCGCACAGGACGTGGCTGCTGTTGCTTTTGCTGCTGTAGTTGCAGTTGTTGCCTAATCTGCCAAGGCAGCAGCAGCAGCACCACCACCACCACCACAGACGTCGATCGCAAAGTGATAACCAATGGGTTCGGTTTTTTTTTTTTTGTGTTTTTTGATTATTTATTGTAGTCAAGCTGCAGATACCCTTTGCACTCAGCCAGAAATTCAAGACTCAATGCAGTGTTAGTGTTGTGTGTGTTTTGCCGATGATGGCATGATGTATGTCTGAGTGCTGGCCCGTGTGCCCCTTGCCCCGTGAGCCTGGGTGCGTTTAGCGTCATGATATACGCTGAGATAGTGAGGCCGCAGCGCCGCAATTGATGGCATTAGGCATTAGATAAGAAATCAGACATTTATGGGCACACAAGGGATACGGAAAACCAACCAACGGACAGACCGACGGGCTAGTTAGACAACAACAATAAGAACAACATCATCATCATCACAGCCAGAAGCAGAGGCAGAGGCAGTGGCAGAGGGGTAGCTTCATCATAAATAGCTTAGGGGTTTGGTACCCTGTCAAGGGTTGCACAGAGGACCTCTCTATCTCTTTTACTATCTCTTGCTGTCTCTCCGCCGCCTTTCAAATACTCAATTTCACAAAAATTGGCACAGTTAATGGATTGTTACTTTAACGCAAAAAAAAAAATGCCGATAGAGCAGCTAATAAACAGCTTAAGTTAACAGAAGAAAATGAAGAAATAATGATAATACCTAACAAGCAAAAGGAGACACAAAAGACTCTTGTAGGGTTGCAAAAAGGATGATGTGAAAAACATATAAGCATAAAACTAAATAGGTCTAGTTTGTTACCTTTTCAAGATGGATAAACACTTCAAGTTAAAGAATGTAATGCTTGAAGTTGTTTAGTTTTAGGTTAGATATATATATTTAATATAGAATCATCTGCTTTTAACAGTGCAACTGTAGCAAACTATTTATATATTTCAATTTCACTCAACAATTTGAACAAGTTTAAGTTAATTGGTTTGCTATTGAAAATTGAAGCTGATTGCCACAGAAAGAAGCAAGGGGAAGCAACGGGGGCTTCTGTTGTCAACTTCAAAGCAGCCTTTCAAGTTGTATTTCGGGCAACACCTAGGCACACGAGGCAGATGTAGTAAAGGCGAAGACGAAGACGAAGACTACCTGCCCAAACTGACTATGACAGACAAATTGGCCATATCCCATATATATCACACACATGAATCTTGCACACATACACACACACACACATGTGCAAGTTTTGCGGCCCGCCTTTGATTTTCCAAACGAATTGTTTCAAGACAAGCCACAAGAGAAACGACCAGCACGCAAGGAGAGCGGGGAAGGTGACGGACGGTCGGACGGTCGGGCGGATGGTCGGGCGGTTCGTTGGCAAACAAGGATTCAAAAGGCTTGTCAACGCCAATGCCATCCGTCCGGAAATGGAACTCCACTTTAGTTTATTTGTCAACTTGGCTGTGATATAATTTTTTGCGCTTGGTCTGCTGCGCAACGACGACGACGTCGACCACCTGACATGGATGAACGGACACAGGACGAGACACTAGACACTAGAACGAGAACGAGGACATTCCACTCTGCAGATGCCATTTTGAAGATGGCCAACTATGCTTTGAACTATGATGAAACTAATGGCAGCAGACGCACACACACACACACACACACACACACACTCAAACGCGTTCAACAACGAAAAGGTCCTTGCAGCTAGGATTTAAATGTCCCGTCCTGTGTTTCGGCTCGTTTGGTTCGTTAGGTCCTTGGACTCCGGCACCGGCACTTGACAACGTCTCGGGCCAGTTTGAAGTGGGCGATTGGAGTGGAAGCGGGGTAAAAGGCTTAATTGGCAAAGCTTTATTTTATTTTTTTTCTAACCCATAACTTCAGCTTCAATTAAACGCATTTGGCGACACCTCACACACAACAACACAAATGCTGAGAGTGCATGCCAAGTGTCGAGCCGTTTCTTGTTTCTTGTTTTTTCTTTTGTACAATTCAAACCTAGGCTCGAACCCACCCCTATTGCGGTTGATTTCAATATTTTAGGGTTGCGATTCTGCCGCAATATGGCCGACAAAGCACTCACACACACGCAAGCCCTTGCATACATATACATGGAGAGAGGCGTATTAAAACGCGCACGTTACTTTTTTTTTATTCCTACACGTACTTATTTTTATATTTCCGAGCTAAACTAATTGCATTTCAATGTAATGTATCGGTAAGCAGACGGGTTTGTGTCGAGTCTGTGGCGGCTAATAAGCATGCAAGCTTGCTTCGATATGTATGTTTATATATTTATATGCAATTATGAGGTGTAATGGTGGAGCAGGGTGGTATGATGAGATAGAATGTGTGGGGGGTGGGGATGGGGGTGGTTTTTAGCGGGGGGGGGGAGGTTTGTTGTTTGCGACAGCGACTTACTGTTGTTTTGACACGCAGCCAGCGGGCAGCGATAGACACTGACCACAAAGGACATAGGACATAGGACATGGACAGGGCGTAACCTCTTGCTTTCTCGGCTTCTTTGGCTAACCGCAGAGACACACAGTGTTCAATTATAGATCTAAGCGTACGGAGTTTGCCTGAGAGCGACAACAGCTGTTTTGTGGTTACGCATACGATCCGAGACTTCTCTGTACACACACACACACACGTACGTACTTACACAGCCAGCCCCAAAAAGTTTTCTCCTCCCTCTTTGGCTTTAAGTTCTTCTTGTTGGGGGGGTGGGGGAACACACGCAGCGCTTTGTGTGTCGGCGCGCGACGTTTGAACTAAGCGAAATTAATGGCCAACACAGGCTACTTAGCGGAGGCCGAGGCCCACGCACACGACGACAACGACGACTGGACGATGTTGTTGTAGCCCTTATGGCAATCGTCGCTGGATGTCTTCTGCGCCGCGCTTGTTCAGTGTGCGATTTATGACTTGGCATGCAAAGTTGCAGCGCGCGATCAACAAGAACAAGCGCCGAGCGAGCGAAAGGTAACGACAGAGAGAGAGGCAGAGAGGTAGAGGGAGGCAGGCTGGCAGACATGACAAAACTGCATGGCGCCCGCCAGCGTCGCCATCGCCAAACGCCATCATCAGCATTGCACACAGAGCACAGAGCGAGCTGTGGCAACGGGTGGGCAAAAGAAAAAAAAAGAATAAACGGCGACTTTGACGGCGCTGATCAATAAAAAATGAAAATTTGCGCAGCAGTTGATGAAATTTACGCGATCGGCGTCGGCAAAGTTCAAAGGCATCGGCCTTGGCGGATGGACAAACTGGCCACCAGGCAGCACCACCGCACCACCAACAACCAGCAGCAGCAGCAGCAGCACCACCATGAAAAAGCAAGGCCGCCAATTTGTTTGCTATTCCCTCGCCCACAGCCCACTGAAATGAGTAGTAGAACGAAACGTCGTCATAGACGCTGCAACCATCTCCGGTCTTATCCGTGGTAGCGTCTGCTGCTGCTGCACGGCTGCGTGTGAGAAGTTTTAGATAAGACCGTGCTGTGCTGCTTGGTTGCCATACTTCAAAGTGCAGGCCGAGCGGGGCTGGCTACGCAAATTTGCATTGATAAGCCAAGAGGATCTTACTCTTTTCTCTTCACTGCGTGTGCGGGGTACGTGCGAGGTGCTTGCCACAGCTTCCTCTTTGATATATGTATGTATGGGTATGTTGGTGTGTTTCCGTGTGTGTGCCAGATATAGATTGATAATGTTCGCTTTGAAGTCAAAAGCAGCCGCACAAACACCATCACGAAAACTGTACCCTCTTTAGGGTGGACCAATAATCTTGAACATTACTTGAACAGAACTTTTTGTACTTAACTGAAAATTGGCTCCATTTGTAGTGAAACACTAAATATGGTGGATATTTTGAAACGAGTTCATTTCAAGAGATACTAGTCTGTATTTAACTTCAAACCGAAAGGTTTTACTATATTTAACACCGATTTTACCCTTAAGGAATCGCTTAAACAAAGAAGAGTATCTGAAAAACTTAAATCACATTCATCACACTGTAAAGCTTATGAAGTTTTGTCAAACTTTGCCGTTTAGAAGATGTTAGAATTTAGTTATTGTATTTGGATTTGAATAGATATAGATGGTATAGGATGTGGATGCATTTTTCAGCATCTAGGGCTTAAATAACTAATGCGGTAAACAAAGAAGACGTACAGTACTTACAAATCCATGTTTATCACTAATATTGTTGGTCAATTTTAATTTGTGAAATGAAACAACTTTTTGCATCCATTGCTCACCCGTTGTGGGCGAATCTGGATGGATGTACATGCGTTTTGGCATTTCAGGATCCGCTTTACCAGCGACCATCCAGCGACTGAAAGAGACAATATTAATAATGAGTTTTATAATGGTTTGAACTTTCAAGACACCACACAGAAAAGAAAACAAGAACACTTACCTATTATGAAATTTATAACGATAATCATCCGCCGCAACGATATCCAGTAGCAGTATGTATTTAGCCTTGGCATCTAGACCCGAAACACGAAATTTCATTTGCGGAAACATTTGTCTGCAAGCAAAAGAAAGAAGGAAGAGAGATGGTCAGTAAGAAGAGAAGAGGCAAGATAAGGCACAAGTCATTTTGGCTGGGTAATCAAATAAAACATTAATCAGAGCGGCATAAAGCCTAAACGCTACAGCTTCGGTTCTCAGGAGGCCCACCAGCAAGCACTCAAGAATTCCAGCCTGCTGGAGAGAGAGAGAGAGCGGTAGGAGAGAAGCGGGTGTTGACTATAAAACTCAAATACATAAACAAACACACACACACACAATCATCATCATCATTATCAGTGCGATGGCGAGCGAGGAGGAAAAGCAAACAAAACCAATAGCTGCGATCAGTTTGTGTGTTTTTGGATGAAGAGTCGCGAATGAACGAAGCCAGGTTATCAAGTGGCGCCAAGCCGCAAATTGTTTCCAGCTCCAGACTCCCAACCCCCCGACGCAAATTCAAATTGGCCCTGGCGCTCTTTTGTTGCTGCTTGTTGTTGGCCCCTCTTGTTGATTAGCCTCAGTCCATGTTCTGGCCATGTTGGTGGCAATGTGCAAACTCGAAAATTACATGGGGCCTTCGCAAAACCAAAACCAAACCAAAACGAACCAACGAGCCAACGAACCAACAACACCACTAAACAAGCCAGGCGTTCAGTGACCACAGGCTCCGCAGGTCTGGCTTTAACGTTACCCACCCAAGTAAAGGGCTGCACCCTCACACACATAAACAAACACAAACTCAGACAGAGGCAAAACACACACACAAACACACAAATATGAAAATTATAAGTTTAAGTAGCAATCACTCAATCGCTGCGACTGCGCCTCAACAAACGAGCGCCAGATCCTACAGCTGCATGTGCCCCTTCTCTCATCACTCTTTCTCTCTCTCTCTCTCTTGCGCGCGCGCTCTGTTTCATCAGATCTCAGTTGGGTCGAGCGCCAGCGCCAGCGCCTGCTCCTGCGCCTCATGAATCAAATTTAACGAACGTCTTGTTCATGTTCACAGATCATCATCAGCTGCGCCTGCATTTTGATAAAAAACCAACAAAAAGGCCCCCAAACAAGCCCGGGCCAAGCATTCAAGCAGGCAGGCAGGCAAACAGCTAACAAGCTGACTGATGTCTGACTGCCTAAATGACCAACTGACGGATGGACCGACCGACAGACAGACAGATGGACGAAGGAATGGTGGTATGGAGGGACAGATTGTTGCCGCGAATGCAGCGATGTTTCTATTTAGAGAGCAGCAAACATGAACATCAACTGGGCTGAGAACGTTGGCCAGCAACAGCAAGTGGCAGAACAAATGCGAATAACAACAACAACTCAAGTTGGCGACTTTCAGGTATAACCGACTAACTGGATGATATGTTTATAGGGTGTCGAAAACATTACCAAAACTTTTTCCTACAATACTCGATTTTATTTTTATTCATTGTCGCTTTAATGTTGTTTTTAATACTATCAACTAAAATATCTAACAATTGTTGCTTAGGCAACTTTTATGCCTCTTTTCATTTGTATAGGGTATGCGTCAAGGTTTGCAAGGCATTCATCTGGCGCTTCGGGACCTCCGACTCTGACGTTGACTTTCCAACGCCAACAACCAAAAACCCAGGCAGGCAGCCAGCCAGCCAGCCAGCGAGCCAGCCCACGTCTTCAGCCTTCTTTTGGCTCCACTCTCTGCCATATCTCTTCCGCCCCGCTCTTCTCTCTTGCCCGTAGATCTCTGTTGACTGCCTTTTTTGACTGCAAATTATTTTTTATTTGCTCGCCAGGAACGAGCCTCAGACTGATCCAGCACATCAGCAACTGAGACTCTGAGGCCGTGGCACGTCTGTCTGGTTAGTTGGGTTCCTTTTGGGTCTGCGTTTCGTTTCGTATCGTTTTGTTGCTTTTCTTTTCTTTTCTTTTCTTTTTTGCGTTTTGCGTTGTTGGTTGGTTTTTGGGTTTTTTTTTCGAGTGTGTGTGTGTGTGTGTGTGTTGTTGTCTTAACTGAATAGCTCGTTAACATTATTGAGCACTTGGCGCCAGTTGTTGGCAGCTTGTTATGGCCATGGCCAGAACTACAGAGCCAGGGACGGAGTCGCGCCACATAGAGAGCCCCATAACCGCAAGCGCCAACTGGAGCCAAGTTTTGTTCGCTTGCTCGGGCCCCAAAACAAATCGGCCCACCACACGCGCAGCTCCCTCTCTCTCTCTTTCTCTCTACCTCTTGTGTGTGCTCTCTCTCTCTCTCTCGCTCGCATCTCGAACTGTGCTCGACAACAAAACGATTTGCTCTTGTTTGTGTTTGCGACCTGCGAGTCTGCGAAGCTGGCATCCAGGCAATTCTTCTTCTTCTGCTGCTGCTGCTGATGATGCTTCTTCATCATCATCATCATCATCATCATGATGATGTTCGGCTCCTGAGCTTCGTGCAAATCGTTACGTGTAAAACTTGCACCTTTTGACCGAAAGTTGTTTGTTTTGTGTGCCCGTTTTTTTTTTTTTTTTTTTGCTGCAAGCAGGGGGAGCCCACACATTATTATTAATATTGTTTTTATTTCTGTTCTGTTCGGTTCGGTTCGGTTCGGTTCTGTTCAGCTAATTCAATTTCCTCATATGTTTGTGTGTGTGTGTGTGTGTATCTCGCTGCGCTCTTTAGCTGCTTTTATTGCCACAGCAATAACAAACAACAACGAGCTGTTAATGTGGCTTGAAAGTGTTTGGCAGGCTACTTGGCCAAACTCGACAACCCAACCCCGATGTCTAAAGGCCACTTCAAAAACGTCGAGACCCATAATTCAGCCTAATTAAGCCGACTCTCTGTGCAGCGTGTGTGTGTTTATGTATGTGTGTTGAATGAGGTGTCGGTGCTACTCTGCACTTACACACACACACACACACAAACACACACACAGACATTCATCGATGCTTGCGTCCCTATTGAGGTTAATGGCTAATCAATTAGCCCTGGCTTCGAACTCTTGGGCCCGGCCTCTGTGCCGGTCCTTTTTTTTTTTTTGTTTTTCGTCCTGAGTGAAATAAATGCTTCAGCGATTGAGTTGTAATTGGCATTTCAGCTCAAGCAGCGAGATAACAACTGCGTAACAGATAAAGCAAAATGCTGCTCGAATTACGTAATAGGTGAGGTTTTCGACAAAAGAAAAACCTGCTCCGAGAATCTATAACACATACAATAATAGTTGGAAAACGGAATGACAGAGAAAGAGGGAGAGAGTGGATCAGTGACTGTTATGCAACTAAGCTTAACATCACATCAACTTAGATGGGAATCCATGTACGGATGTAGTATATTCTGAATGCCTTACGTAACCGGTTTTTTAGCTTCTCAATGAACTTAAGAAAGAGTCAAATGTTATTGAAAGTCACTTGATTGATCGAAATATCTCTTGGCCTAACATGAAAGTTATTGAAAGTCCCTTGGTAGATCGAAATATCTCTGGGCCTAACATCAAAGTCATCTCTCGATAAGATTCGCTTTCGTCCTTTTAAGTTATCCTGTTCTTCTCGATGCCTTTAAAATGTTTCTGAACTTGGAATACCTTCACAGTTCTTCTTCTCGGTGAATTCCCTCTCAGCTCTTAGAAAGAACTTAAAAGGAAATTTTTCCGATTTGTTCAGACGATAGAATACTAACCTTAGAGACAATGTCTCAGCTGTCAGCAGTTTGTCTAAGCTGAAACTCTTTGGCAACATGGCATTGAATATTATATGTTATAGGAAGATCTATCACTTGATTTCCTTTAGCAGTAGCTTTCTCTCTCTATGTAGAACACGATAAGACCAATCGAGCTAGTCTCTACCGCTTATGAGTCTATCTATTGAAGTGGCACCTGTGCACCTTTACTTGAAGAAGAAGAAGGTCAAAGGTCGTTTGCAGCGCTGCTGGCTGCCATAGAAGCGTCAATTGTTAATGCTTTATCGGTTGGTCAAATCAGACAGCAGCAGCCCAAAACAGGATAAGAAAGAACAAAAAAAAAGAAAAAACTCCTAAGAAGAAGATGAAGCCGCAGACGTCAACAGCTGTGTATATAGCTCGATTAATGTATGTGTGTGTATATTAGAGAGAGAGAGAGATGTAGAGAGAGAGGGAGAGATCCGTTTGTTGCGTTCCGTTTGCCGACGGTTTGTCAACACAAGCGCGGCGATTAAAGTTGCACCTGCAGCTGGCAAAAGGTATTATAGTAGAACCATCAATGATGTCAACAACAACAACAACAGCAACAACAACAACAATGTCTGTTGACAGTTCTTCTTTGTGACAACAAAATTGTTGTTGTCGAGTTTTGGGTTTTTCGTTTTTTTTTTACAGACGCTGTTTTCGTTTAGCGAGGGAGCGCTTTAATCTCTCTGAGCAAGTTTGTCAACACATTTTGGACGGGCATTGCATTTCGCCGATAACTATCGATAACTCAATAGGGGTGCATATATTTAACATACGGATTACAACGCTTTACATTTGACAACAACAACAAAACTGCAGAATGCAATGAAATGAAATGAAGAGAGAAAAGAAAAAACTTTCAACAGCTGTCGGCATTTAATTTGAATTTTATTGAATTTTATTGAATTGCAATTGCATGCAAATTATTTTTGTGGTCAACACATGATGGCCCCCAAATACTAACTTACCATCTGACCGCCCCCCCGCAAAGTGCACAACCCTTTTTCTTATTTGTTTTGCATTTTTACAGAATTTATTTGACAAATTTCTGAGTTGCAGTCAACGTCAGCGCCAGCGCCAGCAGCAGCTGCATCCATAAAGGCTAATTACCCACACAGACGGACAGACAGACGGAGAGAGGACCACAGGTTGCACAATGGGTAGCTGTGTGTAGTAGGTAGGTAGGGTCGGTGGAGAGGAGGAGCTGAACCAAGCTGAACCGAACTGAACCAAGCTGAACCGAGCTGAGCTGAGCTGAGCTGTTAGGGGCATCAAAAGGTACCAAATTAGTTAAACCAATAAACTGACAGCGACCGCTTACGTCTGGTTATATGCCATATTTCAAGTCTATATAATAATAAAACAATTTATGAAGGCATAACAACAGCCCCTGCCCTAAAAAAAAACAAACACACACACAACAAACAAACCAGCATGCAGCAAAACACGTCCTGGCACACACACACACACACACACACAGACTACCTCTGACTCTTCTGGTTGACTCTGCCCCGCGCTGGCTGTCAGTTAGCGGCAACGCCCACAAGCGTCTCTCAGTTAAAGTCTGAGCCGGAGCCCGAGCTCGTTGTGGCTCAAAATGAATGGCCATGTCATTAAGCGGGCTCACACACACACACACACACACACACAAACCGAATGAGAGAGATGGGCGGAGAGGGGTGCGGGGGTAAGGGAGCGGAGATAGCCCGCTGCGTTGATGCCTCAACATAAAAACCAAGAAAAGAAAAAAAAACAAAATACAAATAATAATAATAATAAAAGGAGAAAAAAA
Organism: Scaptomyza tumidula; assembly: GCA_035044465.1. Taxonomy (NCBI): domain Eukaryota; kingdom Metazoa; phylum Arthropoda; class Insecta; order Diptera; family Drosophilidae; genus Scaptomyza; species Scaptomyza tumidula. Next base: position 1,594,247 of record JAWNNW010000220.1, on the reverse strand, counting down.
CTAAACAGTTTTGTTGTTGTTGTTGTTGTTGTTGTCAGGCTAGAAGCTTGTGTGGCGCTTGGATTGAGTGCTCAGCTGTCCAAGAGCACTGTGGGAATCACTAGCTCCCCTCCTTCTCCCCTCCTTCTCTCTCTAAGTACAGCGCAGAAGTACATAAATATCTTTCAATATATAAATCAAATCGCATGTAATTACAATTTGGCCGCTTAATTACGAAAAAATGCGTGAAACGAGCCGAAGAAGCCAAATGCTCGTTAATAGCACACGACTACGAACAGCATCTAATCGAATTTCAAATGCTCTAACTAACTTATTTATTAAAGTCATTCAAGTACCTCAAGGGCTTTAGGACTTTTATTTGAACTAAAGTCTCTAGAAAGAATGAAAGAAGTATGATTGGAAGCTCTTCCGTAACTAGTCTTTTTCTTTCCCTCTCTCTCTCTCTCTCTCTCTCTCTCTCTCTCTCACTCTCTCTCTTTACTTTTCTTTCACTTTCGATGTTTCTTCCGTCTTTTAAAATTTTGTATTCTTCTAGTATCTCTAACTCTAACTTTTCTCCCTCTTGCTGCATCATTTTCTTCTTCTCTCGCAAGATTTTAATTCTTCGTTCGCTCGCCGTCTCTCTATCTCTCTCTCGCTCGCTCGCTGTCTCTCTTTTTCTCTCCCTCTCTCGCTCTCTGTCTCTCTTTTTCTCTCTCTCTCTTCTTCTCTCTCTCTCTCTCTCTTCTTCTCTCTCTCTCTCTCTCTTCTTCTCTCTCTCTCTCTCTCTCTCTCTCTCTCTCTCTCTCTCTCTCTCTCTCTCTCTCTCTCTCTCTCTCTCTCTCTCTCTCTCTCTCTCTCTCTCTCTCTCTCTCTCTCTCTCTTCTTCTCTCTCTCTCTTCTTCTCTCTCTCTCTTCTTCTCTCTCTCTCTTCTTCTCTCTCTCTCTTCTTCTCTCTCTCTCTTCTTCTCTCTCTCTCTTCTTCTCTCTCTCTCTTCTTCTCTCTCTCTCTTCTTCTCTCTCTATCTTCTTCTTCTCTCTCTATCTTCTTCTCTCTCTCGCTCTTCTTCTCTCGCTCTCTGTTTCCGGATATTATCTCATTGTCTCTGGCTTCACTTTCTTTCGCTCTCTTTCTCTGTGCTTCTGCCTGTCACTCCCATTCTCTTAACCTAACGGCTTCTCGCTCCATTTCGCTGTTCTTTGTTCTAACACAGAGTCAAAACAATCAAGAAAACTGAAATACCCGCTTCGGAAAAGCGACGCATCTCGAAACATAGCGCCGAAGTTTATCAGAGTCAAAGGAGACGATAAGAAGATTAGAAAACGCTGTGGCAAGGGACCGAAGGGGGCAGAATGGCAAGCCACAGCTCGTCAGCTTGTCAACAGTCAAGAAGAATTTAACGAGCGATCGTGTTTATTAGTGGCAACCTCAAGCATCGACGCAACATAACTCACCGAGTCGTCAGCACTCTCCCTCTCTCGCTATTTCTCTCTCTCTCCCTCTCTCCTCAACCCTCTTGCTCACAAATACTTCTACTGTCTCCCTGTGGAAAGCAGAGAAACGTACTGAACCCCGTTGGCCTCCGTTTAAGTTTCCGATTCGTTTATCTATTGATGCCTCAATCTTTTCCACTAGAAAAAAATCCCGCTGCTTGAAGTTGTTTTGTTTGTTGTTTAACTTAATTGTTATGAATTGAAATGCAGTTGTTGCCCACGATAAGAAGCGACATTTTGTTGCAGTGCGGGGAGTGTGGGGGCAGGCCGCGGGTCATGCGGCTTGTGGCAACTGTTTGGACGTCGGGTGTTGATTTATGTGGCATTTGTTGTGTCAGTTTTGTGGCAAGCCGAAAACGCCACCAAGATCTATGTGCACTATGTTGTGAATTATTGTTTCACAGATAACTATTCGAAAAGATAATGTCTGCTAAAGACATCAAAATTCGATTTGTGTTTTGATGCTTCTCAACGAAAAAAATAAATTGCTTTTCAAAATTGAATTTCTTTTTGTACTTAAAACAAGCGAAACATTCGAATTTGCATAGCTCTTACTTCGTTAGATTAAGATCTTAAGAAATCTTCTCTTAAAAGTTTAATAATGAATATATAAGATATATATCTACTAGACTATTAATCTAAACTCAACTACGCAACTCCACGCATGATTTACTTGATTAACGTTATCTTAACACAAAAACACTTAGCAAACAAAATAATAAAATTATTTTTCTGGCATAATTGAGCTTATTACACGTACTTATACGGCCGCTACAACTTACACCCTTTAGCTACCAACCCTGCTCCCTTCCAGATACCGTAAAGCTTCGTTGCTCAAATTTCGTATACGAATCCGAGCACCTCAAATGGCCGTCGCTTTTGTTTTGTATGATTGTTTGATTGTTGTTGTTTTCGGTTTTTCATGGTTTTTTTTTATTTTTGTTGTCATAATTGCTCATAATTGCGGCTGCTGTCAAGCTGTATACACACACATGCAAACATGCACAGCACAGCACACACACACACACACACATGCGCTCACATGTGCGCCATTTTTGCTCAACATTTTGACCGTCGTCGCCATCATTTTCGGTCAATTGACACAGACAAATAAAACACACGACGGCAACGTTGGCAGATTGCACACCCTGGCCTCGTACACCCCCCTCCCCCTTCCCCTTGCCAGCGCGATCCACCCCTTGGTCATTCTTGGCACACACACACACACATACTAACATGATGTTCTGCACACATTCTTTGCCGACGCTCGCTCGTTCTCGCTCTCGCGCAGTTGGCAGCCGCACGCACTTCATTTGGACTGCTTGCGGACAGGCACGTATGCGCAAGCGGGACAGCTTACGCCCCCGCATAACACTTTTGTTTGCTGCTTTTGTCTCTCTGCATATTTCTTTGTACGTGTGTGTGTGTTGGCATTTGGCTTTGCTTAATTTATATTTTTTGCTTGTTTTTGTTTTTTTTTATACTTTGCGTTGCTGACCGGCACAGTTGCTGTTCTTATTGTTGCTTGTCCTGTGTGCCCGACGCTCTATTTCTCTCTCTCTCACTCTCGCCCTCTTCGTCACTTTTGGTGAGCACATGTGTTTTGCTCATTTCACTACACTTGTCACGCCGTCGACTGCGACTGCGACAGCGCTGCCTCGTTTGCATGCAAAGCGACGTTTTGAGACCTGATTGTTGTTGTTTCGTTTCGTTTCGTTTCGTTTTGTTTTTTTTTGATGTTGCTTAATTTTGGTTTTGATTTGCCAGTTTTGTTGGTTTTATTGTTGTTTTGTTCAACTCGTTCTGCTGCCTTTTTTTGCTTTTCGTGCGCTTTTTGCCGCCGCTTAATGCTACTTGTCGCTTATTTACAGCAATTTATTAATAATTTTGTTCGCCTTTCCGTGCCCCATTACCCATCCTCCCTTCCTCCCTCCTCTCTCACACACACACACGCTCATACTGTTTAATATGCATGCCGCTGGCTGCTTGCGTTGTGTGATTTTTCGCACAATAATCAAAAGCCACAAAACAGCAACAAAAACAACAGCAACAACAAAAAAAACACAATTTATTTGTGATATTTTTATTTCAATTATTGCTGTTCTTCTTCGTTATTTTCAATTTTCAATTTGTTGCACACGCAAAACTTTAATTTCACTTTGACAGTCATTCAAATTAGCTAATAATAGCATATATATATAAATATATAGTACATATATACACACAATATTTTTAACAATTATAGCCTGTTTGTTATAATGATGTACAAGCTTTATTTTTGTAAAGTTTCAATTAAAATACATTCATTAGCTTTAGAAACAAACATTTATGATATGAATAGGATATTTATTTAAAGAGCTATATATACATATAATAGAACTTAGCTTGTCTCTATGATTCTACCTTTTTTTCATCCATAAAGAGTCGAGTATTGAATAAAATTGATTAAACTCATACTTAAATAAAGTGTAGTAGTTTAGTTAATTCTTTTCGATTGATTTTAAAATATATTTCGATGCGAAAAAGCTGCCAAAGTTTAGTTAGTTCATTGATTTCATCTTTTGCGTTCGACTTAAATTAGTTTTATTCTTTTAAACGAACCCAAATAAAGAATAACTGCAAATCTTTTCAAAACTTGAACATACGTTTGACATATTCAAATAAACCTTTTACTTTAACTTGAGCATAATGCAACATTCGATTCTAAGGTTTTCTTCGCTAGTCGAAATAGTTCCTTTAACTTCAAACTAGAAGAACTAGTTCCTTTGACTTCAAATAAGTAGAACTAGATCCTTTAACTTCAGACAAGAAGAACTAGATCTTTCGACTAGAAGAACCTTTGACTTCAAATTAGAAGAACTAGTTCCTTCGACTTCAAGCAAGAAGAACTAGTTCCTTTAACTTCAAGTAAGAAGAACTAGTTCCTTCAACTTCAAGTAAGAAGAACTAAATCCTTTACCTTTAAACAAGAAGAACTAGTTCCTTTGACTTCAAACTAGTCGAAATAGTTGCCTCAACTTCAAACGGCCTTACAAATGTTAACCTAAACCGATTAGTTGAAATCCATGCACTTAACAAAAAACTGTATCATTTACTGATTTCCAGGAACAGCCATAACTACTATCTACTTATCTACTATCTACTTATCGAATCCACTTCCCATTCAACTACTTGCCACAATTCAATTCAATTATGCTTAACCATTAAGTATTATTTTGGTTTTGGTTGTAAAATATTTGTGTGGCAACTTGAACGTTGCACTTCAATTAAATTGTCAAATTGTTGAGGTTAAATGGATTAGCATAATGAGCTACACATTGCAGATTCGAAGTGTATTGGCTGACAGGTTGAAAAGGAAAAGCAAACAAAAGTATCTCATAGATACACGAAAGGAAGCAAAAATAGAATAATGATGATAAAAAAAAAGCTAGATACACGGTAAGATGGAATGACATCGAGTGGCAAGTGGCAAGTAGGGCAAGTAAATGATTAGGGCGGGGTGCTGGGGGGCTGGGCTGGGCGGGGTGAAGGTGCGCTTAGATATTTATTGCCACGATTTAAATATGCTATTTTTGAGTGTGGACTGGAAGTGGGGGAGGTGGTCGTGGGAGTGGCTTTCCTTCTACTTCATCTCATAAGGAGGGTTGGGGGAAGGGTCGGGGGGGATTTGTAATAATTTTTGTTTTTCTTCTTGCGTATTTTTAATTAAATTGTGCGTCAAATGTTTTCGGATCGTTGATTTGCCCAAAAAATCTGCTCCACACCAATATGTCGAGTGTGTTTGGTGGTTGTTTTTGTTGGGTGGGTTAGGTGGGTGGGTAGAGTGGGCGTGGTTAGCTGCGTGTTGGGCGCTCGCTGGCGCTGTCAATGTTTGTTGGCTCGCAAAGTGTAAGTAATTTATGCGCATTTATCGCTTAAGTGAGCTTAGAAGCAAAGCCAAAGATAAAGAAACGCTTAAGAAACCAATGGGCGTGCCAGCAAGTGGATGGGGGGGAGGGGGGGAGTTAGACAAAAATTAAATATATATAAATAGAAGTAAAAAGATTCAGTTAACAGTGAGGGGTGGGGGTGGCGCCCACACATTTAATGTCTAAATTATGGTGGCATGAAGCATTAACGCTTTCTGTTTGCATAGGTCCAGTATATGCCACAAATGATGGCTCATGATCACAACGATGAAGATGATGATGATGATGATCATCATGATGACGATGATGTTGAATCATGATCAAGCTGGGCTAAGGTGCACAGAGCCGCACATCCGTTCAAACCGATCAACAAGCAGGCAGACAAATATGAATGGGAGAATGAGGAAGAGCTGAAGGGAAACGGGGGCAGCAGTTGGGTATGAGGACGTGGCTGTGGCTAATAACAGTCATCACACACGTCAGACACTCATAAATCCTCAAAGTCAACAAGACACACTCTGCCACAACACAAGCGGGAGAGAGAAAGACAGAGATAGAGAGATAGAAGCAGAGGCAAGAGAGAAAACAATCAGATTCTAAACGAGCTGCGTTTAAAAGTTGTTAACAAGCTTCAACTGCACAAGGTGCAAGATATGTGAGTTGGGCAAGGAGTGGGGGGGGGGCAACATAGCTCAGGATGCAACCACAGAGGAGAGAGTAAAAGAGAATCTCTTCTAATAGTAGTACAATGTCCCACACACAGTGCCAGGCATCAGTTTGTGTACCGACGACAAAAACAAGAAGGTTCTAGTCGAGAAATCCCGACTAGACGATACCCTGTACTTTACGCGTACAGTCAGTGCTTGCTTACTCGGGAGTCGTGGATGCTTCCTTCTGCCTGTTACATACTTTTGCACAAAACCATGATACCCTTTTTACCCTTTTTCAATGGGTTCAGGGTATGAAAACGACGAAGAACTTGTTGTGTTGTCTTCGCAAGATACTACAAAACTTCAGGTAGGGCTTTATATCTCCCTCTCCCTCTCTCTCACTCTCTGTCTCTTTTGTTCCATTCATGGGTGGTGGCTGGTTTTGGTTTTCGTGTGGTGCCCAATGTCCAATGCTCAATGCATGTTTATAAGCATAATTCTTATTTATGATCGAATTGAGATAAGACTCTCTCTCTCTCTCTCTTTCCCACTCTCTCTGTCTCTGTCTAAGTTTGTGTTCTCGACTTCATTGGGGGTTTGTTGTTTAAATAAATCAAATCAACACGATTCGCAGAAACTGTGCTGCAAACCACGTTCATCCTCCGGTCTTTTGTCTCTGATAAGGGCCCCCAGACGCGACACCAACAACAAACATCCCAAACATATTCGCATATATGTATATATATACCCAAAACGAAGAGCCAGTTAAAGGTGGGCAAGCATTTGCTTGGCACCTGTTGCGAACATTTCGAATGCCACAAAACACGGCTCCAGCTTCAATTCAAGATTCAAGATTCAAGATTTGCTGGCATCGATTTTATTGTTAGTTTTTGTAACGACAAAAACGAAGACGAAGTTTAACAACAAACAAACAGAAACACATGATTTCAAGTTGCTTCTCAAATCAGTTAAATTCTGGATACTTTCATGCTTAAACGAAAGGTTTTTGTGGGGAATTAAACTAGTATTTGGATTATTTGGATTATAACTATTGAATTCGCATCTTAAACTTAAAGCGAGGAGAATTTACTGAAAGTGAAATACGATTTTAGGTTTCGATTTGGAGAAGAGTCAGATTTAAATATAAGTTTCTTGTGTAGAAAAAATCGTTAGGAATTCATCGATCTTTCCTCTTGGATATCCAAGTAGATTTGATGCTAAGAGAAGGATGGGCTTAGTCTACAGCCTAGCTTGAATGTGGATACAAAGTTGGACTAGTTTTTCAATATTCTAATATGGTAAGATATTTCTGCGACCTGAGAATATTTATCAGTATATATATGTGTATATATAAGTATGTGTGTTGTTGGGTTTTTTGTTAAAGTTCTTAAGTCGCATTGCGTGCCGTTCGTTGTCAGAGTTGGCGTCAGTTGTGCTCAAGGACTCTCGAAACTCTGGCACGAGATCTCCAACTGACGATGACGACGACGACGACGCTTGTTGTGACTTTTGAGTTGTGAGTTGTGCGAGCTGTTAGCTGTCATAAGGCCTAAAAGGACGAAAGCGAACACTGTGAACACTGTGAACACTGCCAGCGGGGCCAACAGCCGCTCTACACGCATATTTTTTCCTTTTTTCTCTTTTTTTTGCGGTTGCCGGTACACTGAATAAGGCAGCAACACTAACAACAACAGTAACAACAACGTCAACGTTACAACTGCTGCCGTTTTTTTTTTTTGTGCCTTTGGTGGGACTTTCTTGCCCAAAGCCAAAGTCTACAAAAGGTGTTGACCAAACAACAGCAGCAACAACTGGCATTGGACACAAGGGGCAATCGGGTACACGCGTCTTAACAAGAACCACAACAACAACACAGAAGAGCCGAATGAAGAAGAAGAGCGAAGAGCAGCAACAACAACAAAGTAGTAAGTAAGTTAAAGAAGAGCAACAATAACAACAACAACTTGTAGTCTCAAACACGCTGCTGGTTGCTGGTGGAAGGTGTCTGGCCAACGGTCCGAGTCGCAAGTCCGAACCAATGCCAATGCCAAAGAGAGTCGAAGTCGAAGTGGAAGTGGAAGTCCGTTCGTTCGTTCGTTGTTGGCCTGGTTAGCGCATAAAAAACGTTATAAATAACACGCTCGAGCATTTAACGCGCCAAACATGTGTTCCACTGTCCAATTTGTGGTATGTTTACTTTTCATCAGCCAACGCCAGGCCGAGGCACGAACGACAGTCAATTGTCAGACTGGGACGAACGAAGAGAAAGAGAGAGAGGGAGGGAGGGGTATTGGGAATCGGGAAAAGCGAGAGGGCGAGAGAGTGGAGACAACGTGTTAATCGGACGGATCGACAGACGACAAAAACATCAACATCAATAACAACAACAACACAATGTTTGCAATCTGCACTTAACTCTACAAGATGCTTTCAATTTTGGCAATTAACTAGACGATCTTGAATACCTTTGAGCCTTAAGCTCAGTCCTTACTTACTTGCTTTAGTGATATGACTAAAGGGATAGGCGGGGATTATCAATGCTTATTAGTTTCTAGTGTAGTTTCGAAGCTTTTCAACATATGATTGAATGATAGATACCAAAATAAGACGAAAGCTTCTGCTAATCCTTCTTGATCCCAACTAAACTGATCCTGGTGGCCTTACAACATTTTAGTCGGGCTAAAAATGATGAAAGTCTTAATTTAATCGGACAACCTACACTGCATTTAGCTTGGGGGCTTAATTGAAGTGAATCCGAAACCCTTGTTGATTGTAACATCAGAAAACTAAGTACAAGCCATTTGTCAGTCATTTTGTGTGAGCTGCGCTTTAGCTCAAAGTTCTTCCTGCACAAAAAAGCTTCCCCCAAAAAAAACACAACAGCTGATCCTATTGGCGATAATAAGCCTGCCGAGTAACGAGTAAAAGCGACGACAGGCAAACAAGGCAAAAGCCCAGCGGCTCATGATAATAAAATGCAGATACGAATGTCAGCAAAGCAAGCAAGCAGGCAGGCAGTAGAAGAAGGGGCCTACGAGGGACGGGGGCAGTCAACTGATGGATGCTTTTTGGGTAGCGCCGAGAGAGAGAAGAGGAAACACCAGAGATGAAAAAGGTAGCCAGCAGACAAGACAACAACGTCAAATTGTGCGAATTGTGAATTGAGAATCGAGAACTGAGAACCGAGAATTGAGAATGTGGCTTACCTGGCGCTCCAGGCCCATCATTGAACGATCAGCAGCAGCAACAGCAGCAGCCAGAAGCAAAAACAAACAAACAAACAAACACACAGAGAGAAGGGAAGGGGAGAGAGGGTCTGTAGAGGGTTGCATGTTTGTTTGCTGGCGCATAAGGATGAGGGTTGCTGGGCTCGATCGCGAGTAGAGAGAGAGGGGGGCAGAGCGAACAGAGAGAGGGACAGCTGACCGGCTCATAAATAAGGAGAAAATTCAACAAAGCGTCGTCGGTTTTGTTGTTTTGTTGCTGTCCCTGCTAACAAAGCGAACTCAAGGCAGGACATGCCGCAAAAAGGGAGTGAAAGGAAGCGAACGGAACGAAGGAGCAAACAAACGAGAGCGAAGATGTGAATTTTTCATTGAACCCTAAACTGAAGACGTTTCAGGCTTTCACAGTGCGGCTTGTTTCTAAGGTTTACTTTATTGTTGTTGTTCTTGTTGTTGTTGTCGGCCTAAAAGGAGCGCACTTAGGCGCCGCAGCAGCCGAACAGGTTCAGCGAGAACACAGAACAAGAGAGAGCGAGAGAGAGAGAGAGAGAGAGAGAGATTCGGATTAGCAAAGAAATTAACTGTCTTAAATCCCATTCAGTATATATATTTCAATGTGTGTGTGCTGTTCGACTCTTACTGGGCTTATTTCCTTTACGGTTATTATAATTGGCAAGCGCATTTGCGACGAGTGAAGAGATCTCAGACAAAGGATGTCCGTCAGCTTTGCTTAATAACTTCACAATACGCTGTAGCGTGTTTTATAAGCCTGAAGATCTTTACAAAGGTTAAGAAAGTGTTAGACAACGAACAGCATAACAATAGCAACGAGTAACGAGTAAGCTGTTAAACTACTAGTTGAAAATTGAGCAGAAAGTGTTAGACAACGAACAGCAAACAACGATTGTAACATAGCCCTAACAACGAGTAACGAGTGAGCTGTTGTGACATAACCATAACAACGAGTAACAAGTAACGAGTAAGCTGTAAAACTTCGAGTTGAAAAGCGAGTAGAAAGTGTTAAGCAACGAACAGCAACTAACGACTGTAACATAGCCTTAACAACGAGTAACGAGTAAGTAAGTAGAATGTGTTAGGCAACGAGTAGCAAATAGCGATTGAAAAATTACCAGAACAACGAGTAACGAGTAAGCTGTTAAACTTCGAGTTGAAAAGCGAGTAGAAAGTGTTAGGCGACGAGCAACAAATAACGCAGATCAACGAGTAGCGAGTAACGAGTAGCTGTTAAACTTCGAGTAACGAGTAAGCTGTTAAGCTTCGAATTGAAAAGTGAGTAGCAAGTGTTAAGCAACGAACAGCAACTAAAGATTGTAACATAACCATAACAACGAGTAACGAGTAACGAGTAAGCTGTTGTAATATAACCACAACAACGAGTAACGAGTTTGCTGGCAACGAACAGCAACTCATGCTTAAGCATAACAACGAGTAACGAGTACGAGTCATACGTTGAAAAGCGAGTAGCGATAAAGTCAAAGAAATCAATGGAACAGAAATTAAAATAGATCTTTTAATCCTGATGTTAACTATTCCCTTTCTCGCTGTCTCTCCCCCTCTCTCTCTCTCTCTCTCTCCCTCTCTGTCTCTGTGTCCCTGTAGCACTTCCGTTGCTTTGCGTCTTGGTTGGCATTGAGTGTTGGTTGTGTGCTGTTGTGCACCCCGGTGTCGCCGCCACCAGTGCAACAAAATAGCAATTGACAAATTATGGCCAACTAAAAGTAATTACATACGCGAAGAACGCAGAACGAACGAAAGACACACAGACAGACAGACAGACGTGAAGACGGCAGAATAACGAGTTCTCAACGCGTTAATAGTACAAATAATCAACGAGTCCAACACAATGAACCAACAACAACAAGAAGAACAGAAACACAAAAAACAGCAACACTGTCAACACTAAACATACACTTTATATTAATTGTTTTTTATTAACACGGTCGTTGTTGCTGCTGCTTTAATTTTTGTTGTACTTGCGCGCCTCGGCCACAGCTGAGATTCATTAATAATTCAAAAATTGCACATGGCCGGCGGCAGCGCAGTCGCAGCGTGTAATCGAGTTGTTAACTCAAAGTGACAACGAACGCGGCGGCAGCAGCAGCAGCAGCGAAGACGACGACGACAATTAAATGCAGTCAACGTCAACACACACGATCACACCAAAGACAGAGAAAGAGTGAGAGAGAGAAACTTGTCGCTCTGCTTTCTGCAGTTGCATTTTCACTCTGTTGCTGTTGTTGTTGTTGCAATGGCATTAATGAAATCAACACTTGTTCTGGCAGGCAGCTGAGCTAAGCTGAGCCAAAGCATGACGCTAACACGCAAGCCAGCTGTGATTGCTATTATTGTTGTTGTTGTTTTTGTTTGTTTTTTTTTGTTTGCTTGTTTTTGACGCTGCAATGGCAGAAGCTAAAGCATATTTCGCGCCTTTTGTTGCTTAACAATTAAAATCAACAACAACAACAATAAAAGCTCGACTTCACACTCAATTAACACGACGCAGGCAGACAAACAACACCAAACACACAAACACACACACATGCATAGATTTATGCACATACATGTATGAAGGTAGCAGCAAAAATGCAAACTTTTGAAACTGCTGTTGCGGCTGCATTTTGTTCATTTTTTGAGCGCACCACCCACAAAACACACAAACACACACCCGCACACACACACACACACACAACATTTAGCTTTTGTTTGGCGTTAATTGAGTGCACAAACACACATGCACACACATGCACGGCAGAGAGCAAGGCAGAGAGTGAGAGAGAGAGCGAAATTGCAAACAGCCGGCAGCAGCAGCAGCAGACGCATGTAAAAAAGGCGTAAAGCTAAAACCAACAAATGCAGCAGCCGCAGCAGCTGGGTGTTGTTGTTGTTGTACCCAAGTAGTTTTGCAGCTAAAGCGAAAGGTAAGCGGCATGAATGAAAACTGATAGCGCACGTCATTGACACCTACAACAGCCAGCAGCAATAGCAGCAGCAGCAGCGACGCGGCGTCAGCCGAATACACGACTCACACACGAATACAGCCTAACTGTGGGTGGGAAGAAGCAGGCGACAATTGCGCTGAATTTGAATGTTGGTGCGAGAGCTAAAGCTTCCTTATGCCTTTACTCTCTCTTATACTCTTATACTGTGTACACATATAAGTTTCACAGTTAGTTGTTTGTTCTTGTTTTGCGTGCGTGCGTGCGTGCGTAATTGCTTTTATCGTGCACTTCTTTATTTTATTCTCTTGTTCTTGTTCTTGTTGCTGCTGCTGCTGTTGGTGATTCGTGTTAATTTCAATGCAACGTAAGTTTTTTTGGAGGTGCTACATAAATTTGATAATATTATTTCCCAGAACAAATGAATTTTTATTTTACATTCATATACAACTGTTTTTAAGGGCCGCTCAGGTCGCATCAGGCAATCAGGCAATCATAACACGGAGCGCTGTTAAAACGCACCAGAAAAATATGAAATCACTCGACGCACACACACCCACACACAAGAATACATATGTGTATGTGTGTGTGTAAGCGACAATAAAAAGTGAATAAAACCAAAGCGGCAGCTCATCAATTTTTAGCCACTTGAAATTCATAAAGCGTTTTCGTGAGACAACAGACGCAACAAAAAAAACGCTATCGTTTGCAGCAGCAGTAAAAGCATCGCGAGTGAATGTGAACGAGTGCGAGAGAGAAAGAGAGAGAGTGGGCAGAAAGGCTCATAAGAATTGAAATCAAAATTGATAATTGACACCAACAAGAAAGAAATAGAAATATAAATGGAATAAAACAAAAGTTGATCAACATTTCACAAAAAAAGCTTTCGTTAGAATCAACACTGATAAGAAAGAGAGAGAGAGTGAGCAATGAGTGAGCGTCAGATCATTTGGGTCTTATACAACTGCAGTATAAGACAAGCGAAGATCAAAGGAGTTACTGCATATTGCGATTTCCGCATGACAAACTAATTGAGGGAAAAAATCGAAGAGCTTTGACAAATTGTACTTACATATGTGGTATCTCCCTCTCGTCATAGATAATGTAAGTATATGTACGTATGTATGTACGTATAAGAGCGCATTGATTTAAAAACCCTGACACACATCTGTCTGAACAAGTAAGTTGGTGTTGTTGCGTTCATTTCCGCGAAAATTGCGCAGCTTCAGTGATTAGCTATTGAGTGTGTTGCGAGTACTCGTTGCGTCCGTGGCGTCATGAACCTGAACCTGAACTTGAACCAGAAACAGAAACCGAAACACATCCTCCGCTCGTTCGACTTCTTTCCTTTTCTTGTTTTTTTTTTAGCCAATTAGCGTTCTAATCAAGTGTAAACTAATGCTAAAAGCCAAGCCGGGTTTGCGCACAACGCGTGAATATGCCACGAGACAAAAGAGGGAACTGAAAACACACACAAACATACACACACACGTACACAACAAAGAGCCAAAAGCTTCGAAGATGCGAGGATCAACGACAGCTTTCGTTGTGTGACTATGCTAATTTGACTAATTTGCTGCCTCGCTGCCCGAAAGAGAGCGACAAAGAGAGTGAGTGAGTGAGAGTGAGAGCATAAAAAAGATCTTTGTCTGCAGATTGTCGTCGCCGTTGTCGCCGTCGTCGTCGCCTTCTTTGATCTGCCAGCGCACATCTAGGAAATGTTTGTCAAATTCATTCGACCGTTCTCATTGTTTTTGACATTTCTTTTAGTCGAACGCTGGCGCTGATGCTCTGATGCTCTGGCGCTCTGCCTCTGCCGGCGTCGCTGCTGCCTCATCTTTCTACTCCATCATCATTCACTATTTGCTTTCTTGCTTACTTTCGCTGCGCTCAAGCTTTTTTTGGCTCAAAGCTTCAAAGTTCGATTGCATTGTCTCTCTCTCTTTCACTCTCTCCACCCACCGCCTGTGCGACCTTCGACTCTGCTGTTTTCTGCTTCTTCTTAGTCGTCGTCGTCGTCTTGTTCTGCATGTTGTTGTTGTTGTTCTGCTTGTTCTTCTTCGCAACGCATTTCGTCAGGCATTGTCGTTACTTTTCTGGCGCCAAAAAGACGCCGTCTTCAACGTCGCAGCTTTTTGTTGGCTCCATTCTTCCTTCTTCTTTTTTTTTGTTATTTTTTTGGTCTTGTTCTCTTGTTGTTTTTCTTTTTTTTTGGTTTTTGGGGCTCCTCTGGTCTTGCTGGTTCTGGTTCTGGCGAATCGAGCTCATGTTCTTCATTATAAGGCCAGGCCCGTCATCGCGCCAACAACATCATCATCATTGCGATCCTCCACACATACGCAGATCCTATTATCATCATCATGATGATGTTCTTGTCGCCGTCGTCATATTTTTGTATTTTTGTTGTTTTTTTGCGATCTTCGCTTCATGCATTTCATGCATACTTCACAAAATTTATACAATATGCGTTTAATATTCAATTCTTGTTCCTGTTCCTTCGTCTCTTCGTTCGCCTCGTTGTTTTTCGGGTTCTTTTCTCTCTCTCTTTGCTTTTGTGAAAGCGAAAGTTTTGTGACTAGATCGATTTTTGTGGCGCATTCTTTGCTTTTATATTGATATGTACGTATGTATGTTTGGGTACAGTTGTGTTCATTTGGCTAGCGCCACCTGTTGTTGTTCGGAGGCAGGCATTAATGCATGCGCTGATAAGCGAATAACAGCTGCGATAAGCAACTTAAAGAGAAGTGGTACTTGGAAGGTGGGATGGGGATGGCAGGGGGGAGGGAGGGTGTGCTCATTAGACAAGCGGAGCGTGTAAACAGCGGAATTCTCAATTAATATATTTAGTTAATTTTAATAGTTGGCCACTTAGCGGCGTTTTGTTACCACCAATTTTGGTGGCCGTTAAAATATGCTCAAAGTTTTTAGTTTCGGTTTCGCTTGAAGCCCGAATTTGGTGGGCGCCCCATTAAGCCAAGCTTTAACTTCCGCTGTGAATGCTTCTTCTTCTTCTGTTGCTGCTGCGTAGGCGGTGACGGAAGCGTCCACTTAATTAGCTGGCGCTGCCAACGTTTTTCGTCAAATTAATTTTCATTTAATTTTAAGTGGGCGCAAATGCAATTTAAATTAACAGCAAACAACCAAAACGCAACGCAACCCAACTCGGCTCAACGCGACTCGACTCGGCTCGGGTTCGGTTCGGCTCGGCTCGGCTCGACTCGAGCTGTCCATTGCCCATGAAGCGTTGAGCGTTGAGCATTTGCCGTTAACATTTTTATAATCGCTTATTATGCAAATTATTTTATGCTATGTCAAGAGAGTTCTGTCACTTTTGTCTTCTCCGCCACCGCCTCCCCCGCCTCATCCGCCTCTTTGTCTGTTTCTTTGTTCGTTTTATTACATTCTTATTGTAATTTTGTGTGTGTGTGCATTTTTGTATTTTTCTTCTCTTTTTTTTTAGATTCTTTTTGGCTTTTTGGGTGGTGCGTTCATCCATCTAACTTTATGCCATGCAAAACGCCACAAACAACCCCAAAAAGGCTATCTCTCTCTCTCTCCCTCTCGCTCTGCATATGAAACGATCCGATACACTCACTTGTATGCATTTTTTAGAGTGTACAATTTATGGCTTATGCCAAGAAACATACATACCTAGCTTAAATGTCAGTTTTATCAATGATTTATAGATTTTGTTCTGGTTTCTATATCAAATTATAAAGTTGATCTGCATTTTCACAAAATATCTTAACACACAAACCTCACACCACATACATACTTACATGGCAGAAGCCACCTGACCGACCGTGTGACGTCTCGTTTTTGTACTAAGAATATTGCTAGGCAAAGTTTCTGTCTTAGAAAGGGACAGCTATGGTGTTGAAGATTGAGAAGAGGACACACAAGAGCAAAATATATGAATTAGCTAACTAAATAGGAGAGCGAATGAATACAGCGAATATGAGAAGATAATGCAACGAGACAAAGAACTGCATTAAAAGTAACTGTACATACGAATTTCACAACGAAAATGCACCAATAACATTCATTGGACAGTTGAATTTAGTACCTTTGTTTATATTTAAAATGTTTCTTTGTTAATATTAATGTTTTTTAAATTCTTTTTACTACGTTTAAGAGATAATTGACTGAATTACTTATAAAAAATAACAAACAAAAATTAAAAACAATATTTAGTGTGACCCTATAGCTCTAAAATGAAAATATCAGTGTTTTTCACCTTGCCAAAACAGTGAATGGGCAAAAAGTATATCGATTATATATGCGATAAAAATTTGAGAAGAGCACCTTATAATCGATAATATGTCATTACAAAGCTTGCTGTGTTTTTGTTCTAGATGCTTCCATTCAGAAAATATTTATTTCCTGCATTGAACAGGTCAACAAAATTTTAGTTTCGTGTCGCAGCCCAAGCGACAAACATTACAAAATAAAATCATTGAAAATCTCCAAAAAGTGAAAAAAAAATGTGAAAAATAAATTTTTTTTTTTTTTTTTGCGACAAAGAAATAATTTTTTTTTTGTACACAAAACTGCGAGCCAATAAATTTTGGACGCAATATTTTTGCGCACTACAACACACGGGAAATCTAAACCGCTTTCCGTCTATTGCTGCCCGGAGAGTTGGCGCTAAGCACGCCGTCATTGAAGGGGAACAAAAGTACCCCCAACAAGTACCCCCAACAAATGCCGCCGTAAGTGAAAATTCGTTTTCTATAATATCTGCTTACATTTTTATTTTATTTTTCTTTATCATCCTTTCATACATTTTTGTTGTATTTTTTTTGACATTTCTCTTTTGGCTTGTTGTTTTGACATTTATCCTAATTTTGCTTGCTAGAATTATTTTCTCCAGTTTAGTCAGAAGAAAAACGTGAATATTTTAGGTTTTGAAATGAAAATTGATTCGAATTGATTGGTTCTTGGAAGAGGTATTGCGATTTGTTGTGACACAAATGTAATTGGAGTTATTAGCTTTTCGATATTGTGATAGAATGTCAACTGGATTTGATGGCTCGTTGCAATTTGCTGTCTCTACTATATATATTGATATATATTTAAAGGGTCTAAACAGCGATTACGAAACTCGAATCAATTACGCATTACAAATTACGCACAAATTAGAAGTTCGAGACATGCAAATTGCATTAGGGTTAAACTGTTTGTGTCTAGCAGGCCAGTCCGGCCGATCCAGCTATTATGCTGGCCATATAACAAGGATGAGTCCTGCACAGCACCAGGAACGTGCACCTGGTTGTTGCAGCTGCAATTACTATGCATTTTTCATGCGCGCTAAAAATTGTCCTAACGAGCAACTTGAGTCCACTTTTGGTCCTGGACAAAAAATGTCGCCTGTCGTTCAAGTTGCGGACAAAGTGGGGGGGGGGGGGGGGTGATTTGGTGGTGGTGGGGGCGGATGTGTTGAATCCAATCGAAGCCTCTTTTTGTCAACTTAGCACATTCCTCCAACCCATTTCCCATTCCCCCCCCCCCACACTTTTGTGAGTCCATAACAATTTCAACGTTTAAGTGCGGACGAATCAGATATTAGTTAATGGTGGAAGGTGCCTGGTGGGAAGGGGGTTAAGGGTTAGGGCCAAATGCGACAAATGTGACTAAACTTTCTTAAACCAATTTTAATAACATTGGCATATCGAGAACGAAAAAAAAACACATTGAGCAAAACGCAAAAAGAATAAAAAAAATTCTAACAAAACTAAATGCAAAGGGAAAAAAACGCGTTACGCCCACTTAATTGGGCCTATAGGGTTGGTGTGGCGGTGCACTTCGATAATGCCCCTCAACCCCATGCGTTGGAAACGCCAGCTGAACATTTACCCAAAGTCGCATGTAGGTGGCAAGTGGCAAAGTGGCAAGTGGCAAGTTTGGGAGCCATTTTTATTTATGAAAATTAAATAAGTGAACTTAAACATGCGGTTGCTAATAGTTTTGTACCACGGGTGAGGGGGGGGGGTGGTAGGGGTGAGGGGCGGGGCCGGTGGGATCGGAGGTTTAACTATATGGCTTCCTCTGGGTCGTGTCATTAAACATTTGTCGACACAAGGCCTGACAATAATTAGAGCCGCCAACTAGTAGCTGACAACACTCGAAGAGAGAGAGAGAGAGAGAGGGTGGGGCAACAAAGACACGACAAGGATGGGACCGGGTCGGGAGGGGTCGGGAACCCGGGCAAAATGTTTCGTCTATGCGCTGTCATTTTGAATTATTATTATTAATATTATACTTATAAGATGCAAATCAAAGCATTTCATCTATTTCATCTAAACGATGCTTTATTCTCAACACACTTTGTACGAAAAGCAAAGCAGAACGAAGGGTTGCATAGTTCTGTCATCAGATTTGTAACATGCATGAACTAAAGCTTGCAATATAATATTATATTGGAAAGAATTTCGGGTTAGCAAGTTTTTCACATCATTTTAACTATTATAAAATGTATAATTATATTTACATCCCAACGATAGAAAAGTTCAGCTAAGATTTCTTTCTTATAAGTAGTATGTAGTTCATTTTATTCGTTGGTTCGTTTTCGGTTCTTTGTTTCCAGTTGAACAAACCTAACCTTGTATAACGATAATGTCTGATAGGAAAATATAGGCAACTGATTTTAACAAAGTATGTTTCCAGTATTATCAAGGTTGTTCATATTTACCATTTTTGGTTCAAGAAGCACTCATAAATCTAACGAAAGAGTTTGCTTCTTGAGTTTTTTTAATAACGGAGCGCGTTCTAAAAATGTTCGTATCGAACAAGTGTTAACCATATCGAGATTTTTGATATATCTATCGTATGTTCAGTATATGCAAATAGGATTGTTTTCTTATATGTTACAAATTTCTATTGAAAGGGTGTCTGCTATTCGACATTATGTTGATAACAGTTGATGCGCAAATAGAGACGGCGTGTTTTTGTTTCTTTTGTGGTGATTTTTTTTTTGCACTTTTACGCGCGACAAAGTGTCGTCAAGTGAATTGGGAAGAAGTGGCAAGAGGGAGAGGGAGGAGGAGGAGGAGGAGGGAAAGAGAAGGCGACGGCGTGGCGCACGAGTCGAAAAGTCGAAGAGTCGAGAAGTCGCTTTATTTATTTGCGCCTCGGCAGCAATTTCAATTAATTGATAAGTCACAAACAGCAGCAGGCAAAGCAAAGACAACATTTCACGCAATTCGTTTTGCCGATTTAATTGCCAGCGACATTTTGTCGCGCTGTTAGCGACTTTTCGATTTTGCAAATGAGTCTCGCACCACAGATACCAGAAGAGAGCAAACGAGCAGGCAGGCAAAAGAACGAGCGAATAACAAGATTCAAATGCGTTGCGCTAATTGAATCAGCAGCAGAATCAGAAGCAGAAGCCGAGTCGCAACTGTCTCGAGTACCAAATGTGTATCAGCTGTGCTTTGCGCTGCCTTCTTGTGATTGGTTTTGACTCTCCAATAGAGCGAGAGATAAATATATATAGATAATGATATAGATGGAGATGGCAGGAATTGGGTACTGAGGAATATGATGAGACATTTCAAGTGCGACGCACTCTTGGGAATATTTCGAGTAAATCAAACGACTTACGACACTTTTTGGCATTCATTGCACAAATCTTACACAATGCGAATAAAGAATGTGAACCAAACAGATACAGAAACAAATTTATTTAATCTATGTATAAGTACAAAAAATTCTTTAAAATAAAATTCTTGCCCAGGCAAAAGTTAAAATGGTATTAAAAGAATATCTATACTTTATGGGGTCGGAGAAGATTTCTTCTGCCTGTTACATACTTTTGCACACAATCATTATACCCTTTTTACCCACTTTCAATGGGTTAAGGGTATAAAAAATGCTTCAAAATAAAATTCTTGACCGGTGAAAAGTAATAATGGTATTAAAAAACTAACGAAATCTTCTCTAGTGAATACTATTCTATGAAATTTATAAAATTTTGTACTTATGAAATGCATTTCAGTATAAAAATATCTTCAACAATTTTTTTGCAATCG
Source organism: Scaptomyza tumidula (assembly GCA_035044465.1). Classification (NCBI taxonomy): domain Eukaryota; kingdom Metazoa; phylum Arthropoda; class Insecta; order Diptera; family Drosophilidae; genus Scaptomyza; species Scaptomyza tumidula. Next base: position 1,574,005 of record JAWNNW010000220.1, on the reverse strand, counting down.
AGTTAGCATTGATTCATCTTGATCTATGCTAAATATATATATAATTCAATTTTTTTGTTAAGTAGGCTTTGCTTAAATTAAGTTTTCATCAATTTTTAGTATCATGTCGACGCATGACATTTGAACAACTCAAAAAAATATTTTAATCTCGCGAAAAGAAATTGAAAAACAAATGTTTATTTTCATTTTGTGTACCTTAGGTGAACGGCGTGGCAATATATCTGTATCTTTGCGTCTTCGTGCTATCAAGTGGAATAACCTTTCTAAGACGCTATCTAATCTGTAATCTGTATCGGATTTAACATATTGCAAGAAACTTAATATTCGTATCGGAAATTGCGGGGTAAGTACACACTGTTTCCTTATCTTTTAAATTGTTATGCATATAGAAAAAGAACCCTACTTAGTAATATTTATTTATTCGGTTTTGCTATTTGGTATTTAGTCGGTACTACCAAATGAGTATGCTGGTTCTACCGAAATGAGTACTCATAATAATACTCATAGAAACAATGGAAAATTGTATATATATTATTTATTTGACCTAAACCATACGAAGTAATATTTATTTATTTGGTATTTAGTCGGTACTACCGAAATGAGTGCTCATAAGTAGGGCTGGTACTACCGAAATGAGTGCTCATAATAATACTCATAGAAACAATGGAAAGTTGTATATATTTATCTGACCTAAACCAAACTAAGTAATATGTATTTATTCGGTTTCGCTATTTGGTATTTAGTCGGTACTACCGAAATGAGTGCTCATAAGTAGGGCTGGTACTACCGAAATGAGTGCTCATAATAATACTCATAGAAACAATGGAAAGTTGTATATATTTATCTGACCTAAACCAAACTAAGTAATATGTATTTATTCGGTTTCGCTATTTGGTATTTAGTCGGTACTACCGAAATGAGTGCTCATAAGTAGGGCTGGTACTACCGAAATGAGTACTACTCATAACTATGCTGATACGCAGCTTGTTAAGTGTGTGTGCATTTGTGAATGGATTTCACAAAGTGCAATTAAAACTAAAACATTTAATACGAGTGCTCGAAAACAATTACAAGTGTCTTGAATAATGGCTAGAATGGTTGCGCCAGCCCAGCCCCAACCCGACCGAACCCGACTTGGCTTGGCTGGGTTGAAATTATTGCTGCTGGCAATTACAAAACAATAATTTTGACATTGATGATGATGTTGGGTGCAACAGCAACAACAACAACAACAAGTTTTCGCACTTGTTTTTGGAATGGGGCATAGATATTAAGCAGGAGGAAGGGCGAAGGAATAGGAGAGCCTCAAAATGCTCATAGCATGCATGCAACGAAGGCCTGCTGCAAGCAACTTCAACCAACAACAACAGTATACATATGTGTGGCGTGCACAAAAGTTGCAACTTACACATGGGGCAAGCGCTTTCGCCACAAGCTGTGGCTGTGTGTGCGCACCGTACGGTAGAACAAACGAATGAGTACTTAAAACTTTTACAAGCCACTCAAATGAGTATATGGTGAGAGGGGAGACTGAAAAAGAGTGAGAGAGAGGGAGAAGAGTTGTTGCTACAACAATTGCATGTTAGGCGCAACACTTTCGCAGCATTCAGCTTCTGTGCGTCCAACAGCCACCCACTCTCTCTCCACCCCCATCACCATCCCCATCCCTGTCACTTTCTCGCATTCTCAACGTAAAAAGCTTTACTTTCAAGTGTTATGCTAAACTCATTACAACTGAGTGCCGAGAGGAGGAGGACGAGAGGCAGGGTTCTATTTGTATATATGCATATGTGTGTGTGAGTGTGTTTGTGTGTGTGTGTGTGTTGGGTGCTAGGCGAATGAACTGGGAGCGAGTGCGAACAAAAAAATAAAATGCACTCGCTGTGGAAAATTTTTGTTAGCCGGAAATGTAGAGCGGAACTTTTGCCAACTCTTTAGACTGGGTGTGGGGGGGGGGGGGACTGCAAGCATATTTTTACGCTCTGTATGTATGTGTGTGTGTGTTGTTGGAGAGTGGCTATGTTTATGGATGGCCACTTGCTTCAGTTTCACACTTGAGCGCCGGCTGCTAATGAGCTTAAGGATTAACGACGAGTCCTAAAAAAGCAACGAGTGCGAGCGAGTGCGAGAACTGCGAGAATTGCAGCTTGCAGCAGTGCAACAACAATCGCAACAAAAACAAAACAACACAAAACTTTTTCGACTATTAAACAGAGAGAGAGAGAGAGAGGGAGAGGGAGAGGGAGGTAAGACTTAAGCGGGAAGCGAGAAAATGCTAGTTACATATTTATAAAAGGCTGCGCCTCTTTGTTTGGGCGCGTCAATGGTGGGCGTGCCAGCCAGCTAGGCTGGGCGTGGCATTGGCAGGGCGTGGGGCGTGCCACAGACGCGTTGCAGACGACGCCGCACTCGAAAGTTTTCGACGCTTTTGCGAAAACTATTTGCAAATATTTGTTTAGTGTTTTATTTTGTAGTTGGTTTTTTTTTTCGTCGTTGTTGGCCAAAGTCAAATGCAAATGCAAAAAGAAAACACTGACTAAGCCCACGGACGACGTGGCTGCCCTTGCAACTGCAACTGCAACAGCGGAGGGGGGACGGGTGGGGGGGTAGGGTTGCGCGGGAAGGGTGTCGGCTTAGGGATTTAAGCGGCAACGAGGCGTCAAACAAATTTGTAGCTTTTAAACAAAAGCTAAAACAAAAACAAACTAATTGAATTTGTGTGTGTGTGTGTTGAAATGAATCATTGAGTGAATGAGTGAATGCACTAATGCCAGCAAAGTGAGTGCATGCACAGTTGAATTGTAATCACGCACAACTGAATAATTCAACTAATACTCCTCTCTAAATCTCTCACACACTCATTTTTGGTCGATTCAATATCTCGTCTCACACTCATTTGAGTGATCTGTGAATACTTTCTGCTTATTCAGTTTAACTTTAGTCAAAAGTATGAATCATTTAGTGAGTATACCCATTTCGAGAGGGTAATACTCCAGCAAAGATTCAATATCTCGTCTTTAAATCTCTCACACACACACACTCATACTCATTTGAGTGATCTGAGAATACTTTTATTCAGTTTAACCACAAATGCATACAAGGAAATGGATTAAAGGGATCAAAAGTATGAATCATTTAGTGCGTATACCCATTTCGAGAGGGTTAAACAACAAAGATTCAATCATTCAATAATGTTTTGAATGGTTGTTCGAACGAGTACACAGAACTGAGTATACAATGAATACCCGATGGAAAACAGTTTAGTGTAACAATTTAGTATCACTTTTGGCTCATTTCGACTGGATTTAATTGCAAGCTGCTCTGCACAAATGTTATGCACGGGCATTTATACACACACTCACACTCACACACACACTAACACTCACACACACTCTCAGTCATTCAGTGGCTTTGAATGGCTCGTTTTCAAGTAGGTGTGAATCTTAAAACGCATTTTCACGCGCGAACGCAACTTGAATGTCAACGTTGAGCCCAGAGTTATTATTGTCGTCTGGAGAGTATGAAGATGAAGATGATGGTGATGGTGATGTTGATGATGTTGATGATGTTGATGATGACACGCCCTGACTACTTATGGATATTGTGTACGAGTGTTTTTGCATTCATGTGTGAGTACACGACTGTGTTTAGCGGGTGTGGTTGGTTGGTTGGTTGGGGGGTTAATGGGATGCGGCGATATAACGATTGTAAAATGCGTTTTTCACCTACTTTCCCAAAGACGACCGAACATCTCGTCTCGTCGCGTCCCGTCTCACACAGTGTGCCACATTAGCCAGTGAAGATGCTTGAGACGCCACACGTGCTCAAGTAGCTGCCACTAGATACGCGCGCATCTAGCAAGATGGCATTGAAACCTCGCTACAGGGATGCAGGATGACCCACGAGAAGAGTGAACAAGAGAGAATAGAAGTGGAGAGGAGAGTTTTGGGGTTCACACTTGCTTTAACTCAAGATTTGGCTTGCGTTGACCTACGCGAAGAGGCAAGCTTATTGGGGATGTAGGAATAGAATAGAATGGTCAGAAGTGGCAAGTGGATTTCACTCGTGCAACAGCCATAAATAGCTGAATATCAATTTCAAGTTGCAGGATAAGAGCTTTTCAATCGAAATCGAGCAGAAGCTAAACGGAATATGAAGGCAGGGCAGTCAAAAAAGACAAGTATAGAAAATTGAATAATACTAACGTGTATGTACATAGACAAAGGAACAGCTCATCGATCGATAAAGGAACTAATAAACTGATAACTGGGGGTTACCTCAACGATCTTTTCAATCAATTTATATCATTTGGTTAAGAATAAGTTCGATCAGTCTATTCCTAGTTGTTGTTCATTTGATTCTTCCCTGAACCCATTGAAAGTGGCTAAAAAGGGTACAATGGTTTTGAACATAGGTATGTAACAGTCAGAAGCAAGCTTCTCCGAACCCATAAAGTATATATATTCTTGATCACCATCCATAACCGAGTCGATATAGCCATGTCCGTCCGATCTCAGAGACTATAAGAGCTAGAGACTTTAGACTTCAGCTCGCCTGAACCCAAGGCATTACAACTTTTTCCGATTCCGATATACACTTGTGATCGATAACAACAAAACCTTAAATCTTTCTATCTCTCCATCTATCTTAAATGAGACGGCGTTTAAAACATTTAACAAAATAATGGCAATCTTTGAAATCTTTTTATTGAAATCGGTTGAGATACACTGAAGATATGGAATATTGAAGTTGAGTATGCAGTATGCAGTATTCGCATACACACACACACACACACACACTTGCAAGCACTGACTGTACGCGTAAAGTATAGGGTTCAGGGTATCGTCTAGTTGGGATTTCTCAACTAGAACCTTTTTACTTGTTCATTCACTTCTTTTAAACGAACCATATCAACAAAAAAACGAACTGAATGAACTACTACGTTCAACGTATAACAATGTGGAAGGAAGTGCTCAATATATAAATCTACATATTATATTCCCCGATATTCCAACTGTAAGTAGACGAATCCGTTCAGACCTGGCTTAGCTACAGGATAAATAAATTCACGCTCTTCACCCTTTTGGAAAAGGCAGTCTGTAAATTCAGAAACTCCGTTTAATAAGGCTAGTTCTAAGAATAATGAAAAAACAGCTAAAAGAGGCGAAAAAACCGCTAACACACACCAGTAACAGTAAACAATACCCAACCAAGTGGATATCACATTGAATCGAAGGGAATTTCACTTTTCACAGAAGGATTTTACCGAAGGATTTCACTATGGGTCCCGTGAACCTCTTAACCTCTAAGGGGAGGCGGGGATCGTTTGTGCTTACCTGCCACTTTTGGTGATGACCATTTCGGTGCCGAGCTTGTGGAACTTCTCCCACAGATCCTTGCCCTCGAGCGTGACCTTGGGATCATCGACGACGCCATCGTCCTCGGGTTGTAGGGCGCGCAGGGGGCGCATCGCCGGATGCAACTGATGGGCAACAGCCGAAGCGAGCACCACGTCCTCGGCGGTTGTGTAGGCGGTGCCCAGCGGATGATGGGCGTGCGGATGCGCCGGATGTGGGGGGAAACGCAAACCGCCGGCAGCGCTATACAGGCCCGGATGATGCGGCCCCGCCGGACTGCCGGCCAAAGCGGCAAGCGCAGCGGCCGGAAAATATGGCGGCGGCGGTGGCTGTTGGTGTCCCAAATGCTGCTGTTGCTGGGGATGCGGCTGATGCTGCGAAGGATGCGTATGCAGACCCGGATGCGCTGACTGCGGCGGTGGATGTGGTTGTTGTTGTTGCTGCTGTTGCTGGTGTAGTGCTACGTTGGGTGAGTGATGAGACGCGGGTAGAGACGATGATGATGCGGACGATGGCGGCACAGCTGATCCCGATCCCGATCCAGATCCAGCGGGAGGCGGTGTCGCTGTTGGCGTCGTTGCCTGACTCCCGCTCAATGGTTCGGTGGTGCTCAGGTTATTCTTGTTGTTATTATTGTTATTGTTGTTGTTGTTGTTATTATTATTGTTGTTGTTGTTGTTGTGGCTGCTGTGATTGCTCTGCGGTGAGAGCTGCGACGGCGAGCTACGGAAATTGCCGGCGCCGCCCGATATTGGTGAACTAAGCGCCTGAGCTGCACCTCCCGAGTTACTACTGCTAGTGTTGTTGTTGTTGTTGTTGCTGTTGTTGTTGCTGTTGTTGTTGTTGTTGCTGTTGCTACCCGCCGTCAACAGCGACGAGACGCTGAAGTCAGTGGGTCTTTGCGAGAGCTGCAGAAATGGATGATATGCCATCCCATTTGCGAACCTGGCGAATGGATCCTCAGCAGACTGATGAAGTAGCAGCTCCTGAACGTCGTATCTCATTACATTACAATTTCATCAACATGTGCGTCACGCGAAAAATCTATATACATATATATGTTTATATACGTATCCTCTATATATGTATATATACAAATAATATCAATTGTATTACAGTTGTTTTTCTTGTTGTTCTTCTTCGCCAGGTACTTTTTTTGTGTTTTGTTTGTTTTGTTTTTGTTTTTGCAGAGATTCTTTATGTATTTACACACACACTCACACCAGCACGTGATATCTTTGTTGTTTTTAAAAGCTTTTTGCTTTTTTTCTTTTATAATATTATAATTAATATTTTTGTATATTTTTTTTTGGTCACAAGCTTTTTCAGATATTTGTTGCTATTGCTTTGTTTGAATACAAATGGAAAAAAAAAATTCTTGCTCAAAAAAATTTGTAGCTTTGTGTTTTGTTTTGATTTTGTTTTGTTTTGTTTTGTTGTTTTGGCGGCGGCAAAACGTCAACGCGACGGCGACGCGAGACGCGACGTTTGCTAATTTTGAATGCTTTTGAACCTATATCAAGTTGCTGTTTTGTTGTTATTGTTGTTAACAAATCCCGCTTTCTTACTTCCTTTTTGATAAAAAAAAATTAATGCTGAATAAGCGCCTATTGCTACTAGTTGTTGTTGCTGCTGCTGCTGCTGTTGTTGGTAGTGCTGCGACAACGGCACGACGACAACATACAAAACGGTGGGCAACACAAACGACAACGACAACGACAACGACGACTACGACGCCGATACGAACTACACGCCGGTCGCTTCCAAACTGGAAAATACATATACGAACGCAAGCAGCGCAACCCCAAAGACAAAACACACGACTTTGCCGTTCTGCTGCTGCTGCTTCTCTTGCTAGCTGCGCTCTGCCGACACAATCGGGCGAGTAGCAAACGAGTGAGAGCGAGCAAGAGAGCGCGCGCTCTCTTTATGTGTGGTGTGTGAATGTTGAATTTGCCGTTCGGCTGGGCGTGCGAGTGAGTCGAATGGGTCGTGACTGAGGCCTGACTGCTGCCCGGCTTGTGTTTGGGTGTGAGAGCAGGGCAGACTGCTGAGCAAACCAAACACTCACTCACTGAGAGAACGAGACTCGATTTTTGGGTTCCAATAAGAAAACCAAAAACCAAAGTGTTGAGTTGACGCTTTGATTGTTGCATGTGTGTGTGTGTGTGTGTGCAATGTTTATGTTTGTGTGTGCAGACAACAAGACTGTGTGTGACAAACCAACCAACAGCGGCAGAGACGCCAGCGTCAACAACAACAACAACAACAGCAGAGACGCCAGCGTCCAAGGCGTGTGACAAGCAGCATGAAGCGTGTTAGAAGTAACAAGGCAGCTGACACCAAAAGTGCAGCGCGCCAGAAAAATGGCTCAATGTGAGCGACAGCAGCAGCAGCCAAAAAAAAAAGAGAGTGTAGTAAATCATAGGCAAAAAAAAAAAGAGTCTGTGCTGTATGGCAGGATGGGTGAGGGGGTGGGTGGTGGGGGGTTAACGGCCAAGTTGACAAATGACGCGCAAGCGAAAAATGCGCTTCAATGGTCAAATGTTTTGATGACCAGAAACGATTTGTTGGTTTCAGCTGCTCTGAAGGGGGTGGTGGGGATTTTCACTTGATAAATGTCTGCTTCTTGGGTGTGGTGGGGGGGGGGGAGGGTAAGCGTAGGTGAGCAAAGTACAGCAAATGCGATAAAAGGCAAAATGCTCTCAAACGGAGATATAAAGCAAACACCGACTATACACTATATCTTGTTGATTGCAGAACGGATATATATGGGGCAGCGATATGTTGCAAGTTGGGCAGGACGATTTGCCGCAAGCGATTTGAGCTCTTCTGATCGGAAGAGTTTGGAAAAAGCTTGCCAAAGTGCGCAGATTTGTTGTCCAATAAGAAACGAAAAGCTTTTCAGCGCAGTGAGAGCTTTCGAGTACACAAAGCTTTTCGAAGATCGAAAGGAACTGATGAATATCTATAAGCATGTGTGGTTTAACCGGAAGATTCGATGTATCTTTAAGCCTTTAACCAGGGAGTTATTCATATTCGGATCAGAAAAGCTTAAAAGCTTGCTGCAACTACTCCAATGTACAGCATCAATATTTCCATACAAGCGAATGCTGTGGCAGTGTTTGGTAAAGCAATTGGAATAGCAGCTTAAACGCTCTAACCAAGTTAGCAGAGGGGCTGGAATGGGATGGGTTGGTTATGGCCATGTTAGCCGCTTTAGCAGCTTTTACGCGTCCGAAATTTGCAAATGCGACGATTTATGTCGCGTTGAAGGCGGCACCACCAACTACACTACACTACATACATATATATATGTAGGTATGTATGTATGTATGTATGTATGTGTGTACATATAGCCGTCGCCTAAGCACTGCCCGAAATTTTGCAAGTGCGAAAAAAAAGCAGAGTAAAAAGCAGGAGCTGGACTGTGGAGCTGTGGGGAGCTTGTGGGGAGCTGTGGGGAGCTGTAGGTGGCGAGTGGAGCGCGTGTGACAAACTTGACGCTAAGTTTGCGCAAACACACGGCCAGTAGCGACAGTTAGGCATTGGTGTGAGCGAGACGGCAAGACAAGACGACGAGGCGTGCAAATGAAAGGCAAAGCTTAAGCAGAAGTCACACACACACATACACACAAACATACAAACAGCAGCAGACAAAGAAGCTTTGGCAGCGACGACGGCGACGGCGCCAAAAAGCAAAAACGGCAACGCAAATGTATTTTGTCACACGTTTTCACACACACACACCAACTGCTGTTTGCTTTGTGTGTCTGTGAGAGCTGGCTGGCAATATGGGCGCTGCATGTGCGCAAGAAAAAGACGACAAGCGCAACGACGACAGCAGGCAGCGACGACAACGACGACGACGTGAAACTTGCTACCCGACTGCCTACTCTCATTGTTGTTGTTGCTGCTCAGTGCTCAGCTTGTGTCACAAGTTTTAACCACACACACACACACACACACACACATACATACAGCTGTATTGAGAGCGACGCGCCAGCTAGTTAACACCACACCTCACAATGGCGGCTGCAATGCCAACTCCTCTCTCTCCCACTTAATGTGCTCGCTGTGTGCGAGTGTGAATGAAATGGCAAACGAATTTGAGCGGCGTTGCGCTCGTCGTGTTGTTCTTGTTGTTGTAGTTGTAAAAGGTGACAACATTTCTTTGCCTCTGCATATGTATGTGAGCATGTGTATGTATGCATGTAAGTTGTGTGTGGTGTGAAAAATTACAGCAGCAGCAGCAGCGGCAGAAGCAGCAGCGTCGCCGTCGCCGTGGTGAAGAAAAGACAATGAGGATGCTGCGCGACATTCAAAGCTGAGAGTGTTATTGCCGTCGCTGCTGCCTGCCTGCTGCTCTGTTTTGTGGTTGTTTTTGTTGTTGTTTGCTGGGGCGGCGTTAAGGGCAAAAGGCGATTAGTTAGTGAATGGTGGCGTTTGCTTAAAGTAATAAGAAAGGAACAAACGCATCCAAACACATATGTATTGGTGTTTATGATCGTGAGTCCAATTGGAATTGTAGCATGAGTACAGATGAGCTTTAAAGCTAAGCTCAGGTCTCAAATCTTATTGACACAACAACACAACTTCAGCTTCAGCTTCAGCTCGCGCGCAAGGTGTTGAAAAACAACCAACCAAAATGCCGACTGCCTGTTAAAACTGCTCACTCTCTGCCCGCCCGCCTGTCCGCCTGCCTGTTCCGCTGCTCGTGTTTGTATATTGATTAGTTCGCTCTCTCGCTCTCTCTCTGTGTGAGAGTGTTGAATGTTGATGCTGTGTGTGGTGTGTTGGCAAAAAAGCTTACTACACCACACCACACAACACACTACACAACACAACACACATCACAGCAGCATCGAGAGCGCAAATATCTCTTCGCTCTCTCCCTCTCTCTCGCTGTGTCGCTCGCTTAGTTGTTTTGTGACTCTCTTTTTTTATCTAGAAAATTTCATCTGATTTTTTGTTCGTTCGTGCTTTGTACCTAATTAAAAGTTTATGTGTGCACAAACACACTTATCAGCTCACACACACACGCACACATTACACATAGGTAGACCTAGACAGAACGCTGTTGTTGTTGCTGCTCTTGCTGGCTGCCTCTTAATTATCTGAAAAACTTTATTTGACGGCGTTTATTTGACTGGCTGCCTTCCCCATTGGGGTCTCTCTCTCGCTCTCTCTCACACACTCTCTCTCTCGCTCTCTCTGTTGCTTGCTTTCGCTATTTGTCTCTCTGTCACACTTGGTTGTTGATGTGTCGGCATGTTTATTTGCTTAACATGGTTTAGTTGCTTTTTTTTTTCGAGCATGTATGTGTTTACACAGATATGTGTGTGTGTGTGTGAAAATTTACAAGCGGCGCGCGTTAAATTATCCAAATATGTTAGGGGGCAAAAAGGTGACGACGAATGGGTTAACACTTTGAGTGGCGCGTGTGTGTGTATGTAAGTGTGTGTGTGTGTGTGTTTGTACATAAGTCCGTTTGTCTCTTTTACAGTGTGTGTGTGTGTGTGTGTGTGTGATTGAATAACAAATTCATTTGTATACACTGATCGCTCTAATATTTAACCTACTTAAATTATTAAACCAATCCGATTGTTTGTGAATATTTTCAGAATCTAAATCAAGTTAACGCAAATTGTAATTGACATTTGACATACGTGTCCTGAACCCATTGAGAATGGCTAAAAAGGGTATAATAGTTTTGTACAGGCAGAAGGAAGCAACTCCGATCCCATAAGGTATATATATATTCTTGATCAGTATTAACAATTGAGTCGTTATAGCCATGTCGGTCTGTCTGTCTGTATGACTCCAGATTTGGAACAGCCTAATCCCCCTAGGACCTAGGCAGTACAACTTTTATCACTCTTTCCGTTTCCGATATACACATATTATCGATAACAATAAAATCTTGAATTTGGAAATAGCATTTGAAACAAGTACGAAACAAGACGAAATATTGAAAATCTATGAAATTTTGATTGAGAAACATTAAAGACATTGAAAATATAAGTTAAGTCAAGCTATGCTTCTACGTGTTAGTTATATGGTTCGGGTTATCTCATAGTACGGATTTATGGTTTGGGTTATCTCATAGTACGGATTGCTCGACTAAATCTCGAACATCTTACTTGTTACAGTTTATATAGCTTGCGATAGTTATCTCTGTTATGTTTGTTTGTTTTTATGCACTTCTTTTGCCGTTGAGAAGTTTCAACTTCTAGATTCGAGATTCGAGATTCAATTTTTGCAAGGATTTTTTGCTTCATGGTTTGTGTCTTGACTATTGCATTCAACATGAACTATCTTCTAGATTTAATATATAACTGATGGTAGATCTTTTGCTCCATTATAATCGAATCATTATATCATTATAAATCATATTATATCATTTTAATCGAAGGCTCAAAGATTCGCTTTAATCGAGTTCTATTTAATGTTTTTTTTAGCTAGATTTTTAGCTGATTTTCACTTAATTCTTTTACCCAATTTTATATTCAAAATGCGTTAAAAGTTAGTTTGTAACAACTGAAAAATGAAAAAGACTACTACTTTGACCACGCCCACTTCTTGCTTGGCTTTGTCAGTTGGCAATGCAGATCCTTTTTGGGACTTGGCCAATCAATAAAATTAGCATAAGCTTGAATTAAACGCTGTCAGAGAAAAAACAGTGAATGAATGTGTGTGTTTACACATACACACGCGCACGTGCCATCGCGTATGTGTAAATACATATGTATGTATGTGTATGTGTATGTATGGGTATTTCTTATGTAAACATATACGAGGCGGCATCTCACAACAACAACAACAAAAAACAACAACAGCAACAATATGCGCCATTATAAATGTCTGGCATTATTTTTGTGTGTGTCACACATACATACATAGACACGACATACATACGCCCTTATTTTACAAGGGGCGAGGTGTTGGGAGGGGCTGTGGAAGTGGCATTTGCTACTGGATCTCCTATGTGTTAGTGCAGGGAGAAGACTTAGTTTTGAGATTCAGATTTCAGATTTCAGATTCTGGCTTCGCATTAAGGCAAGACGCATTTAATAGCCAGGACATAAATCATTCCCCCCTCCCCTCCCCCCCTCTCTCTCTCCCTCGCATTTTACTTGGCTAGAATGTGTTTGCATGAATGGCGCTGTAATCCAATTGGAGTGACCATGTGGCATGCCCCGTCGCTCTTGCTTATCCTTCCCTACCTTGAGCATATTACAACGAAGCCAATTTGTTAGCTTACTTCCTGTCCTATCTATATCCTTCTGCTTTCATCAAGATGACTCCACTTTTTCATACTTCAATATTGAATATAAGATATCTTGAGAAAGATGCTTGTGAAATGGCTAAACGCAACTCGATAATTTTCGATATAATTTTGATTTCCACTCAAAACTAAACGATTAAACGATTCGCGCCCATTTACAGCTAGTTTGTGCTCTAGGCACGTTTATGGTTGTTGTTTAGAACACTTAATTTAATCTATTTTGGGGATTATCAAATTTCGTTGCCTACTTTTGAGCGCAGAGCAAATTGGGAAAACTGCAAGCCAAAAAGGCCGCCAGCGAAGGGCAATTGCTCAATTACAGCGACAACAACAACAATGATGTGTGTTGCACAAGTGTGTCTGTGTGTGTGTGTGTGTGTGTGTGGCACATACAAATGCACACGCATTGGTGTTGTGTTGAATTTCACGCCAGGAGCTGCCAACTGAAGTCCGTAGTTTTTCGCCATTTTTAGCGCGTCCGCGCACTCTCTCTCTTTCGCTCTCTCTCTCTCACGTTCGTATATATATATATGTGTGTGTGTGTGTGTATTTATTGTTTAATTAACTTCACGCCTGTCTATCACACACACACAAACACACTGAGGCATTTGTTGCACAGACGTCGTTGTTGTTTGCACTGCGCTATCTGTGTGTGTATATTTGTATGTAGCTGTGCTTGTGTGCATGTGTGTGTGTGTTTGTTTAACTGTGCAAAGACCACGCATGCTGCAGCTTTATTGCTGTTGCTGCTGTTGTTGTTGCTGTTTTTTAAGCTCACACAAAAGTTAATCAGTTAGTACAATGTGTGAAAAACAAAGTGCATTCCATGCTGGTGTCTGATGGCTGTTAACTAACACACACACACACACACACAACAATACAACTTGATATACCACAAGGTGGTATATAAGTGCATTAAGTACATTTGTTGCTGTGCCTTTTGCTTATTGTAAATTTACAGATTACACAAAATATTTCATTTGAATTCCTTTTGAAATCAAAATTTCTATTAAAAACGTTTAGCTTTAAGGCAGACACAAAATTGTGAATGTTTCATTTATTTTTCTGCTATGTTTCCTATTGATTTTATGCATTGAGCTAACACGCTTCCAGATCGAGCTATTCGCTTTCGTTGATTACTTTCAAGCTGCAGAAAGGATAAACTCCTTAAAATAACTTTTAGGGTATTCGTCGTGGCATTGATTTCGATTTGTGAACGTTTTCAAAGCAAGTTTTTTGTTAGCTGAGCCTTATTGTATGTTGTGGCAGCTGCACTTGACTGATTACACACACACACGGAGAGAAGGACTGCTGTGTAGGTTTGCTGCTGTTGCTGCTGCTGCTGAAAAGTATGCAACAGATTTTGCAATTTGTTTTAATTGCTAAATGTGTTGAGGCTTACAGCTACACAGCTTAGTGTTGTCAGCAGGACATTCAACTGTTAAAAGTAATTGAATGACATGAAAATTATGGGCTTTTGGCCAAACTGTTGTAGTTGTCAAATGTCAATAACTTCCTTTTGAGTTCTGGCTTGCTTTTTTTTGAGCTGCTGTAAAAGACATTTTGTGCTGCGTAAAGAACTTCCTTCTCTCTTTCTCTTCTTTTTTTGCTTTCTATTGTTCTCAATCTCTCTTCTAACGGTTTTGCTTTGTGTGTGTGTGTGTGTGTGTGTGTCTGCGTGTGTTTATTTATTTTTTACGTTTTTGTTTTTTTGTGCATTTTCCATTGAAAAGCCCTCTTCACAAGCAATTAAACACACAAAAGCGTTTTGCGCGCCGCGCCGCAGGCGAAACGAAGCAACAACAACAACAACAACAACACCAACAATTAGTTGTGGATGGGGGGGCATCAGCCAGCCAACAATGTGGCAAGATAAATGGATGGCAAAGCACAAGCTCTGCAATATGAATAATCGCACTGCAGTGTGTGCGGGAGGAGGCGTGGAGCGGGTGGAGGCGGGTGGTGGTGCTAGGCGACTTGGATAGCCAACACTTTTTGTGTGAAAAACTCTTCTCGCTCTATGCGTGTATCTTCTTGGTGTATGTGTGTGTTTGCAAAGGGCGGCAGCTGCTGCGACAAAGGAGTAAGAGTAGAGAGTAAAGAGGGGTCTTTGTTGTTTACACAAGCGATTGGCCAAGATAGCCAGACGAATAAACGAACAAACGAACACACGAACACACAACACAACGAGAAACGAGCCAAGTGGTGCTCTGGGTGCTCTGGGTGGTGCTGCTTTGCTGCCGCTGCTGCTGCTGTTGGCGTGTCAGGCAAAGGAGTGGCTAAAAGTACACACAAGATTCACACACACCGACAAGAGAGGAGGCGACACCAACACCAATAAAACCAAACAACACCCAACGCCAACACTTGACAGTATTCTTCACACCATTACACACACACAGATATACACACACACACAATCGTTCAGTTAGTTGCTGTTGTTGCGTTGTCTCTGTCTCTATCGTCGGAAATCAGGAGCAGCAGCAGCAGCAACAGCAGCAGCAGCAGCAGCAGCAACAACAACATTGCTTCCTCCCTACTATAGCATCCAGTCGTCGCCTACATCTTCTTTGCCAATGAGCAAACGTTATCCTTGTTTTGTTGTGTCTCCAGAGTGTCTGTGTGTGTGTGTGTGTGTGTGTGTGTGTTATTTTACTTACAGTTGGCAGCAACTGCTGCTACTGCCACATACTTAAATTGTTGTTGTTCGGGGCTGTACCCAAGAAAGCATATATATATACAAACATATGGTTGAATTTAAGCTTATAGAAATGCTTTCAAATTTGTCCTCTTCCATTGATTTTCTTGACATTCGTTATAAGAAATCGAGTAAGATTTCACGAAATAGCCATTATAGCTAATGTTCATTTCAATATATTCCACAATCCGAATTGCTTTTCTGCATAACTGTAAATTATTCAAGGGTTTTTCATCGAATTTATTTTTGTATGCCCCAGCTGATAGGGAATTCTGGTTTTTCTCAAGAAAAGCTTAACGCATTGATGGATATGCATCTACAATCCTACTCCGTTCAAATATGTTCATATATATTTTTTATATATCAACTTGATATATAGCTTTGTCGGTCCGCCAGTATCTGTCCTCTTTTACTTTGGATCCTCATCAGATAATAGATAAAAAGAGTATCTTTAAATAGGTAGAGTAGATACTATAATAGATAATAGAGAACTCATCGATCTCTTTTTCTATAGAAAAGTAAAATTTGCAATAAACTTTACATGATGTAAAATAACTTTAAAAACCAAAAGGAGATAGACGGATGGATAACGTTGGATCCATCCGTCTATCTCTCTGTTTGTCTGTTTATATATTACTATATTCTTGATCAGTATCAACAGACGATCATCCGCTTATCATCCTAACTTTAAGACTTTAAGAGCTAGTGACTCCAGAACTGGAACTTTCGATAACACTTCGCGTTTCCGATATACGCATGCGAAAACAGAATCTTGGAAAAACCTTAAAACTTCAAAATAAAGACGAAATACTGATAATCTGTGATATTTTTTATTGGAATCGACCTAAGCCATATCTGTCTGTCTGTCTTTCCTTTTGTCTGTTCGTCCGTTCGTCTGTCTATTTCGTTTTCACTTTATAAATGCAATCGATAACTGTAAGACCTTTTGTTTGTTCCCGATTTTTATTGATCCATAAAAAAGAAGACATAGTTTTGAGGAAAAAGGAACAGTTGTGCTAATTGCTACCTAGTATATATAGGCAGTTCATTAGTTTGAGCATAAGTATGATAATAAATCTGATTCTAAAGTTTAAATGGTCCGCGCATAATGCCAAAATGCTAAGTATCTATCAATATAAACAAGTTTAGAGCTACAGCTGGTTAACAGAAAAGCTAAATACAATTCTCTGATACTATTTTTATCTAAAGTTCTGCATAATAAAGATTTTATATATATTCCATATTTTTTTGAGGTTGCGCATTTTAACCTCAGTTAACTCAGTTAAATATTTTTAATTTGCTTTGACCCTTACACAAGCTAAAAATGAACAGTTTGAATTGACCAAGGCAAAACGTTGTGTATTTAATATGATAAACTCCTTATAATACCCTGAACCCATTAAAAATGGGTAGAAAGGTAGAAAAGTATGTAACACACAGAGGGAAGCTTCTCCTAAGAGACTATAAGAGCTAGAGGATCCAGATTTGAAACATAAGCTTGCCTAATCCCAAGGCATTACAACTGTTTCCTTTTCCGATAAACACTTGTGATCGATAACAACAAAATCTTGAATTTGGAAAACTTTGAGATGGCATTTGAACAATCAGACGAAATAATGACAATCTTTGAAATCTTTTTATTGAAATCGGTTAAGGAACACCGGAGATATGGTATATTGAAGTTAAGCTTGCAGTATGTGCGTACACACACTCACACACACACAAACACACATGCATTGACTGACTGTACGCGTTAAGTATAGGGTTCAGGGTATCTTTTAGTTGGGATTTCTCGGATTTTGTTTGTCTTCCCATTTAAGTTTTGTCCAAAAACTTTTCCAACATATCCTTGCACCAACTGCACACACACACACACACACACATCCAGTTTAGGATTCGTCATATATTAAGCCAGACTAGACATAAGAGAGCTCTTTTGTGGCAAGTGAAAATAATTAAATAAAGCTTAGAATAACGAGACTCGTCCTTCAATTTGCTTAATCATTGATTAATTTAATTTAATATGCTTGTTGATCTATTCTATTATGTTGGAACACAATTGAATTTTGGCTTATATCAAAAAGTAATCAACAACTTGCGGCAGCGCAACAAAAACAACATCAACACCAAAAACAACAAAGTGTAAATGAAAACATGACACCTGAGGGGCCATAGAACTTTTTTATGATGCGCTTAAAAGCAAAACTTTTCATTCAATATGCGCACTGCAAGCAAAAAAGCCAAAACAATACAACAACAACAACAAAGACGAAGAGAAAATCATAAAAGCTGCTAAACCAAATGCGAAAATTCCCTTGCAACCAGAGCGTACCCCCTCAAACCCTCGCTAACTGCTGACCGCACGAAACTAACAACTCATTACTCTCAGAAATGCAGCTGTGCGTGTTGTGTGTACGAGTGTGTGTGTGTGTGCGTGTGTGTTAAAGTTTATTTGCCTGCTGTTAAAAGTGACAAGGTAGGGGGGGGAGGTGTGCTTTATAGGGGGTCTCTCTCGCTATATATTGGTAGGTGCCATAAAAATGGCGCCAGACGGACGACGCTCTCAGCAATTATGCCACTGACTGCAGTTGGCACAGTGGCGCCCTCTTCAGGTCAATAGACGCAATGCCGCCGAGGTGCGATTGTAAACAAGGCACAAAACAAGGACTCCAAAGCTTCAAAAACGCAAAACCTATTCACAGAGAAAGCTTTGCGTGATTTTCAAACCAACAATGGATCTTTCCAACTAGAAGGAGGTAGTATATGGGTCCAAGACGGGGGTGAGGTGAGGTGAGGGTGGGGGGTACATGCCTGCAATCAACTAAATGAGTGACCAAAAGGACACAACAAATGAAATCGAGCGAAACAAATGAAAGAGCGCAAGAGAAATGTCAAACTGTTGTGCGCTTAAATGTAAATACAGAAAGAAGGGAAGAAAACTCGCAAAGAAACAGCAACAAAGCGCGTCAAGCAGCAAACAAAAGCAAAAAAGACAGAAAGAAAGAAATCACAAAACACTATAGAAAAGGAAAGAAAAAAAGTATATCTTACGAAGAGGAAAGAAAAACAACACTTATAAATAAAAACATGCTCATTAATGTAAAAGTCAGACGCAATATATACCCAAAGCTCAACCAAGAATGCGATGCAACATATAACCCCAATGTGAGTGTAAGTGAGAAGGAGACTACTGTTTTCGTAAGGGACGAGGGGTGGGTTGTGGGGGTGTGCTGCTGTGTTAAGGGTGCTGGACATACGATTGCTGGCACTCGCACAATTCAGCAGACAATGCGAAATGGCTCCTTGGAATTGAAATTGGAATTGGAATTCACTTTTGTCTGCGGCGACAGCAATACAGAAGAACCCTCTTTTCTCATCCCCCCACTGCCTAGCGCCTTTCCAAATGGCGCTCCCATTATGATATTGCATTAAGTGATGTGCCCCCAAGTGCTGGTCCTGTCCTAGAAGCCAACAACACGATGATGACTCAGCGCAAACCAAATATATTTTTCTTCTATTCATTTTTCATTTCGCTGCGATTTGGGATCAGCTTGCTTGATAGCTAAGTTTTGCATAAGCTAAAGGCTTTATTCAAATCCGATCATTCTGAAATAGTTCCAACTCGATCTTTCTCTAATGTGAAGATATGCGTGTAACAAGGATAAGAATAACTTAAACTTCGTTTTCTTTAAACAAGCTTTAAGACATTGTCATTTAAAGTTGGTTTTAAATCGATCTTCTTCGAGAGGAGCTTTAATTTGTATCGAACTAGCTTTAAGACGTCGTTATGCACTTCAAAAGTATTCCTTAAATCGCTCTTTCTATGGTGAACAGTAAAGAAATCTTTAAAGTTTTCCCTTCTTAAGTCAGTTTGATGTCCAAAAAAAGGGGAATAAAAACTTTAATTTTCTTTAAACAAGCTTTACGAAAGCATATCTTGAATCGATCTGAACAACTTATATATCTTTTTACTTTTCCTTTCTTAGTCTCCAGTTAATGTCCAAAAAAGTAGAATAAAATTATTTTCCTTAAAACAAGCTTAATAAAAGTATATCTTGAATCGATCTGAACCACTTATATATCTTTTTACCTTTGCTTTCTTAGTATCCAGTTAATGTCCAAAAAAAAAGAACAAAATAACTTCTCTTTAAACAAGATTTATGAAAGTATATCTTGAATCGATCTGAACAACTTATATATAGTTAATGTATGATATAAATCTTGTATATTTCCCCATATACTTGAATTTCTTATGAAAATGAAAACCTTAAAGCTTTCGTTCTCTCAAATCAAGTTTTTGAAGGCAACTTTAAATGGCTAAAACTGCTATTCCGATTAAAAGTTCTTTCAAAAAAACATTTTACCTGGAAAGCCAATAAGCAGATTATTTAAAACAGATTTAGCTTTCGTTTGAAATATGTCGCCAAATATATATATAAATTCGTACATCAAATGTTTCCAGCCGAAATTTGCATAGCAATTAAGGCAAGAGTCGAAAAACTTGTGAAGTGTTTTTTTTTTTTTTTGGCTGAGTTTTGCACTACAAAACAAACAAGAAGCGTGAAAATGCGCGAAATTGTTAGACACAAATTGTTGTATACATTATGCAACTCTCGCTGAAGAGAGAAGAGAGTGCGAAACGAGGGGGCGGGAAGGATGGGAGGATGGAAAGAGCAGGCAGTTGGATGCTTCACAACTTTTGTAGCCGAAATCATTTAAGCAATGTTAAGAAATGAAAAAGAATTTTGACTTGGAGTTTTCAATGCCGCAGCCAGCACGAAGAGGGTTGGGAAGGGGGGGCAAAGTAACGCACCTGACATTGTCAGACCTTGGTCTTACTCCCTGTCTCTTTCTTTCTCTCTCCCGCTTTGTTTCGCTTTTGTTGGCTTTTGGCAAGTTTTCTGTTGTTGAGATAGATGCTTCTTCCGCATTGACTTGACAGCTTTTTTTTCAAGAGCTCAATGAAGTGTTTCAGCTGTGTGTTACCATCATCCCCCACGTTGTCTCTCTCCCCCCCTTAGAAGCACTTGAGCAAAATCAATATGACCCCGTCTCAGCACACTCTCTAAATTTTGTTGTTTCCAGTGTGCATGACGCGCGCGCTGTTATAAATTAAATTCGTAATTGATTCCTGAATCCGCAATCCTGCAAATGGGATTACAACACGTTGAAAATCAGCAGCAGCAGCAAGCCCACCACGCACCACCCACCCACCTACACACCTTCGCGCCACCCGCAACCGACGAACAGCAACCACCATAAGCAACAACAACAACAATCATTGAGTGTTTTCTATAGATACAAAATTGCGTGCGCCGTAAATGAAACTCAACTGAACTCAAATTGAAGTTTCCCCGAGTTCGTCCTTTCGTTCGTCCGTTCGTTTGGTTGTCCGTTTGTGAGGACAAAAGCAGGATGCCTTGGGCTGACGGGGCGTCAGCTGGCGTGCGTTAGTCAGTCGATAGATACAAAGATACAACAACAACAACAACATGAACAATAATAACAGCAGCAAATGCTGTTGCCTGTCTTTTTGTCCATATCTTCTCTTTACTCTACACTCCTCACCGTTCTCCTCTGGTCTTTATATATATATGTTTTAGTCAGATGTGCGAAGTCGTCCTTAGTTTTTCAACCCTCAACACACACACACACACATACATAGAGCTCTTTCTGTCTATCGATCTCTCTTTCTAACTGCGTAAGAAGCATCCATCCAACGGCAATTCCATTCTTCCGCCGGTAATAACAACAACAACCAACAACAACAATAGCAACAATAGCAACAATGGAACTCTGCATTTTATAGTAGGACTCCCATATACCAAAATTCCAACTCTCAAACGTTGACTCTGACCTCGTTTTGCCCTAACCACACCACCCCCATTTCACCCCCCCCACCCCTTCGAGATTCGACGCCTCTGTGCTATTCGCTTAACAGCTTACAATTATTTCAATGCCAAAGTAATGTGAGCTGACTTCGACACAGCCCTCGAGCTCTCTCTCAGGTCCGCTTTACGCACATCTATCTATAGATACTCCTTTATTATTGCTCCGGAGCACTTGAGTGTGGCATAGACGACGGACGAGATAAGTTGTGGCATTTTAAATGCAATGCCCATTGATGCCCAACGGCAATATATATGGCATATGGTAAATATATATAAAGGAAATATATGAACGGAATTGGAACTAACGAAAGGGTTAACACAAACCCCTTTGTGGATTCTGTGAATGGAGAGAGGATTATCCTACAAAAATACAACTTGATCTGCAACCGATGTAAAGCTAATCAAGTTCTGGCCAAGTCTAGACACTCTTCTCCGCTTGGCTCATATCAAAACCGGCCCGCAGCTTGACGCAACTGCAACTGGCTTAAGGCAACTGCAACTGCTGGGCTCTGTGTTTAGTTTTGACTTGCGGGCATATTATGTTTTCCATAGCTGTCAAATTTGATTTGACAAATGTAAATGATACACACTCGACAGTCTCGAGACAGTTTCAGACACATGTGTTGCTAGTTAGTTACTTACTTAGTTAGTTAGTTAGTGTGCTGTTACTTCTTGTATTAGCGAGTGCAAATGACAGTTGGCATAATAGTTGCATGCCACAACAATCCAACTGGCGGCAATTTGCATATTTTGAAATGCGATTTACACCTTTCTCTCGCGCAACAAACAGCTTTTCAACAGCTGCGTGTTGAGCGTTAAGCGTTTTCAGCCTTGTCAAGCTTGAAATGCAGCTTACATTGAGAAGAGAAAGAAGTATTACTTCAGTTAACAAACGTGTATGCATGTATACATATGTTGTTGGTTGATAATGACAGGCAAACCAACCGATCAAGATTATCACACCATCAAGTTTAAGTATTTACAACTTACAAAGGTGATAAGCGACAGCGACAGCGACAGTTATTCAGTCAGTGGGACGACTTGCTTCAAGGAGTAAATCGATCGAATCACACGAATTTAAGGCCAGAAAGTACAAAACATTAAGATAACCAACAAAAATCTTTACTTAGTGCAGGCTAGTCTTAGCTCAAGGGTGTTTCTTATATTCAGCGATCAATTTGAAAGGTTCAAGCTCATTGAAAATCATTAAAAAGTGTTCAATTAAGTTCTATAAAATGTATGTTACAGCCAAATGTAACAGCTCCTAACCCATACGGTATACATATTCATTTATGATCAGCATCGTCCATACGTTTCTGTTTACGTCAATCCGTTATTCCGTACTTTCGTCCATCTGTCTGTCCATCTCTCTATTCTCTCTCAGTTAGCGTATACCGAGCACAAAAGGGAACAAAATAGGTTCATCAAAATTGATCCGTCCGTTTATCTCTTTAACTCATAATGAATCATTGATAAGAATCGACTAACGAATAAGGAAATCTAACAGACCAACAGGGCAACATTTTGTCCGTATTATATATTTTCTTGATCAGTCACTAGTCACTAGTTGAGTCGATTTAGAAATTATCGGTCAGTCTGTCAGTGTAAACGCTTATTTTTTATAGGACTAGTCAAAGTGCTATACTTCTTAGTTCTTGTAATTCCTGTACACTAAAACATGTTCAAAGTTTCATTGAAGTCTTGCTATTTACCATTTGACAGTTGAATCATCAGGTGAAAGCTTCAAAACTATAACAAACATGATTTTTGGCTCTTAAAATAAAATAATAATTTAAAAAAAATCTTTAAGATTGACAGGCCCTTTTAATTTTCCATATTATTGTTTAAGAAATCATTTTGAAATTCTTTAGTATATATACTATAAATGTGAAGCTAGTTAACATGGAATTCTAAAATCAAAAAAAAAATATTAAGGAAATTTTATAGGAGAAATATCAATTAAATAAGAGCTGCAAATCTTCGGAAAAGGAAATTTAAGATTTTAATAAACCATCTATAGCTTCAATAACAATTTAATCAAGAAAAAACTAGATATATAAAAGTAGTTAATACAGAAAGGGAAGATTTGAAAGAACAACAACAAGAAAATAAATCATGGAGTATATAGGAATTCCTTGCAATGAGTTATATCATAATCCGTGGATGATGTTTATTAAAACGCAGCCGCTGCCAAAACAACATAAAATCCAATGTTTTGTTGGGGATGAAAGGGGGCATTTGTCAAACCTCTTTTGCAAATGTTTTGATTAGTACATAAATATAGTTTCTGTTGGTTTTTAAGCACTTGAACAACACTGGACACACTTGAGCCACATATATATAGTAGTAGGTATATAGTATGTATATATGTTAGAGATGATATATATAATTGTGATTGTGATCAATTGCACACGTTTGATTTCCTCGATTTGTTGATATACATATGGTATGCATATATATTAAAACAAAAAAAAAAAACAAAATAGTTTACAAAATTGAAAATCACAAGCGACAAGCGACAAGAGAACTGCGGCGACAAAGATGAAGACGACAACGCGACAGCGACAAAAATTGTATTCTATTCGAATGATGATGCGCGACGGTAAACGCGACTCAAAAACGCAAAGACGTGGAAACGCTGAACGCCAAACGCAGAACGTGAAAAATCGCCGAAAAATGCAGAACGTGTAAAACGTGTACAGGCCGAAACGTGTCCAAGCCAAAGCACCAGGCAGGCAACACAGCCGGGCCGGGTTAAGACAATCGCACCAGACAAGTCCAAGTCCAAGTCAAAGTTGTCAGCGGCAGCAGCGCAAAACGTCGGCAGCGAAAAGCTGTGCGACAAAAATCACCAGACGGCGGCGGCAGAGCGAGAGAATGAACGCGCCGGCTACAATGTAGCGCGCGGCAGCGACGCTGACGTTGTTCACCACAGCGTCGTAGACTTTAACTAAAAGCTTAGCCAAGCTTAGCTTACATATTTTTTTGTTGTTGTTGTTGTCTGCTTCCTAGTGTCGCTGTCGCCAGCGGCAGGTTCAATGCGCGACAAGCATTTTGACACCGTTTTTTTTTTTGGATTATTTTATTCCTTTCATTATTATTTGTGTTGTTGTTGCGCCCCCCCACCCACAACACTCAGGTCATGTGTCACAAACAAAATGGCCGCCAGTGGCGCCAAGAGTAAGAGCAAGTATTCGGCGAGAGCGCAACTGATCCTGGCAACAAGAACAAAAAATAAAGCTCTTGTCACAACATTGCCGACGGCGTCGCAGTCGGAGCGCAGCAGTGTTAAAAACAAAAACAAAAAAACAGAAAAACAAATTGAAAGTAAAACCAAAAGGCAACTAGAGAACTGTTGCACTCGACGCTGCCGTCGTGCGCCGCCTGCTGTCGAACGGCATCAAATGACGTTCTCTACGCTCAACCCGATGTTGTTGCGTCGCTGCGCACTGGCATTAAACTCACCACAGCAGCGCGCGACGCTAGCAGCGCCGCTGGGCAGCAATAGCTATTTGCTCAGTTAATTAGGCAATGGCGTCGCCAGCAGCGAAGTCGACTGAGCCACTGAGAGAGAGAGTGAGTGGCGGCAGAGTGAGTGAGTGGAATTCACTCCAAACCGGTTACAGCATTGGCAGGGCAGCATGAGCATGTATGTGTGTGTGTTATAGGCCGTCTGGAGCCAGGCAAGGATAACACAGGCAGGCAGGCAATGAGCAGGCAGCGTTTCACAGCCTCGCAATACGCTTTTCCTCAGTTTGTTTCTATTTGTTTTTTGTTCTTCTTTAATTTTTCTTTTTTTTTTATTGCTCTTCTGTTGTGGTAGCCAAATAAACCAAAAAAAGAGCAGCGCCAACGAAATATTTTGCGAACGCGTCAGCTTATGTGTCTATCTGAGTAAATGAGTGTGCATTTGCGTGTGTGTGTGTGTGTGTGTGGGGCCATTTTCTGTCTTGGAAACGTCTCGCAGGAGCAGTTGGCTCTACTGTGTGTGTCCTTTAAAGACAGCATAACAGATTTGTGTTGTTTGCCCATAATGTTTGCTTAATGTCGGCCACTGTAACTGTAGAACACGACTTACACACACACCTACACACACACACACACCAACACACACACACATGCAGAGTTAGAAAAGGTTTTGATTTGAGGTGATTCTGAAAGCTACACACAATCTCGCATATACTACAGATAGATAGACAGATAGATAAATATAGATAGATAGATAGATATTGATTCTATGTATGCATGTTGGTGGTAAATGTGAAAGTATGTATGAATGTGTGAATCTTCTTTCCTAACTTCCTTTTTTAACCCCCTTCGGATTGACAATCTAATTGCATTTATTTTCTCACCACATGAGATCGTCCTAAATTATTTTTCACACTAGGCTAACGAAATAATGTATCTACAGTGTGCCCAACAAAGGTTGCGACAAGGTGAAACAATTTGTATTATTTTATACGAATTTCATACGAATTCCACAACAAAAATGCACCAAAAACATTTATTGGGCAGTTGAATTTAGTGGTTGTGTTAGTATTTAAAATGTTTCTTTGTTAATGTTAATGTTTTTTAAGTTCTGTTTAATACGTTTAAGAGATAATTGACTGAACTACTTAGAAAAAATAACAAAAAAAATTAAAAACAACAAAAAAGTGTGTCCCTTAAAGCTCTAAAGTGAAATTATTGAAATTTTTCACGGTGTGTAAAGTATATGTGGGCAAGTTGTATCTATTTTGAATATTTGTTATGTCTTTCGAATGGGGTTACAACATTTGATTGAAGTACTATGTCCACAACAACAGTATATATGATATATGTACTTACATATATTAAAAATTGTTTACTTATGCTGTACTGTATGTGTGTGTGTGTGTAAATGTAATAAATGCTGCCCAAAGCAATTATTGCTATTTGGTAGAAAATGTCGCAAAAAGCGCAAGCAAATAAAACAACAAAAGTGAATAAATGAAAATAAATGAAATGAATGGTGTCATTAATGATAAAAAACATCGAAAAAAAAGACAACAACAAATAAAAATAAACAACGAAAGCAACAAAAGCCAAATAACATGCCAGAGAAATTGGCTGATGAGGGTACGTCAGTGACAGAAACCAAGAGAGTATGGTGTGTGTGGGGGGGGAGGGTAGAGGATTGTAGCTACTGCTGCTGCTGCGGAGCGAAAATGCTTTTGTGAATGCCTTATCACACGTTACGTGGTAGAGCAGCCGCCGTTGGCGTCTACGCTGTCGCTGGCGCGTCGGTGGCTGCTGCTGCCGCTGCGCCAGAACGTTATGAATAAAATATGCAATAAGCATAAAGAAGAAAGAATATATATATGCAAATTCGTTAACGGCGCGACGAAAGTTGTCGTCGTCGTACGCGAAAGCAAAGTAAAGCAAAGCTCTGCAAAAAAAAAATAGAGAAGAGAGTGGTGAGTGGAGCGCGGAGCGGTGAGAGAGCGCACGTCTTGTGAGCTGCAGGTGCGCAAGCGAGACAACAGTAGAGCAACGCCCACTGTACGACGACCATTTTACATTGAGGCCCAGCGTTTGGCGTGGGGTAGAGCGAGTGCGCTCTTTGCTCTCTGCGCAGACGCCGTGAGAGCGCCGAAGAAATCGCCAGCATGCCTTGCTGCTCGCACTCGCATTTGCACAGAGCTGGCAGCGGCAGCAGCAGCAGCAGAGTTCTTTGCTGTGTGCGTTGCTGTGGTGAGTTTCATCAACATTTTGTCAACAGCACACACACACACACACACATGTATAGGGGGCATAGGCATTGGCAGCAACAACAACAATGCGCACGATCGCTTTGTGGGCGGAGTTAAACCATAAGCATGCGGCCACTCTGTGTGCAGAAGCGAGACGCAAGCAACGCCTTAGCCTTCCTTAGTCGCCTCAAAAGCGGCCGTCACGCAATATCCTGCATTTTGTCACAGCAATGCCGGCGACTCCAAAACAGCGTGTCCTGTCCAGCAGCCAAAGCAGCCGGCAGTCGAAACGAAATCAAAGCGAATCCTGCTGTGTGTCATCTATACGAACGCTATTTGTATACAACAAACATATGTATGTACGTATGTAAATGTGTACTAGTATCCTTGCCACACGCAGCAACTGCGTTTCAGAGCTTGCTTTTTGGCGCGAAACATCGCGTTTCGTCCTTTGCAACGCGCGCGGCGGCAGTGAGAAAGGATTTCGATAGCAATGTTTTCATTTATTTATCTTGTATTCATTCATTCTCTTTAACAAAATAGATTTACGGCTTAATTTTAAGGTACTGAATCGATTTAATAATATACTTCTTAGCCTCAAGTCAAATGTAAAACTTGAACAGGTCAGCTGTGCATTATGTTCATATATATATCGGTAGTATCTTTTCAGCTTATACAGGGTCCCCCAATAACTTCTTTTTTTTAAATGAATTTTCAAAGTAATGTCGCAATATTTCCCAGCGTTGTTCAAGCCTATACACAACCATATTCGTTCAGCGGAAGGATAAAACTAATTATCTGTTAAATCAAACATGAGCTAAGTTTTATTCACGAAATAAGCACTAGTTGAAAAAAATCGATAGTTAGCGGACCCATTACTTTGCTGGTTCAGTTCTACCTAACTATTTTATATCTTTATTTATTAGATTGTTCAGAAAGTTATTGACATCTATCGATATGGCCTACTAGATCTCTCATTCCTACTTTCCTTCCTACAATTACTTTTTTTGTGTATATTTCTTATACTGATTAATACAAAAAAAAAAAATATTGCTTAGTTAAGTTTTTTTTGCTATGTTTTACATTATTGTGTTCACATCAGATGCGTTTGTGTGTGTATGAGTATGAATATTTTAACGTTGTGTGCAGTTTCCTAGAGGGGCATATGAAAACACTTCAAAATGGCGTCGGTTGCAGCTGCTGTTGAAATGCGCAAAAAAAAAGGAAGAGAAGAATAACAGAAAAGAAAAGGAAACTTAGCCAAGGAACGAGCAGAAAATTAACTGTAAAAAATGCCACAATATGCAATTGTTGATAATGAGGCATGTGGCGCGCATATCCTACGTGCCCCTTTTGCTGCAGCAGCTTGTGTGTGCGCTCCGATAACCAAATCAAACTCTGGCGCCTTCGCCCGTTTGGCTTATTAAAAAATTGGGAGTTGGGGTGCAGTTGGCGGGGGGGTAGGTGGAATAGTTGTTGGGGAGAGTTTATGCATGTTAATGCAGCTTCAGGCAGCGCCCCGCGAATCAGCAGCAGCAACAGCAACAGCAGCAGCAAACATATCTCTTTGGGGGCGCTTTGGGGCGCCGTTGTTGTATTTGCTTAACTTTCCATTAAATTTTGGCGCTGCACAGGCGGCGGCAATTAATTTGGAGGCGCAACAAGCGTTCAGAAATCCTCCAAATGAAGTGTGACGACGAGCATCTTCTTCTTCTTCTTCTTTTTTCCTGTTCTTTCGTGTTCGTTCTGCCATCAAATATCCTGTAAACATCTCTTACCACATGTTGGGTATACAGCCCACAGTTGTTGAGACAAGAGAAAAGATTCTCACACAGAAATTATTCTCTAATCTTTGTTTTTGAATATTTTGTATTCCCAAATGGGCTTTTTACCTTCACTTCATCTTTGATGCTACTAGTATTGCACACAGCAAATAAACTTGGTTCGAAAAGTACAGTTAGAAAAGAGTAAGCAATGCGAAAGTATGAAGAAAGGATTCACAGGGCGTGTAGTTCTCATTCAGTTACCTAGATTGTTGTCAAATTTGGATTTTTTGAATCTTCATTCAGTTTTGTCAGACAATATCCACACTTCTCTCCGGTAAAAGAAATTTTCTTATACTTTTGTTTGTTTCATGTTTTATTTGTATCTTAAATTCTGATATTTTCATAACATAAAGTGAATCTCCAAGCCTGATGGGCTCAAGTAGCTCGATGACCTTGCTTGAGCCAGGAGCATAAAGGGGGACTTTGGAGCGTTAGCCTTGCGGCTACTGTAGCAAACCCTTTTTGCAGCCAGACAAATGGCTTAAGTTTAGCTGCAAATGTGCGTTATATCTGATATAATATGCCTCGACCTGGCTATCTGAAGAAGTCTGCTTTCCTCTTACCTTTCCTTCTACCTTTTTTGATCATAGTTGCTTGAGTTATTGATAATAAACTTCAGGATATCAGGAAACTTGTTCGAACCCCTTTTTTTTCGATATGTTATACAATTTTCTATCTGTCATGAAATTAGCTATAGAATGCGTTAGCATTTCGCCTTGAAGTTGCAGGGCATCTTCTAGTTCCCTTCAGGCCTTTCTTCTTTCTTTCTTTCTGCTGTGCATTGGCCCCCTTGCATCAGTTTCTTCCTTGACTTCTGACTGTTTGCATCAACTATATTTCAAATTCATAATACCTTCCCCAGACCCCCCCAAACACCCGCTCTCCACTTTGTGTGTGGTGGGGTGAAGCAACGTTTTCCCACCTTGCCACATTCGAGTGAGCTGAGCGCTGGCTGAGATGTGTATGATGGACTGAATAGCTTTTGGATGTGCGTGCGTGACAATCTCGCCGCTGCCCTCTCTCCTGACATTACATACATTATACGGTTTTGGTCTTTTCCAGTTGGATCATTCAAGCATGACAATAAAAAGCCATTTGTTGTTGTTGTTGTTGCTGTTGTTTTTTGTTTTCTGTGGTTGTTGCTGCTGCTGCTGCTTCTGTTGGCCAAACACTAGGCAACAAATTGTTGTAATTATGGATCCAGTTGCGTTTCGCTTGTCGCTTCCCGATGTCATAATGTCGGTGTTTGTTGTGTTTGTCTCCGTTGTTGTCTCCGCCGTGGCCTGCAATTATGGTAAAAGTTGCATGGAACACAACCCACAACAGCAACAACAATAACAACAACATGCAACAAAACAAAACGTTTCATTTTCAGTTACAATTTGAAATTATTTGTGTTGTGCTTTTGTTTTCGCAATTGCCGCATTGGACAGCAACAGCCTACAAAAAGTATAAAAGTCAAGTCGCACCTGAGAACACCCTGACAATATTAAGCTAACGTTTGGACCTTTGGACCGAAATGAGACTAGTTCTATTACTTTGTGTACCATAAAACTAACTTACTTAGGGCCCTGAGTCAGTTAGTTTTATGGGCCACAAGGTAAGCTGGACTAGTCCACACTTGAAGACCTGCTGCGGAATAAAGCAAGTTGATTTTGATTTTAACATACATTTAGCATAATATTGTCAAGTGTTGCTCAAGCGATTTCTATTCTTAATAAGCTTCAATGCAAATTTGATTCAATAATCTGCATGTCTCCTCCAAACTCCTGAATTTGATTAATTTTGTTAACTTTATTGCCTTTTTGTTGAGAGCACAACTGTACTTTTATCATGGGTATTTCTATAAGAAGTTTTGTCATATATATATATATATATATATATATATAATTGTTCGATTCAATGCGTTTCGATTGAGACCTTTTGCTGCACCTTCAAGTTGCAGACACACACAGCTGACACACATCAATGCAGTTTGTATAGCGTGTTGCATACTTACCACAAATGTGCATGGAACAACGATGCCAGACATGCAACAAGCTGTCGTCTCTTCGGTTTCTCTTTCCTTTCTCATTCACCGCCCTTCCCGCTTCC
The DNA here is from genome assembly GCA_035044465.1 of Scaptomyza tumidula. Classification (NCBI taxonomy): domain Eukaryota; kingdom Metazoa; phylum Arthropoda; class Insecta; order Diptera; family Drosophilidae; genus Scaptomyza; species Scaptomyza tumidula. The sequence goes on along the minus strand of JAWNNW010000220.1, from coordinate 1,543,140 downwards.
CGCTTCCCGCTCCCTGCCTACCTAGCTACCTTCCTCTTGGTAGGTTCGCTATTTTGATGATTATTAAACTGTCTCCGTAAGTCTTCAGAATGGCAGCGAAGCGAGAAGATAATTATGAGATGCGCGTTGAGTACTTTTTATATTTCATATTTATTAGGCACAGGTCTGTCTGTCCAATTGCAATTGTCCCCCTCACCCCTCCCTTCCTGCCAAACCTAGCACCCTATACAACCCTACTTCTATGATCATATTGTTGTACGATCCTTGTGATTCATTTTGACACACTGATGACTTGCCCTGAATGTGTCTGTGTGTGTGTGTGTGTGTAACCCCCACTCCCACATTTCGAACTCACCCCGTTTCCCACTTGCTGACGCCGTTCCTCTCTGACAACGCACTTATGTGTGCCCAGCGTACAAGTGAAATGCAATTTAGCGTAAGTGGCCTCAAGACGCGACAATTGTCGTTTATGCAACCCCCTTCCCTCCCCCCGCACAATGACTTTCGTGTAGTGTAGGGGGGTGTGGCTAAGGGCTCGGCCATAAGGTGAGTGGAGCTACAGTGAGTGGGTGTGGTGGGTGGAGGTATCTTAAGTTGAGCTGCCACAGTAGCTGTTGCTTACATATGCAAGTTCCGTTTGCCGCTTCCGTTGCCAAGTACCCAAGTATGTGTACCCCAAGTCCCAAAATGTCAACCAGGTCAGCATCATCATCAGCAGCAACCCCTCTTTGCTTCCCCCCACCCCCTCCCCTTCAGCCATCTTGGCTGCCTTCGTGTGTCGAGTGCGTTGCTTGAGTGGCTATGCACTTTACGCTCTAGGCTACTTTTCTACTCCTGCTTCATGCTTCGTCCTCTCTGAGTGTGTGTGTGTGTGTGTGTGAGCCGTCGTCTCTAATGTGCTAATAATAATCATGGCAGTCTTCACCTTAACCTCCCTACCCCACACCACACCACCACCACTCATCTCTCCACCACCACCCTAGTTTGTGTTTTTTGGTTCGTCGTCTCTGCAGCCGTGTTGACATCAAATGGCATGTTAAATTTTGCTCTTGCTGCTGCGTTGCGTTGCGTCACCCGGAAATATATATCCACTCATTACCAGCTACTCGATTCCCACTCTTCTCCCCCCCCCCCCTCGTTACCCCTTCTCCCTGACCCTAGCATTATTAGCTCTCATTTAGGAAAATCCCATTACAACAACGCAAAAAGCTGAAAAATAAAGAAGCAAAAAATATATATAGAAACAAGCTCGTTTGACGTTTGGTTGGCTGTGTCAAGTTGTTCGCTTAGGGTGTTTGCGCAATCTCCCCCAACCCCCTACAACCATCACCCCTCCTGCCTCTTTCTCAAGCTGATGCTGATGCTGCTGCTGCAGATTTCGTAACTGCTCTGCGGTGGTGTTAATGCAAAGCCTTTTAACCACCCAACAGCCGCCAGTTAGCCAGCCAGCCAAATATTAAAGGGTTAGGACGGGGTAATCATGGAGGTGAGGTGGTTGCAAGTATTGCAGCGTTTGCTAAAGTATTACCAAACATTTTTTGCCCGCAGCTCTTAATAAAGCCTATTTCCAGAGTTTTGAAAAACCTGCAAAGCATTATTCGATTGTAATTCGGATGATTACAATTTTTAACTTTATTAAATTCATTGAAAGCCTTTATGTCTAGAAAACACTCTGTCCATATAATATATGACAAATGTATCTTAGACAATTTCTGTAAGAGGCTGACGAATCAGTCAATCCATCTAAGGTTGTTAATCAATTTACTTTCACATATTTCCCACATTGTTCGAACTGGACTGAAATACAATATTGCCTTCCTTTTTGTTCGTTGATAAGATCTTGATTGCTTTCCGCCTAATCCGTTTTATTCCCCATAACGCTCTAGGTTCGTCTGCTGAACTTTTTCTGATTGATCTGAAATTTTAAAATGACGACTTAAAGATGGGTCTGAACTCTCCGAAGTACAATAACTGATAGGTCAGAACTCTCCGAAGTTATAATTCCCTCACAACTCAACAGATTATCAAATACAATATCTGATAGTTCAGAACTTTTCAAAGTCATTAGTCATTCAAAACTAAACCGATTATCAAATGGAATACTCTATAAGTCATTGCTTAGCATCTAGATTAATGCTGCATTTCGAAATTCATGGGAAAATTCTCAAAAAAATCAGTATGAAGATAGGTTAAAGCTTTCCGAAGTCTTAACTTCCATAAAACTCAATCGATTATCAAATGCAATACCTGATAAGATTGATACTGCATTCTGCAGATTATAAAATAATTTTCGCCTCGTTGTTCATGAACAAATTCATTAATCCAATTCCGATTTCAGTTTCACTTCGTCAGATTAGGATTTTGGTTTTGTCTTGTTTGATTCTGTTCTGCTCCTTCATTTCCACCTCCTTTCCTTAAATCGTTTATTCTGTCCTTTTGTAGTTTTGGTTTTTTTTTCGCACCTTAATTTTCTTTTTAAAGGTACAGTTGCTGCAGCAAGACCCCGAAGCTCTAACCCATTCCCAACCATTCCCACAATACCCTGCTTTCACCTTTCGTAGCTTGAGGCTACCATCACATGCGTGCCTCTTAGGTAGGCGTGGCATGTGCGGGCAACATAGAAAATTGCACATTAGATTCTTAAGTTGTTTGGTAGCGGGTGGGTGGGTGTCGTGCAGAAAGCGTTGCAAGCGTCGTCGAGTATGGATTTATATACAGAAACTGGCAACTACCCTTTCCATCTGCCGCTTAGCCACCACGCCTCCACTTTCCCCACTCCCCAAGCTGCTCTTCTAAGCATGTAGCACGGCCTCAAATTGTGCAGTTCGCAGCCATAATTATTTTTACGGCACATTGCGCCGCTGTGTCGCAGTCACCGAGTGGTGGTTGGTGGGTTGCGGAGGGGTATTTGAGGTGGTAGGGGGGGCAACGAAGCTAGGGTTAAGTAGGCGCGCACTGTAGCAGTTGCAACAATCTCTGCCGGCTTCTCCGCGCCACATAGAAAATAATAATAAAAATAATTATGCATATGCCACCGCCTCCCGCCCCCTTGCTAGCACATGCGCCTCCCTCTTTAGCCTAGACTACATACCGTGTGTTAGTGTGTGCGTGTGTGTGTGTGTGTGCAACATTGTTGTTGTTGTTGTCGTCTACTAATTTAGATGAGCATGCTCGACAGTAATTTGCATGCCAGTTGCAGTTGCGCTCGCCACAGCGAGAGTTCCATTCCCACACTGCAACAGCAGCAGCAGCAGCCGAACCCACGAGGAGCAACAACCCCCCCCCCCCCCCACTACATTTCCCTTCCTTGCCACACAACCCGCTACCACCAGTGGCAGGGCACTTGGTGCCTTTTTGCTCAATGACTGTCACCCAGCGTTGACAAAGCCGCCTCCATGTGTCGTCGTTGTTGTCAACATCATCTACGTTGTTGTTGTTGTTGCTGTTGCTGTTGTTGCGGCTTTTGTGCATATGTCAACGTTGTCTTTTAGTTGTTGTTGCTGCTCCCGCTAGCTGTGCCATGTCATTCACACACAAAGTGTGTGGCTCTAAGCTAAAATGGCATACACTTGCACACTTTGCTTTGATTCGCCCTCTCGACATCGTTGCATTGACTCCAAGAACAGTAGACACATAGGAGGCATAGAGGCAACCAACTGAGGGCAGGCACAACTGTACCCCCAACCATCTCTCTCTCTGTCTCTGTCTCTGTCGCTGTCGCTGTCTTCTCTGTTTCTCTCAATCTATCTTTTAATTCTGTTATATCAAGTCTCCATTGCTTAGCTCAAACCCATCAACTTGAACTCTCTACATTTTCCCTGAATTCTACTATTCATATTATTAATTATAACAAGTCGCCACAAACATTAAACCATCTACACAACAATGCGATTGGATTAAATCTAATAAGTTCATAAATAGGCTAATAAGTTCTAATAGCAAGATCTTGATGAAAGCTTTTACCATAATCTTTCAAAATCTTCTACGCAAGGAACGGCACAACAGAAAACCAAACTTCTTTGCAGTTATTTGGTAAAATGTATCCGGATGATCTGCAAACCAGTGTTCTGCGGCGCTTATTATCGAGACTGCTAGGTTTTTATATCCGGAACCCATTGAAAATGGGTAAAGAGGGTATTATGGTTTTGTGCAAAAGTAGGTAACAGGCAGAAGGAAGCTTTTCCGACCCCATAAAGTATATATATTCTTGACCGTCTGTCCTTCTGTCCGTCCGTCCGTCTGTCCGTCTGTCCGTCCGTCCGTCTGTCCGTCCGTCCGTCTATCCGTCCGTTTGTCCGTCTATCTGTCCGTCTATCCGTCCGTCTGTCCGTCTGTCCGTCCGTCCATCTGTCCGTCTATCCGTCTGTCCGTCCGTCCGTCTATCCGTCTGTCCGTCCGTCCGTCTGGCCGTCCGTCCGTCTGTCCGTCTGTCCGTCCGTCCGTCTATCCGTCCGCCCGTCCGTCCGTCTGTCCGTCCGTCCGTCTATCCGTCCGCCCGTCTGTCCGTCCGTCTGTCCGTCCGTATGTATGAACGCGTCGATTTCCAAGCGACTTGAAGAAGCTTGTTGACTTAGGCTAATAATTAATTGGATGACATTTGCGCCTTTCAATGTTATTGATTATTCTCCAATTCCTGATTCTCATAGTTCTCCTAGCCAGATACAAGGACTGTAGATTTCGAATCCTGTCTGTGTTGCAGTTTTTTCTTAAATTTTGTGATCCTTAAGAATTTAGGTTAAGTAAAAAGCTTTGCATTTTGCTAAGTCAACTCAAGAAAGATGATCAAGAAATATTTAATACTTATGTTTGTTTGATTAAGAACTGTGCGCTGGGGTGCTTTAGCTTTATCTAGAGCACTTAAGCAGCGCAGTGGCACTCAATTAAAGCATCGACAACAATGGATAAATTTTGATTGAGTAACGAGTATGCTTAAAAAAAAAAGGGGGGCAGGCGGCAACAACTGGGGCATTTAACAAATATACAACCCTGCCTGCTGCCGTTGGGTGCCATTCGAAAGTTGTGGTGGGTGGGGAGTGGATGGGTGGGGGGTTGCGGAGTGTAAATTGTGCGCTTTTGGATTGGCTGTGCCAGACTTTGGGGGAGAACTTTGTGTGACAGCAGGCGGTGCATGCAAATGGACGACGAGGACGGACAACGACGTCTAAACGATCCCAATGTATGGCCGGGCCTAGCTAGCACCTTGTTTGCAGTTATAAAAAACGAAAAACCTCATTTGATGGTGGGGCCAGGTGGGATGGGGTGGGGTGGGGTGAATGGTGTTTTGTGTTGTTTGGTTCGTAGATAGAAAAAAAAAGTACAGCGACAACGGCAACAAATCATGCCTTTGGTGTATGTGTGTGTGTGTGGCACGTCAACAAACGGAAGCCATGCTAAAGCTAAAACTTACACACACACACACACACACGCAATCAAAGTGTAAACTATGGACGACGGCATGGCCGTCTGAATGTTTGTGTGTGTGTGCTGAGCGAATTTTACCGCCCAAAGTGCTGGCAGCAACGCCAAAGACCAAAGCCAAAAGTGGACATGGAGGTGCATGTGGCATATGTGGCATGTTGTTGTGTGTGCTGCATTTGGCTGACTGGCTGGCTGTATATATATATATTTATATATTTATTTATGTATGTGTGTGTGTGTGTGTGTGTGTGTGTGTGGAGGTGGTGTCTCAACTCAGGCGACAGCTTTTTATGCCACTCAGCCGCCTCATTGTTGGTAGTTTTTTTTTTTTTTGTGTTGCTGCTCTGTTCTGCTGCTCGCGTTGAAAGCGTTACAATGGCGTGAAATAATATGCAAAATACTTGCAAACACACACACACACACACACACACACACATTTAAACTTACACTTGCATGTGCATGTGTGTACTTACATACTCACACACACAAAGGCAACATTGGCCACTCCATAAAAGAAAGGAAAAAAATTGTCGGCGGCGGCAGCAACGACGACTGGTGACGAGTGGTGTTGATCGCCGCACGGTTGCTAATTAGGCCACTTAGAGAACGGGCCTAGGCACTTTTTGCAGGAAATCACAAGAGAACGCCAAGGCAGCCGTTAGCAGCTAGCAGCTTACAGCTACTGGCGGCAGCGAGCGTTGTTGTTGCTGTTGTTGGGCTGGGCCCAAAAAAGGGGTTGTTAACACATACACTACGGCAAGACGAAACAAACGACCGACCGACCGACCGACCGAACCGAACCGAACCGCCCACCCCCCACAACACCTCAGTTGCAGCTCAAGTAGAGCAACCATTATTGCTTAGTGCCATGAAAGTGTGTGTTTATGTGTGTGTGTGTGTGTTTGTGTGTGAAGGAGGTCAATGCATTGGCTCCGGCACTTGACAGCTACGCTCAGCAATGCCAGGGGGGTGGGTTGGGGAGTGGACTTACTCAAGCCACATGCCCCTTCTTATATAGCCGCGTGGCAGCCTTAAAGCCTTTAAAAGCCAGTTCAACGGCATAGCAAATAATCTCGTTGAACCGTTCTTCTCTTCGCAAACCAAGTTGTAGTTAATTCTCACCTTCTCCTATGCTCTGGACCGCAACTTCACCTCAGCAGATCACATAACAAGATGATTTCTGCAGTTTGTCCGAATCTATTTCTAGTAAATCATCCGCAAATCACTTCAAAATATGGTGAACAGTCCGGTCATTAACTAATTTAGGCACCTGTTTATTAGAGCATCCAGGGAAGTCAAGCTGGCAAGGAACGGAACCAGAGGTGGCCGCACACCACCGGTAGAGTGGTCCACCCCAACGTTGATGGACATATTTGTTTAGAGTTAGTGCAGTATAAGTTTGGAACAAGTCATCAATCAGATGGGAAAATGTAAACATTATCATCTTATACCACGAATTAACTGCATCAAAATCCCTTATAGACTAATTTAGTAAATTGGTTGAACAGTTTGCTCAAAATCACACCTCGGGATCATCTCGAGTTGCTAAAGCTTTTCTTTCTATACGGCTGCTGAGCATTAATACAAAAACATGATGAGCAACAGCTTAATTAAGCATCTATTAGCATAAAGTAAAAATCAAAGGATCGTGAATCCTCCTTACCAAGCTTACACACACACACACAATTGTATGAAACGAGCTGCTGGCTCAATGAATGAAATTCAAGCACAGGATATGCGGCACTTTTGATCAGGATCGGATGGGTTAGAAGACGGTGGTATACGCAAGTAAAAACAAAAAAATATTAAAAAAAAAGAAGCAATACAAAATGAGGCGTAGAATACATCAACGAAAAGATCAGAGAGACGCGACGGCGATCCCAATGAATGAAGTGAGGCGAAACTCTTTCAAGTAATTTGAGCTGCCTAGAAGGATATACAAACAAACGCACACACACACACACACACCACACACATACACACAAATGTATATGTCAAGCACTAAGCAGCAGGATAATTTGACTCGGCTCTGGGTCGTTCAACTGAAAGGAGTCAAAGAGCCGTCTTTAAGCTAATAATAATGGGCTTAATGATTCAGGTGAGGAGGAGGCGGAGTTCTAAAGTCTTTGCTAACAGCCCTCAAAATGGATATGACCGTATATTCAGTATTTGAAATTTTCAAAAAATCGTTGAACGAATGAAATGAACTTTTGCATTCGTTGTCAAATGCAGCTCTACAACTCATCTCATAGCATCTCTGATTCTAGAGCCAAGGCCAAGACGTCTAATGCTCTCTCTGGGCTGCAACCCTTATTTTTTAATTTAGTTCTGTTCAGTTATGTTATGTTCTGCTCTTGATGGAGCTTGTTCAAAAAAAAGTTACGAGCTGCTGTCAAGCGCGGCCAGATGACATGACCCTTCGGCAACCCGCCATAAATTGGCGACAGTTCGTTGGAAAACGTCAGCCACGGTGGTCTATAAAGGAGTATGTCAATTAAGGTCCAGCAGCCGCTGATTTATGCAATTGCCAGCGGCTTGCAACAACAACGACCGAAACTCTCTCAAATTCAAAAACTCTCTGCATCGTATTTTTTCGGGGGCTAAGCGGATCCAAGTTTTTGCTCTACCCACCATCAGCCTCGAGCTGGCGGGGCCACTTCCTTCCGTTACTGTGTTTGCCCACAAACACAAAAAAAAATAAAGAAAAAGAAAAGAAAACAAGAGCCAGCCAAAGAAAATACGAAATTTTTGGACAGTGGACCCCGCTAATTGGCGGACGTCGCGTTCGGTTCGTGCCCCAAAACACAGACCTGATAATAACTTCTTCAACGAGCGCCATGAAGTGAAATTATTCGGGTAAACATGCACGCTAATTACAAAGCCTCAAACGATCTTTACAAAAAAGTAAGCCAATACATATCGAAATTTAAATACCCTTACTGTTAAACACAAAATTATGTTGCTTGAAGTCTTAGTTCATTATTCAAGTTTAACTTGATGTTTCCTTGATCTTGAAAATGATCAATTTTCGATCTACTTTGAATACAACAATAAATGTATATTGTTAAGCTAGAAATTATCGTTATACGATATCAGATGAAAAAAACAACAGTTTTTCGATTTATTTAAATATTTTGCATACAACTTAATGTTGTTGGATCTTTCGTTTACTAAGAAATTATATAAAGTATTTGAAACATCTTCAACATTGCTAAGCGCTTTGAAAAGTGCTCAACAAATGCACGATACACTTGGTGAGTGTATAAGAAAAATGATATAATATTTTATGAATCAATTCACAAGAGCGCCAAGTGGACCACCGTCGCTGTCGCTGTCAGCGTTAGCTTCAGCGTCAGCATCGACGCCAGTCGGCAGTTGGTGGAGTCGGGCCGGGGGTCGGGCACAACGGCACACGAATATCGCCAACGTCGGCGTGCAGTTAGCGAATGAGCCACTTAAAGAGCCACAAATAATAATAACGACTTTAACGACAAGCAGCAGAGCAATATAAACAGCAACACAAACAACAAGATCAGACCCACGCCCCTGCCTTGCCCTCCTGCTGCCTGTCTCCCCCTTCCTCCCTCCATCCATCCATCCATCCATCCATCTATCCCATCGTTGGCTGGCACAGTTGGAGCCACACAACAAGCTGCAGGGTCTGCCGAAACAAAGTTGAGGTCTTTGCGTCCGCCTGCTTATGACTTGGAAGTTAAGTTTTTGATTATGACGAGAGAGCAACAGGCCTTCATCGCCATCGCCATCGCCATCGTCAACGTCATCGTCATTATCATCATAATCATAATGATGATGGTGATCATCATTATCATGCATGTGAGGTCTCGCCTTAACAAGCTCAAGCGAACAGGTTTATTGTGATATGATGTTTTGGTCAGCATCGGCGGTGGCCAACACAAAAGCACAGCGCTGCTCAAACTGTGAGCGTGCCTGCGAAACTCATTAAGTTATCTCTACCCAACTCTCGAAACTCTCCAGCTCCCATTTTCATCTCCATCTTCATTTGCCACTGGCCAAATGAGTCACAGCCTTTCGGTTCGGGCCAAGATATTGCAACTCATAATTAATCGCTTTAATAGACGTTAGACACAAGAGTGGTTCCTGATTGGGATTCGCTTTGTCTCTTTCGGCTTAAATTGACACTCTCACACTTATGCGTGCTTCGGACATAAGTTGACAAAGCCTTTAAGCGCGGTTAGTTTGCTCGTTTGTTGTTCGACTTGAAGGTACCCTATATTTTATTTAGGTACTATCATTTTATGTTTTGCCAATTGTTGCGCATTGCTGAATGCATATTTAAACTATCATTGAAATATTTATGGAATGTGTTTTAGCAATTTGCAATGCGCCAAATTGAAGGCGTGTCGCTTGCATAGCTGCAACTGATATGCTGCTGTCAACAAATATTTGCGTCTTTGACGCCTACGCGTAAATCACCGTGTTGGAACCCCGTCGGGCAATTTAAGCGACAATCTCACACCTTAATGCCAGCACACACACACACACACACACACGCACAGAATCGTTAACATACACATCAATTTCAATAATCGGCTATAAAGGTGACAAATGAAGCGAGAGATTTTGCAATAATTCCAATCGATTTCTCAACAAACCGAAACTTTAATTAGTTTCAACTTCTTAGGGGTAAGTTCTATATGATATCTGTAGTCAAGGAGTAAACCATTACTTATTCTTTTGTCTGTTTGCCTAAACCTTGTTAATCGTTTCATTTTTTTCAATATCATTAATGACCGAATACGTGGTTCACTTCTTTACTTTCTGACGGCATACAGCTTCACGAGTCTCTAACTTTGTCTGCCTAATAATCAATGCGATCATCTTTTTGGCCAAAAGACGCTTCGTCGCTCTCTCTTTCTCTCGCTCTGGGGCCATAAAAATTTCAGCCGCATTCAAGGGACTTGGCCGCAGTCACGGTTTGTGTATTTCTGTTTCGTTTTTCATCTCGGGTCTCTAACGGCCAATCTCAATAGACCCATCTACATCACATCCGCGCGTAATAAAATGCACGCACGCACAGTCGACACCAGCAGGTGATAGAAGGGGTAGAGGGAAGAGGGAACAGAGGCAGCAAGGGGATGAATGAGATGGCTGCGAGGCAAAAGGTGCAGCATCCGTTTTTACTGTCTCTCTGCTGTGGTGGTGCTCGTCATCGTCTAATCAAAATCAAAATCCAAATCAACGATCATCGCGTTGAAAGCCCCCTCAAAATGAGCAACGCACGCTGCTGTCATGTAGGTCGTTGTCCCCCCCTCTTAGCTCTGCCCCTGGCTCCGCGTGCTTACGGGTTGCGTGTTTGGTCATTTGTAACACCTAACGGTTGATTTGTATAATCTTTTATTTGAAACATTATAATTAACATAAGCTGACTGCGTGTCTCGCCCTGTTTCCCAAATCTCGGGTATCATTCATTAAGTGGACAAACCATTTTTTGGCACAAGCCTCACAGAAGAGGAGCACATGTTGCTCCCCCCTAACACGCACAGTTTAATTCTTTATGGCCGCACATAATTCTGGGCATTTTGAAAGATGGAAAATCGATTGATGTAGAAATAGTTCTGAAAAAAGCTATGGTGATTTGGGATCCACATCTATTGTTGTTCTACGAATATTCTGTGGAAGGACCAACATGATTTGCTGCTGATGATGCCAACATTGCTTGAAGAACTTTTACTTCAGTTTTCGGTCAGGAGACTAGTTGAAGTTGCAAAACATCAACTGCCGCATTTCTTAAAACCTGATGTTTTTAGGCATACTTTTAATCTAAGCATTAGGAAAATCACTATGTTGTCTTAGTTGTTTATAGCATCTTTGCATCTTTGCTTTATAGCAGAACAATGATATTTGCTATTTTACAAATGTTTACTGAGTTAACCAAATGAGGATACCTAAGGCAGGTAATGTCATCAACACGTTATGCTGCTAATGATGCCAAGTTTATTTGGATAGATATTGTTCCTTTAACCAAGCAAACCATCTTTGAGGAAACCCCTTACGTTGCTTAATAATTTAATTACCGCTTGCATTACTTAAGCTGTGATATTTGCGTTTTGTATTGAAGTCAGTACAATATGCTGCAGACTGGATATCGGTTTTGCAAATTGTGATTGGGAAATAGAAATTGTGACTACAACCTGTTCTTTGACAATGCTTAAGGATTGACTCAAGTTTGCTTTTCGGGCCACCCAAAAGTTAAAGCGACCCCACAACCCCTGTCGCCCCCTAAGAAAAAACAAAACTGAACCGCAAAAAATTGTCAACATTGACAATTGTTGTTTGACCCAAGCGACGAATTTGTGCAATGTCCAGTGGACAGCGGCGGCAGTTGCCTCTGCAACGGCAATGGCAACGGGGCAACCAAGCAATGTCTATTGAAGCAGTACGAAGATGGAGGAAGGGATGGACAGAAGGGGGTATAACGAAATGCTGTTGTTAAGGATAGGAAATAAAAGATGCATGGAAGCATGGAGGGGGGAGATGCGGGCTGGAGTGGGGCCACCCACGCTGACAGTGGGGCGTACGAAAAACAATTTTCGAGCGGCTTTGTGCGATGCGATGCTACAATAACAACAACAAAAAAATAACCAGCTATTGTTGTAATTGTTGGTGTTGTTGTTGTTTGGCTGTTGCTGTAGCTGTAGCTGTTGTCTTTCAACATTTTGAGTTGTTGTGATTATGGCGAGGCGCTCGTCATCATCGTCAAAAGCTGTCGGTTGGTTCGCTTCGTTTCGTTTCGTTCGCCTCGATCGTTGATTTCATAATCTCTTCCGTTGCCATTTGTTGCTGGCGGTTGTTTTGTTGTTGTAGATTTGTGGGTGACCGCGCACTCTCTAAAAACGTCAATCACTCAATTAAACTTAATTATAATTGCGAAGCGATGATGGCGGGCGAGCAGAGTTTGTTGAATAAATTCCAAAAACAACTCAAAACTGTGGGCGACAGCAAGAACAGCAAGAAGAAGCGGGTTGGGTTATGTTGGGTTGGGAGTAGAGGGTAAACGGGTGTAGGCAACATTAAGGGCTAGTTGAGAAAGACAGAGCGAGAGCGAGAGGGTCAGAGCCAGCCAGCCAGCCTAAAGATCGACTTGAAGCAAGCTAATGCAGTGGTTGTTGTTGTTGTTGCTGCTCGTTCGGATTTCAAGAAATTCGCAGAAAATTGTAAATGCACGACAATGGACGACGTCGTCGTCGTTGGACAATGATGATGATGGCGACGCCGGCAGCCAGCACCAGCAGCGTCACCAGTCAGTTTGGTGGTTTCAAATTTTTGCCGTTTGCTTTTTTGCTTTTTTGATTGGCCTGGCATGAGCAAATGATAGACCACAAGAGCAAAGCACACAAGCTTACATGATGTTGTCGCGTTATGCAAAATGCCTTCAACTTCAACCGCCGCCCCCCTCGGATACACCTATCGCTCCCACGACAACAACGACGACGACGACGACGACGACTGGATTCGCCCACCCAGAAGAAAAATCTCCACTGACCGCTGCAAGCGGAGGAGAGGAGAGCGCATAGAGCTGTGTGGGGGTAGGGGGTAGCGTTAAGAGGTAGAGAAGTACTTTCACCTAGATGACAACAGAAAGTCCAGGCAAGACCAGACCAGAGCGGACCTGAGCGTTACCCTCTTCGCCTCTTGCTGTTGTTGTGTAGGGCCACGCTTGAACATCTTTTCACACACTGTGACAAAATGCTATCGCCAAGGGAGGAAGGGTGCGCAAGGGAGCAAGGGAGAAAGGGGGCTACGCACTTGCACAACAATTGCATTGTCTCGGCAAGTACGTGAAGCTCGACATTATATAAAATGAGGCGACGCAACGTGTGGGCGTCAACTGCTTTGGCCACTGGAGCGAACCTCGCAACAAACCCACAATCTAACTGAAAACCAACTCTCCGACTTGAACTGTCTCTTTAGCATTTGCGATTTGTAACAAGAAATTGTAATCTGTAATTAGGGGACGGCGTTTTTGTCGATTCTTCGCTTGACAGACTATCATGCGACAATTTGTTACTGTGGGGATTTGGAAATTGGATTTATAATTGCAGTTGCTGTTGTAAATGGGAACTGTCAATGGGCGTTGCCAGAGAAAGGAGAAAACCCTAACTAATAGTATTAAGATGAATGAATTAACCCTTGCAACATGGTTCTGGAAGAACATGGTGGACTTACATTGCAGAATTCAGGGGTATCAAATCAAGCATACTAGGCCTATCTACGATCCCAGATATAAAATCAGACATTCCTGCATCTATTGACTAATCCAAGCAAAACATTGGAGATATGGGATAAGTTTTTTCAATCGGTAGACTTAAAAAGCCTCAAGACTTGTAAAAATGTTATTCGTTGTTCGGATTATCTTAATGTCTGTCGAGAGTTTAAACCACATATGAACTTTAAATGTTCTCTTTTAAAAGGAAATCGATTTGCTAGCTTTCTTTGACTTGTCGTTAGTTCTTAGTTTGCAATCGCATCTAATCTGATAATGTTAAGTAGAGTTAGACCCTGTTGTTCCTCCTTTGTTCTATTTTTTTTTTTGTTATTCTCTGGAATCGCAATCCGCACAGCTGTCTAAAATTCAACTGCAGGCCACTCTGGTGCTGTACTTGGGATTGAGTTGATATATATGGGTAGCTGATTTGCTCGCTATACACTGTACTGTGATGTCTATATCTATATGCTGCAGACAGATATTTATATTTATATGTGTGTGTTGGGGGTGTGTGTATTTGCGTGTGTTTGTGCACTGATAGTTGTGTGCGAGTTTGCTGCTGCCCGTACTTGAGGCAGTCAAGTAGATTTAATTGCAGCAAGCCCTCAATTGCATTTCATACAAAAATTCCATTTTCCCCGATTTTTGTTTTTATTATTATTTTCTTTGTCCACAATTTGCTGCAAATGTTCTCAATTTCATTGATTTCAATTGTTGCATTGCGAAAAACTATCGATTACAATACCAAGGCGCAGCACAAAGAGTATAAAGAATCACACACAAACACACACACACACACACATGTAGATTGCGGGGGTTGGGCTCTTGACAATAGGCCAAATCGTTTAGGGCCATTAAGTGCGCTTGAGCACAACAGCCGCATTTGTATTACCTCAAAATCTAGAGATCAGCTCACTCCTCTATTCCCTGCCCTAACAACACACCTACCTAGAACATACTTATTACCTAGTACCCCGACAAACACACCCCCTTCCCTCTCTCTCTCTCTCTCTCTCTCTCTCTCTCTCTCTTGTATCTTGATATACATATAAAGGTCGGCAGGTGGCGCTGCTGCCTGAGTTTGATTCCTGATCGATCTCTCTAAGCAGCCGCCCACTCATTGCCACCCTCGTTGTGGGCGCATACCCTCTACCCGGTACCCCTTAGTGCAACCCCCATTCGCCTCTGTCTCAGTTGTTAGGGCACTTTACGCGTAATTGACGCACATCGTCAACCATCAAGGCGACAATGTTGTTGTTGTTTCTTTCTACTGTCGGCTAGAGCCCATTCATCAAAGCCCATCCATCGATTGGCATTGTGTGTCTCTCTCCGTTGTTGTTGTTGCTGTTGTCTGTTGAACAAGACCTATTATTTGTAGGTCATAAATTTTATTGCTCAACTGCCGTTGTTGCAATTAAATCTCAATGGATCTGGCGGGCGGCCTCCTTTGTCCATTTGCCACTCGCAACACTGTCAACTCTCCGCTCCGACAAACATAAATGTCTATTTGCCAGCCTGCCTGCTCATCCATCCCCCACCCAACTTATTTATGGCATTCACCACTAACCTTCATAGTAGCAGCAGCAGCAATAGAAGAAACAGCAGCAACAACAGCAAAATATTTTGACATCCTTTGCAACCAACAAAACTAAACTAATGAGCCGGATTGCAAACTTCACGTTTTGTGTGACCCTTTTTGGGCGCCTGCGAGATTCAATCGATTGATCTGTTGATTTTTATCTACAGTTGCTTAGTTTGATGGTGACTTTCAGCTAACTGCTAACTGCTAACTGGGCTTTTATCATCGTGCTGCCCGTCGCCCGCCATTAGCCACAAATGTCGCTGAGTTATCAGCGCGCTCATCTTATCTTCCACATCTCATCTCTGATCACATCTTCCTTCCTCTATATCATGCCTTGTGGCCATTTATCTCTTCGACCTCAACTGGGTGTAAGTTTTATTGAATGTTTAATATTAAAGCTGCTTTATTTACTAGCCCCGTCAAGTAATGTAAGGTTATAAAAGAGATTTTTCTTATATACCTTAAAGTTATTTAATAATATAGAAATAAATATATATTGATTCAAAAAATGATTGACGAAATACATATGTCTGAAAGTAGCATAAACATGTCTTTCCAAAGGTTATCCCTAAAGTATAATAACATCTTCAATAAATAATCAAAGGCAAGAAACTCTTTTGAAAATCGAAAGATTCCCTTTAAGACCATTAACAACATTGAGATTTTCCCATTATGCTTTAACTTACTAAAAAAAAGTATTCCTATATAATATAATATATGTTTGATGGCTTAAGTTCTAAATATTGATATTGAAAATAGTATAGATAAATTGCTTTAAGAGAAATCATAGAATCATAAAAGATGGGAAGGTACATTTTCCATATTGAGCCATTTTTGTAAAATGCTTAACCACAGCAACGCCTCGTGGTCTGGTAAATCTATTCAATTATAATTTACATGGCATTGCCTGTGGGCAGGGCATTTTACGCTAAGTGGTCAAAGCGCTGAGTGCCCTGTTAAGGCCATTTATCTGAAGGCTAGATGGCAGTGGCAGTAGCTAGTTGGAGACTCGAGGCTGTAGATTGGAGTCTGGAGGCAACACATATAAAACGTCATGCGAATGGATTTTCCCACAGGCGTCGTAGAACGGCGCTTGGCTAAACGAGCTACGTGTCACCGCTATCAGGTGGATGTGGCTGGCATAGATTGCTTCTGTTGCGCTGTTATTGTGCTTAGGCCGTAGGGCCGTAGGCAAAAATTCACAGCAAATCTGCTGCAATCGCTTAGAAGACAAAGTCAACCCTTTGATAAAAAGTCAACTGTGTGTGTGTTTCTGTGGCTTTTGATGGGGTCGACTCTCAGTGATTCTATTAGCAATTCCGCTGAAATCGAGTCGCATATCTAAAACCGTTATGGACCAGTCAGACGGCGGGGGTACGCTGGCGTGGTGCTGAAGGAAAGGGGACTTGACGGCATCAAAAGGCAGCGCCACTTGGCGTCCGTTCCGTTCCGTCAGAGTTGCGCGCTTGAACGAAAACAGAAGCGCCGGCTGCGAACGTCACTTGCGACCAACAACAACAACAACAACAGCAGCAAAAAAAAAACAAATAAATGCAAAAGTTCAAAGCCTAATGCGAAAAATTCGCAGAAATCTGTCATCGCCTTGTCAACGCGGCGTCATCAGCAGCAGGAAGCTGCGTCCATAGCAAGGCAAAGAGTGAGAGAGAGAGAGAGATAGAGACACCAGCAGACAGGGAGCGAGACATAAGCCAGGGATTTCCCTTGTTCCCTGTACCCGGCCCAAAAAATTAAAAAGCTGCCCTCGCAGCCCAAGAGTGGCGCGAAGCAGCAATCTTCAATTGGCGCTACAACACACATGATGATGATGCCAGCCAGAAAAGCAAAAATATTGTTCCATCATCAAAAAAATAAAATCAGTGGCACGTCGGCCGATCTTTCATATCAACAGCAGCAGCGGCAGCAGCAGAATATTTCCTGCCTCGTCCCAGATAAAGCACTATCAAATATGTGTGTAGGAGGAGCTGGCGACAGGAGCTGCGCAACTGAATCTGATTCGGAATCTGTCTGCGAGCAACTGCAATGCTTCGTCTCTCTGTGACAATAACTGGCGTCTATCAAAGTGCTTGCCAAAAACAGAAGAAAACAACATACCATAATGTGATAATACAAACTTATGTGTATGTGTGTTCAGCCAAAAAGGTACATTAGCTGCGTTAAGCAGTTTGTGATTCTCTTCAATTTAAGTATTATTAAGTAAGTGCATAGAGACTACCAATCTTTTTACTAAACGTTTACAAGAACTGCGTGCTATTTCTTTGTATAACATTCTTTTTCGAAGCATCAACAGCCGAGTCGATATAGCCATGTGCGTCTCTCCGTCGATCCCAGATACTATAAAAGCTAGAGACTCCAGATTTGGAACATAAGCTCTTCTAATCTCTAGGCAATGCAAGCTTAAGAGTAATATTAACGAAAGTATTTAAAAACGATTGTGCCATATGCTTTTGTTGTGAAAAACCTTAAGGTCCAACCAAGAATCTTTCTAAAATCTTCGTAATTCTACAAATATTAACAGAAATAAATAACAAGAAAATAGTAAGAAAAAATGTTATGCTATTCCAGCTCTTTCTGTGGACAAGCGCTTGCTTAGAGCATGTGCTATTCGGTATTATATAAAGAAGAGGGAATATTATGTCTGCATTTGACATGTTGTCAGAACGCCAGAATGTTG
Organism: Scaptomyza tumidula; assembly: GCA_035044465.1. Lineage (NCBI taxonomy): Eukaryota > Metazoa > Arthropoda > Insecta > Diptera > Drosophilidae > Scaptomyza > Scaptomyza tumidula. Next base: position 1,525,200 of record JAWNNW010000220.1, on the reverse strand, counting down.
TTGTTGGCATTGTTTGACTGTTGTGTTGGTTTGTCTGTCTGTTCGGCCTGTTGCATGTCATTTGGCCGATTCTCTTTTTCCAACCCGCACAGCCGCTCTCGGCGCTATTAAACTTCAAAAGACGAAAGGCAACTGGGCGCAGAACATTTAACGCCGAATTCCGCACAACATAAGGCAGGTAGCGTAGATATATATACCTCAAACTCTTCCTTTCTCCATACCTTGCTTCACATTAGCTTTACTTTGGCTGCCCAGTGTCCAATCCCCTCGATCCCCCCCTCCCCCACCCCAACCATCTGAGTCAACCGAATGCTTTACATTTTTGACGTTAGATTTTTGTGCACTTAATTGCCGCAATTAGCGTGGGGCGCTTTGTAGTGATGCCACGGTGCAAGTGCAAATGGTGCGGCAAATCTTTGGCTTTTTGTGGTTTTTTTTTTTTGTTATCTGGCTGCCCCAGCAATTTGTGTGCGTCTGAAATGAAAGCGAATTAAGAGCTAACCCAAAAGCCCGTAACACAGCCCCTTTCCATCATCATTATTCGTTTAGCTCTGTGTCGTATGCAGGAAGGATGCTTAGACTTTGTTTCATCACAAGAATTAATGCATTCACAATTGACATTCTAATTAATTTTCCCAATCTTCCGCGATTTGTTAGCTAACAAAATACTTTGAAAGCGACAATTTATTCCATTGACAGTTGCATATACATAATATAAATGTAAAATATATTCTCAGCTTTTTCCATCTGTCTATCCGTCCGTCTTCCATCCATCCTTAAATTTAACTGTCCATCCGTTTGTCCATCCGTCCGTCTATCCATTCGTCCGTCCGTAGATTCGTATACATATTCTTGTATATGTTTTCTTGATCGCATCAACAGCGGAGTCGATATTGGCATGTCCGTTTGTCTGTCCGTCCGTGCGTCTGTCCATCCGTCTGTCTTTACGAACATGCCAAACTAGAAGGCTTGCCGATCTCAGAGAATGCGGAGCCAACAAAATCTGTTTTCCGATATTTTTAAAATATGTCTAGTTTACCGAGTTAAAAGTAATATAGTAATATGTAATATGTCCTTGACTTCCCATCCGGATATTCTTCCTTCCTTCTTGCTATCTATTCGGCGGTTCATTAATCCATCTAAATTTCGATGATTTTAAAGACAACAAGAGTTTTTTGGATTTATCACCTTTCTCTGAGATATATTGGTATATGGATTCTTGACAACAATGCAAATAATAACATACTTCTGCAGTTTTAATGCAATTTATTTTATTGTTTATAGTTCTTAATTTCAAATTTATGCATATTTCAACAAAGACATTTATGTGAAACAATTAATTAAGCTCCAATATACCAATTCGTATACCAATTCCCAAGCCCTGGCTTTTATTCATATGTCAGTCAAATGAATCTCGACCTAACAAACTTTACACTTCCGCTTGAGCACCAGATGTTATATGTGTGCAATCACAAAGTCACTGTACGGGAAAAACAGAAAGAGAGTGTGAGAGAGAGAGAGAGAGAGAGAGAGGGGGGGGGGAACGAAAGCGCAGCTCGCGTTCACACGAGTGCCAAATGATTTGAACCGAAAACCGTTCACTGCCAACTGATGCTGTCAATAAAATTTGCGTCTGGTTCTGATTTGGCCAGCCAAAAAGAATCAAAAGTGTACAACTAAAGCAGGAGGGGGTATGAGGTGTGAGGGGATACGATGGTGGAGGGGGGAGGGGGGAGGGGGGAGGAAAGCGCCCTGTCGTGGCTGATCAAAATCAATGCGGCCGAGTATTGCGAATCAATTGCAGGTCGTCGGGCTTTTAACCCCGGCCCGGCGCCTGCCTTGCGTTGTGCTGGCCAGCAAACAGACAAGAGCAGTCTCAGCAGTGAGTTTGCCAGTTTGCCAGTTGCCAGTTGGCTGATGTTAAACAGTCGTCGATCAAAGACGAAATTCCGGCAGGGCCCAACAACAATGAGAACAGAAGAAGAATCAAACATCGAGCATCGAGCATCGAGAATCTCGCATCGAGGATGAGACTGAGAATAAGAAGAAGAAGCAGATCGCAGCTCACAGCGCCGATGAAGACGACGCTTTGCTTTTTTGGCGACACTGACAAGCCGCTTGACAGCCAAAGGGCAAGGATGGGGATATCGAGGGAGGCAAGCAAGCAAATCCGCGCATACGAATGTGTATTCAAATGCAACCACCAAGCGATGCTGATGTGCGGCAAGCGATTGTTGTTGTTGCTGTTGCTGCTGCTGCCGATGCTGTTGCTGCTGCTGCTGTTGCCTCACGTTTCTCGTCGTGGCGCTTGCAACTTGATCGATGAATGGGCAGTTTGGTCGGGTTAGCGGGTCGGTTAACTGGCTGGCTGGCTGGCTGGCTTGCCCAGGGACACGCGGCGCCGCTGCCGTTGCGAATTCAAGCGCCGCTTTTGAGTTGGGCTCACACAATGCCCAAATGCCCAGGCCAGGCCAGGCCAGGCCAAGGCAAGCCAGCAGTCACTGAATCGATCTGTGAGCCAATTCTGGTTTCTGCTTTTCTGCTAACACAGAATAGATTAGGCTGTGCTAACTGGACTCATGCGCTACGCTAATACAAATTGTCATATCTAAATGAAAATTAAGTAGATGTGTTCATAACGAAGATTGCATAAGGATACATAAGGAGATAAGGATTTTGAATCTTGCAAATCATCTAGATGTCCTTCAGCGTATGTTTATACTTGAATTCATCAAAAAATGTATACAGCTGATAATTGGATTCTTTGCAGGATATTATTAAATGACTTTAATGTATGTTGTTGTTGATGTTAATCAGCTGCAAATGGAACTTCAATTAGTGAGGATCGTAAATTACGGTCTATTTGGTGAGTGGAGCGCATTAAAATTTGATGGTTGGCTGAAACCCTTCATCTTCATCTTCATGTTCTCCTTCTGCTTCTGCTTCTCCTACTCCTTCTTTATCTTCATATTTGTTAGTGTGGTTTTTTTTTGTTTTTTTTGGGCCAAAATGAAATGCAGCCATAGTCATGTCCACTTTGTTTGCCTCCAAATGACAGCTGATTGCTCTCGATCGCGACTGTCTTCCCCTCTCTCTCTCTCTTCTCCCCCCTTCCTCTTCACCCTTTATCTTGCTCTCGCTGTCTCTGTCTCTGTGTTGGTTTCGGTTTCGGTTTTGGTCTTGCAAGTTTCTCAGGTTCTGTGTACGCCGGCGCCTTTAATTGGCATTTGAATGATGTGCACACGCCGCTCTCCTTGCCACAATCCCCTCCCTCTCTCTCTCTCTCACGCTCTCGCTTCTTCCTTCCCTCAATTGATCCTGCGCACAGTTCCTTTAGCAGGCTTATCACTGAGCGCCCAGCGACTGCTCAGCGGCGTCTTATCAAGCTTGTCGATCGGCTGCGGCTGGACGCTTATCTGATGCTCGTTTTGGATAAACGCATCATTATTACTGTCGCCGCAGCGGCGACAGCGATGGCGACGCCATTTGAATTCAAGCGCCAAAAACAACAATAACAAAAACAAAAAGGGTTCAAACAAACAGCGGAACACTCGAAAAACAGTCGGTGGTCGGTTTGGTTGTTGCTTGTTTGTTGTTGTTGCTTGTATGTTGTGTTGTCATTATCAAGCGATCTCAATCGCTGCTAATTAATTTCTAGGCTATTTAAGTTAATTTACATACAAAACAAATGCTCGAGTCTTGCACCCGCGTACAACATTAGCAACAGACGCAGAAGCAGCGGCAGCAGCAGCAGCAGCTGCTTCTGCCAATTTTCACCACGCATGTTGCGTAGGCGTCGACGTTGACGTTGACTGCACTTAATTTTCGTTAATTAAAGCAAATGTCTGTTAAAGGCTGGTGGCACCAGCAACACAGCAACACAGCAAGATGGTGCGGGGGGGGGGGGGGGGGTTGCTGCTGACCAAAGTGGCGGAAAAGCGTTGCAATTGACGTTGGACAACGCCAGCAGTAGCAACAACAACAACAACACTTGATTTCCGTGTCATTAAACAGGGGCAGCAAATGGTTGCAAATGGTTGACTTGACTCTGGGTGACCAGAGCAACATTAAAGATGCACAACACAACAGCAACATCTAGAGCAACTTCTAGAATGAAAGAATTGAATGAATGCGACAAATTAAAGAGTTGTGCGAGTGAAAAGTTGAGGTTTCGAATATATATAGTTACTTTGGCGGTGAATTTGTTTGATAAAGAAATATATTCTTAAGCTAGGTGTGGCATTTAGTAAATTGGTTGAAAGAGGGGAGGTGAAGGTGGGTGGTTGTGGTGCACAAAACTTCGTACAATTGAATGTTGTTGTGAGAGTGAGAAAAGATTGTATGAAGATATTAATATAATCAAGTACATAAAGAAAGTATTAATATAAACACTGGAAAGTAGTATGTGAATAACTGTAGTATATGAATATAAGTTATGAACATTTACAATTGAACGGACGTCCTGCTTAATAATAGGTACCATACGTGACAACAGGACAAGTAACTTAGATATTTTGAACAAATTTGCTAGCACTGAACATTTACCTCGAATATTTTGCAGGAATAGTAATTGAAAGTTATGTTATATAGAATTAAGTATACTTTCTAGATATCTTCTCTCTCAGGTTCATATTAGTTGGACTTGTTCCAAAGTCGTCAAGCAAACACATTTGCATGTTGTACATACAAACATGCATACACTTGGCTCTGCTCTGTGTGTGTTTGCCACAATGTTGCTGGCAAACCAACAAAAATGAAAAAAACACACATCTATGTGATAAAATCAGAAACAACAACAAATCGTATCTAATGGCCATGTGGTTGATTGTGTGTGTGTGCGTGTGTGTGTGTGTGTGTGTATACGGCAATTGCGAAATGTTGATTCCCCAAATGTTATTCGTTCCCGTTCGAGACGTTTTGCGATAAAAACTTAATAAATAAATTGACTTTATGGTTATGGCGCGCCGCAGAGCAGATACTCTCCCATCACACATACGGATACATTCAGATACATTGAGATACATTGAGATACATTGAGATACTCAAATAAACACATGCGGGAGCTTACAATTTTCTCTCTGTGCGTGTGTGCGTGCGTCCTTCTGCTTGTCCTCTCGTCCTGTCGCTTGCGTTCCCTTTGTGTTTGCCACAAATAAAACCATAAATAAAACGCAAACGTCGGCCCAGGCGCAAAATGTATTCATGAGTAATTGTCACGCGGCATTGTGACTGAGCTGAGAGAGAGTGAGGGGTACGGGAGGGTGATAGGATGCTGCAGCAACGATTGTCCCTGACACACAATTGAAGTGTTTTCGGGGGATTTTGGAACTGGACTCTTGTGTGTGAGGGTGGCGACGAACAAACGGACGAACGAACGGACGGAAGCTATCGGCTGAACGGAAGCAACGGCTGCAGTTGGCGTTGTGCCACGTGATCGGAAGGAAGCGAAACTTGCGAATTGATACATCCGATGCAGACAGATAATACAGCCACACAGCTATTAAGATATGTACTGATGTGTTTGTGTATGTATGTATGAATAAATAGATTCATAGATACATTAACCGTTTTCGTTTCATTCAAAATGTCAGCTAATCGTTCGTCTGTCGCTGACTCTGCACTTTTCACTTTTTACGCAGCTTCCGTCAACTACCACCCCCTCTCTTCCCCGTCCCCTTGCAAGAGACACTTCATCATCACCTCCTTCTCTCTTTCTCTCGAAAAGTTGCTGACAAATTAACACTCTGTCTTACAGTTTGACAAATCAATCAAATCGCTGTTGTCCAGTTTGAGAGTGACTGCGCTTTAGTTGCAGCTGAAAACACCATTTATTGGCTGTGCAACTTCCAAATTGTTGTTGTTGTTGTTGCAACTTCTACTCTTAGCTGTTTCTTTCTTCGTAGTTTCTTATTTATTTTTTCTTGGCTTGCACAACAAAAAAAAAAATGTTTGACTGGCGCCACTTGAATAACTTGACGACGACGACGACGAAGACGATGACGCTGCCTGGATACTCTGGACAACTGGACAACAGAACAGAGTGGACGTTGTCTCACAAAATAAAGACGATCCAATCCGAAAAAATCGAACGAGTGCACACTTAAATGCAAAAGGACATGAAAAGAACACGACTTAAGGATTGCCTCTTGGCCTCCATCTCATTCACCTTCTTTTCCTTCTCTTCTTTTTGTCTTTGTTTTTTTTTTGCTTGTGCTTGGGCTGCCAACGCGCTTTTGTTTTAAAAACTGGGGTTTTGTTTGCTGTTGTTGTTGTTGTTTCTGTTGTTGTTATTGGGCATTGAAAGCAGGCCGCAACAGCCGCCGCTGTCGTTTGATCAGAAGCCGATGCCGCCGACGCTGCCGCATCTGAAGCGCGGCGGCCAACATAGTCCAGAGAATCGTCTTTAGCAAGTTATGCGCCCGAGCCTCCTCTTTGTGTGTGTGTGTGTGTTTGTGTGCTTGTGTGTGTACGTGTGCTTCACCTCTCCCATGTTGCCGTAGCCTCTTCAGTGTCTCCGTATCCGTGTCCGTGTCCATTGCCTTGCATGTCCGCATGGGGCAGCGGCGGCTACTTGAGGCGCCACCAGGCGGCGGCGGCAGCAATACAACAATATACAACAACAACAATAACAACAGCAGAAAAAGGAGTAGGGGAAAAAAATGCTTGTCTGTCCTGTCCTGAGTTTCACTTGGGTTTTTAGCTTTTGCTTTCGCGATTTTTGCCCTGGCGCTAAGCAACCAAGGCGCAGGCCAATTGGCGTCAGCCTTCATACCTTTAAGCCTCACTATTTAAGTGTATATATGTGTGTGTGTGTGTAAGCGATGTGTTCGAGTGTGTGTATTGGCAGCAACAACAGTAAATCAAGCAGCCGCCAGCTTAAGCTTCAGCAGCAGCAAAAACCTATTCGGTGGTCTTCCAACTGGCGGCATGTTTCTTGTTTTCATTTTGGCAATTTATTATATTTATATATATATTTATGTATGTCGAGGCATAAATATTAATGGATATGTATATTATTTAGTACTTGCCTGCGATTATTATTATGTTTTATTAGCCCCCACACGCATAAGTGCGAGTGTCTCTGTCTAACTATGTGTGTGTGGGTGGCAGTTGCATTTTAATGCATGTCAAACTGTGCATTCTACTTACTTCAAATATATTTGGTCGTGTGATACTCGGTCGGATACTCAATCCATTTTCTACTAGTTATACGTTATCTGGTTTCCTGAATGGTAAGTCCAAACCGTTCTCGAAGCCAGCCGCTTTGGTATAGCTTACTAACAAAACCAGGTTTAAAAGAAAACAAAGTTGCGCTTCTATAGGCAAAAATGTTTCCTTTTAGTCAGTGAAATAAGTTTATAATTCCGACCTGAAATACACGGAATAATTCATGGAACGGTAGCCATTGCTTTTCTTCGCATTTTATGTTAAGATGGCTCTTGCTTTATTTAGTTTCCGTTTTTATTGGAACAGATCTAAGCCGTAAGTGAAGGTGGTACGTTGCGCGACAGTAGAAGCATGCAATTAACTACTTTGGCGCAAACGAAGCAATTGAAAAGCATTGCTTTGGCCTGCACCAAGCACAGGCAAGCAGCGACTTTTAAAGGAAGCAGCCAAAGGGGGGAGGAGGAGACAGCGACAGAAAACTGAGACTGAGCCAAACGCAGTGCCTAGATAGATTACCAGGTCAAGTGGCTGCTTCAAGGCAGCAAAGGTGCTTGAAGAGATGAGGCAGCAGCCGCAGCAGCAACAGTGGCAACAGCAGAAGCTTTGCTGGTGCAAATTTCAGCCCCCTGGCAAGTGTGCCCATTAGGCAATGACAAAAAAAAATAAATGAAACAAAAAAAGGAAAAAGGAAAAAAGGAAACAAGAAATGAAATGTGAAGCCAAGAAAACATCAAGTGGAAAATACAACAACAATGACAAACAGCGATGACATGGCTTGAAAGTTTGACAGGCGTTGTCCAGCATGATATCCTGGTACGTTGTTTGGGAGAGCAACGGACGCCCACTTTGCTCTACCCGGGATGATGATGATGACAATGCCTTGGGAGCTCTAAAGGTCCTGAGTTGGGGAGAACTGCTGGAATGGGACAGTGTTAGAGCCTGCAGCCAGCAGCTGCCTCAGCCTTTTGCAACTTGTTTACATTCAATTAGAAGTTTTGAAGCCTTTGGCTTGTTTACCACCATCATCAACAGCAGCTGAAGAATTGGAGCAGCTGGACGCGCCAGGTGGGTGGCCCGCTTATTTGCCACTTGCCACACTGGCCCCACTGGCCAAGTGCAATGAACCATCCGATATTGTTCCTGTTGTTGTTCTTGTTGCTTTTCTTGTTGTTGTCGGCCATCAAATTGAGATATTAGCCGTGTGGTATAGAGTCAGACCCAACAATTTGGCCAACACTCATTCATTAACTCTTGCCTTGGTTGTTTGGTATCGTCCGCAATTGCATTCAATTTAGTTAGAAGCAGCAACTCGCAAGCAGCAGCAGCAGCAGCAACAACAACAACCAAGCACCAGATGATCTTCTTCTGGCTACACAACAACAACAACAACAATAACAACAAACAACTTCACTTCCCTCTTAGCGCCGCCGTCCCCTTCTTTAGTCGCGACCATTGCTGATGAGATCTGTGTAAGTGCCTCTCCTCGCTGGTTGGCTGGCTCGTTGAGCTCGTTGGCTCGTTGGCCAGTTGACCAGTGCTCAAAGTAAAACGTCCAAGACACGAACCACGCCAAAATCGATATGACTCGATTAACGTGGTTGGACCATCGTCGCCGTCTTCGTTGGCGTCTTCGTTGGCGTCTTCGTCTTTGGAGTTGTCGTCGTCGGCGTCGTCGGTGGTGCTATTGATGGCCTGTTGCTGCTTGCTGTGGCTCAAAGCTGTCGTTGGTGGCGCTTCGTCTACAGCGAGGGTCACACAAACAGTTGTGCATATATGACAGGATCGCATAGAAATACATATTAAATATTTGAGGTGCTTTAAAACCCCAACAACTCTTCTCCTTGTTACTTCATCTAAATATACAATGACAACCTCAACTTTAACTATTATCAAGATTATACTTTGATTTGTAGTACTGTACTAAAATTCAGATCGGGAATCAATCGATTAACAAAACGTAAGCGCTTATACTCTAGTAAATTCACTAGTTAGGAATGTACTTTTGCTTAGTCAACAAAGCTTTTGTTAGCGTCTTGAATTGAAAGCTTTAAAACGAAATAAACTTTATAAACAACCTTCGTTAGCTGGGGCAGACCCCAGAGCTTATGGGCTGTGTGGCACAGAGACTGCTGAGTCTGTGGCTGACTGTGTGGCAGCTACTTCTACTTCGCGTGGTCGCGTTCATCATTTTGGTGTCTTGTTTTGTGGGTTTCATTGCTTTTTGTTGCTGCACTTAAATAGCTGGGCGGAACTTGATGAGATGATGGGCAATTATCTGCGGGAGGTCCACACACAGAGCCTCTCTTGTCGTAGTAAAAAAAGCCAACAATAACAACAACAACAACAGCAACAGCAACAAAAGCAACGAATGTCTTACAACATTTGGCTGACTGGCTGGCAATGCGATTTTGTGGTTGCTGCGTTGCGCATGCGCGCCAGCTTCAGCGCCATCGCCATCAACGCCTCACACACACACACACACACACGCACACACAGTGTACAAGAGTTTGAGCTGAAGTGCGAAAAGGAACGAAAGCAAAAACGAAATGCAACGAAACGAAACGAAACAAAACGAGATGGAGCCAGGCTTATAGACTGGAGACAATTGACAGAAGACAAAAGAAGGGGTGGGGGGGGGGGAGGATGCAGTAGTAAGGTGCAGGCGCTACAGACGCTGAACACACTTAGTGGCAGCAGCAGCAGCAGCGGTGACGGCGGCAGCCAATCATTGCCTCAAGGCCAATTTGGGGAATGGGCATGCGTAGAAATATTTTGCGAACACGACGCTGATCACGACCAAAGAACTTGAGCCTTTAGGTAGGTTGAAGCCAGGCCTTGGCTGTGGCCCACCCCGGCAAACTGTGGCAACCTGTGGCAACTGGCAACTGGCAACAGCCATCGTGTGGCGTCGGTGGCGGCTCTGACGGCGGCTAACCAAACACGATGAGGCGTTGTTGGCGTCATGAAACTACAAGCAGCCCACGGTGCAATTGACGCTGCACTTTTTCGGAGTCGGCACTGATGCTGTGGTTAGTGCTTCGTCTTCTTCGTTCTACACGATGGCGACGCCAAGGCGATGACAGACGATGACGGCATGGCGGTGTGGCGGCATGCAGGGATGTACTGGACCAGGTGGAAGGGGTGGATGGATGGGACACGCTGGCATCCGATAATTGCTTTAGAAAGTATGCGGCTCTTCAGCCGATTGGTTGGCCATTTAAAAATGTGAATGCGACTGCGAATGCGAATGAGAGTACAAGTACATACATATAAAATATATATACACACATATATATATATATATATTTGTAAGTATGAGTACCCGTTCTTGCATCTGGCAATATTCTTAGTTGCAGTTGCAATTAATTACTTTTGGCTCGTCTGTATTAGCAGCGTCCGCCAAGCTGTGAGAAATGTTTTCTTTTTTCCAGCGTCGGTTAATTGGATGTCTTTACCAGCAACAACAACAACAACAGCAAGGCGGCAACAGCGGGGGATAGAGATCCCTAAAAACAAAGGGTGTACATTTGAAAGAACAGTGAAAGTAATAGTCGACATACAAATCGATTAATCGATTCTCAATAGTAAGATCTTACTTCCAACTAAACTCTTTTTGCTGAATTGATTGATGTAGCGTGGGGCAAGACAGCAGCAGCAGCTATGTCCTGATCCGGCTAACGCTTGTGTGCGTACTTCGTTAGCCTTATCTTGAGTGCATCTGTGTGTGCGAGGAGCTCTTAACCCAAATTAGTACACGCTTAACAAACAAATCAAGGAACAACAAGCCAGCAACAGCAACAGCAACAACAGCAAACTACTCGTGGAATGCGACACACAACAAAAGCCAGCCTTGCTGCTGCAGCTCAGGCAAAGGCTCTTCAGGATGTCAACCCAAAAGAAAAAAAAAATTAAAGCCAAAACAAAAACCAAAAACACAAACACTAAAGCAATAGAGGAGGCGGCAAAGGGGCAAGCAAGCAGCGGTCTTTCGATCTCGTTGCAGCCGGAAACAGTCGGCTATATGATGACGGCGCTGCCATTGATGCATACATCCTAGAGACGAGGTACTACTGCGCTGGCACACTGGCCTCTCTGACGCATCCTGACGCATCGCATCGCATCCTATCGCCTCGTTTTGGTTTTCCATTTTTATTTTTTTCGGTTTCGCTTCGCCTCGGTTCGGTTCGGTTTCGTTTTTGTCAGCCATCCATCACTTCAACTACCTCAAGTGTGTGATTGCTATCAACAGCTTGATTTTAAATTTTTTGCACAAAACAATGCCTGCCGCCAATTCAGAGCGCTCGCATTTTTCCAACCGTTTGCCTGCGTCCTGGCTAACAACGATAACAACAGCAAACAGCAACGGCAGCAGCAGCAGCAGTGAAGCGCATAAGCCGCAGTAGCTCTGTCTAGCTGACTGGAAAAATCAGTAGTTGTTGGGAAATGTGCGGCAGTTGGCGAAAGGTGTACAATAGGATATGCCGTGCAGGATGGGCGCAGGATAAGGATGAGCCATGAGATGAGTATAATTACTTTTGTGCAATTATACGATTAGTTTATAGGCCAATAACTCTCTATGCGTTCGGCTCGATGCTCTCTCTCTCTCTCTCTCTCTATCACTTTGTCTTTCTCTTAACAACATAATTGATGCGCTTAGAAGCTAAAGGAAAGAAAACGCAGGAAGCAAAGCAAAACAGCAGCAGCAAAAACAACAGAAAAGAAGCATAGCAAAGTGAACTAAAGAAAAAACCCTTATAGAAATAATAAGACCTCAAAGAGATTACGCTAACTGGCCCAAGTCATGGTTGCTGTTGAACTGATTTAATCAAAATATATAATATAAGTCCATCCAAAATTGTTGCACACCATTAATAATTGGCCCAGTTGGCACAGTAGTTGACTGGGAGAGGAGGGGAGTGAAACTAACACTTAAATCGCAAGCCATCAATAAAACGAAATCATAACTGGCTTAAGTGGTATATGGATCTGCACCTGCACCACCCAAACGGGGGGGAATTGGATACGATGTGATATTTTCTTCACGCCCATAAAATAAATGTCATCCGTAAACCGTGACTTATTCGAGAGACAAACAAATTACTAAATAAACGCGACGCAACCAAATCAAATAATAAAAATGTATATATAAAGATACACAAGTATATATGACAAGATATAGGACATAGGATTTCATACATTCGACATAGTTGAGAGGACGAAAAAATCTTGCAATCGCCGTGGAGAACGGCAAATGGAATGGAAATTGCACACAAGCGGAAATATCATATGGAGAAATGTGAATGCGATGGAATTGTTCACAAGGCTGCTTAGATATGTTCAGTGGCTTAGACAAAAGGATCAAGGTGTTTAGAGGGTTTCAAATGTATATATACGTGTATATATGTATAAGGAAGAGCCAGAACTCCCATAAAGTAAATTCATTCATTCATATAAAGTATATGTTCTTGTTCAATCGCTATCAGCCAAGTCAATAAATCCATGGACGGTTTGTGTTTCTGTTATTCCGTCTGTTTGAATTACTAAATTTTAGTTATAACACAGCACTCGCAGATTATTTCGCCCATTTGTCCGTCCGTAATGCAGTTAAAATTCCTTGCGGCAATACAGAAATTGTTTTATATCCGTTTACCTTTGCAATCTCATTTCATTAGTTTTTGTTCACCATTCTTGCGTTAGAAATATATATGGGTATATGTATTTGGAACGAACGTCCTGCTGTCTGTTAGTCCGTCCTTTTTTCTGTTCCAAAATTTTCAATTCTAATCGGTCGCTTAGCCATAAGATTTTTTTTTCAAAACCTAACGACGCCACTGCGTCCCATGTCAACAGACTGACCAAGTAAGTGGCTGCGTAACTGTCGTTAAGTCAGTAACCACCGAACCAAGCTGCCACCCTTAGCCTCACACTTAACATCATTCTTCTCTTTGCCCCCCGCCCCGCACGCGTAGCGTCCTCACACCGAAGCCCACATCCGCCACCACAACAGCCACCTCCACTGCCACTGCCACTGCTGCTGGCCTTATACAAAATGTAAATATTTAATTTTGAAACAGTGTAACTAAAGGGATTTGAAACGCGCGTGGACAGCAAACGAGTGCTCCTGATTCAGTTCCTGTTCCCGTTCCCGTTCCCGTTCCAGGGTGCTGCTATCCCCGTGTCCGTGTCCGTTGTATTGCGGCTGGTGACGGACGAAGACGAAAGGGGGAATTCACGCAGTCAGAAATCAACGGAACCCGCAGCTTTCGTTACGGTCCATTCCATGTGACATCGTCTTATGCCAGTCCGCCCCCCGCCGCCTCCCCGCATGCCTCGCTCGCTTCAACATGTGAAAAGTTTCTTGGGTTATTTTTATATGAGTTTTTTTTTTCTCTCATCTAAGACTTGGGCCGCTCATTGTGTTATATCCTGGCCACAATTTGGATACTTTACAGCATTTTGCATGCTGTCCATGAAAGGGGCGCTGCTAAGGAAGATTGACCAGGTCTAACCCAACCTTCCCCTTGTCATGTCACATAACAAATGACATGTAGCCGTGTCCGTGTGTATGTTTGTTCTTCTGCTTGCTCCTTTTTTTATTGCTAAATAATATCGAGATAAGCAACGCATTAGGTCAGATGAGCAGGGAGAAGCATTTCAGGCCAAGGCTGCGGGTCCCCGGGGCGTCCTTTGCGCTCTAGGTGGGCCACACTGCGGGCAAAGGATGGAGAGAAATGTAGGTGGATGGACGGGATGGGTTGCCTGGTGGATAAAGAGCCAGCCAAATCTCTGTTTAAAATTTTGCAACTTTTTAATCGATTGATTGCTGCCATTTTAGTTTTCATGCGGGAATTAAATCGCACGCACGCACGCCTTGACTCAAATTGCCTTTCTCTTTCTGCCCTCCCCTTTTCTAGTTTGTTTTCTAACCCATTATATGTCCAACTGTCCAGCAAAATCTGCTTCTAGCTACTGATATAATCAAATTGCAAATTGGCTCCGGCTTCCACTTGCTGCAAATTTCAGCTTTAGATTTCATTTCAAGATTTCTACGCTGGTATTTGCATTAAATTTAATATTTTATTTGTTAAGGCGCAGTTTTTTTATGCTTTTGAACTTAAACTATTAGTGTTTATATTTTAAAGTATTGCATCTTTATAATGGATTTGCATGTGTTCTTTCACAAACTCTTTGTTATCTACTACGATTAACTTCTTAGAATTGATTTCATTTGTTATTTCAAGGGCTTTCTATCTATCTACTAATCGAAATTCCTTACTACTTGTTTTATTTGTGGGAGAACAGTTTAGTTCCAGTTCCATTCTTAAAATAGCTTCGTGCTCGGACTTAATCGTGTCAAGCGTCTAACACAGGTGCATATAAATATTTAGAACTAAACAATATATATTTTTTTTGGATCAAGAACTTTTCAAGAACGTTTCATCATACACATCCAAAAAGACTTTGATCGGTTAGGTCGTTTCTCTTTCTTTCTCAACATCCATTCATTATTATTAATCAGTAACTTAATTTGCCAGAATGTTTGTTTAGTGTTCAAGAAATCAAATCATTTAGACAGAAATAAGTTGAAGGAAGGAGAAGAATAGAGTATAAATATTTGATACTATTATAATTGATACGAAATCCGAGCTAATGCAATTCTGAGGATTAGACTGATAATAACAATGGTCTGGCAAAGTGAATCCCGTTGAAGCAATACCAAAATCGTTTTGTTAGAAGTAAAACAGTTTTTGGTCACTGTCAGCCATCGCAAATCTCGTGGATCATTCTTTAGCTGTGCCCCCGTCCCCCTCGTGTTTGTTCCCTTTTGAATCTTTCGCTTGATGCCTGCTGCGTGTAATCTTAACCATAATCAAATGTTAAACAAAATGCCTCCGGCCTACAGCACAGCGGGTAGCTTTCAGCAATAACAATAATAACAGCAACAACAGCAACATAAGTGACAACATACACAGGCAGAAAGAGAGAGAGGGAGACATAGAGAGACAGGGGCGACAGGTCACACCTTTTCTCTGTGCGGCAATGACTATGCAAATGTGAAAGAACATCAGCAGCAGCGGCAGTGGCAGGAGCAGGAGCAGGAGCATCATCCACGCATTTAGTTAATTTTGCAAGCGAGGCAAAAGGACAACAATTTAATTTCCAAAAGCCATAAAAAAGATATAAAATGTAAACAATTGTTTTAGCAACAATTTTTGCTTCATACTGCGCCTGGCGGAGCGCAAAGTGACAGCCGTCGCTGCCAATGACAGGGCTAGCCCCCTCTCTCAGCAGCAGCAGTGTCAGTGTCATCCCCTGTCGCTAGCAGAAGCGGCGACGCATCCTGTTGACGCCTGCGACTGGCTGACTCTGTCGACTGTCTATTACGGCCCGTTTGCTGTTGGCTTTCTATCTAGCGCTGGCTTTTTGGCTGCCAGCAACGCGTTTCCTTTTTCCTTTTTTTGTTTTTTTTGTTTTTTGCGTGACTGTTTATTGAGGCAAACCCATATATACACCCAGACACCACCCACCCATTTGCTGCTTACCCATAACGCTGCTGCAACCCTCTCTTGCGCATAAATCACAGCAACAGCGACAAACTCGTCGCATGCAAATCCAATAGTCACACAAAAAAATACAAAAAAAAAAAAACAGAATCAACAAACAAACAATTTTTGGGAGTAGCTTTTGACTTTGTCGCCGCCTTATGCGTCGAAAAGGGAAGGGGAGGGGTACGGAGGCCTTGGAGAGTTTTTTTTGGGCAACACCCCGCGAATTTAAATGCAATTTGCTTTGACTGCACATAAAAGTCACAAAAGCAAATTTAGCTCGAATGTAGCTGGCAAAACGGCTTGACATTGTTGGGTGAGGTTTTGCAAGATTGAAGAGGTGGAGGAGGAGGAGGAGGAGTAGGAGGAGAAGAGTTGGTCACTAAATGTTTGCCCTGTTTGGCAATCAAAAGCTTAGCACGGCCGCAACGAACGTGCGTAATTTGGCAATTGTAATCCTCTACACTCCACCCCCAACCCCAACGAAAGAAAGAAACGCCCCCCGCCCCTTCTGAATACACAGCTTAGATATCTAAGCCAGCCACAAAACTTGTCGGCATATTGACAGACAATCAACCACTTGAAAAAGCATACGGCTAAATCAAAGCCACAAGACAAGTTATCACAGCTTTTCATTATGAAGCATTTAAGCAAACTTTCCAATCCCCCCCAAACCCCGAAGACCGAAGACCGAGAAACCCTAAATCCGTAGCCAAAAGCTAAAACATTACCGAAACCGAAACTGATGCGAACCGCGCACCCTTGCGGTCGCTCTCAGGGGTTGATAGCTAACGGATATGAGTTTCTTTTTATTCTATTTTTAATACCCTGTAGCTGCAATTTATCTGCATTGGGTTATAAATATAAGCAATATAGTTATTGGGTTTTGTCTAAACTTTTCCAAAGATCTCCAAGGTGGCAAAGCTTGTTCTTGTTTGTACCAAAAATCAATAATTGGTTATTTTACAAAGCATTTGTTAACTTTCTTCATCTAAAGGACATCTCATAGGATATGCTCTTAAGTCGAATACTATCGACAAGAGCCTTACTATTGGTTTCCTTTTTTTTTCATTTATTTGTGTTTTTTTTTGTTTTTGTTTCGTATTTCGTTGCTGCTGGTCTCTCGCAAATTAAATTAGATGCTTAATATGCAGCGAACGTTTCATTTGCTTTGCGGCTAGAAATCAACGTGGAAAATTAGGCAAACAAACAAACGGCCAAACGGTAGCTCTGGTAGCTGGAGACCGAATCGGGTTTCGGCTATTGCTATTGCTATTGCTAATACCAGGCGGGGGCGGGGGCGGGGGCGATGTGGCAATTGGAATGGGCAACGCGCAATGAGCAATGGGCAATGAGAATGGTAGCGAATGCCTTAGGCGAGCCACCGGCTGTTTCTCAGTTAGAAACACGACTTGGGCCCCGCCCACAGCTTAACCTCTAATGAGGCGCATTACTTTTGTTTGGCCACGGCACAAGCGGGAGAGAGAGAGAGTGAGAAGGGTATAGAGGAGGTTTGAGTAAGATGGAGAGTCAAATACAAAGATTTGAAATCATTATCCCGTTAAAACTTATCTTATTTGTTTGCGGCTTTGTCTATTTGGGTTTTCTGTTAATTTCATGTAAACATTCTTTGATACTCTCCGCACTTTGACCAACCGCAAATAAGTATATAAATAAATATTCTGTATTATCTGTCGAGTTGAATTGAATTTTAATTTCGATTTCTTATTTGACATTCTGTTAACATTTACAATTTTAAAAATGTAATTCTATGTATATTTTCTAACATTACCAAAGCCTTAACGTAGTATATTCATGTCCGTTGTTCAATGATCACAACTAAGCCCGGCAATATAGGGGAAGTCTAAAGTAATACAATAAAAGAAAATTTACCTCCGATTTTTTTATCTCCCTCTCCAGATGCTAGTTCTAATACAACTCTTTCAGTTTCTGATAGTTCAAGAAACTAACAACCTCCTTCTTACTTGGCTAGTAGTTCTTATTAATCTATACCTTAATAGCCTTTCTTTTCCTTCCCATGTCATTGAAACTTGGTTAAGGCAAGACATCCTAGACTTTTCTTCGGAGACACTTATATAAGGTGCTTCCATATGCATGGATTTTCTTGCTGGTAGGTTGGACAGAAGGTTAATCGGTTTTACAGTGTTACCAATATGGTGATTGGTATCGCTTATCCGGAGAAAAAGAAAAGTATAAATAAACATATTCGTGGTTACTCCGTACTAATATTGATTCACTAAAATATTTGAATCGATTTAACATCTCAGAAACCTCAAAAAAAGAAACATTCGTGATTTTTAATTAAGTCGAATGTCCTTTTCGGAATAAATATATAATTTGAATTTTGAGAAATTTCGCTAATAATATAATGAAAATAAATTAAATAAGATGACCAGTGAAGCGATTTGAACAAGTTCTGATGTTAATACTATATGCCTGCTCTTTAACTTAAAAACTGATTATACTAATTCTTAATATGATGGTTGTTAGAAATAACTATATATTTTATAGTTGACTTAACTACGTTTCATAGTTAAAAACTGCATAATGAAATGAACTATTTTCAATGTTAATTTTCGTATAGTTTTTTCTCTGCGTGTTATTGATTTCCGTAAATTTTGATTGCCTTTTTGCTGTGTGCTTGTTTAGAAGGTATCAAAAGCGCAGTCCCAAGAGCTCAAGGACTTTGAAGGACAATAGCAATGCTGAAAGAGAGAGTAAAGCGCCAGCTCCTCCACTGACGGCTATGAATGCCAGGAAGAATATACACCTCGGAATAGGAAATGAAGAGGGGCAAGTAAAAGCTTATAAATTTCAGCTACCGTAAATTAAGTAAGGGGGGAGGGGGGAGTCTCCGCTGCTGTTCTACCATTTGCCAGATGCTTGACACTCAGAAACCAATAAATGACCAGAAAGATGTTGCGCTCAAGCGATGGTCAGACTTGCGAGCTGTGTGTGTGTGTGTGTGTGTGTAAGCAATAACTAGCTCGGAACTTTTGTTAAAGTTTCATTTTGAAAGCCAGCAGCTGGCCGCAAATTGACCTTAGCCATAGTCAGTCAGTGCCCAGCTTTGGTTGTTGGCCAGTCATATGCAAATTTGTTGATTACTCCAGCTCGCTCTCCATCCAGCTCCATTCAGCCTCAGCTTAAGCTACAGTTTCAGAAGCAATGTTCGACTGGTCAACCACAAGACGAAATGCGGTAGAAAACCACACAATAAATGGGCATAAATTACAAAACATGATGAAGCCCCCAATGGGAAGCAGTCCCAGACTCAAACTCAGACTCAGACTCACAGCTCAGACCAAGGCCCAAAGCCAGACCCCGACGCCGACGCCGACGTGGTTAAGGATGTGAGCTGTGATTGTGATTGTGATGTGCGCAGTTGCAAAAATTGATCATTTTCTTAGTCGGACTGACCGACTGGCTGAATGGCTGGCTGACTGTGTGGCGCCATCGAGTGCGGCGTTGCCACTTGAATTTTTGATTTAACAAAAGTCTCATTTGTAAAACGTTCAAAAACTTTGGCAAGCACAACTACCTTAATATTCAGATACGACTTGTTACAAGTCAAGCAACAAGCAAGTAACGCATAGATAACCTGTAACTAGTCCTGGATCCACACACATTATAATATTATCAGCAATTTTTGCTTATTATTATGTCATGTTAATTAAGCGAATATTTCAAATCCCTTCATCAGAGTAGAAGAAACTTCGCAAAAATTGAATTTCCAGCATGGGATTGTTGGTGAAAATAATAATCTAGGGAAACAATATGACGATTTAAATATTCCTTACTTGATCCATTGACGGATGTCGAAGATGTTTGTTATATATACACAACTTTATTTTACCCTTCCTTCTAGTTGCAGGGTATCAAAAAGCAAACGCGGGTGGGCATAAAGGCGGTGGCAGGGTAAAACAAAACAGCTAGAGAGGGGGGTGGGGTGGGGGCTAGGCTGCTGTTGCTGAAAATCGAAGCGGAGGCCCGCAAAACTTTTGCACAACAACTGGGCAACAATAATAATGTCACGTTTATCGTGTGCAGCTAATTACTAACAAAAAGATAGTTTGTAATCCTACACAGAGAGAGCCTCCAGTTAGCTAGCCAAGTTAGCCAGCCAGCCAGACAGCCAGCTATCCAGTCAGGCATTGAGTTGGACGACGGGCCGAGAGAGTCAGCCAAGCGTGTCCAAAAGTGCCCCTAGGACAACCGAACAACCAAATAACAAATACAAAAACAACAACTAGATAGTGCTGTTGTTGTTGTTGTTGATGAGGACCAGTAGCTGTTTGTCCGTTTTGTTAGCTTGTTTCTTGTTGTTATTGTGGTTGTTGTTGTTGTTGATGGTTAGTTTTTGGTAGGCAACCCGTTGCCGAAAACTTCTTGGTTCAAAACATGTGCAAAAATCTTTGGCAACGAGTTTGCTGCGCATTAGCACACGCCTGAATTTCTTGGCTCAACAATACAACAACAACAACAACAATAACAAGAGCAAGAACAACAACGGCAAACTAAGTTAATGCAAATCTAGCCACACCCACTCGAAGAGAGGGCGGTGGGCTAAAAAGTTTTTGCATATTGCCCAACAGCTGCGCCGGTTGATCAAACCCGTCCAACCCCAACCACCCAACCACCCATCCAGCCATGGTTGTAATTTGCTATTGTTGCCAGTTTGTTGGCCAAGTTTGTAGTTTTGGCCAACGAAAAGTTTTGCACCATAAGCCGCATTAGACGCATTCCACTTGCTGCTACAGCCAGCCTGTGTCCAATACTACTATATACCCAAGATAAAGCGTTAGTTCATTTTTATATTTTGTATAAACTGTTCTTTTATTTTATTGTATATAAATATATATATATATGTTTGCACACTGTATGTTTGTATATCAAGTTTAACGATAGTACACAAAAAATGCGTATAAATATGAATATAATATGTAAAAGGTTAGCTAATTATTTTTTTTTGTATGCGTGTTATTTGTGCAATCTTAAATGATTGCCCAGCACAGTATGTTAACAAGTTTTTTTTTCCATTCATATATAAGGCAAAGCAGTTTTCGATGATATGAATATCGGGCAAAGGACTGAGAAACGAGCAATCATTTTCAATATGCACGGCAATTGATGTGCGTTCAATTTTTAACAAGGTGATATAAAGTATTTGAGGAACATCAAAAGTCCAACAGGACTTTTAAATATATATATTATATATGTGTAGAATTTTATCCAAAAAAAATTACGTTTCTTTTTTTGTTCTGTCAAATTTTACAGAATTCCTTTTAGCCAGGAACTACTGTAAATTTTGATAGTGTATCCAAAATAGGTTTGGCAGCGCTTTTCCAATAGTTTGATTTAAAAAAGTATATATATATATATATATATTAATTGACACAGTCAAACAAAAAACATCAACTGTAACATATATCAAGTTCGATAAATATACCGACAACCAACATCATCGATGAACACTCGGAGCAGTATTACTGAGCAAAAAAAATAACATCGCATTTGCTTTCTCATTCGTTCACTCGCTGACTCACCGATCTTACTTTCTCCATATACATATACTATATAATGTTATAAAACTAATATCGCTTTGCAATTGAGACTCAAAGATGCACAAAAGAGAAACGAACGAGCGAACGAATCAAAGACAAACAAAACGCACAAACAAACATAACACCCTTCCAGAACGAACATTTTTGCTTGGATGTAATAATAATGGGTGGAGGACGAATGGGCTGAACTCTGAACGAATTGGCTCACTGGCGTGTCATCGTCACATTTGAATTAAACGAGAGCAGATCTGCCTGGTCGGGTTTGTCGCGAGTCGCATGGTAGGCGGCGCGTTCGCGATCCGGGAACTTGGTGGGCAGGTTGGGCGAGTGCAGGTTAACCTTGGCCTCGAACCGCACGCCAGCCACCTCCACCTCGTAGTGCCCGGACAGCACGTAATCGTTGCTCACGGCCAGCTCTTGGCCCTGCTCATCAATATTGCGCACAAATCCCAGGCAGACCTGCTTCTCGAACGTATAGCCATATCCAGTTGTTGTTGTCATGCCCACATAAACACCATCTCTATAAATGGGCTCGCCACCCCAGCACCACATGTCCACCTCATGGTCATGATCGTTAAGCAGCAATTGCACATACATTCGCTTCACTCCCTCCTCCCGCTGTTTAAGAAGCGCTCTACGTCCAATGAAGTCAATTGGTTTCTGCAAAAGCACCAAGCACCAAGAATAACATCAATATTTCAATAGTCAACCGATATCCACTTACATTGAATTTAACACGCCAGCTGCGTCCGCACTCCAACGGCGTGGTAAACGTATCCAAGTCCTGACCCCAGAACGCATAGAACTTCTCAATGCGCAACGCTCTTGTCGCATAGTAACCTGCACATATAGCACAATAATATAAATATCCTTGCATGGAGGTGGAAAGGACATACCCGCATGCTGTATTTGAAACTTCTGTCCAGCCTGTTTCAGTCGCGAGTAAACATGCAGGGCATACTCATTTGGTATATACATAACATAACCCAGCTCTCCAGTGTGCGTTATGTTAAGAGCACGAATGCCATCAGCTAGGCCCACATCGAGTTCCTGTTCCAAGGTGAATCGTATCGAATAGTAACTATAAGTAACGATATGTACAAGGATATGCTTACCTTGTAGGTAAAGAAGGGAAAGCTCTTAGCTGAAAGATCTGTGTCTGTAAGTTCCGAGAGCAAAATACGCGAATAGGGGCCTAAAATGCATATCGCCGTATACATAGAAGTCACGTCCGCCACATTGACCTTTGGGCGCAAATGATCGGGCATACATTTGCGTATCCAGCTCATCGCGCGGGTCTGTTGTATGGTAGGAGCAATCATCATGTAGCTGCAAATATAAATGAGGGTTATTAGCGAGCTTCTAAAGAATCGTTAGTTTGCTATTTAAAATCTCACTGGCGTTCCGATAGACGTGCCAAGGAGCAATCGTTCTCATAGCCACCATTATGATTCTGCATGCCCGTGTGTATTATGGAGCCAACAGCAACATCCACATCGTTGGAGCAAAGATATTGCAACAGTTCGACAACCTCGTTGCCCTTCGACCACAAATCAAACTTTGTAAAGGAGCTGTAGTCGGCAATGCCGATGCGCTCACGACAGGCGCGATACTCGGTCGCCACATGATCAAACCATGGCGGCTTTCCGAACGTGCGCGTCTGTGAGATGCGAAAGCGCGGAAGTCCAAACTCATCTGCAAAACAATGCAACAAGCATTAAATTAATAAATATGATTTTAAGGCGATCAATATATGTAAGTAAAGCACCTTGCTTATCACTCGGATCAAAGTAGTTGGGTCGCTCGTAGCCCATGGACTGTCCGAACACTGCGCCCGCTTCCTGGAGTTGTGGATAGATAGGCGACATGCGCAGATTGCGTCCGGTTTGGAACTCATCGAACGGATAATTGATTTCAAAGTGTTTTCCGGGCGCCTCTTTGCAGCGATCACGCAGAAACTTGCGATTGTTGTGCAGCCCTAGAAAACGACTGATGTCGAGTATGTGCAGATCCAAATACGTGGAGCCCTTTGTGATGAGATCGGTAAGTACGCGCCCGATACCACCAGAGGCAGACACGCCCATCGTCTTATTGCCGGCAGCCACATAATAGTTTTGTATTTCAGGCGCCTCGCCCAAAATCCACTTACAGTCCGGAGAGAAGACTTGCAGCGAATTGGTCAACCGGTCCAGTGATGCCTCTCGGAACGAGGGCACGCGTTGCAACAGGGCGTCGAGTAGCTCGTGAAAGTGATCCCAGTCGGGTGGATACTGTCGCGCCTTCTGCGATAGCGGTATGACGCCGTCCTCGTAGACCATCTTAGCCTCACGCTCGTAGCCTCCAGCCAGGATGTGTCCCTCGCACTCGCGAAAGAAGATGCGTCCGTCAAAGTCGCGCACAAACGGCGTATATGGATCGAGATTTTCGATGGGCTTTGTGTGCAAATAATGATGTTCGACAGCCTTGAGAGGTACCTTCACCACCGGCTTAGACAGTGTGCCCACTTCGCGAGCCCAGAAACCGGTGCAATTCACAAAGTAGTCGCAGTCAACATCGCCAGCAGTGGTTTCCACGCGTGCCACTTTCCCATGGGCGCTGTGTATTTTCTTAACGGCACAGTGCTCCACAATGCGCACGCCAAGACGGCATGCTTCCTCGATGAATGCCTGACATACCAGGCGCGGATCACAGACACCATCCTCTGGTATCCAGAGGCCACCCTCGATACCGTCCAGCGAGAGCAACGAACAATGCTGCTGACACTGCTCGGGCGTGAGTATCTCACAGTTCATGCCCCAGGCCACAGCGAGCGACTTCATTCGATGAAACGAGGTCATACGATCAAAGGTGCGCGCCAAATTCAGGCTGCCCACCTGCCTCCAACCGGTGGGTAGTCCCCGTTCTGTCAGCTGCTTAATTAAATCAATTGAGTACTCCGCCAGCTTAAGTTCTGTGTAGCTGGGCTCAAAGCGCCCGGCCAGGCCGCAGGCGCTCCAAGGAAGCTCACCGCCAACACCATCCTGTTCAATAAGTAGCGTCTCGCCGCCCCAACCCTGCAGGCCTAGATGATAAGCCACCGAGGCGCCAGTGATGCCGCCGCCACAGATGACCACACGCGCCTTGCCTGGCAGATCTCCTGCCAAATGTTCATGCAGTTCTTCGGCTTGCTGTGGCTGAAATTTGCGCTTTCTCAATACCCGCTCATCGGATGCATCAGACGTGGTACTCAGCATGCGGCGGCCCAGTCGTTGTATAAACAGTTGATTAGCGTTAGCTCCGCTGCTGGCGGCATGTTGGCAACACGCAACGCCACGGAGTAACTTGTGCATTGTTCTTGTTGTTTCTACTGCTATTGGTGTTGTTATTATTATTGTCTCGTGCCGTACGTATTGAAGTTGAAGTGCAGCCAAGTATCGATAACCAATCGACGCGCCACCATTAACAGCTGTAACGAGGGCTACCTAATTTCGATACTTAAAAGTATTTGCCTTTCTGAGAAACAATATTTAATATTCGCTTAAATAGATTTAAATAATATAAAGCTATTTATATAAATAATATTTAAGTAATGTTTGGCTATAAATCAGCGGTCGGGGAACTTTTTTATTCATTACCCCAAAATATTTTTGTTTAAGTTGATATTACCCCATTGCGGTTGCTTGGCCGCTGTGGTGCGGAAACAAATAAGGTTGATGCATTGGCTTAACTTCCCTCTAAAAATAATAAAAAAAAGTATACATACTTTTAGGCAGATCGCTTATTCTTACTTATATATAAATTTTCGACAAAAAGGACATTAGATTTTAAGCCATAACTTGAACATTTCCTTAAAGATCTTTAAGGAAAATACATTTTTGAACTTACAGCAACAAGATCTATCGATTTGCTTACAAGGATCTCCAGGATTCGCGAACAAAAATTTTCGATCCATTTAAGCATTAAGTTAAGTATAAGCACATAAATAATTACATACATCTAGTGTAGAGGAGCAACAAAAACAATAATAAAACTATATAAACAACAAACAAATTGTACAAGCAAAATTATGCAAAAGTTTCTTTATTCTCTTTCCCATTGAAGATAATGGATCTAAGATTTTTAGGCAAATCGTATGATGAAACAATAAAAAAAAAGCCAGCCTAAAAGTATGCAAATATATGAGAATTGTCATGTAACTTGTTTAATGTTGTTATTTTATTCGTAACCAATCGCGTGACCAACAAGTATTTGGATCTCTAGATATCGCAGCTATCCTTAAATGCAGTTCGATAGAGCTTTTCCATGCGGATCCAACGCACCATGTTTTTTAAAAATCCGTAAAGTTTCGGCCGATTTATACTTATATAAAAATTTTCGGCAAAAAGGACATTAGATTTTAAGCCATAACTTGAACATTTCCTTAAAGATCTTTAAGGAAAATACATTTTTGAACTTACAGCAACAAGATCTATCGATTTGCTTACAAGGATCTCCAGGATTCACGAACAAAAATTTTCGAAAAATTTTACAGGGGGTAGGTCAGAAAAAATTTAAAAAATTACAAAATCGTCAATAACTCGGATATTTTAAGGACTATCCGGATGTCCTTTGGACCACAGGTGGGCCTAGGCCAGCCAAATCGAGAAAAGTAGTTCAAAGGACGATAGTCCTTCAAACAGCTGAAATAAAAGGATAAATGTTTAAACCAGAAAATTGGTTATAACTCGGCCAAATCATAAAGGATTCGCATGTGTCCTATGTCAGAAATTTTGTTTTGACCAGGGCTACCAACTGGCCAAAGGATACTCAAATCGTCCTGGTGGTTTCCGAGAAAACTGCACTTTTATGGTTTTTTATTATTTTCGCTCGGCCGTAGAGTGAAATTTTTACAAGTGTTTTTTTTTTAGATGGCCCCATAATCCTTGAATGCAGTTCGATAGAGTTGGTCCTTGAAACTCTTACGCAACATGTCCTTTGAAAAACCGTAAGGATATAAGTGGCTTAGGACTATTTAAAAAAAAAATTCAACACATTTTATTTGAGGTGATGTGCCCCTGAAAGTATGCTGCAGCTTTTATATCCGACTGCAATTCATCCAATACAGCAACCATAATTGTGGTGAATGGCAAACCAAATTTCCCACCGAAGACTAAAACCATTTTTGTGTAATTTAAATCAATTGTTATGTAATTTATTCATACGCTATGTAAATATAATTTGTTCACAACTGTTATATAATTATTATTATTACTTTTTTTTGCACTTTTTTTTTGTGATTTTTGTTATAATTTAATTTGATTTTAAAGCATTTGCTTCCAACAATTGTTAATCATTATCAATTAATCAATCATTTCTGTATAATTCACATGATTTCGGTTTGTTTTTATTGTGAATAAATTTATAATTATAATTTGGTTTGACTAACAACTACATAGACGACATAGATGTACGCTGGGTTCTTGACTTAAGATCTCACGAGTTTAGAAATGTTAACAAATGTACAGACTTATATATTGTGTTATTACAATAATAATATAATATGCATTGAAACTGTTGTAACAGGAGATTGAAGCATACATACTTCATTAAAAAAAAAACTCCACAAACATCCACATTCATTCATGGCTAGAACAGTTCCCTTGAGGAGGATACATACGACGACATGTTTTGGTAGTTTGGTATTAAAAAAAAAAGACCCGAAAATAAATATATTAAAATACAATCTTAAGTTAATTTTTAAAAACGGCACACTCTAAAATTCGTCTTGCTTCTCGCTTACTGTAGTTATTTTTTTTCTTTTCTTTTTTTGATTACTCATATTTTGTTTTTGTTTTTCGTATCTTTTTTGATTTGCAACTCTTTTGTCCACGATTAAATCTGTTTAAGGAAGAAAAAGTGCGCTAAGTTTTTATACCCTAAACCCATTGAAAATGGATAAATAGGGTATATTGGTTTTTCTTTTGTTTCTCATTTAGCTAAAACATCTTAACACATTTTCTTATGGTTTTTTGATTCCTTTTTGTTATGCTGCAGCTGTATTACATACGTTTTGTTTTATTTTATATATTTTAAATTTTTATTTATTCGATAATAATTATGTTAATAATAATTTTATCATTCGCCTTCGACTTAGTTGCTACAAGTATTGTTAATATCTGCCTTATAACTGCGCATTTGCTCAATTTTATTTGGTATTTTTGTTGTTGTTGTTGTGGTTTAGTTATACTCTATATTGAATCTCTTATTTATTAAAAACTATTTTGGCCTTATAGGGTAGACGACACTACACTACACACTACTACTTTGTGAAACATGTTTTCTTTGTTTTTATAAGTTTTCGTTCATTTGTTTTTTGTTTTTTTTTTTTTAATTTTTTATACGCAAAAAAAAGATTGAGTAAACCACACACATATATATATATATATATGTATATGTATATATAAATTGCTGTTGCAGTTCTCTACTTATAAATATAACGGTAAACGTTCTTATATACAAGTGTAAACAGCCTGTAACAATCAATCAATAATTGTTGCCAAATTCTGAACGAACTAATTTTCGGTGTTTGTTAACTTGTTTTGATTTTTTGTTATTGAGCAAAGTTTTGTGTGCAACAATTTGTGATAACTACACTTAGAGAAAGACTAAGCGAGAAGGGGCAACTACTAACTGAATGGTAGTGGAGGGAGTGGAAGGGTAGGTGGCATGTTGTGGGGCACACAAATATGTTCTATGGAATGTTACTGTATCTTTTCTATACGTATATCATTAAAAAATTTTATTTTTATATATATTCTTTTTTTGTTTTCTTTGTGCAACAATTTCAACTTCTTGTGTGTATGGAAAAGAGATATAGAGAGAGATAGAGACAGAGAGAGTTTGGGAAGAGAAGCTGGTAGAACTTTTCTTAGAAATATGTTCAACTTGTGGACTATATAAAAATTTGTTTGAGCGGAACGAATGAGACACATACGGATTTTTATGTTTTTTTTTTTGTTCTTTTATAACTATGCAAAATATTTGCCCTGTTCACATTTCAGAAAATGTTTAGCTTGACGTTCTCTTTATTTGCTTTAAAGTACATATTTCATTAGATTTGATTTTTTGTTTTTGTTTTTGTTTATTTGCATCTGCACAGCAGAGTTTAAACTTCATATCAATTTCCATTTGTTAACAATGCTCCGCTTTCTTTAGCATTTCGTTTCGTTTTGTTTCTTCTTTATGTACGTATATATACTATATTTAATAATGTGTGTGTGTGTGTATATCATTAAACTCTAAACGATTTATATATGGCTGTGCTTAAGAATTGCTTTTTATAATAATTAATTATTTGGGGTTTCTTCCTATCTCTTTATGCTTTTTTTTTACATGTATACCTGTATATATATATGTATATACATATGTAAAACTTTAGTTATATGTAATGTACATTAATTTGTGGTTTCATTTGTCCATGCAAACGTCTTTTGTTGTTGTAGGAGTATGTAGTACTGTATGGTTGTATGGTATGTAAGCTTGTATGTATTTTTGTGTTATGTTATGTATATGTATTTGTATTTGTTTATGTATAAATATGTATATATCATTTTTAGAATTGATTTGATTTTTGTATATAAGAGGAGCATATACATATATATATACACATTTATATATATATATATATATATATATACGCCTAACAAATTTGATTTAAATGCAGTTATTGACCTGAACATTCGCTAATAATATCATTGTTGTTATTATTATTATTTTGTTTTGTTTGAATTAATTATGTTCTTTTTATTAATATACGTATTTCATAATGTATGCATATATATATGTTTGTATGTATGTATGAATGTTATGTTATGTTTATGTATGTAAATATATATTTTATTTTGTTTTTGTTAGATTGTAAAATAGTTAAACATTCCTTTTTTGCTTTATGGCTTGCAGTTTGATTTTTTCCTCATTCAATTTTCACTTTTTTTATTGCTTGGCTGCAGTTTTTCTTTTCTGCTTCTTCTCTTTCCAACATTATCAATGTAATAATAATTACAGTTGTTGTTGTTGTTGTTATTGTTTGTGCTTTGATTTGCTTTTGTTGTTTATATATTGTTGTTAATATTGTGTTTTTAGTTTTTCATTAGATTTCTGACGTCACAAAAAATTACGAACATTTCGCTGCTGTTGTTTGCAGTCTCGCGACGGATTTTTAAATAATAAACAAATTGGAAAAGAAAGACCACAGATACTATTTAAAATAAAATATTATTTTTTGGTATTTTTAAGGGAGGTTTGTCGGGGTGGGGGGTTAGAGCGGGTGGTGGGTGGCGGGTACCTTGCTGAGTTGCATATATATAAATAAATAATCATGACTTAAACTAACTAAATTTAAATAGTATAAACACATCTATAATTATAATAATAGTAAGACATACATTAATGTATAAGTATATATAGTTAAAAAAAAAAAAAAAGGTTTCGACAATAATTCTATATATGTATATATAACAATAGGCAACAACACGGAGCAAACAATTGTTGATTTGAATTTGGCAGTAGCTGCAACAAACTGCTGCAGGTGTGGCAACTGTAACATATTCATTTTGAGTGAAAACCAAGGCTGGCGCTTTAGAAGGGAAGGGCAGGAGCGCGGCATGTACAAGTATGTGTGTGTGTGTGTGTGTGTGCATGTTTGTGTGCATTTGCATGAGGCACGGCTTGTCGTCAACTTGCAACATTCAATTGCAAACATTTACTTTTTTTAACTTCTTCACTTAATTGAACAGATTTACGCATAGATTTACATTTAACATGGCCAATTGGCAATTTATATCATTTAAAAGGTACAAGGGGCGGGCAGTGGAAAAAATGACGGGCGGTGCAAAAGGTTGGGGTCAAATGCTTTCTGGAGGGGGGGTCACATTTAGGCAATATTTCGTTTTTGTTTTTACTTTTTCAAAGGTGTTCTGTGTTTTTGTGTGTGTGCAATTTTCTTATTATTAGAAAAATCCGCAACGCTAGTTGGCTCCATCGTCGTCGTAGTCGTTGTGGTCACTGTTGATGTTGTAGGTGTTTAGCGCGTGCGCCGCCTGCGCGTTGCTCCACCACCACCACCACCATCAGCACCACCACCACTGTGGTCGCCGTCGACGTCGTTGTAACCAACTTGTCGCGGGCTGGACAATTTTTATGACGTCTCTAAAAATCATACTTTAAACGTTTTCTCTCGTCGTTGCTGCTGCTGTTGTTGCTGCTGCTGCTGCTGTTGGTGGCTGCGATGCGACTGTTGCTGTTGCGGCTGCTGTGTGCTGCCGCTATTAGCTGCAAGCAAGCTCATTGAGCCAGCGCTACAAAGCGCCGTTGTTGCTGTCGCATCCTCGCAGGCATAGCTTGCAATGCGATGATCACTGCGCGAACGTTCCCGATCGTGAGTGCGATGATGATGTTGCTGCTGTTGCTGTTGTTGCTGCTGCTGCTCGGTAATAGCTGCAACAACAGCTGCTGCTGCTGCTGCCGTTCCCCCACTGCGTTTGCTGCTGGCCGCTTGCTGTTGCGACCGACGATTACCGAGTCGCTTCAGCTCGTAGTCACGTGCATCTGCAACATCAAAAGTGGCAGCACGTTGCTGTTTGCCATGACGTTGCTGCTGGTGCTGTGTGGATTGCTGATGCGACGATTCGTATTGCTGCGGGCAATACTCGTCGTATTCGTGATCATCGCACACATTTGCATTGCTAGGTGGCAGCGATTGTTGCTGCTGCGGCTGCTGCTGTTGTTGCTGTTGTTGTTGTTGATGTGCACGATGTTTTTTGGGCGGCAACGGTATGGGTGCCTGTGATTGGTTTTGTGTCTGTGTACTGGCTGAGGCTGCCGCCGCTGCTGCGTGCTGCGATGCTGATGCTGTGCCCGTGCCTGTCGAGCAACTCGTGGCACGTCGCACAACATCAACGCCGCCGCCGCAGCAGGCGCACTCCTACAATTCCGTCATAGAATACAAATCGTTGTTGGCATGGGCAGCAGCTGCCGCAGCAGCTGCAGCAGCACTGCCACCACTCCGCTTAAGTGATCGATAAAATAATGCTTGTTGCTGCTCTATTAGCAACTGTTGCTGTTGCTGCTGTTGATGTTGATGATGGTGGTGCTTACTGCTGCTGCCACCGCCACTGTTAGCAACTGTGCCGCCATGATGATAGTTGTTGTTGTGCTGGCGCTGCTGCTGCTGTTGCTGGTAGTAAGCTTGTTGCTGCTGCTGCTGCTGCTGCTGCTGTTGATGGTGGTAGGTACTGGTGTCGTAGGAGTGCTGCTTCTTCATGCTGCTTAACATGGGCTGAACTCCTCCATATTGCGTCTGTTGCAGCTGCTGCTCTGCATAGCTGCGCGCATTGTCAAGCGTTTCTGCGCGACGTGGTCTCTCGCGTTCTCTCTCTTTGTCTCTATCTCTATCTCGTTCTCGTTCTCTTTCTCGTTCACGGTCACGCTCACGTTCGCGCTCTCTATCTCTATCCCGCTCACGTTCTCTGTCTCGCTCGCGTTCGTAGCCAAAACTGGAGGATTGCTGCTGCCGTAGGCTAGCGGATTTTGGCGGCATTGTTTGCATATGATTCGCATTGCTGGCATCTCTTGAGGAGTTCTTGTGCCTATTCTTAGGCGGCAGCGACGGCGGTTGTTGCTGTGCCGCAATCTGCAGCTTTTGCTGTGCCGCTCCTTGTGGACGCTGCAGCGAGCGATATTGACCTAAAGTGGCAGCGCACAACGGCTGCGAGCTGATTTTGGATTGGATTATAGGTGCGCCACTGTTGCCCGTGGGTGATTGTACGGGTATCTCCGGCAACGGCTGATTGACTATAGAGGCCGGATTAAGGGAGCGTTGCACGCGTGGCGCCGCAGTTGGTGGTGCTGTCTGCTGAACAGCAGCTACCGGCGCTGCTGGAGTCGGATAAACTGCGCTGCTCTCAATGCTGTAGACAGCCGAGGGAGGCAAAATGTGTGTCGTCGGTGGATGATGCTGCTGAAGCTGCTGATGTTGTTGCTGCTGCTGTTGCTGCTGCTGCTGAAGCTGCTGCAGTGCGAGCAGCTGTTGTTGTTGCTGCTGCTGCAGAGCCAGCAACTGTTGCTGCTCCTTGGCGTAGGAGCTGCCCACACCGGTGGTGCCGGGTATTTCCGTAAAGGTATTGACTATCTTTGGCTTAGGTGGCGGCGGTGGCGCGGGCTGTGGGTGCAACTGTGGCTGGGGCTGCATTTGTTGCTGCTGCGGGGGCGGCGGTGGTGGCACCACCTGTTGTTGCTGCTGCGACACCAACTGCATTGGCAACTGCTGCTGTTGCTGTTGGTGTTGCAATGGCGGCTGCACCACCGCTGCAGTTGTGTTGGGCACCAGCATGTCCGTGGAGCCGCCGCCAGTATAGACCTGCGGCATGCAGTCTGCCTGCTGGCAGTAATCCTTCGATACGGTGGCTATCGAGGGCGTCTTGGCGCTGCGCAAATTCGGAGACGGCGAGGCGCCCTTCAACGATCCACCGTAGCGTCCGACGTGACGCAGTGTGGCACACTTGTTGGCTGTGGCGGCGGCCACAATATTCAGATTGTTGTTGCCGCGTACCGCCTTGGGACCGATGCTTATGTACTTGGGATCGAAGCGATTAAAGCTGGTGTTAGTGACGTCACGCGGGTCGCGATCATCGAGCAGACCATCAGCGTCTAATCCATTGCCCGTGGATTTGCACATCGCATTGGCCGTCTGTGCGGAGAGCACGGAGCGTATGGAGCTGCCCGTGGAACGCGGCAGGGTGGCCGATGCGAATATGTTCTTTAATGTGCTGCTGCTGCTGTGATGTTGCTGTTGTTGTTGCAGTTGGTGCTGCAGTTGCTGTTGCTGTTGCAACTGATGTTGTTGCTGTTGCTGCATCTGTTGTTGCTGCTGTTGAAGATGTTGTAGCTGCTGTTGTTGTTGCTGCTGCTGCTGCTGTTGTTGTGGTTGTTGCTGCGTGTTGTTGCTATTGCCTGCATACGTGCTGCAGGCAAGCGAATCTCAGTAAAAGTCGTTCGACTCGAGCGTCTTACACTGCTTGCTAAGCGTCGCATATTTGCCATTGTTGGGGCCAGGCAAATACGACGCCGACTGTTGGTGGTGCGATGGCAGACGGCCCAGCGTATGGTGGCCGGATCTGCAAATACATAACGGTATACACGATAAGTAATGTATTTTGATTTTTCGTATGACGCTTAGTTGAAGCCGTAACACTTGCCGTGTGTAAGCTTTTAACCTTAACTATTTGCAACATGAGGGGTAGTAGTCGGATAGCATGTGAGCCGTAGCAGTTTTAATTATTATTGATTATGATTATGACTTGTACACTTAACAAGGCTAATTAATATCTGGTGTTGTCCAAGCTTTGATGTGATCGAAATTGTCTTTAAAGAAATGTACAACTTTTGCATATTGAAGACATCAAATTTTCGTAATATTTATTTTCTTAAAAACCTAATGCTTAATAGGCTAGTTTTAGAATAATTTTGAAAACATTTTCTGTCTAAAATTTTGCTTATTCTGTATGTATAAAAAAAAAAAATGTTTCAGGCAATGGCAAGCTCACTTTTTTTGAAAAAGATTACTAATTGGAGAATCTGCTATTAACCAATTCAACAAGACCTACCACCGAATTACCAATTTGTTTTACTTTTAATATGATACTTTATCTTAAGTTTCTTTCGTTACGGAACGAAAAGAAAGCTCGCTAGCTTCTAACATAAATTGTATATAACTTGAATATGTAGTTATTCAGTCCGGTTTAAGATTATAGCTATGCATTGGAATGATAACTGTGGCGATCTAATTGAGAGTGCTTTAGATTTATGTTTAAATAGCGCCGGTTGCAATACTACCCCTTATGCTGCGCCGGCTGCTGTTAGTGGTGGTGGTTCATGTATCGTGTGTTTGTCATGCGTTAGCGTATTGTCCTTGTAGGTTTATAGTGTTTCGATATACATAATATATATATGTATGTGATCTAATCTACTATATGTCATGCAGTTGGATATGACCTAGTGTGCTGGGCAGAGGGCACACAAAAACAACGAATGTGTTCAAAAAAAAAAGAGAATCAAACAATTTAAATGAAAACAAAAGACAACTAAGTAGTTAAATAGCAAAATAATGTACACAGGACAAAAGAAAAAGAAATTGTGCAAAATGGACGACTGTGTCTATCGGGGTTGTGTTGGTGTTGTGTGTCTACAGGCTAAACTAAGACCAAACTAAAATGATAACTAAGAAATAAAGAAATTAAACTTCATGCCTTGTGCCATGCACCAAATCATAGCCGGGCGGCGGCGACGGCGAACGACGACCGCCGTTGTTGCGGTTGGCCAGGGATGAGGCCGCCGCTGCCGACGCCGCTGCCGTTGAGTTAGTTCTATGCTGTGTATTGTTGTGGTTGTATTGGTGGTTGTTGTTGTGGTGGTGGTGGTAAGTTGATGTATTGTTGCTTGATTGTGAAGATGGTGGTGATGCCAACCCTTGTCGCAGGCCCGCCGTTCCATTTCTATAGGGGCCAGCACCATTGCCGCCGACCAAGCTGCCGCCACTGGGCAGTGTGCCCGTCTGTCCAGCTCCAGTTCCGCCTGCCACGCTGCCACCGATGGGTCCACCATGCGCCTGCTGATGGTGCAGCAGCGTGCGATTGATGGTGCCCGTGCTCATTGGCGCCGTTGGCGAAATGCTAGCGCTTGGCGCATTTGAGGCGGAAAACAGTGGCGCCGTCTCCGACTTGTCGCCATCTAGTTGGGGCCTATTTAATACAAAATGAGGATTGAGTCTTAGAAAGTCAATTCAATCATTTGGCAACGCCTCTTACCGCTTGCTCAAATAGATCCAGGCATGCGAGTCCGCATAAACAAGAATTGTGAGCAGAAAAGATGTTAGCAATCCGGCGACCATCATCAGGCTAAGTCCGAGTAAGCCGCCGCTACAGAGACCGTGCAGCGCTTCCGCATAATGACGGTCAATGGCGCGTCTATCAAGCGCTGCCGAAAGATTTGTCAGATTGCGTTTAGTCACCTCCAGATCATTATCCATAGTGGTCAACGTGCGCTGTATGTCAATGCGTGGATACGTTTCTTGACTCATGCTGTACCAAAGATATATGAACATACATATACATTACAAACAGGTACGGATATTTCTAAGACCATAGTTGTTAATTGTGGAAATTCAAGTTATATATATATATAATGTTTTAAATATTTTTTTATATTCTGAGTATGAAGTCGTTAGCTCTTCTAGTTTCTAAAGACGAAGCTTTCATACACACGGACAGACAAACAGACATATGGACGGACAGACAGGCGATCTCGGCTGTGGATGCTTCCTACGGAGATGCTTCCCTTAGTCATTCCGCAAACTAGTCTGACAAATTGGGTTGTCCGACTGCAGTATGCCACTTGTCTGACAGCTAGTCTTAAAAACTACCAACTGCTTACCGTTGCATCGATTCAACGCTCTCCCGAGCGCGCTCTACCAAATCCCGAGACTCGTTGAGACGCAGTATAAAGCGATTGCGCAGCGTACCACAGTTGAGGAAGTAGACATAAGGACTTCGCTGTTATCATCGAACATTAAGAAGGAAAGCATAATGTTAAGGTTAACTATTACAAAAATATGAGGATTATATACTTACCATGCCCACTTGCCGGCACATAAACTCGTGTGGACGCATACAAAAATCACCGGCTGCCACGCTGGAGGCCAAATAGATGCCCGCTAGCAGCCAGCTAATAATAATGCAAAACAAGCCCGCAACGCTGAAGAAGATCAAGGTGCATCGGGATCGACGGGCCACGCCAATGACCAAAACCGTGCACAACAAGAGCAGTAGTGTGAGGAATGCCAACGTTGCCGGCCAGCGTATGGACTCGTACAAATCTCCCAGCTAAGGAGATATAGAAAATAATTAATGCTTTTACAAATCTGTTTCATAATGTTTAATAAGTGACGTACGTGAAGAATTCCCATGAGAGAAGTCTCATTCTCGCTACCCTTTGTCTTCATGAAGTAAAGAACCATGTTGTCCAGCGAGGTGACCGCCCGCGCAGTGTTTTCGCGCACCAATCGGGACGTCTCGATAAGCAGCATGACGGCGGTTTGATTGTACTGCGGCTTCTCCACTTGAAGCACCACATTGTGGGAAGCCATTTTCGTTTCCAGATCACGCTTGATGGTTTCAGTCTGTAAATTAATGAATTCGAATATTTTAATGAACTGATATAAGAAAAAGCCACTTAAAATCAATATGGAATGAATGGAAATATGTTAATTGCCAACTTATGTTATAAGTGAGTTACCATCCCTTAAATTCGGAGTACCATTCGAGTACGCAGTCTGACCAGAGTTTAGCGCTATAATCAAGAGCTCGCAGAACAACCTTCCGTGACCTGGAAAATCTAATGTCTTTCGGTGGACGATGCACCAAACCAAGGTGAAATCTAACGAATGTGGACTTATATTTTTATCGCATGGATTTACTTAACCCAGGGCTTGACACCATAAGACAAAGTCATTGTGGCAGGACATTAATTTCCGCATACCTAGCGAAACCACAGACAAGTTGCGTATTCTTGAAACTCTAAGATATGTTATCTTAAACTGTCATGAAGTAGTTGGTGAGGATTAAAGCTGTTTTCGCTAACAGGATGTTGTCACACGTGATTATAAAAGCGATATCCTGCTACGACAGCTACCCCCCCCACGAAAGGCCATTGAAAGTGTGCAAAATAGGGTTCGGCTTGTCGTTCTTTGTTGTCCACTACTTAAGCTCTTAGCCGCTGACTCACAACAGCAGCAACAACCAACCAACAGCACCAACCAGCAGCAGCAGCAGCAGGTGAGAGCAGTTCAAAAGTTAATGACCAAAAATGGGTAAAGGGAAAACCCCCCCATAATATACACACACGACGCAGCCAAAGAGACTCGTGAAAGATATAGATGGAAAGAGGTCGCCGGCTCAGGCAGACAGAAACAAAGGACGAAAACGTTGCACATAAATATAGTAATTTTTTTTTCTTTATTTTTAACGTAATGCTTTTGCTTCCGCACTTGTGCAAGGCTTTAAGTACACAAAGTAAAAGAGAAAGAAAGATAGAGCGAGAAACGTTAGGGGAGCCAAACGGGGAAATACTGACTCGCAGTGCAGACATAGAAAGCGTGACAGGGCATAGGGTCGAGGACTTGCCTAAAAGCAGCGAATACAGACGCACGCAAACCCCAAGACCCAACCAACCACCATCTCCACCCACTGTCTGGTAAACTCTCATGTGTTTGTGTGCGCATGTGTTTAGTCCTGTGCCTAGATAATTAATAGCGTTTTACTTAAGAGCCAAGCAATGTTAGCCATCTGTTTAGGCCACTGTATCATCTTGTCCGCACCTACAACTTAATACACACTAGACGCGTCCCCCTTTTCAAACTGACTTTGTGCCTTCGTTCCGCCGCATTCGCATTCGCATTCACTTTTTTTTTCCTTTTTCTTTGCTTTGCTTGCCGCGCTCTCTTCACCTTTTGCCTTATCAGCTCTTTATGGTACACACATATATGTATGTGTACATATAAAAATAAATGTGAGCTGAGAATGTTTATGAATAGGAGCAGCACAGCGTGCTGCGTATGTGTCCTCTGGAACTCGGTCTCTGCCTTATCCTTCGCCCTTTGCTTTGCCATTGCCTTCACCAACGATGGCAGATAGCAGCTGTAGAGGGCAAGGAAAATCACTGGCGGGCATCACATTGGCTGTTTAACTGAACTTAATCCTAGCTATAAATATGTCGCTAAGGAAATGCATTCCCTAATCGAATGAAATGTGTTTATCGATAAGCGCAGACGATACAAATGCAACTGCAAATCCTTAGACACATACGAAAATGGAATTTCAATTCCGGTCGGAAAGAAAAACCAACTTCAAATTTGCTAAATTGAAATAGTTTGGCTTCTATTTCGTATACGCAAACTTTGCAAAGGGCTTTTCATTTAAGCTTAGAACTTTTTTAAGCCTTCGTCTTTTATCCACCCGGATGCTTAAAATACATACGAGCTTAGAGTACAAGAACTTTATTACTCAACTATGAATACAGATTAAAAGTATAACAAATTGTGGCATGAAGTAGTTTGTTGAGTGCAACACAGCCATCTTCCTCAGTTAATGTTCACTGATTTTCCTTATAATAAAAAACTTTTGCGTATATTAAGTTAACTTTGTGAACTTACCTCTTGTTTAAGATTGAGCACAAGACTCTCCACCTTCTTGCCGGAGCTGAAAGCCTGCAGCAGACCATTGTGAAAATCATCATTGCCATATAAACCTTTAAATCAATAAAGAGAAAAACTTTCAAATTCAATTGCATCTCAAAAAGGGAGAAGGTTAAGAAAAAAGGAGGAGCAGTTGCAGCAGCGTGCAGTTTAAATCTAAGCGTTTGTTTATCTTGTACTTTAAATACTTCCTAATCGAAGAGCTTTTTGGTAGATATTTTACTGATAAATCTGGTGCACTGGAATTCATTCTTTTATGTTTAATGTTGCACCATTTTGTGTTCGCTTTGACGTAGCTTGGTTGTAGTTGGTTGGCTGAGCGGCAAGCGAAAACGCTCGTGGACACATTTTTGAGTCAATTAAGAGCGCTAATTAAATTATTATTTTATTGTACGCGGAGGTTGGATTATAATTATGCCACAGTACTCGCAGTCGTTATTCGCAGACGCACTCGTTGATGTGTTTTTTGTTTTTTTGATGAGCTCAGCTCGATTTGACTTGGGGCATTACCTCTGGCTCTTTGACATACTTTATGGCAAATGGGCGGTGTTTTTTTTTATTTTGTTGTTTTCTGTTTTTGAAGTTTCAGTTTTCAGTTTTGAGTTTATATTTCTTTGTGGTTATGAGCGTCTCTCTCATAGTGCGCTCATGCTTGACCCTTGACGCGACTCTGGCGGCGATCGGCCGCCCATAAATCCAGATACGTGCCAAAAACCAAACCGCACATGTAATGGAGCAATGCAATGGGCGATGGCATGGCGACGACGACGACGACTTTTGGCTTTTGGCTAATTGCCAAGTTAAACACGCGACAGCGACGTGCTCTCTTGCCTCTGCGGGCGTGGTCATGGCACAAGGGCCAAAAGAAGGCAGAAGCCAGAAGCCAGAAGCCGTTTTTAAAGGAGAGCCACACAAAAGCCACAAGGCACAAGTTACTACAAGAGTTCAATGCACCAGCAGCACTTACCTAGTCCAATGGCCGCACAGGTCATCAACGTTATGATGACCAGTGAGCAGCTTTGGCAACGCTGAGCACTCGGTTTACGTTGCTTTCGATCGCAGCAGCGCGTCAGCAGATACAGGAGCAGTCCAAACAGCGAGAGTATCAGTAGGCCGGCGGGAATGGAAGCCAAAATACCCAGACTCTAAAAATAGAAGAAGAAAGAAAAGAAACGTTAGAGATAACAAGGATTTCCATAATAATTAACTTAGATTTAGATAGTATTTTCTGTTTCAATCGGAAGAGCTTCGATTTTCGATACTCGGATTCAATTTTTCTGGACTCGGCCGTTTAAATCGTTGGGACACTTGAGTGTGTACATTTTGTTAGTCTATCAACGACCAGCAATGAATGGCCATAACTTAACCTGACACCTTAGTAGACATTGCATTATATATATATTGTTGAAGTACAGTAAATTATTGTTGAAGTCACGTTCCGTTCCTTGAAACAAATTGAATTCGGTGCGGACTGGATCAAGCCAAGCGTCAAAGCGAATTTGTTTCTGGACATTGAAAGAACTTTTAATTGAATAACTTGCTGCTCGTTTTCCTTTGCAAGAGGTAAATGTTGTTGTTGTTATTGTTGCTGTTGCAGTAAGTTGGCTGCCCTGCCATAAGAAGGAGAATAATACAACAACCAAAAAAAGAACGAATCGAAACGAAACGAAAATGTGTAAAAAATACGTCTGGAAAGTTAATTTTTGTCGTTAGGGCTCGTTTTGGGTGCAAAAATTTAATTGAATTGACAACACTACGCCACGATACGACTTAAACGAAAAGGAGCAACAACAACAGCAACAAGGAGCA
Source organism: Scaptomyza tumidula (assembly GCA_035044465.1). Lineage (NCBI taxonomy): Eukaryota > Metazoa > Arthropoda > Insecta > Diptera > Drosophilidae > Scaptomyza > Scaptomyza tumidula. The sequence goes on along the minus strand of JAWNNW010000220.1, from coordinate 1,484,830 downwards.
AGCACAAAGTATTGGCCCCGAGTTGCCAGGGTAACTTTGCAGCTAGCCCAACGGGAAAGGCGACTAAAAGGCCAAAAGACCGTTGGCTTAACGGAAATTTCATTTGCACTCATTAAAAAATAAGTAAGGCAGAACCAAAGCTCGAGCTCAGCTGCTCGACTATTGACATACCCAGTAAGAATGTATCAAACCGTAGAAGAATTGTTATGCAAGCTATATACGACCAGCCTACACAGTTTGACAGATTCTCCAGGGCATTATGTCCCCTAGGTACATATAAGATATCGATGCGTGGGTGTGTATGTGTGTGTGTGTGTGTTAATACACGCTCCTGATCAGATTTCAAGCCGTGTTATTGGACACCAACGCAGTCGGACCGGTCCCCCAACGAGACTACCAGCTCAATTTCTGGCCATGAGTCAGCAATCGATCCACAGAGAACGCCACTCGAGACAAGAAGAGAAGAGAGAGGCGAGGCGAGAGGAGAGGGTTTACCAGGAATATTGATAACTACAACAGAAAAGGTAGCTCAACTTGTCAATCAAGTTCAATCACAGTGAAACATCCAACAACAACAACAAGAACTACTGCGTTGCGTTACAGGGCAACATTAGTAAATTGGCAACACAGAAAACAGGTTGAAGTGGTTTGGGTGGGGGTGGTGGTGGGCGGGTGTGTATATTTATTATTTATATGCATGTTAGAGTCGCCTTTTGTACGTGCAACATGCAAATAATCATTAAAACTAGCAAGTGCCAACTTCTGCTCCCAATTCTTATTGTTGTCGTTGTTTTCGTTGTTGTTTTCGTTGTTGTTGCTGCGTGTCCTCAAAGTTGAATGACACTCGAGCGCGAGAACCAACCTTCCTCCTATCCCACACCACACCCACCCACCCACTTCACCCAATTGGCACCCTTTGCAATTTTATGCAGACTGCGCAAAATGAGGCGAAAATTTGGCCGTAACAAGTCTCTCGACAAAAACAGGCTTAAAATCAGCAGCAGCAAACTTACACACAGTAAACAATAATAAAAAACAACCCCCCCCCCCCACTCAATTGCCCTCCCTATTTAGTGGGCGCCCTTAAACTAAGGGTGACGGGTGACAACCCTTTTGGCTTGGGCCACGGCGCTAAAAATTGCAAATTAAGCTCTAACGGATGACGACGTCGCCCCGTTAAATTAAATTAAATCAAAGCAAATTGCCATCACTGACAAAAGCAACTAAAACTTAAATTTTATATACATATATATATATATATATATGATTTCTCTGTACTATGTTCTTGCCCTCACATTTCGTCTGTTTACCCTTTCAATCCCAACTCTGCTCAATGGAGAATTGTGATGATGCAAATTGTTTGTATTTTTGACTGAAGCAAACACACACACAATATAAATATATATATATATATATAGAATGAGAGAGAGAGAGAGAGATATTCGTGTGTGCAATTCAAATTAGCAAAAGCTAATGCTTGCAGCATTCAAATGCCAACACTCCCATCGTAAGTCACAGTCAATCCAATAATCAAAGCAAACATTCAGCTGAAGAGATTTCAAACATGAATTAGATAAATCAATGTTATGATCTGATATTTTAACATAGTTTTCACAATAATGAAAGCACTGATATCTAAAAGTGTCAACTTTAGTATTAGGCTAAAATTTGATTATATGGTTTAGATGCTCGCATATTATTCGATCATAGTATGAACCCATTAAAATATATAACAAAAACGTTAAACGATAACGTAAATTTGTTAGTCGAAATTAAAATTGAAGTACAATTGTATCAAGTTTGTTTCTGGGTTAGTTCTAATTTGTGAAAAGATCTTATTCTGGATGTGTTTGTTTTAATGTCAAATAACGCAAGAAAAATCATGTTTTGGGCAATAATTTACGGTTGATGTTGATTACAGTAATAAGTAATAATAATGTTTAAGCTTATTAATATATATATTTATATATTTGTTTATATAATAGAGATAAGTAAATTGACTGCGATCACCTAAAAAATAACAGATTAATCCGGGTACCGCTTGGCGCTTGACTTTTTGGCGTGTGTGTGGCAAGGTTATCAGAAGGTCTGACATCATAATATTCAATTGCTAGAAATTTTAAGAGTTTGCTTTGGTTGCTAATGCTGCTAATGTTAATGTTTCAAACGCCGTCTCAAAGTTTTGCAAATTCAAGCTGTTATCGATCCCTTGTGTATATCAAAGTATAGCAAACTTGTACTCCCTAGGGATTATAGTATATTGTACAGGCGGACGGACGGACGGACAGACGGAAATAGCTATTTCGACTCGGCTGTTGTTACTGATCAAGAATATATTTTTATTTATGCATTTTTACAATTCTAGAAAGTTTTATACAAAAGTAGTTTTTGTGCGTTTTTTTCTGCCTTTCTGCCAAACATTTTTCTTACTACATTTGCGAAAACTTCATTTTATTCACTATAAATCATGATAAAGTCAAAAATCTGCATGCATTGAGCAGAAGAACAACGTCAATGTGAGTCAGCATTAATAATAATAAAAATATATAGTTATACAGCTGATTGAATAGGTAATTGCCTAAGCTTTCCAACAACAACAATCACAACAACAGAATAATTATAATTTCGATGCAGCTGCATCTTGCTTTAAAAAAACAAGTTGGCAGCGCTGTTTGTGCTGCATGCACTCTCAATCTGTAAGCTTCGACGAGAGGCGAAACAAACTTTCATATTTGAAATGCAACATATCTAGTTGTTGTTGTTGTTGTTATTTTTTGGTGGCTGTGTTGTGTCTTTAGTTGCTGTCTGGGGCATACGTAGGCGTTGCTTGTGACTCTTGTAACATTTTTTTGTTGTTTTGTTTTCGGATTTCGTAGCTTTTTTGTAGCTGCGACAACTTTGTCGTTCCGCTGTCCCCCCCCCCCCCCCCCCGGTCCAGCCCGCTTGGTGGTAGCACCCCACCCCGCCCCGCCTTTGAGCTCACTGACACAACCCTGGCTTTAAGCGTAGAGCCGAAATTAGAACGTCAACATATAACCAAAGTTGAGTTGATGGAAAAACCAGTTTTCTTTTCTACGACGAATTAAACAAATGCCCTTAGCCAAATAACAGTTATGAGGCATGAATCTATCCGTGTCTGTGTGTGTGTGTGTGTGTACAATGACCGTCTCTTAGAGTCGTGGGACATAATATCATATCACAATATGTATATACATATAACACAATGCAACTCGGCAATGTGACGAGCCGTTTCCGGGCCAGTCAAAAGTAACTGGCAACTGAGAGAGAATGCAAACGGCGATGGCATCTGGAAATGCAATCGGAAACACTCACACACACACATATATATATATTTGCATATATATGTAGAACTTCAACTGTAGCTGCAATCAGCGTTGTTGCACAATGAACAAAGCAAATGCCACAATTTTAAAGGCGATGATAACAAAAAATAGAAGAGCAGAAAAAAAGAAAAAGGAAGCGAAAATTATCTGAAAAATGCCAAAGATGAAATGCATTTTTCTAATACAATATTAGAATTTTGTGCCGCGCACAATGACAGAACGCAATTCGGTATATAAAGTTAAATAAATGTTCCTTTTGTGTGTAGAGTCAGTCACGTTTGTTCAAAGAACTTTTTATCCCAGTCGGCCACATTGCTCCTTTGCAACTATATATAAAAACGGAACCTAGAGCCGTGCCCCATACAGCATATGTATGTTTGTATGTTTGTCTACACGACAGAATGCAGCAGCAGCTGAAGCAGGACTGTAAGTACTGTGATTTTTGGAAACCTTGGCAACCTCACAACATGCCCCAAAGAACATGATGGCAAACGGCTTTGCTGTTCGTTCCCCAAACGAAAACATCATCAAGCTTGTGTGCTTGACGACGCATCACACACACACACACACACACACACAAATAGACACAGGAAGCAATGCCGACAAAGTCCAAACTACACGAAAACTGAATAGAAAACCACCTTAAACTAAAAAGCGAGTGGCCAAAAGCAGTAGCTAAAGCCATAACCATAACCATAACTAGAGGTAAACTAAAACTATGTTTAAGCATTGGCATGGGGCATAGTTATAGCCCAGGTAGGTAGGTGTATGGCCAGCCAGAGACTGGTTGTGTGACTTGCGCTCGATGAATAAATAAAAGGCCGGGCGAGGCACAAATTATTGAAAAGCGTCGCCAAGGGAAGTCGAGGAAGTGCGCACAAATGGCAGCTAAAATTATGTACACAAACGCATATCACAACACACAGAGAGAGACCCCAAGTGGAGAGAGGGGAGAACGTGATGGGTTGGTGTGGGGATGAGGCGAGGATCATCAGAGTCGTATAGTTAAGTTGGGTTTGGTTCGGGGCAGCTGGATTGTTGTGTTGTGCCTTTGACGTGGTGGCAATCATTTCATATGCAAATCACGTCATGTGACGCACAAACAACAAAACTAACAACAGCAACAACAATAACAACAACAAAAAACAAAAAGAATAGGCAGCACTGAATTACAATTGCGCAATTTCTAGATGAGAATAAAGATCACATATTTTATGGCATATACGTACATACATATATGTACAATAAATATATAGAAATAATTGTAAAAATGCAAATGCGAATAGAAAAAAGCAAACACGCCTCGAAACAAGAACAAAGGAACTTGGTTTGTGATCTAATAACTGAAAGCTTTTGTTCCTAAAAATACATTTTCAGCTTGGCATAGCTATAAATAAATATTTTTCTCTAATTGGATGTAGTTAAAAAAAACAAACAAACAAAAGTTGCTCAATCAAAAAGTTGCCTAAATCTAAACCAAACTTTAACTCCAGTACGAAAACCATAGACGTGTGGCAATCAGCATTTCTTACAACTTATTATTTGATGGATTGCCAAAAAGGTCAAACTTATCTGTGTGCTTTACCAGAGAGTTGACAATTCGAAAAAATGGAAACTAACTTTACAATAGTTTCAGAAAAAACTAACTCTTCCTTAACTCATTCTGCTCGATTCAGTTTTTCAGTCCTTCAGTGTTGTAGGAGTTACCTGACTAGGTGTAGATTACAGTTTCAGCATGATATCCCACAAGGTTTTTTAAGGATACATTTGTTTTATAATTTCGTGACCAAACTTCGAGCTTCGAGCTTGACGCACAGTTTGGCGTGCAGTTTGTGTTTGTGCAATAATCTTCCTGTGTGCGTCTAGCCTAGCGACAAAAAAGCACGTATTTGGAGTTTTTGTACCCACTTTTCTATTACGTTGTAATCTTGTGTCAATGTTGCTCGGTTGCTCGGTGTCGGAACACTAGCATGAAAGTTACGCAGAAAAAAGTTTGCCTACGTTGGATGTCGGGTAGGCGCTTTGTTGCAAGGACGAGTTGATGAAACAGCAAATACATTCATATAAATCTATGGCACATTTCATTTTTTTTTATGGTTTTTTGACCGAGTTTTGGGCTTCGTGCGTGCAATTTGTTTGTATTTGGAGTTTTTATACTTTTTTCTGTTGCATTTTGATGCTAGGTTACAACAAATGCATATGTATGTGCATTATATAGATATATAAGCATACAAAAAGGAAATCAATATCTTAATTAGTGCAACTTCCGATGTGTTGGCTATATAATATATATATGACATGAGTACCAAATAAGCGACCAATAACAAAATGAAAATATTCTCATAGTATTCATCCAACTATAATTGATTATTGAATCGAAATACCATTATCAGTTTTTTGTTCTCTGTACTGTTCCTTACTAAAACCATCGTTCAGATGTAGGAAAAGCTACAATCATATATGCCGCTATCAAAACGGATCAAAACAGATCGCTTAACCAACTGACATGGATTCAGTTAATGTACCAGCACAGCTTTAAAGATCATCATCAACAGGCATTATCATCATCATCATTAACAACAACATCGAGTCAATTATGTATATATGTTGCGCTGGGTAGAGTTGAGATCATAAAATCGATGCGTATATAAATAAATAGCCGGGGTAAACAATGACGCAGTGTGTGTTGGCGTGAGATTTCTTCTCGTAAGCCATTAACAGAAAATTCAGATATCAGAGATACTGATACTATATATATATATATATATTTATAGTGAGTACAGAAAACTTTCACACAAACATGAAAGAGGAGGGGCGGCCCATATGCGTAAAGAAATGAGGGGTGGGGGGATGGGGGTCCAACAGCGAAAAAAAAGCTGACTGTTTGAATGCTCAAGAAAAAACATGAATAAAAACAAAAACTCTGTGTGAACCAACACAACCAACAAACAAACACAGGGATAGAAAAGAAGTGATGATGGCTGGAGGGAAGCTGGAGGGGTACCCTGGAGAGGGGAATCATTTCCAAAATGAGACACTTGGGACGCGCCCACAAGACAAGAAGACACATCCAATTTCGGAGCAGCACACACATCGAAAATGAAATCGAAACGTTTTTGAACTTGAACTTTTTTTTTTCTTCTCGTTTTATTTGGTTTTTTTTTTGGTTTAATGCCATCGCGAGTAGGGAAGCGAGGAGAGGGGGGTAAAGAAACTTGCTAACTGGTCCAGTTAGCCAGTTAGTCAGTTTAGCCAGCCGATCAAAGGCGTGGGCCAAGGCTAAGATCTCCAACCGTTTTGGTTTTTGTTGATATTCGAATTCTTGTGTATCTCGACTAAGAGAACTGCCTGTGTGGTCGGTTAGCAAAATAGACGGGTGAAGTAGCAGGGGGAGGGGAGAGGGGATGTCGAAGATTGCTTTAAAGAATTTGAAACATGTTAACCGATGCAGCGGCGGTGCCCTTTCAAGGCAAACATCGACATCGATTTCTGTATCATTTGTTTTACAAAAAGTATATTTAAACATCGTTTGTATCAGTGTAAATCAGAGATGTTGAATCGCGATAACGATAGGTGTTAACTAAATAAATTTAACAGAAACTTAATGAATTGATTGCACACTTTAGATTATTTGTAAACGATAAACAGTTGGTAATTGTGAAAAAAGTTGAAAAATAATCGTAAAATCGTATTATCGTTACTTGATATATATCGGCATCAAAACGAAATTAGAGCATCCAGCAGCAAGGCGAATCAACCACAACGACAAAAGGCGAATGCAGCAAAAAGGCAGAAGGCATAAGGCATAAGGCAAAAACAAACATACCAAAATTCCATGCGTCGACGACGCTTGTTGCAAAAATAAACAACAAATAGTTCGAGCAAAAATGAGATAAACAGTCGTCGGCTGTGTCGTTTAACAAAGTTTTTGTGAGGCATTCGATCTGAAATTCCGGGACGAGATAGGGAGGGAGGGAAAGTCAGGCCTGATGGCAGTCGTCTCTAAGTATCTGTGAGTGTGTTTGTGTGTGTGTGCGACACAAACACAATCACAAAAGTGATTGAATTGCAGAAGTTTTATGAGGAGAGTCGTAAAAGATACAAATGTATCTGTAAGTAGGCACATTGCCATGCCTGTGCATCTTGTAGATGCATCTGGTAAATGTGAAGGCAGCTGCCTTGACAGTTGTTGTTGTTGTAACTTGTTGTAATTGTTCTTGTGGTTGCATATTTGACAGGCAAACAACCGGCTAAACTGAATGCTGCCTCTTCTCTCATTCCAATCCAAAGCCACAGCGAGAGCAAGACATGGTAAGGAGGGGGGAGAAAACAAAGGGATTCGAGTGCTGTGTGCATCTTTTCGATTGCATTTTCCAATTGCAATAAACCAAAATGAAACCGAAAGAGAGTGGTGAGGTCTGATAATTTGTTTTTAGATAGTTTCAATTTGGGGTCTTCTAAATATAGTCGAACAGTTCGATGAAGTCTGACTTGTGCTCGAGGACAACAGCTGCAGGAGTCTGGCTTTTGAAGCGAGTTAAGATTCGGAACTAGTTGCAACACGCTCGCTACAGCTGTGGCATGCTACACATACAAACAGCACAAGTCCAGCTAACCTTTACTGCAGGGTATACAATGGTAAAGCCATAAGGTTGAATAACTTGAAAAGGGAATCTAATCTGTTTATGCGGGTTTCAATGAGTTATCCAGACGAAGTCCAAAGAGCGGAACTCAATGCGAGAAGCAATCGCATTTAAATGTTTAAAATTGTTACTGCAACTCTTTAAGCTGCCCGCACGTTTGCAGCATCGGCAGCAACGGCAACGGCAACAACGGCAACAGGGCGACGTCATCACCTTGGACTGACAGCTAGACCAAAAGAGATGACACAGCAAACCAGGCAAGCAGTGCGAAGAAGAAGAAGAAGTGAGTGAGTGTGAGAGAGAGAGAGAGAGAGAGAGACTCTTCATCAACACTAGAGAACAGCTCACAATCCATTCGTCGAGGCGTTGGGTTGTAATGGGTTGGTGGTTGTGTGTGGGGGGGGAAAGGGGCAAACAGGTTGTATGTTTAGTTGTATGAGGTGGGGTGGGGGGGGGAGATAACACACTCGTCGCCATCATCATTGTTGTTGTCATTGTTGTCAAGAGCAATTGTGTAGCTATTTGAAGGTTAAATTGATCATCATCATCAACAGCAGCATCAACAGCAGCAACAGCAGCAACAACAGAAATCGCTGCGTCGTCAACGCCAGCAGAATTGCAATGTGTGAGCCTAAACACAAATGTGGCGGGAGGGGGAGGGGTATGTATGTGTGTGTGTAGGAGAGAAGTATCTGAGGAGGAGACGATATGATTAAACACAATATGAATTGACTGACTAGGAGGAACGGGGTGGAGCCCCTAGGTTTTGAGCTGGGAGTAGGTTGAAGGGTTTGCAATTGGATTGCGATTATTAAGAAGAGGATGAACCAAATTTTGGAAGACAGGAAATCACAGGGTTAGCAAAATGAGAAGAGGAGCAAAAGAGGGCAACTGCAATCCCTAAATGTAATGGGAAAAAAAACCTTCTAGTTTATTCTGTTTGTTCCTAATCATTTCCTAGTCATGAAAAGAAGAGTAAACTTGTATCATATAACCAGTCTAAAAGATAAGTTGGCCTGCAAGTTTAAGCACCTTTATTGCAGTACCTCTTTCTGTCTTTCAAGCCTTTACCTTTCAACCAGCTTAAAACCCATTTGAGCCAACACAAAGAATACGTAAAACATTCCCTTTTTCTTTTAACTTTTCCTTTACTCCATCTCGTTGTTAAGTAATAAATCCTTATGCAATATCAACAATTTGGTTCGAACACACATCCAGTGCACCAGTAAAAGTTGGTGGCGTTCCACATTGAAAGAGCCAAAGAGTAGTCAGGCAGCAGCAGGCAGTAGTAGCCATCATCTAGTCAAAGCAGTCAATAAGCAGATTAGCTAGGACTGGTCTCATTTGCCAGTCAACCGCAAACAGAATTGGCTTAAGTGCTGGCTCATTGTTAGCCCCATTATGGCAATGGCTAATCCCATGTGACGTGCTTACCTCTGGGTGGAATCCCAACCCCCCAACCACCCAACGCGACAGCTGTCGATACAACCCGGCAAATGGTGAATCCAAAATCGGAACAGAAACGATTTTAGCCCCCCCTTCATAAGCCCTTCTTTCAACGGTGTCTCCCTGGCCAGATCTCTACCTGCTCTCAATTGGGTTGCTTTTGCTGACGCGCGTAAAAAAAACTACGCCCAGTGCAGCAGCAGCAACAGCAGCAGCGTCAGCAGCAGCGTTAGCTGACCTACATCCACATTCAAGAGAAAAAGCTAAAGCCAAACGCCGAGCCGAAGCGCGCGACGAGTCAGGCAACAAAAAAAGCCGAGCAAAAGAAGAGTGTGTTTGTGGAGGGGTTAGGGCAACGAGGAGGGGCGAAGCCTTCGCTTAGTTGACCTAAATTTGACAATGCCAGCAGCAGCAGTTGTCGCTAAAAACCACCTTCTCCCCCCACACTCCTCCACCTTTCAACTCATGCCGGCAGCTAATTTCCATCTAATCTCTGAACTGAGTATTTTTCCCCCGGCTAGCGGAAAAACCAACTGAAAATCATTTTCAAAGCTACATTTGGCAGCCGAAATGTCATCCCAACATGACCAGAACAGAGATGACCTAAACCTCGTCAAGGAACAACGAACTCAAAGGAACCGCACATCACATGCAATGCCTTTGGGCGTAGTCCTTGGTTATATGGACCCGAGTTCTTGTTCTAGATCTGTTGATGGCGTTTCTTTATGTTTGAGTTATTGACGTTGAAGGCAATTCGTTTTGACCCAGTGTCGGCCTTTGCAACGTTTCGTTTCGGAACTGTTCAGAAACTACAATGTATAAGTTAAGAACAGATTAACTTCGTTCATTTAATTACCAAAACACCTGATTTTGCCTTGGTAAAAGAGGAAGCAGAGTATTAAATAGTCAATAGTGATTTAAACTGATACGTTTTTGGCCCTTATCATGTGAAGGAAGCAGCGACAAAAGATGATGAGAGATAACCCGCGACACAAAGCAGCGTCGCGCGCGTCTGAGACAAAGGGTGTGGGGGGGGGGGGGTTAGCACAAAGACAGACGTCACTCGCCAGTCAAACAAAGGCAGCTGCTGCTGCTTCTCGGGTTCCCGCTGCGTTCCCGAATTGAATGCTGGTGGGGGCTGTAGTGGTAGGGTTCGGTTCTTAAGTTCTTGCGTTTGGGTTTGCTTTTGGTTGTTTTGGGCTCGGTTCAACAGCAATTCCCATTGATACTTAGCAGCAGCGCGCGGCAATCAAAAGAAACCAAACAAAAAGAAAGAAAGACACAGAAATGGGAAGCCGGAAGTGTGTGTAGTAGTATCACCCCCGCCTCTGCCATCACCCCTGACCAAATCGAAAAGCGGAGGTAGGCAAGAATCTGGGCACATGTAGCGCACATGGTAAGCAGCCGCAGCCCAAAAACGGCGGAACGTTGTGGCAATGAAACACAAAAAGGGCTCGACAGCAAAGCGCGCTTGCAGACAACAAAAGGCGTAAACAAAATGGGAAATATCGAAATTTATCAACGCAACTGCTGTTGTTTCTGTGTGTTTTTATTGTTGTTGTTGTTGCTGCAGAGAGTTTTATATGCAATTGCAGCACAAAAACACAAAAAAAGAAACACGCAAGAGAGCGAGCAAGCGCGAGAGGGATAGCCAGAGCGTAAAAGAAGGCAGAGCGTTCGGTTCACTCACACACACATGCACACACAGGTAAAAGAGAGCCACAAATTTAGGCAGCTCTCGAGTACAAGCAAAGCATTTACAGAGAGAGTGCCCATCGACATCGACATCGACATGATGGAAAACTAAACAAATCAAAATGCAATCAATGTAAATTGGAACGCACTTCAAGTGCATATAATTGTGGGGTCTCAAGTGTTGTGGGGGGAACACCATTGCAGCGAAGTGCCACTTGAGGCAGACAGCTCTAAGGACTACTTCACATAAAATACATAAAAACTATGTCTGTTTATAGGGAGGGGGGGATTTTCCATTAAATATGCTATTGGGTAAAAATTCTTTCAATCTCCTGTATAAAAAGTAAGGAATTCCCTTAGAGTTAGTTGTATAATTGTATCCTTGCGGCTGTACTCACCTCTAGGTAAACATCGCTATCCGGATTGAAGGTGTCATTAACCCGACGAAATGTGTAATTCACGTGCGGTATTGAATGCAGGATTTTAACGAGTATGCTCGGCTGCTGTTCCATTTTTATGGCTCCTTTAGCAACGTTTTCACTGTTATCGTTCTTATTGTTGTTGTTCCTGCTGCTGCACTCGCACACAAAGCTAGCTTAAGCTACCTCTCTCACTGTTTCGCTCTCTCTCTTTTACAGTTCTTGCTGGCTAGTCAGCGTCTTCGTTGTGCTTCTTCTTAGTTTATTTTTTTGGTATGCGCTCCTTTATATTGTTACCGTGTGTTTGTGTGTGTGTGTGTGTGTGTGCCGGGCGGCTTTAATAGAGCGGGAGGGGTGGTGGCGTGGTGAAGTGTGACTCGAGAGTGTGGCAGCGCTGCTGCTGCTGCTGCTCTTGCTTTTGACGTCACAAAACGCCGCTGCTGCTGCGACGGCGACGACGACGACGGCGTCTCGATTCAGCGCAAAATTGACTTGAGAGTTAAGCGCATTACACTCACTGCTGCAAATAGGGGGGAGGGAGGTAAACATGAAGTAGGTAAATATATACTCGTATGCTTTACTTTGCTTTACGCACACACACACACACACACACGCAAGCACGCACGTACTAAAGTGTGCGCAGAGCAAAGGAACCGAGCGTAAGTGAGGGAAAGAGATGGAACGCATGAGGCTGCTGCGGGGGTGTTAATGCGTGCGCTTCACACGCTGTGCCAAATTCCAAATTGTAGCGCCGCGACCCCAAACGCATGCTCTTCTGCCTAGACACAAGCGTGCGCGCTCTCGCTCTCTCTCTCACTCTTTCTCTCTCACGCGTTCAATTGCACTCTCTTTGTGCTCTTTCGTTTTGTTACCATGTCCTGTGACAGCTACTGCGTTTTTGTATGTGTATGTGTGTGTGTGTGCGTTGCCTGCGCTAAATTTTCACTTTCACTTTTCACACACCCAAAAAAAAAGAAGAAGAAAACGAACAATACAAAAAAAATTCTACACTCAACTGTAGTAAGCAATCTAACGGCATACATTTGTACATGTGTGCGTGCCCCCCGCTTACGGCACTTTGCAAAATTGCGAAGCACAAATTTTTTTTGTTTTGATTTCAACGCTGCCGCCGCATTTGCCGCTCACCTCGCTCTCAGCGAAAGGATTCAACAAAAAACAAAAAAAAAATGTACAACTTTGCAGAAAGAAATAAATTTGCACACAATTTGATTAAAAGGCGCTGCTTATCAGAAGTTTGCAGAACGCAGCTCCGCAGATTTTTATTTGATTTACTGTTGTTAAAAATAAAAAACACAGTTTCTTATGTTAAATTGTTTTTGATGCACAGCACGCGTAGTTAATTAATTACATTTTTGTGTATTTATTTCTTTTTTGTTTCAATTTTACCGACGCACGTTTAACGGCCACGGGGCGTTGTTTCATTTACCGTTTCGTTTCGTTTCGCAAGTAGCGTTGTTGCCGCGACTGCGGTCCAAATGCGAATGAATCGAAAAACCTGCGCAACGTTTTCGGCTGCAAAGGCAACAGAAGAAAATGAAGTTCTGAGCACAACGCGCGCACACCGAAACATGTATGCCCTGCTTAGAGCGCTAGTACATTAACACGAATTAAAAACTACATAACCAAATAAGACTATGATTATAGAAAATATTCTATGATTTTTTCATTATTTAAAAATATAATATTTATTTAATTGGTTTGATTGTGTTTTTTTGATCACATTTCTAATTGCTTTCTTTGCAAGGGTATCTCGGGAAACACTTTGGTTTTTTGTATGTATTTTTTGGGGGCAGCTGAAATTCAAATTGAGCCACAGCTCAAGAACGTAAACAAGTCGGCGCATGATTCACATATCGATAACAATATCAAGCTGTGAAAATTAAAAATGCATCTGCAAGCAAAATGATAAACAACTCTTGGAACGCTTTTTAGCTGAGTTTTCATTCTTATTTGTTAGTGTTTGTCTTCATTCCACATAATATGTGTGCCATTTTTATCACAGTCAGCGATTAAAACAAGTTTGCAACAACAACGAGAATAACCGCTTTAAACGCTTCTACTAGTTTCGCTGACTGCAGGGGCTTAGCCTTAGCTCCGGTGACAACTAAGTAACCAAGTTTCTAGTCGTGCATGCACACACACACACACACACACATGCACTTCCTTACATATGCTGTGAAAACAAGAGAGTTCTGTTCTGGAAAGTGGCCGACTGCAAGACACTCTGTAGCAAATAAATTAATTGGCTGTTAAGTACAATCGGAAGTACGTATTTGCTCATACACACACATTAAAAGAAAGACACGCATGAATGACTGAGTTAATCAATCAATCAAATCATAAATTTATACACTTTATAAGGTGTTCAACGAATATACAGGGTGTAACACTTTAGCTGGCGTCAGCGCTTTATCGCCGGCAAGTAAATTGAGGAGAAATATTATTACTAATAAATATTTGTTCAATGGCGGCGACTAGTGTTCTTATAGCTCTGTCGTTGTTGTTGTTGATTTTTACACAGTCGGCATATCTTGTTCATGAATCAAAAGGCAGGCGTTCACACACACACACACACAGAGTTTTCAAGCGTTAGTAGGTAGATATATTAAGTAAACAGGGGAGCCACCAATACCAAGCATCTTATCAGCACATGTGAAAAGTAAATAGGAAAACGTGAATAAGGAATTCAGAATGAACAGTTGAACAGCTTGTGAACGTGTCAAAAGATGGACTTGAACTTTGTTTTAGCTGTGCTTAAATCGCATGGAATTGCTGCTAACATAATAACGAATTCAAATGCACTTTTTAAACATAAACCAACGCATCACACACACACACACCTACAACATACACACGCGCAGGTATTGCCTTCCACGGGTACACAAACAAACTCACGAAAATATATATAGAGGAACAACCGTTGCTTGGATTTTAATTACGTACTTTGTACACATGCAGCGCGTACTGTTTTATAAATTGTTGCTTGAAGCTCACTTATGCTTTACATGTTCAATTGAGTAAAAGTGCAAACATGGATTTATTGCTTCGCGATGCAGCGACAAACAACACACATCAACTACAGTGTGACCGAGCGCAACTAACAAAAAAAAACGACCAAGGTATAAGTCCGGCGTTGCCAGGGATACTTAATATATCGATAAGAGCACGCTAAGTATCGATATGATCTGACAATCAAATATTTGACATGTGGTTTTCGTCGCACAATTATTTAGTAGGTCAATACTATTCGAATAGTCAACGAAGTTGAAAACAAAATTTCTTAATTACGCATTTTCAATTAAGGTAAGAGATGAAGACGTGGTCATAGCATGAGCGTAACGAATACATTGCTTTAATTGACTTGATAAGGAACAAGGTCAACGTCTGCGTTGTATATTTATACAGCATTTAATTTGTTGCAAGTATGAACGGAACATAACTGTTATGAGGAAGCATTTACAAATGCTTATTGCAGCAGACTTGCCTTAATATCAAACGCGCGGTGCATTTTGCATATCGATAAGCAGATAGTTCCTTTTTATTCTATCGCTGTAGCTGAATATCTTTTCCATCCCTAGTTTGATTGTTTATCTAATGGATCAAAGGAATTTTGCCATGCCGGATGCCTGTCACTTTTTTGAGGGTGTGGAAAAACTTTTGGAAATATGGTTCGAGGAAAGCTCGAGTCCCACCGCTGACTTACGCAATATATCAAAAAATAAGTGGGAAGACCTACTGTGCCATGTGAAATGCGAAATAATTAGCTTTATCAAAAACGAGTCAATAGATGCCTTTCTCTTAAGCGAGAGCAGCATGTTCGTCTCAAAGCGTAGATGGATATTAAAGACTTGTGGAACAACAACACCACTCAAGTGCCTGGACCAATTGCTTGAATTGGCCAAACTAGAGGGATATAATGTGATTACCGATATATTTTATTCGAGAAAGAATTTTACACGACCCGAAGTTCAAATGTCCCCACACGAGGGATTCTATCAGGAGGTTAACTATTTAGATTCAATTTTTATCGATGGAAGATCCTATTGCCTTGGCTCCATTAACCAGGAGTGTTGGTATTTGTATACATTTAGTAAGCCCGAGATCAAAGCATTACCATCCGACACCATTGTGGAAGATAATAATACGGATGCCGATCCCGATCAAACCATTGAGATACTTATGCAGAATCTCGACAAAGACGTTATGTCTGTTTTTAGCAAGAGCAAGTTAACAACTGGGCGCGAAGCAACAAAATATTCGGGCATCGATCAAATACTATCCGAAATGCTTATCGATGACTTCCTCTTCGATCCCTGTGGCTACTCCATGAACGGGATCGATGAGAACGGCCAGTACATGACCATACACATAACGCCCGAAGAGAAATTCTCGTATGTGAGCTTTGAAAGCAACGTGGCGCTCAACAACTATACCAAGTTGATATCTCAAGTTATCAAGACCTTCAAGCCCGGCAAATTTATTGTTACGATTTTTGCCAACAAATCATCGCTGGCATATGAGACGATGAAAGAACTAGAGATTGAGTACTCAACGCTCTCCAACTGGAAACGTACCGATATGCAGTGCTGCAATTTTCCATCGTACAATCTCCTCTTCGCCCAATATTCGCGTGCCATGGAGAAGGTTTTATGACGTCCTCTTTTACAATTTCAATTTCAATTCCAAAGTATACTACGCAATATCAAAATTTACTGTTATCAAATCATTTGTTAAAACATAGTTTATGTGTTGATTTATTACCTAATTAAATTAGCGATGAATTTAAAATTCCCATTCTACTGTCTTACTACACTGTCTACACTTAAAGAAAAAGGGCACGACACAGACACATATATACATACGTACTGTGTGGGATTGTGGAGGATGTCTTTCTTTTTAGCTCCTTGACTTGAAGAAGCTGGCGGTGCGCGCTTGAACCGCTCCAAAACCATTGCTGGCTACATAAATGTGCTGACCAATCCATTCAGGTAGCTTCTTTTGAATGCGCTCACTCACATAGCGCTCGTCCAGCAGATAGACGCAGGCGTAGTCCCGAATGTGACGCACGGAGCGTCCAATGCATTGGTTGACCGCCTTCATGCAGAGATTCTCATAATACTCATTGCCGGCACCATCGCCCAGCGTCTCATCCAAATGCCGCATACGCTCCTTGAGCTCGGGACGAGTGCGATTTGGATATGGTAGACCCACAACGATAACGCCGCGGCCCAAATCGTCGGCAAAGTTGAGGCCCTCGGACAGCTTGCCACCCACGACACTAAGGAGTAGTGCACCGCCGCCGCTAGGGCTGTCAATAGCATCAGCATATTGCTGCAGCAGCTGCTCCACGCCACCACCTCCAGACTTGTCGCGAAAGATGCGCTTGCGCTGTTGTATTCTTTGCAAGGCACCACTCTGCTCCAGATGCGCATATACTGCCTCCAGATAATCGTAGGAGGGCAGAAAGCAAACCACACCAGCCGGCAATACATTGCACAGGTTCTGCAGCACCATCGTTAGCTCCTTAAGCTGTATTCAGACGAAACAGAAAAAGTTAACTGAAATCCTGTAGGATTACCATCAAAAGGCTTACCATTGCGGGATTTTTGCGTTGCGCATAGCTAAAGCAGAGCGTGGCACCCGTTGGTCCAGTGGGCAGAACGAATGGTAACACTGCATCATCCGGCACCACGTGACTGTATAAACGCTCCACCACACGCTCCGGACATTGAGCAAAGAGCTGAGATGTCAGCTCCTGCGTCGGCTGCATGGTTCCGCCGGCAATGATGAGCTGAAAGGAATATAATTAGTTAGTTTAGAAACATAGAATTGAGGGGGGACCCTTACCGCTCGTGCCTGTGCTAGAATGTCTGCAAAATGCTCGGCGGGATTCAGGGACAAATACTTTAATGTGCCATCCTTGCCATTGAGCATGACACGTCCATCGGCTGCATTGCTGGTGAGCGTCTCCAGAAACGCAAGTAGCGGCCGTATGGGCGACGGCTTCACTTGCTCCGGTTTCTGGTCTACCTTCTTCTGTTCCGTTTCTTGAGCCTGCTGATGCAGTTTCCGTTTACTGCCCGCCTGAGCTTGGCTAAGCTGATGCTTGGTGGCCAGGCGCTGGAGCAGCTGCTGTGTGGGCGGTGGACGATTCTCACTGTGAAGCGGCGCTTCGTCGCACTGCAATCGCTGTCCAAAGCCATGCAGCTTCTGGGCAAAGCGTGTGCGCTCACAGAACTGAAGCACGGCATGCAGATCAATGTTAAAGAAGTCACCCTCGGCACTGAGCTCATAGGTGCGCAGCATACGCGGCACTCCTTCCCTCGACTCGAGTAGCAGCAGGAGGCAACGCACAACAAAGATAAGCTGATTGATGCGCAACAGATTGGCGCTACTCAGACGCCGTGCATAGCGTTCCTTGTAGGCGGTCAGCTGCTGACGCGCCAGCTGCAGCTGGGCACGATTGAGTTCCACGCTGTGCAGCTGAGCGATTGTGTCCAGCAGATTGTGCGCCTCGTCCACAATAATGACGGCGCCGCGTAGATCGATGCCCAGCTGCTGACGTGCGCTGCGCTGCAGCAGCAGCGGATAAGGCAGTAGCACCAGCTGCGCCTGTGCCTGGGCTGAGCGTGTGGCATAGTAAGGACAGCCACCACAGGCGGCGCCCTCGGCGGCCAACTCCTCAATGTCAAGTGGCTCACAGAGTGCTGCATCGCTGACTCGCTGCAGCTGGCTAGGTGCCTTGTGGGGGCAGCGGGTAAGCACTTGTGGTGCCAAACGCGCTCTCTTGCTGGGATTTGAACTGGAGGTGGAGGTGGTGGAGCTGGGTTTGGCACGTGCCATGTCCAGGCAGCGTTCGTTGATAAGCGCCACTTGGGGCAGGCGACGCAGCTGTGTATTGATGCACAACTGCTGGCGTGAACCCAGCGAGATGCAACGCACACTTTTCCAATGGGCCGTTTTTCGCAATTCAGCAACAATCTGCGCTAGCTGGGAGTGCGTCCGGCTACAGTAGAAGATTTGCACATCACGAAAACGCTCCTCGGCCAGCTGCATTTGATCCTCCGACATCATATCATCGGAAAGCTCATCCTCGTTCTCTTCATCAGAGTTGAGCTCCAGCTCTGTGACTGCTGTCGCTCGCAGTTCCTCGCCTGCTCGCCGTGCTGTTGTTGGCTGTTGCTTCTTGCGCTGCTTGATGTCCAGCAGTTGCTGTTCCTTCTGCTGCAGTAAATCGCGTAAGCGTTGCAGCTGCTGCAGCTCCTGGCGTTGCAGACGCGTTTCGCTTTGTACTGTTATCCAATCCGTAGCCTGATCGCTGGCGCCCTGCAGCTGACGCAGCTCTGCCTCCACTTGAACAATGCGCTGCAGCAGTTCGGTGCGCACTAGTTGCTCATGCTGAAGCAGCCAGGTTAGTGCGCCGCAGGTGAGAGTCAGTGATTTGCCTGTTCCAGTGGGACTCTCAAAGATGCCAATTTGCTTGCGCTCCAATACCAGAAAGAGCTCCTGCATAAGCTGCTCTTGTATGGCGTATGGCGTGTATGGAAAGCCAAAGTCCTGGGCTGCCGGCGCTGCCAGGACCTTGCATGGTGAGTACATAGGCACAGGCACGTCACGGAAATATATTTGAAAACTTTCTTAAATATATATGAAAGGCAGACATCTAAAAAACGCGCCAAGTTTTTAGCTGGCGTCACTCAGCGATATGAAAACTTATCAAATAACATAAATAATCGCGATTTCGCTGCTCTCAATTCTGCGCATGCTTGAAGTTGACTGCGAGCAGAATTGCGCCGCTTGAAGTTGGCTGCGAGCAGCATTGCGCCGATTGAAGTTAGTCGCGTGCATGCATCAGTTCTTGGCGGTCATATTCAAATTTCAAATTGCAGTCGATTGCGTATTGCACAAAAATAGTTTGCTAATAAGTCAAAAATAGAAACCAATCATATGCAAAAATAACATCAACCGCAAGACATGACTAACCAACAATGCTCCGTTATGTAAATAATTAATTTTCTGTTTGATTGTTGTTCGTTTCGCTTCGATCTTAACGCTGGTGCATTGCGCTTAGTAATGCCCGAAAGAAGTTAAACTTGATTGATTGCCAATTAGTCATGTTCAATGTATAATAGCTTAAAGATACTAAATCTTTATTTAAAGCTGCGCGTACTTAATGCGTCAGCACACAGAATCCCAGCCAAGCTATGGACGGACGCGCCTTCGCACAAAATGGCGTTCTGTTGTTGTTGTTAATTATTATTATGACCTGCGGCCATATAGTAGATTTGAATATTAATTTGAATATGCCTGCCAATATGAGCTTCAATATTGCAACTTTGAATATTGCATTTACATACTATATACATTGTGTTGTGGGCGTTGCGCACAGTGGCACAAGATTTGAGATTTGTAAGTCGGCATTACTCATACGCAACGCTGGCCTGACCTTAGCCAACGGCCAAAACGCGCGCCACAGCTGCTGCACCCCGATTGACTCCAACTGAGATACAATGTGTGCAATAACAACAACAAAATAATAACAATAATAATAGCTATGATTGACGGCCATTGCACATTATGCGCAGCGCGAATTTGTTTTTGTCACTGCTACCTGCACACCAGCAGCGCTTCCCTCCCACCATACTAACATCCTCCTCCCTCCACCAACCGCCAACCAGACACCTTCCTATAAACATCATCGTCTTGGCCGTCACATCCCATTTGTTGCGCCAAATGTTGCAATGCCTCGGCTAATGCCGCGTCATGCACCTGATCTTGTTGCCATTACTTATCTAATACCTGTGTTTGTGTGTATGTGTGTGTGTGTGTTGCACACATGCTTGCAGCTTGCTTCAAAGTCAAAGTGCGTATCAGGGATGCATTACAAACTTTCTAACGGCTTTGAATTTTCAATCTAGATAACAGAAGTATATTATACATATATAAATTATGGATATTTGGTAGATCTTAGCTTGCTCTAAGATCCATTCATTCTTTAAGAAATCCAATGTTATAATAAATATGAATTTATCTACGTATTTGTGGGCATGCCACGCACTTGACCTTTAGCTTAGTCATAGATCGTGTTGCAGACAGCGTGTCGCGACATTGGTTCAGTCGCGCAGTGGTTCAGTTCAGTGGTTTTTTGTTCAGTTCAAACATTTACCATTGGTCTGCTGCTACTGGGCCCTGGCCAATAAACTAATCTTGAGCCTTTTTGGCCGGCAAGACAAGCCCATTTATCACTGGGGGTTGCACTTGTGTTGGTTGCCTTGTTGTTGATGTTGTTGTTGTTGTTGTTGTTGTATAGGTGGCATAATTGTTCACTTAACGCACAGCTAAAAATACACCGAACAGCAGGCACTTGTAAATGCTTGTGTAGGTGTCCGTATGTATGTGTTTGTGCATGTATGTATGTGTTTAGCTTGTCACTGTGATTGCTAATAGTACGTTCAATGATAATGCGTTTCGTTATTTATGGGTGGCATTTTATATGATTAACTACAATAATTTATCGCAGCGACCAATTTGTTTTTTTTTTTGTTCAGTGTAGCCGTAGTTTCTTTTTCTGCTGCTTCTATGTCATCAATGACGCTGACAATGGCTGAAAATGGTTATCGCCTTTACCTTTGTTCCGAGCAATCCGAATCCTAAATTATAGCAAATCTTTTGCTATCAGTCAATTGATCTAACTGTCGTTGTGTATTACCTGGGGGGGTACTACTACATCAGTTCCCCAGATTCCCAATCCTTTCATTTAGTTGCATCTATAATTCTCATTAGCTTTGCTTTGATTAAAAGCTGAGTGAACTGAACCTTTTTCAGCGTCAGACTTGAGTCCTTTTTCGTTTGATTTCTTAACTGGGTAACAACTGATTTAAGGCGTGCTTCTTTCCCACCTCTAAGCCACTCAATCTAAAACTATGCCTTTGTGCCAGCACTAAGAAACGAACATAACGTAGCCAGACTATGTTTAAACTTCAATGTCCGATTTGGAATATCTTTATGGTGCCCACTAAACTTATTTATTCCGAATGTTAATAATATGTTAAGGCAATGCTATCAAAATTCATCATCAACATCGAATTGAACGATGGTTAAATGTGTTGGACAGTGTAGCCCTGAACCACAAACGTGAGGCGATCAATTGAATGACACATTCGCCAAGTGGCAGCAGCAGCAACAAAATCAGTCGCACAATTTGCATATAGAAGGATTATACATGTTTCCATTACTGTTGTTATGACATTCAATTCAAGCAATTAGACATTAATCACGGCCAAAGCCGAAGGGTGTTTGTAGTGGGCGGGGGGTGTTAGTGGGAGTTGGCGTATTAATCATCCAAGACGCCGAAAGCGCCGCCCAAGCCTTCAGAGAGAGAGAGAGAGGGGGAGAGCAAGCTTAGAAGCTGACACACAAAAGCTGTTCTGTCCCACTGTGCGCCTCGGCTTCTACAATCCGAATGAA
The DNA here is from genome assembly GCA_035044465.1 of Scaptomyza tumidula. Taxonomy (NCBI): domain Eukaryota; kingdom Metazoa; phylum Arthropoda; class Insecta; order Diptera; family Drosophilidae; genus Scaptomyza; species Scaptomyza tumidula. The sequence continues at coordinate 1,462,795 of JAWNNW010000220.1, read as the reverse complement.
GCCGTCGTCGTTGTCGTCGTCGTCGGCTTCGTCGTTGTCATTTTGCATAATAACATGATGTCATAGTCTTTTTTAATAGTATGTGTGTATACTCCCGCCTCTTCCGAGCAGTAGCAGCACTTAAGCTGCCAGATGTTGTCGAAGATGTAGGGGTGGTTGGTGAGGGGGGGCAGCAATCTGTGATCAGTGATCAGTGGTTAGCGGTTAGCAGCCACTGTGTCCCACGCCCACGCCAAGACACGCGCCAAGAACAAAAGCAACACAACAACAAAACCAATTGAATCGAGTCTCGAGCAATTGAGGCAGGCGTCCACTTGCTGCACTGGCTGCCTGGCGTATGAGTAATATATGGAGCTGGTTGTGGAAGTTTTGGACAGCAGTCCAATGTACTTAAGTTTGATCTTCCGTTCTCAACTTGATTTGGGTCGATTCAACGGAAGCTGACGTCTTGACACACAGTGCGTTCGTTCAGTGTTGAACAACGGCTTGAGGACTCATCCAAGGAGTTGTTTGGACAACCTAAATCTAAATCCAACTGAATTCCCATAAATACAAGTACACAATTTATTCACGATTTTGATTTTGAAGCAGAACATTTATTTTTACATTTTTGCTTTTGTTTTGTTTTATGTTTTTGTTTTTTATTTTTTATTTTTTTTTGATTTTTAAAATTATTTTTATAGAATTTTGCCATTTGTTGACTTTTTATATATAATAATAATAAAAAAAAAAACAAATATTATTATTAGTTCGTTTTTAATTATATATTTAGTATTAGCTGCTTAACGATATATCTAAAAAAAAGTGTTTTGAAATAAATTGTTTGCAAAATTTTTGACATTTTTGTTGGAGGTTTTTTTTTTTTTGCAAGGCTTTCAATTTTGCGATTTTTTGATTTTTCAATGTTTTTTTTTAAGTAGCATTATATATATAACATATTGACAAATTTGTTGTTTGAACGTTTGTTTTAACTTCATCTTAAAAAGCATTAAAACAGTTAGCTGTGTACGTCTTGTGTGTATGTGTGTGTGTGTGTGTGTGTCAGTTTGTGTAGGTGTGTGTGTGTAAGTGTTGCTGTCGTTGTTTGGCGTTGAGTTGTTTTTTTTTCGTGTGCCTCTCTTTTGTGCTTTAAAAATACAAAAATACATATATATATATAAAATAAAACAAAAAAATATACATAATAAAATTATAATCGTTTAACAATTGGATTTTTTTTTTTTTTTTTTTGTATAACAAGTTTAGAACAAAAACAAATATAGACGGAAAAAAAATAAAAATTATTAATTGAAAAAAAAAAATACTATTAGTTAAATTAGAAATTGATTGTACTCAACTTAATAAGGCATAAAAGGTTTAATTAATGTGTGCACACTTTATCTACATACATACATACATATATGCATATACACATATGCGTGTTGTATATGTATGTATTATTGTTTTATTGTTTTTAAGACGCAAAACTGAAAACGCAAATATTAATTTACATATATTTTTGCACTTGTCAAAAACATATAAATAATACTTTTCTTCTCTATTTTTTTCTTCTTTCGGTTTGAATTTCATTTCTTTTTGTTTTTAGCACAGTTTATGGGAGTTTTTGTGTGTTTGTGTAATGTACATATATATATTTTTGATTTCGCTTTATAGTTTTTTGGAAAGTTTTTCAACACATATACTTTATCCATTATTTAATTTTTATTTTTTTTTCAATTTTAGATAGCTTTAAATTTGATGGGCTTTGCGTGCCTGCAGCTAAAGTTTTTTTGTGCCCGAGTTTCATATTGTGTGTGCTTTAATTATTTAATATTTAACAACATTTATTTATGAATGTATATATTGTACATATATATCGTGTATATATTTGTATGTATTCTATAACATTTGACAGGTACTTCGTAGCGCATTTTGTTTGCTTTGCTTATCAACAATGTGTGAATTGTTGCTGTTGCTGTTGCAATCAAAAATTGTAAACCTAAAATTAACAAAAAGCTAAAAGCTAGAATGAGAAGAGTCCATGATCAATAGAGTAATGAAAATATATGCGCCACTACTAGCCAACAGAGAATGTGTTAGAAATATGAAAATAACCGAATCGAACCGAATCGAACTGAATACATATTATTATAACAGAAAGAACAGAGGGAGGATGTCGTTATTTAAATGATGTTCGTTCTCAATCAGTGGTATTATTTATGATCTATGCTTATTAATCTTTTTAGTTGAATGCACACGCAGGAAAAAAATCGAGCTACAAAAAACTTTAACTTTGGGCACACAAAAAAAAAAAACAACAAAAAACCAAACCAAATTTACGTTAACTCAATTATGTATGTGTGAGAGGTATTTGATTTTTTTTTCTTGTTAGGTTTTTGTATAATAAATATGTATGGGTTTGGGTTTTGTAGCCAAATGGGTTTTGCACTAGAGCTCTTGGATTAACATTGATTGCATTCATACATAGTGTAACATTAATTCGTACTTTTAAAATTGCATTATCTTTGTCTTCTTCTTCAGCGAGAAAAACTTCAACCACCCCGAACAATTATAGACACAAACTTGACCTGAGCTCAAAATAGTTTACTTTCTTTTTTAAATTTTTTTTTCTTTTTTTTTTGGAAGCTGAATGTTAAATATCATTAAGGTATGTTTATATATATATATTGCAGGCCTTAGTTATTGCCACTTTCTGTCCTTTTCTTGTTTTGTTCGTTTCCTATTCCTTAAAAATAGGGATCTGGTTTTGTTGAGTTGGATTTTCACATACAAATTTAATGTTGTTTTAACCCATTTTGGTTTTTTTGTTTTTTTTTTTTGTTTATTAACAATCAACAATGTACACACATATTACGAACTTTAGAGAGCCACCAATCAATGGTCAAAATTGCAGGGTATATTAAGGGTATATGCTATATGGTATATATGGTAGACATCGTACAACTACAAAAGCCGTGCTCACTAAATGCTATGTTTTTGTTTTTTTGTTTTTATGTACGTTTTTCACATGTATATATATTTTTCATAAATAGTTGTATATTAAATCTTTAGTACAAATCGAGGCAATATTATATTCAATTGTTTTTGTTTAGTTTCAAAAAAAGAATAATCATTATTCATACTATATGATTAGAATCAAAAAACAATTTGAAAAGCACTTTGATGATCTCTTTCGGTTTGTCGTTTAGGCCACTTTTTGGTGTTCACAGCTGTTTATACTTAGAATTCAGATGCATAAACGTTTTGTTATTTTTTTATTATTATTATTAATATTTTTTTTTTGATTTTTTCTTTTTGTATTTAGTTTTAACACACTCATTAATATAGTACATATGCATATGTATTGTACATTTGTATATAGGTAAATTTTGTATATATATACGACTTCTGTCAAAATATTATCAAGCGGTAAACACACATACACAAATACTATGTTATTATGATTTCAAAAACATTTTTTTTATTTTTTTTTTGATTTTTCTTTTTCTCAAATATTTGTATACTACTCATTTTTGATTTATCCAAGTATTTTGGTTATGTAAATATTTATCTTTTGCTTTTTATTGTTTTTAGTTTTTTTTTTGATTTCTTCATTAAATGTAATAAGGCGCTAGTATAAAAAAAAAATTGTTGCATTTGTATGTATGGTCGATTTTTTTTTGTTTTTGTTTTTTTTTTGTATGTATTAAGAGCACATTTTAGTTTCGCAAAAAATTAACAAACTTAGAACTAGTTTTACTATTTAGTTGTCCAGCGAATTGTTTGTTAAGGCAACAGCGTGCAAGCTTTCTTCTTCTTCCTCCTCATCTTATTCTTCTTCTTTTTCTTGTACAACTTACATTTAAAAAGGAGAAAATTACACATATATATATACGTGTATGTATGTAAATTTAATTGTATGTTAAGTTTTTGATTTTGTTTTTTATAGTAGTTTTGTTTTTATATATCACTGATTAAGCCTTAATTAAAAATATATATATAAAAAAAAAAAAAAAAAATATATAGAAATATCAAACGTCATCATATCGCATGGTTTTTAATTTTAACTTGTTAACTTAATATTTTATATTAATATATTTTGCTTCTTCTTCGTCTTCTTCTTGTTGCTGCATAATCTCGCACAGGGTAAGGAGGAGAGGGAGTGGGTTGGGGTTGGGGGGTTGGGGGGGCGTTTAACGAAACTAAAATTAATAATTACTGATGCGGCTGTGACTGCCAACAAATTGCCTGTTGCTCGGAATGTTATCGATAACATAAAATATATATATTATGATATACACATATACACATACATACATTTATAGATTATACAATATAAGGTTATGTACAGGTGCTTTTTTATTTTCTTACTTTTTACAAACTACAGTATCGATCGCGAATAAAAAAAAATATATAAAAAAAAACCATAAAAAAAGTGCATTCAAATTTTTGTTTTTAAGGTTTTTTTTATGAGGTAGTCAAGCCACGAGTGGAGCGCCGCTCCAGACACACACACACGTACAGACACACACACACACACACGACCAGGGACTATCGGTGGCAGAAGAAGAGGGTTGTGGGGGGGGTGGTGACTATTTGGTTAGTATATATATTCGAGCGCGCAGGGATAAAAGGGGAGTGGGGAGAGGAGAGCGTTTGGTTTTTGGGTTTTTGGGACAGCTGTTTGGAAGAACTTGGATATTTTTTTGTTTGCTTTTGGGGGTGGGCGATAGCTGGGCGTGGCATGTGGGGCGCGCCTGCAAAAACAATCACACACACTCACTAACACACACACACACACATAAGCCAGCTATGTGTGCTGCTTAGCACCAATAGTCGACATGTGTCCAAGCCTGATCCTGCTGCAGTTCATCATCCACCGTCTGCTGTTGTTGTTGTTGTATTCTGCTCTGTTGCTGCTCCTGCTGCTGCGGTGGTGGTGGTGGCGGCGGCGGCGGCTGCTGCTGTTGCTGCTGCTCGAATGCCAGCAACAGCTCATGATCGGCAGCACGTTGGGCCCGATCTCACGCCAGGCAGCCGCCGTTGGTCATAAAGGCAGCGGCACCCGTATCCAAATCCACGAAATCCGCATCATCATCGGCCAGCTGCGAGAGCAGATCGTTCGTATAGCAGCTGTTCTTAATGAGCAACAGTTGCTCGTCCTCGTAGCAGGGCGTCATGATGCCAACGCCGACGCCAACGCCGCTGCCAACGTGATGCGGCAGCGAGTTGTGAAAGTCCATAAGATGATTGTTGTTGTTGTGCGCCGCAAGACTGGCCACACTGGCCATATTGTTAAGACTGCTCGGATGCACACTAACCGCATGCTTGATATCCGGAAACTCATCGAAGAGGAAGCGTTCCGCACTCAAAGCTGTGGTATATGGACTCTGCGAGTCGACCAGCTCGTTCTTAACAAACTCGATGGCGCTGGTTGGCGTTGTTGCTGGCGGCAAAGTTGTTATAACCGAGGTGGATACTGCTGCTGCTGCTGCTGCTGTTCCTGCTGCTGTGTTATTGTTGTTGCTGTTGCTATGATTGCTGCTGCTACTGTTGTTGCTGCTGCTTAGGCTGTTGCTGCTTAAACTGTTGCTGCTGAGGCTGTTGATGTTGGTGATAATGTTGTTGTTGTTGGTGTTGCTGCTGGCGTTTGCGGCAACGGGCGTGGAGATAGCAATGGCCACAGCGTTTAGACCCAGACCCAAACTGAGACCCTCACAATTAGGCACATAGTCCGAGACTTGTTGACTTAGCAGCAATGTGGCGTTATTACTATCGGCATTGTTGTTGTTGTTGTTGCTGGCGGGATTCAAAGACGACTGCTGCTGCTGCTGTTGTTGTTGTTGTTGCTGTGGCAGATGGAGCACCTCCTGTGTTGGCGAACTTAAATAGCCGGCATGTTCAAACTCTTGCGGTGAGGGCGAAGGTTTGCAATAACCATTGGGCAACTGTTGCTGCTGCTGCTGCTGCTGTAACTGTTGCTGCTGTTGGGCCTGTGCAGCTGCAACTGCTGCTGCCATTGCCACTGGCGACTTGCTGCCGAATTTGAACGTCGACATGGATGGTATACTCTGCATGCGTTGTTGTTGCTGCTGCTGCTGTTGTTGTTGTTGCTGTTGCTGCTGCTGTTGTTGCTGCTGCTGCTGCTGTTGTTGCTGCTGTGTGGGCGTATTGACTGCGCTGCTCGCATTGTCACCGTTAAGCAGGCCATCCAGCTCCAACTCGGCGAAATACTTGAGAGCCGGCGATTGCAGCAGCTTTGAGGGCAACTGGCAACCGCCACGTTTGACGCAGTTGGGCGAATGTGCTTGCAACATTTCGAGTAGACGCCGACGATCTGTTTCCAAAGAGCGCACCTGATTCTTGAGCTCAATATTTTGGGTGTCAAGTATCTCGGACTCCTTGATTAGGTTCTGGGTGCGTTCACGCTTCTTCATGCGGCATTTGGTGGCAGCGATTTTGTTGCGTTCACGACGTCGCCGCCGGCGATCCTCATCCTCGGGCGTTAGACCCTTCGGCACGGACTTCGTTTCGCTATCATCATCGCTGGACTCCTCGCAGTCTTCGTCGCGTCTCGAACACTTCGAGTTGGGCTGCTCGGAGCCGGAGCTCGAGTCGCAGGTGGACAGCTTGCGTTTGCTTTGTATGGAGAGCTTGAGGCCCGCTTTGATCAGCTGCGAACAGGTCTGCAATTGCACAAAAAAACAGAAAAAGAAACACAATCAAGACGTGTTATGTATGTAAGAAATCGGCGACTAAGAAGTTACCCTTTAAACTGTACGAAAAGTTAGCCAAATAAAAGTATCATTAACAACTATTATCGCTCCTTAGCAATTCTTTGTTTAGTTAGTTAGTTATCGAGTATTATCGATTACCTTTAAGAGATCAGATCGACACAGGTATGAATTTCATTACTACATCAATCATTATACCCATTTGATAACTGTTTACAGGGTATACGCGTATAGAAATAAATGCAATTGATTAGTCAAGGTCCTCTAAACAAAAGTGGTTTGTCACCAATAGCCGAAACCGGCGTTGTCCCATGCGGTGGAGCTTGCCGCAGATGGAAGCTCAAAAGAATTGCATAAGTCTCTCAAGCATATATTGTGGTATCGGTCATTTTGGGTATCGAGTAGCAACAAACGACGTCGCGATGTCGCGACACAACTCCAATTCGGGATGTGACGCGCCTGACATTTTGTGTTGGCCCATTTGGCCAGCGAAGAACTAACCAAGTTCAACCAGATCTCGCTCTCTCTTGACTGCTTCAATGTGTTGTTCAATGTTGTTGTTGATGAATCAACAAAATACTTGACATAAGTTTTAGCACATTCCTTAACCACACTTTCGACTTGGTTCGGTAACGGGGCTGGGCCTGGGCCTGGGTTTGGGATTTTTGGGGTTCGGGTTCGAGATTATCTCTGTTGTTTACCTTTGGTGATTAAGTTGAGGCAACAATCACATAAATTTTAAATATTAAAGTGAAAGATAGAAATCGGTTTTGTGACCACGCCCTTAGGCCGGACTTTAAACAACTGGGACAGGACAATGCACAAGTTGACAACAAGGCCGCAACAGGTTGCTTAACAGCAAAGCGGCACACAAGTACTTCGCCCCTCGCTCTCTCTCTCTCTCCCTCTTTTAGAGTCTGTCGTCTCGCAGAGAGGTGGGTGGGCAATCATACGCCTTTTATGGCAGAGACAACAGAGACGAACAGATGGTCATCACGTCGACACGTTGTCAACTTTCATTTAAAAGGGCTCAACACACGCAGCACTAACACAATTATGTATGTGTATGTGTGTGTGTGCGTATGCGGCAGTTTCAACTCGTTGAATGCGCTACATTCAATTAAAGTTGACGAGAGAGAGAGAGTGGGTGGGGGATTGTAATGCAATGATGTAGATCAGAGTTGAATCAATCAAACGTTGTGAATCTAAAAATTTAAATTGAGTTATTAGGGATTCAAATGAAAACGAACTCAAGATGATGGATTAAAATCTCGCTTTGCAGTCCTCCTATCTCCCACTTTTTCTCCCTTTTCCAACATTCTTTTAAGTCTTTGCTTTATATTTCTAATCCCCATGCTATTAATCTTCAACTTTTCTCTCTCTCCCTCATTTAAATTTAATTTCAACTTACTTTTAATATATTTTAAAAACATTTCTCCATTTAATTTAATCTTTCTTACAACTTCTCATTATATTTATAATTCAATCTTTCTTTCAACGTTCTTTTCAATCTTAATATTTTCCTTGTTTTGAGTCTTCTTTTTGTATTTTCCTTTCAATCTTCAATCAAACTCTTTTATTATCATTCTTTTAGGCAGGGGCCACTTCAATCTTTGACTTCAATGACAGCTCATTCAAATGTCAGGCAAGCCAAGACTATCTTTGCCTGCCCATCATCATCATTATCATCATCGTCATTATGAGGATGATTATCTTCAGTTTTGCGCTTTTTATTTGTTGTCTGCTTGAGAAATTGTTCAGATGCCACTGTTGAACGTGCCCCCTTTTCCCCACCATCATCACCAACACCACTCCCACTACTACAACTGCCTTCCCCACCCCTTCTCGTCAGTGTCTGTGTATGTGTCTGTGTGCCCTGCGGCACAGCCCAACCCCTGAACGCGCCCTGCTGCTGCTGCTGCTTCTGATATTTTTCGCTAGAGCGCATTGTTTCATTTAAATTTTAGGCACGCTGCCTTTTTATTTATTGACCTAAAAAGCAGATAAATAAATTTTGTTTCCACCAAAAAAAAAAAACACACGCATATTTTTTTAATAATCGCATGCGCCAACGATGGCGACGCCAACTTCAACTTCGCCGTCGAACGCTGGCGACCATATGGTCAAAAAAAAGATTTCGTTGCCTTCAAACTTCTTGAAAATTGTTGCGTTTTGTTTGTTTGTATGTCTGCTAGTTGTCAGGGCAGCCAAATGGGTCTGTCTGTCTGTCTGTGTGTGTGTGTGTGTGTGTGAGGTCAGTGTGCGTAATTGGAGCAAGCCGTAGAAAGAGATCGGTTCAATTGCAATTGAATACAAACGAGTCTGTGACTGCAAAAAAGAGACATGATCGGCAATATCTAGTATTCTTAACTTGAACTGATAAGAAAAACAAAGATTACAACTATTCCAAGAATAAACTAGTATGTGTTCCTCCTTACATGATTGAACAGATAAGGCAGATCGAACATAACCAAAGAAAAAAGCGAGCCATACATGAGATTTGCAACAAACTTCAAATAAGATCGGTTTTCAGGATTCCAAGAATGAACTATGTGTTCCTTACTTGATTGAACAGATAAGGCAGATCGAACGACAAAAGTGAGTAACTTCAATTGAGTTTAGGTTTTCAGGCCGACAAAATGTATATAGATAGATACAACTGCAACTGTAGATCGTGTGGCAGCTTAAGTACGATATTAACATGTACAAACTACACACAAAATATTCGCGAGATATTCATTTACATTCCAAGCCTTTCTTTGCACACTGCTTTGTTGCATTTCGCATTAAGCGTTTCAAGCTTTGTGACAACGTGCAAATGAATTTTTGTATCTGTATCTGTAGCTGTATCTGTATCTGTATGTGTGTAACTGTATCTAAGGCTATATATCTTTGCAACTGTGTGTGCGTGATGTTTGCCGAGCAGCGCCCCAAAAAAAAAAACAACGAAAAGGAAACAAAAAATATTCAACATTTCGCACGAATCGTCGCGCAAATTTGCATCTTTTATTTGGCCCCGCAATTTTGTTTGTTCGCTCGTTTGCCACAAATTTTGTTTTACTTTTTTATACCCTTTTTGAAGAGGGCATTTCAATTTCTAAAATTTAAACACAACCATTTGGGACAAAAGAAATAAATTACTTTACATATTATTATAATAGAAATTAATTATAGGATTACTTTTCAGCATTGAACAATTTGGCTGGCAATTTTGGGCCATATAATTATTTTAATTTATGTATATGTGTTCTGCTAGAGTATTTCAATTTCGGCAACCCACTTATTTTAGCTAATTTAAAAATTTGACATTTTTTTTTTGTGTACTTTATAAACGACTTTTTCGACATTCAATATTTGCAATCTTTATAATTTTTGCCTCACGCCTTTTTCGCGTTTATTTTCTTGTTTTGTTGTTGTTGTTGTTTCTTTAGCTCTTTTTGCATTTTGCACTTATGAGAAATGTGCAAAATACATTTTAAACAATTGCACAAATATTTGTGTGCAGGAGGTGGGGAAGGGAAAATGAAGCGAAGTGCAATAAAATTTTGTGGTTTTTTTTTTTGTTTAAAAGCTTTCCATACAAAGTTACTTTGTGTGTGTCTGTTCGACATTTTTGTAATTTATGTTAAAAATTTGTTACAATACAAATTAAAAAGTGTTTAAAAATTGTTTTGTTTTCGTGTGTTTATGTATTTGTGTGTGTGTGTGTTTATTTTTAATATTTTGCAGTCGACTCGCGGCTGCAATTGAAACTGGCGACGGTTCAATGCCTATAAATTCGTTTAGAGTAATAACCATAAATCACACACACACACATTCAAACACCTGCCAATTAGTGCAGCGCGCACACACAGATACGAAAATGTATCTAAGTATCTGGCTGTGTTGGAATGGATGCGCCCCGGGAGCTGGTTGTGTGAGAGAGCTGTGTAAGCTCGTCGTCGTCGAATAGCTTTTAATTGCCGCGTGGCAAATGTTATTGAATATATATGCATTAATCGCACCCGCAACTCTCCACCTCTCTCTCACCATCTCTCTCTCACCATCTCTCACTCGTCCATCCCCCATAATGTTCTACCGCATCGCCCCCGCGCGCTGCTTTGCTGCGTTAGCTACGTGCCTCATTAAGGCCAATGTCAGTCAAGTGAGATTCTCTGCATGCACACAGATGCAGCAGCCATTGATATATAAATCTATATGTATATATATATATATGTGTGTGTATACTTTATTAAATTTCTGTTGCTGTTGCTGATTCTGTTTTCGGTTTGCATTGAAAAAAAAAGTGAAATCAATTCTGGTTGCGTTTTGCAATTGAAGCGTCAACAGCGACGCCCACGAATAATTCATCGCCAAATCTAAAAACCTGACCCCAGCCGACAAATCGACCAAATGACTAACTGACTTACTGTCTCGTCACCCTCCCCCCCATACCACACCACCCCTAGCTAGCGTTGGCGGATGCATGCCGGCCAATGTCCGGAGCCAGTGCAGCTCAAGCGGCATTAGCAGCAGCAGCAGCAACATTGCGTGGGCATTTTGGCACATTGTCGTCGTCGTCGTTGTTGTTGTTGTTGTTGTTGTTGTTGTTGTCGTGAGCTGCGTGGGCGCCAATATGCAATTCGGACAAGTGAGACGCCAATGAAATGAATGGATTGGATTGAAACGGAATGAAAACGGATGGAACCACACGTAAATGTCACTAAAAGCTGTGTTGAATGCAATCGAAAGGGAAAATTGTAATGTCGCGTGACTCGAATTCGATATTGAAAGTGAAAATTCGAGAATTGGGATTACAACTTGAAGAAAGGAAAAGTGTTTGAGCAACAGATTGCTAGATAGAAAGGATAACGATTCTTTTCAACACTTCCAAGGGAATATAACAGTTTCTGTGAGTTATACTCAAGTGCATCCCTGTTCCCATTCACATCGCTTACCTGTTGCACACTGGGCGTGGTGGCTGTGCCCGCTGGTGAATCGAGCGGTGATGCCGAGCAACTGGAATGACTGCTGTCCTGCGAGTGTAACTGCAACAGACGAAGAGACACACACCATATTTTCGATTAGTTTGACATACTTACAAATTGGGGGAGGGCGGGACTTACCTGGCCGTTGGGATTGCCACAGAAATTGCGTATGGTTACGATCGGTGTGGAGGCGGCACTGCACGAGTTTGAGGCATTGTAATTGTAGTTATCCAAAGGATTCGACATCGCGATCAGTGAGTTGAGAATCTCTGGAGTTTTGGGCGTGTGTGCGCCAAAGTTGCTGCCATCGATGCTCAGCAGAGCTGTTGCCGGTATGTTGGAGTTAAACATTGTGCGGCTTCTTCTTCTTGTTCGTTCGCGTGTTAATTATAATTGGATTTCGTTTGATTTACAAACAAAAAAAAACCGAAAAAAAAATTACACACAAAATAAAAATGCAAATAACTAGAAACAAAGACAAAAAAAACAAACTTATTTAATTTTTGTTTTGCTTTCTTTTTGTTTTTGTGTAATTAAACTTTCTTATTAATTTGTTTTGTTTAACTTATTGTTGTTGTTGTTGTTTTATTTGTATTTCTTTATTATTCATTTAACTTGTAAATCACAGTTGAAGGCCTACGCGTTGCATTTGTTGGACTGCTTTTTATTATATTTTATATATTTTGTGTTTTTTTTTTAATAAATTATTTCTTTTTGTTTTACTTTTTTGTATATGCGCTTGTATAAATATAAATATAGATATATAAATCTATATATATATAGTGGTGTATATAAGTATATAAATGTTTTTGTTTTCGACACTCGCGACGTGTTGTTGTTGTTTTTGTTGTTGCTATTTGTTGTCTCTCTCGGTTATCACAAATTGTTGTTAACAAAACTTTTTATTTACTTTTGAAAGCTGTTGAAAACTGTTAATTGTTGTTGTGGCTGTTTATGTTGTTGTTGTGCAAATAATGTTGTTGGTTTTGTATATCCTATCGTTATTGTTGTTGTCGCTGCCGCTGCTGCCGTTGCCGCTGCGTCGCGACGCGGTTCCATCGACACTTCCAGCGTGTGTTGCTGCTCACAGCGTTGAATTCAACTGAATGTTTTGGCCACCGGCACCGGTCGACATCCACATCAACATCCACATCCACATCCGAGACATCAACCGACGCGACAACGACGACCAACACGAGTCGCACGCTCGCTCGCTCTGTTTGTTTGTCAGTCAGCAGCAGCAGCATTGGCATGAGCATGAACATGAAGAGAAGAGAATGAGAAAGAAAGAGAAAAAGTTTCGTGAGAATTGAATACAAGTCAAATCGCATTCGTATCGTATTTGAGCGTGTATGCGAACGAGCGTTCAAACAAAAAAATCATACACAAAAAGTAAGAACAATATAATACTAACTGGATGATATGATATGCTAAGCTCAACAGATACCCTGTGATAGAGTATATATATATATATATTTCTAATCTTTTTGCAGATAAATGTACATATAAATAATTTATACAGTGTTCCCTCCTAAGAGTGAACACACGATTATCTAAACCACAACAAGTATTTTCATTCGAAACAGTTAGTAAATTAGTTGCAAGTTGGCATCAAACAACTCTGGATTCCCACATTTACTATATAAACCTGAAACAATTGTGATTGATAGAAAGTTAAAAATACTTTTTTATCTCCACTCGATACAATTTCCAACACCCCCCAGTTTCATTAAGTTCACTGTTTCAAGTGAGGACTGTATTTGGTTGTAATATATGCCAGCATACTTGAATAAAAGTTGAGCATGCTCTTGCCAGACGCCAAATGGCATACAGGGTATTTGGTGCAAAGAAAAAAAAATACAATTAAATTATAAAATAAGCGTAAGTACATTGATTTATGTAAGCGTTGTTGAATGACTAACTGGTTAATTGACTGAGTGACTGACTGACCCAAAGCCGAATGCATTTGTTGTGCGTAGTTTTGTTAGCCATGTTGATGTCTCAATTAAGAGCTTAATCGGTTAATTGAATGCAGAATGCACACACAAAAAACACACTTGAAGATCTACACATACACGTATACGTATGTATGTATGTGTTTTATCCCCAATGGGGTGTACACACTTGGTGGTTGTGTGTGCGGTCAATCACAGTTGAAGGTGAAATGCAAACACAACTAGCACAAGTATTCCAAGTATTCGCAAACTATTGCAAATATCTCAGCTATGCAAAAGGTCAATTAAGACGATGCATCTCGAACTCGAATTCAAAACAAAAAAACCAACAACAACAATATAATGGGTGTTTTGCTTTTTGAACTGAAGTGTAAGATTTCCTCAAACAAGACATTTTATTTGTTAATGGAAATCAATAATTTTTACTGAGTAATTATATTCCAAACATTGTGTTTGTTGCTTTTTGTACGATTCTTTTCGCCAGGTTCTGCATGTTCTTAATTGCATTGTGATTTGCAACTTTTCTGCCATTTTTCTGCTGCAGTGCAACAATGCAAATCTCTTTGCACACCAAAACTTTGCTACCATATATATATATATATATATATATCGACCATTCAGGCAGTAAAAAAGTATGTTTTTTAGTTTTGGCTTTAGTGCTCAGTTGGGGTTTGTATTTTTTTTAAGTTTTAAATATTTTTTTTTATGGCAATTTGTTGCCCTTTTTAAACCGTGAACCCATTAAAAATGTGTAAAAAGGGTATAATGGTTTTGTGTAAGAGTATGTAACCGATAGAAGAATGCATATCCGACCAGGAAAAGTGCATATATATATATATATATGCTTGATCAGCATCAAATGCCGAGTCGACATAGCCAAGTCCATCAGTCTGTCTGTATGACTCCAGCCTGTTTGTTTCAAATTATCGATAACTCTTGTAATCCGTTATCGATATTAACATGAAATCGATAACAATAAAAACCTGAAAATAGAAAGCTTGGAAAAAGCCAACAAAAATTTTAAATTTGTTTGTTCTTATTGATATCGGTTGATAGGAGATATAGAACATTGAAAAACACACACACAATAGGGTTCAGGGTATATTCTAGTCGAGATTTCTCAACTAGAACCTTCTTACTTTGTTTTTTTTTGTTTTTGTTTTTCTGCTTCTGGCATGTTTCGCTTTTTTAATGACCCGAGCAAGCGCTTTGAGGTTTTTTTCTGGAAACTGTGTTATGTATTTGAAATTCTGTATGGCATGGCATGTTGGCCTCTCAGCGTCAGAGATTAGGTTAAGCAGCGCAAGCTGAACTGAACTGAACTGAACAGATGATGTTGTTGTTCTTCAGGGGTCTATGCAATTTGACTGCAAATGCAAATTGTGGCCACGCAATGTCCAAAACTTAAAATGCGAACCACCCCCAAAAAGTCACCCACACAACAACGAAACTATCTTTCTCTCTCTCTCTCAGTCGTTCTGTCTTACTCAACTACCCTCCACTTCCTCTGGGCATGTTTGCAATTTCGACTATTGCCTTTCGGGCCATTTATCATTTTGGCAAGAATATTGGGCCGCTGCCGTTGCTGTCAACCCCTAGCAGCCCCCCCGCAGCAGCAGCGCTACAGTTGCCACCAAATGTTTTAGTGCCACTTTTATGTCTCTCACTCACTCACACATGTGCAAATTGAAAGTCAGTCAGAAAACAGAAAACACAAAAATAAAAAAGAAATAGAATTTAAAAACCAAAAAAAAATATATATACACATATAAACATATAGGTTTTATGTATGTGTAGTATAAAGCGAAAATGAGTAAAGAAAAACGTAAAACTTGAGACAACAACCAAAAATGAAAAAAGCCAGAATAAAGAATTATGATTTATGGCTTTCGCATGTTTTTTTGTTTTTTTTTTGTGTGAGTGCGTTCAGTGGTGTGGTGTTGTGTGGGAGGGGAAGCGGAAGAGGGGGGTGGAAAGGTTTGGGGGGGTTAGTGTTGTTGGTGCGTGTCGTGTTGTTTTTGTGGTGGGGTGTGAGGCTCAACTTTTGTATTTTCGTTCTGCTTGCAAGCTTTAAAAGTTTTTGTTTGCCTTCTTTTTCTGCCTTTGATGTGTATGTATATGTGTGTGTGTGCTCGTTGTTGCAACTTGTTAAAACGAAAATCACTTTTGACATTCGACATTCAGTTCGCCTTGTTTTCAGTTTCAGTTTCAATTCGCCGCGTCTTTTAAACTTTTTTTTTTTGTTTTGCCCAAATGCGGCGCATGCGTACAATTGTTCGCTTCCCCCCTCTCCGCCTAACGCCAACTCTATCGGGCTGTCCGCGGCTCCTCTAGAACTGACTTTTTAAGGTCACGACAGCTAGCTGGCTAACTGCCTGTATATATTGCGCATGCGCAGCGTTGTCAGCTGAAAGCAAACAGAGTTGACAATCGCTTGACTTGACTCGATTGCTAATCGATAACCGAATCAAAGAAGAGTAGCTGACAGCTGGCAAACGGCCCAGCAGGGCAGCGTACACGGTTTTTTTACTTGGGTGTTTTTTGGCTTGTCGCCTTGCCGGTTGTTGCTGATTCGCTGGCAATTCTTGATTGCGCGGCATTGTTAGCTCGATCAGTTAGAAAAACAAAGATCGTGATAAAAGCAGGCAAACTCTTTATCTCTCTTTATGGGTTTTAACTTTATTGACAATCAGCAAATGCAGCTTAGCGATGACTTAGTCATGTTATCGAGAGGTTAATCGCTTAAATTTTGTAATTTAACAAGTAGCTATTTCAAGATAATCGATTCTTATCGATAGACTTTACAATCGATAAAAATCGATTATCTTTAAATAACTAAAGACTACTTATTGTGCCTACAAGCGAATTCGAATATATATAAAATGTATCGATAGACTTAACAATCGATAAAAATCGATCATATTTTAATAAATTAAGGCTACTTATTGTGCCTACAAGCGAATTCAAATATATATATAAAATGTATCGATAGACTTAACAATCGATAAATATAATGTGTATAAAATACATTGCGGAACTAATCGATACACGTTGCATCAATAGATCTTGTTTTTCAGTACTTTAAATCAACTGGCGAATAAGTGTTGACTTAAATGTCCAACGAGTTAATCGATATATAGTATGTACAGCTTGTATTAGCATATCTATATGTGTATGTATTCGAAACAGACTATAAAAAACCTGAATACCCAAAAAAAAAACATCAAAAACAATAAAAATAATAAAAATAATAATGCTAATAAACAATGAAGCACAAATTGTGAAATGAGTCACGAAAAAACCGCAACATTTCGTTCGATAAATATTAAAACGAATTTATTGTGTCTTCCTTGGAATACGGCGTGAAAACAACCGCAATGTGAAATTTGCATTAAACAATTCACTGACAAATTCAAATTGTATAACACTCTCATGTTCCTACTCATATATATATATATATATGCATAAGTCACATATATTATAAAAATTATTATTATTATCGATAACGAGAGTACTGAGTGTTGAGCACAACAATGATTTGTGGCAAGCGCCACATTGGGAACAAAGAGCATACAAATAGCATATTCATCGGATCGGATCGGCGGGGAATCGTGTGCAATCCCATAATATATAATGCACATGCTTATGATATTTGAACAATTTGTTAAGTATTTAACATTTTAATCATGCTGTCTGTGCCTGCAATATTTTTTTTCTTTCGTGTTGTTGTGTTGTTTGTTTGTTTGCTATACGTGCCGCGAGCTGAACTCCACATTTCACACGATCCAAGCGAACGAACGTCCAAAAGCGTCCAAAAGCGAAAATCAAAAAAAAACATACTGACACTACGGAAAGCAACTGACACACACAGCAGATTGCAATTTAAGTGATTTACGTGGGCGTGTCTCGTTACAATGTAGATACAGATACATATTCATGTGTTTGAATACAGGCAGGAGAGATAATATATCGATACTAAAAAGTGAGACTCGAATCGACAAATACAACCTTGTCGATTGTTCATCGTTGCTTGTGTATCGAAAATTGACTTGCAAGACGTTTCTAAAATCTCAATATTAATCAATTATTGGCAAACAAAACGATTTAGTGGGTAGAAGGGAACGAGATAGAGAAAAAAATAAAAGAAACCAATCTATTGGCTTTTCACATAAAAACTTTGTTAGTGTTTCTTTTTTCTTCTTTTCTTTGCACTATGGTCAAAACGAATTTCAGGTTGGCTTCCAAGTATGTAATTGTGTGTGTGAGACGGAAAGGTGTGTGGAGCTGGCTCATAAAAGTTTCTCTCTCTCTCTCCCTCATTGTATCTGTGTCTGTGCCTTAGTCTCTGGCTTAATTAAAAGCATTGGCCAAAGCCAAACAATCGACCCAAACGAACAAACAGAATGAAAAGAAGAAGACATGCAATGGCAAAGAGTATCTCTCAGATACAAAATTGCCCCATCAACAGACACAAATACCCCCACCCCCCCAGCCCACCATCCCATCACCGCCTATCAGTCTACATTAATTCAGCTATTTTCTAATTAAGTGTCATTGATTCGGCGACGACTATTCGCCACTCTCCTCCTTTCTCACCGCCCTGACTGTGTTGTGGGCGTGGTCTAAAGCTTTCTTATTATTCAGCAAGCGAGCATTGAAAATTGTGTGCACTTTAATTAAAGCATTTGCCAGATAATGTATCTGCTTTTGATTAGCTGCTGCTGCTGCTGCTGCAAACTTTGAGAGGGCGAGGTTTGGTTAGCTGCGTGGGGGGACGTTGGGTTGGGAGGGTGGGTTTTTGACAGCGTGATAAAAACTTGCCTATTAACATATAACTTAACAAATGGCCCATACACAACAAAGCAGAAGAAGAAGAGTGAGAAGAAGAAGCGCACGCGCAGCCCTCACCATTACAAAGAAGAACTCAAGAGCTGTGGAGCTGGAGCTGTAGCTGGAGCGGAGCTGGAGCCGGACCCAAAAATGGGCCGCGTGGCTATTCAATTAATTTATTATTCACTTAAGAGCCGCACGACGGGCGGGCTAGGCTGTGTCAAACGAGGGGGGGGAGGGGAGGTGTTTAGCATGCACATCCACAGCAAGCACATAAAAATGTTATAAAAATTAAACGCGCAACACAAAAAGTCCGCAAAGAACTTTTTCTTTTTTTTTTTGGCACATTCAACGGCAGACCGCCTGCGAATCAGTCGCTTGATGGCCGCGCCCTGCGGCAAGCACATCCCCCAACCCATTCCAACCGCTGCCTACCCCAATGGAGAGGCACACACAGTCGTTGTCCTGTTTTCATAAGTTATATACACTATATGTATATATGTATATATATGTATATAGTATGTTATTTGGGGGAGCACGCAGTTTAAAGGCTAAGAGGATAGTGTGTGTGTGAGGGGCGGGGTAGTGGCAAGTTCCACTTACTTATGGCAAACGCGTGGCACACACAATTTGTTGTACTGTTAAAAACATTGCTGTGCACGTTTTGTGCGTTAAATTTTAGTCGAAACTTTGGGGAAAAACTGAAAACAGAGCGCAACGAATTACAAAATAAAAATAAAAATAAAAAAAAGAAGGAAAACGAATTATGAAATGGCAAATTTATGGAAATATGCTTAAATAACCGAAGCAGGCCGCAAGCATAAAGATAAAGTGTATAAGTATGTGTATGTGTGTGCGTTGAGGAATGTTATCGATTATTAAATGAGACTTCCACAAGTTATGGCAGAAAAAGTTAATAAATCAACTCAAAACATTATATAAGAATTAATATCAACTTAAATATTGAATACGATAAGTAATAATAGCTATAAATAGCTGTGAGAATCTGTGTGAGCTCTTAGAAATTTATCGATAAATTGCACCATAAAATGCAACATGAGATTGATTTAGCTGAGTTCACAACAATGCGCTGAAGCAACACACACGCTAAAGGAATGCCTATGAGGAAATATATATAAAAATAAATATATATATATAGAAATATATATAAATATATATATATACATAGATACTAGTTGGAGTAGAAACTGATATATATGTATTTTTATAACGAAGGTACGACTATTATCAGTGACTTAGTAGTATCTACATACACAGCGGGAAAAGAATATTGAAATAAAATAAAAGTTATAACAAAAAAAAAAAAATATTTTGCAAACTAGATAAGATTGAATTTAAAGTTCAAATAAATAATTCAAAGCTTTCACATTTAAACGTGTTCGTTCTTTCTGGAAGAGACAACGTTATGCTAAGTAGTTTGTTGTTGTTGTTGTTTTGCTCAACCTTTTAGTTTGTAAATAAACAAATATGTTTACTTGTTTTTGCACAGTGTGTGTGTGTGTTTGTTTCAGCTATCTTTGTCATATCTTTGTGTGTATAGTACATGTGTTTTCTACTATATATATATATTTATGCGTATCTATTTGGAAATGTAACCAAACATGTTGCATTAGTCACTAATCAGATAAGCACAGGTGCAATGTCTCTCTGTATGTGTGTTTGTGTGTTTGTTTGTATTATGTCCATTGCAAGGACGTTCACAATCAGAACTTTCATTATATACATTTTTTTTCGTGGGTTTATCATCAGCTTATCAAATGTTGCTGCTGCTGCTGCTGCCTTGGCTTGTGTCAAAGATGTCTTATCAGCAGAGCAGCAGCAACATGAAACACACAAAGAAACCAAAATGACGAAGGAAAAAGCTGGCCTTATCTTCTGCAAAGTTGTAGTCATATTCTCGTTATTGTTCCGTCATGTTGTTGTTGGAGTTGTTGTTGCTGCCGGCTGAAGAAAATCTAATTAATTTTGAGACTTAATACATGTGTGACATCAAAGCGATTTATGTTGATTATATAGCCGCGCCGTCATTAACATTATCAGTTTATTTTGGCTTGTTTTGTTTGCTTTTGTTTTTGGTTTTTTGCAGCCTGTGTTGTGTTAACTTGGCCTGTGCAATGTGGGCCTTTTTATTTATTGATATTTATGAGCTTGTGTGTGTGTGTGTATTTTATTTTGGAATTTTATCAAGCTCAATAGCTTGAGCTGTTTTTTTTTTCGTTTTTTTTCGTTTTTGGTTTTTTTCGGTTTTGTTTTGTTTTAGTGTGTGGCATTTTTTCGTTTTCTTCTGTTAATTTGTATGTGGCTTATGATTCTAAAGACATTTAGTAGTCTTTTCACACCTCGTTTTATGATGTGGCATTTGAAGTGCGAGAGAGTGTGTGCGTGTGTGTGCGAGAGATACATTTGTATCTGTCTGTCTAACTAGCTATGTATCTATGGGTCTGTCATTGCCATGCGACAGCTGTCAACAGACAGCAGCAGCAGCATCATCATCATCATTATGAGCTTTATCATAATGAGCATCCATCAGTTGCTGCTGCTGTTGCTGCTGCTGCTGTTGCTGTTGCTGCTTGATGATGAACGGAGGCCATCAACATGATTTTTATGAAGGAATTCGCATTAAAATTGTTTATTGTGTTTATTTATTGCAAACGAGCATCCAGCACAAGCGGCCAAAATAAAAACAGCAGCAGCACACACAAACACACACACACACATACAAACACTTTGAAAATAAATCTAATGGAAATTTTGTGCGACTTTGTAAGCGCCTGTGTAGCTCGGTGGTTTTCAGTGTCTCCAGCAGCAGCAGCAGCAGCAGCTGCAAATTGGCTGCCACTTGCTGCCAGCAGCTGCCAACTTGTACATTACATACATACTTACGTATATGTATATTGAAAAAATGTTCTAGGAAATATTTTTCAGTTTGTGGCATTCAACATGCAAGTGGCGGCGAATCGTGCAACTCTTGGCAAAAAAAAAATTAAAACCAAATCGGCCGTTTGCCTAAATAAACACCACATTCGCCAAATACAAAATATTGTTTATAAAGCGCACGCGTTCTCGAAAGGAAGAGAGAGAGAGAGAGAGAGACGGAGGAGGAGAAAGAGAGAGAGCGAGAGAGAGAGTGGGGAAGGAAAGATCATCCAGTGGCATTCTATGCAAGTGCGGTGCAAATATATAGCAGGAAAACTCATTCATTAATATCAGATACAGGGAAAGAATCTGGACACTAGATCTTGGACAGCAAAACAACTTGGAATATATATGGAATATAGTAATATATATAAGAAGTATACATTGTGAATATGTATGAGTGGCTGTGTATGTGTGGCTGAGACAGACAAACTTTCTTTCTTCTACAAACTTGCAAAAGAGGAGGGAAAATGTTTGGCATCAATCAATTCGAAGCTGCATTTGGTATTTCTCAAATCCTTAGAGTTATTCATTGACTTGTTAGGATGTGCTTAACTGTTTCCCTTCGTATTTCTATTAACCCTTAGTAATGTTCATTGCATTCGTTTCTGATTAACTCTAAATACATCCTGTTTCTTATTAAGGCCTCAGGCTAGGAAAGATTTGTGGACGCAAGGTACCAAACCCATCTCAAACGTAACCTTTCAAATTAGTGTTGAGCAGTTTCTTCGCTGCTTCCCCACTTGAAATGGAAGTTTTTCACAAATGTAAATGAATGTGAGCTATGCGAGAACATTAGAGCCAAGTCCTAAGGCTCATCATCATTTGAGTTCTAATCCCTTTGAAGTGACAAGCTAGCTAGCAACTGGGCGTTGGTCTGCTGGGAAGGAAAAAGAACAAATTTTCAGAATTAATGCGACAAGGCGCGCCAAAGGAACCAAACAAAAGGTGAATAACGAAGAAAAATGGGAAAGGACAGAGAGAGAGAGAGAGAGAGAGAGAGAGAAAACAAACGAATGTGAAAATATCAATTAGTGTTAGCTCCAAATGTGTCCCGAATGTTCGCAGCGAGGAGCCACAAGAAGCACAAGGTGTTCACGTCTCTGTGTATGTGTGTGTGTGTGTGTGGGTTAACTGGAGCTAGGCACGCCTACAATAAACACAACAGTGTATTATAATACAGTGTATATGATAGCAGCTGCCACGCCACGCACATGCATTTATACATATATATATATATGTATATATGTTTTGTATTGTGAAATGACTTGGCGCTTTGTGTTGCTGCCACATGTCCTTGACACATATCCTTAGTTTACTTGGCACACGCAGAGCACAACAACAGCTCATCTGTGTGTGCGTGTGTGTATGTGTGTGTGTGTGTGATTTGGCCAACGCCTTGTCAGGCTTCCGCTTGCTGCTTGGCCCTAATCCATTTGAACTTTTTACGTTTCTCCTATATATGTGTATGTGTGTATGTGTGTGTGTGTCCTCGCTGCCAACTCTCTGCCAAGGATAATAAAAGGAAATTTCTCCTCTGTTTACGGGACACCCAAACTTTTGTGGCTTCTCTCATATGCGTGCTTGTGTGTGTGTGTGTGTGTGTTTGTGTGTGTAAGTGGTAATATAATCCTAATGGAATTTACACTGGAAACGTTACAATGTTTGAAGCCAACAATACAGCGCATGGAAGTGGCATGCAACGTGGCCTTTTGTCATGCGAGGCGATTTTCTAGAAGTTTTTTTTCATTATAAATTGTGTTTTTTGAAATCATTAAATCAAAAGTTGAATAACCATTTAAATCAAATTCAATGTTAGATTTCAATTTGGCTACAGCTAAAAAAAAATTAAAAATAACTATAAAGCGCTTACAAATTGAATAAAAACATGAATCAAAAGAACATTGTTTTAATAGGATAATTGAACTAAAAACTCATTTCACATTGAAATTTAGTTAAAGTATAGAAATAAGTTACAGTTCAGCTATTATTATTCGTTTCGAATAGCAAATGATCAAATCGAACAAACGAACCGGATAATCAACTATATGGGATGAAGTTTCGAGCGCAAAGATTTGTAAACAGTCCGATCGAACGATATGAAACAACTCCTCAACATACTATATATAGTATATATATGAAATGTTTAAGATTTTGTGTGTGTTGTTTGTCCGGAATCTAAAACTGCGATGTATGCAAAAATTTCATATAAAACTTGAGTACAACAAATGCCAAACGCAGAAGCTCTTTTTCGATGGTTGTTGTTGTTGTTCGGATTTGGCTGAAGGTCAAGTGCATTAAGGCGAAACGGAAATGAAAATGTTAAATAGATACAAAAAAAAAAAGAACCGAAACGAAAACGAAAATGAAAATGAAAACGAGCTGAGCGCCACAACGTCGACGGCGACGACGACGGCGACGAAGGCAAAAAGAAGAAGAAGCGTTGAACATATCTATATTTCAACAATTTGGCCTGGCAAGAGTTGGGAGTGTGATTGAAAGGGGGATGAATGGGTGGCGGATGGGTGGCGGGGTGTGGTGAAAATGGACAGATATAGATAGATATACTCGAACAAACAAGATGCGTGCGTGCGTGAGTGTAGTAAATTGTATTTTATTCGATTTGATTTTACAGAAAGCAAATAAAAATGGAAACCAAACGAAACGAAACCAAAACCGAAAAAAAGAGAAAAAGCTGCAACCGTCGCCTTGACGCGCGTTTATCGTTAATCGTTATCCTTGAAGGACAAACAGAGAGAGAAAGAGCGAGAAAGAGAGAGACGCAGAGAGAGCGCACTTAATTGTGCGTGTCAGGCAGCCACAATATGGACAGGGACAGGAATATGGACTTGGACATGTGGACATGGACATGGCACCCACACACGGAATCGCACACACACACAACTCATAGCAATTACAACAATCTGTTGGGTGTGTTTAAGCCACAGTAGTTTGGCAAAGGCATAAGAGTGAGGGGGGCTGAGCCAAAAGACGCCGACGACGTTGAGCGTCGTTAATAAAAAGCGGAAATGCTGGCGCCGACATTATCATTTCCAGCTTGTGTAAGTGTATGTGTGTTTGTGTGTGTGTGTGTGGGCCGCAATTATGATAATTGAGCAAGCGAGAGAGCGAGAGAGAGAGCACTGCAAATTGGCAGACAGGTTAAATTGCGCGTAACTCGCAAGCGCAGGCGGCAGATTTTTTTTGTGTTCGTTAAGCTGCGTTTTTTTTGATTGATTTGACGCCCCATTTGGGGGCACATGCGACACACACACACAGCAGCTGGCACCATGCGGCAGGAGAGTCAGTCACAAGGACACACAATTGGCGCCGCTATGTCTACTTAACCCCACACCCCCCGCCACCAGTTCATTTTGCATTTTGTCAGCTGCCTGCCTGCCTGCCACACCTTGTGGCAGCGTTGCCTCATATTGATTGCGTGCAGCAAATTAGCTGCCTTTGATTGATCTCAAAACTTCGAATGCGTATACGCAATATTTCTTCTTCATTCCACAGATTTTTTGTTTTGTTTGATGTGGTTTTGTCCAGGAAGCTGCGGTTTATCGAGTGCTAAAAGCAGCATGTGGAAAGGGGGAAAGGGGAGGGCTCACTAAATTTAGACCAAAAAGCCATTTGGCCAGCATGTTTACATGTCGAATAGCGCAAATGTAGTTGGCCAAAATGGGCTACCAGGCAATACGGGCAATAACCTGGACATGTAAACAAATAGTATTAAATACTATTATTAGTCGCTCGACATGCAAAACTCGAATAGCATCGAAATTTATGCATTGGACACTGAAAAATTGAATACAAATTCAGACTTGTCAAATTGCATTCAGTTTGCTAGTTTGAATATTCAAAACGCTCGATAACGATAACAATTATCAAGTGAAATTTATTTGGTATATTGTTTCAGACATTCTTAACGCAATTTATGTTCAATCCAAATCAAAAACTAACAAATTTATATTCAAGATGCTTTGTTAAACCCTGAACCCATTCAAAATGGATAAAAAGGATAGATTGGTTTTGTGAAATAGTATGTAACAGGCAGAAGGATACCTCTAAAACCCCACAAAGTATATCCAGATTTGGAACATAGGCTCGCCTAGTCTCTATAGAGTACATGTTTGTTTTCGATTTTCGATAACTCTTCCCGTTTCCGATATACACATGGGATTGATAACAACAAAATCTTGAATTTGGAAAACTTCGAGAAGGCGTTTGACAAATCAAACAAAATAATAACAATCTGTTAGATTTTTATCAAAATCGGTTGAGAAACACCGGAGAAATGGAACATTGAAGTTGAGTATGCAGTATACTTAGACACACACAAACATACTTGTAAAGTATAGGGTTTAGGGTATCGTCTAGTCGGTATTTGGCGTCTAAAGCCTTCTTGCTTGTTTAAAAATGTAATTGAAAGAAAAAATTACCCATTATTATTGACTTTTAATAAATGTGCATACTTAATTCCATTATTAATGGCTCTAACAAGCGCCGCTTGTTATGAGATTAACACTCGTCTTTCATTTTCGACTGATACTCGAACTTTGACTTACCATAAAATGCAAAAGCGTGTTTTGTTCGTTTTTGTGGTTTGGTTTGACTTGGCTGCAATGAGAAGAAAAGCAAACAGGTGGAAACGGTTAGCGTTAATTGCCACAATAATGAATAGCACAATGTGTTTGTAATAAATACATCTATATATATGTTGGATGTATTTATGTATATGTATGTTGAACTAACAGCATTTGCTGTAATCAAAAGCGAGGCTGAGCATTTACGCCCATCAATAATTGCAGCTTATGGTCATCCATTATGTTGCGAACCCACCCATACCACTCTCGTACACACATATATATATGTGTGTGTGTGTGTGTACGACCAATCCCCACCACCACTGCCTGGCATTGCTACTGCCACACAGCGTATTGAGTATTTTGGCTATTTGCTGTGTGTAAGACGATTGATGATTATTGATTAAGCGGCCTGTCCTCACACTTCGAAACACAGCGCCACCTCCCCCCAACACCCTCTTCAATGCTCCATCCACCCCTCGTTGCTGCCACCTCCCCTATAACACATAACTTGGCATTAGCTTAAATTGGCGGACGACCGGCGAATGAATCATCGCGAAAACAGAAGACAGCTAGAAAGAGCACAGAAGAAGCAGACAGAAGACAGAAGACGTGAAAAATATACAAAATAAAAAACAACAACAACAACACATTTTTTTGTGTACGGCCAAAAAGACAAAGACGCTAAAAACAAACGCGCGTAGGTAGCGTCAATTTTTTAGGCAAACACAAACATTATTTTTGTATTTTTTTCGATGGGATAAGAAGCGTGTGAGAGTGTAGTAAGAGGGGAGGGGTAGATGGTGGAGGGTTGTATGCGTTGCTAGTACCCCTCTTCTTCCTTCTGGCCATATCTTCTCTCCCTCTCTCTCTCTCTCTTTAGCCTGTCCATTAATTTGGCTTAAATCTTGGAAATGCAAACGATGACAAAGACCAAAAAATAAAAAAAACCGAAAGACGTTTTGTTTATTTGGTTTTTCGCTTGTGTTGTTGTTGTTATTGTTTTTTTCCACAGAAGAGCGACTGTATTAATTTTTTTTGCAGTATATTTATTATTCGTATTCCACAACGAGAATTGTTTGAGCACTAAATCGAAAGAGCTACCTAATTTCAAATTGCATTCGCTGTTTGCCATCTTTAATGGCATTAATTTGTTTGAAATGCCAAAAGGCGTTAAGCGGAAAGCCGGCAGCAGCAGCAGCAGGCTGCAAAAAAACACAAAAACAAAAATGTACAGTAAAAAAACACTTAACAAACAAAACGTTCGACAACAGTTTGGTTATTTTGTGCGAATTTTCACAAAATTGTGCATTGAAATGTGCAAAAACCCAATTAGCTGCAATTAACAGCAATTTATGCTTGTGCCTTCTCTTAGAGACCTGCTAAAAAGAGGAGCCCATAAAACAAACAAGCTGAAACAATCTACAAAAATTAAAGTGCCAGCAATTCAGCTTAAATGCAAGTTAAAAGCTGACCACAAACTTGCATTTAAGCCAACATTGAAAGGGTAACCCCAAATACACTCGCAAAAACATTTAACTTCAAGTTTATATATCTTATTTTATCTATCTCCGGTGTTTCTCAACCGATTTTTATACAAATTTCACAGATTGTCATTATTTTGTCTAATGTTTCCAACGTCGTCTCAAAGTTTTCCAAATTCAAGATTTCATTGTTATCGATCCCATGTGTGTATCGGTAACGGAAAGAGTTATCGAAAATCGAAAACAAACTTGTTCTTCCTAGGGACAAGGCGAGCTTGTGTTTCCAATCTGGAGTCTCTAGGTCTTATAGTCTCTGAGATCGGACGGACAGACGGACATAGCTATATCGACTCGACTGTTGATCAAGAACATATACTCAATGGGGTTTTAGAGGTTTCCTTTTGTCTGTAACATACTTTTGCACAAAACCATTATAACCTTTTTATCCATTTTTAATGGGTTGCGGGTATAAAAAATGAAAAGAGAAAATAATCATTAAAGAGTTATAATTGTGTTCAAGGGAGAGTTTTGTGTTGTTTTATGGGTATAATGAAAACTCGATTAGTATTTAATGAAAATTGATATTAAAAGCAAATTGCATTGAAGAGCAAAAAAAATGGTTGCACGTATAATTAGACCTTAATGAAATGCAAAGTGCCTTGCAGGTCATCATCGCATAAAACTCATGAAGTTTTATGTATATATGTATATGTGTAGTATGTAGTATTTAGTGTTTTTGCTCTCGTATTTTGACCAATAAAAAGAAAAAAATGGGTATCGTAAATTGTACAACGTGTTGATAATAACATTTTTGTTTTTTATAGGTGTATATATATTCATATACACGACGAGGAGACAGACGGATGCACGAAGAGACATCAAATGATGTATGTCTCGAACGAATGTGACTGTGTTTAACGAGTCTCATTAGCAGTCATAAGATTTATAATACTGTCATCGTAAGTGTTGTCGCGTATATCTACATAAACATATACATACATACGCTTCTTTTGTTAGTTCGTTTGTTTGTTCGTTTGTTTGTTTGTTTGGTTGCTTGTTTGTTAACCCATTGACATAAGATATAGCAGTTTGTGTATACTATTCAGCCGCAGCCTTGGGCTTGCTGGATGGTTCTATATATAATCAATTAACTAACGATTCTAAAGGATCTAAGTTCTTCGTTTCATTATCCAAAAGATAGATAGATAACTCCCATTGAGTGGTTCCGAGTGGTTCGATCAGTTGTTTCAGTGTGTTTGCTCTGTTGTGTAGATTGCTGTTCAATTAGCGCATATCGTTTGGCCTTCATCATAGACTCAAACGAATGAATCTATTATGAGTCTAGTCAGACTGCGAGTTCCAGAATGCGAAATGCCACTTTGCATAAAGCGAGAGAGAGAGAGCGAGAGAGAGAGATGGCAATTTTTTATATAATAGAAAGATGAAGCAAGCTATTTTAACGGTCATTCTTTGCAATTAACAAACGACAGCTGCTCCACAAAATGCAGACATTAAAAGCAACGAATAAAAAACGAAAATGTTTAGCAGCAAAAACAACAACAACAAACAACATCAACGAAACGAACGAGCAACAATTAAACGCACAACGAAGCACATTAAAAATTATTTAATTAAGTGATTTTAATTTTCGTTCAACTATTTCTTTTTATTTGACTCTTGTCTTGTTGATTGTCTAATTTCATTAATCGCCACTGGAATGGGGTATGTTATATATATATATATATAACGTATATAACGTTTATAAATTTATATGTTTGGGGCTAAGAGGTTGACCAATCAAGCGCTTGACGTAAATTGATTGGCACTGCATACCAGGAGGAGAGGGAGGAGGAAATGGGTCCAATGTAAAACATTCGGAACGTTATATCGTTAGATTATAAGTTCTCGTTACGAGAGAGCGCGCGGTGTGTTTGGCTCAATTAGAATAGAGAATTTGACCTTTTTAGCTTTTTAAGATATGTGAAGAGAACACAAAGAAATAGCCGAACTTTTAACGGGCAGCGCGATATTATTATGTTTCCGATTACGGATCGTATTTGATGATCGTGTTCGGGGGCGTTGCACATAAATCACACTTAGAGCCTTGTGTGCGTGAAATGAAAATGAATGAAAAGCCCGTAATTGAATAATAATCGTTTAATTAGTGCATAAAGCAGGCCAAAGTCCTCCTATTGGCAAAGTCGAGTTGTTAACTGCGCTACCTTTGAACACAATTTGGTTGGAAGAGAACCAATCTCAACAAATTACCAGCTGCTGTGCGAGAGATGGTCGTGAGATCTTGGCCAGCCTCATTCCAACCACGCAGCTGTAGCCTTATAAAGCGATTAACTACTAGTTAGTTGGTGGGACCAGAATCAATCGTTAATTTAATGGATTTCCATACAAAATGAGACGTGAAACGAAACCGAAAACAAAGCTAAAAAGCTAAAAAGCTACAAAATCGAAATGCTAATGCCCAAAAAACACAAAACGAAGCAAACTTGCGAGAACTACGCATCTGCTCTTTATATAATTTATAGCCAGGCAATATATTTTGTTCTCTGACATATAATTTAAAATAAAAAACAACAAAAAAACAATAAACAATAAACATAACAAAAGCCGGGGCGTGACAACTGGAATGGAAACAGAAATATCTAACCAGATTTCTATATATATATATATTCTCATAGAGAATTCGATGTGAGAAACAGACACAGACCAAACCCGTACAAAAACGACTGGCCGCCAGTTGGCCCTCAGTTACAGCCAACTTGGCCAACTTGGTCATCTAATGCTTCCGGTTTAATTAGGGCTTAGCCCGCTTTCGGGCTGTGCTTTGCTTTGGTCCACGCACTCTTCAGTTTCGAAGGCCTAACCTAGTCACAACATCTGTAGAATTCGACAACATTCAACTACATATACATAGTACAACACTATGTACGTATGTGTATGTACATATCATAATATTATGTGTGTCGGCGTGTTTTATTGATTGTCTGGCCAAAGTACAGCACCCATTAAAAACCCATTACAAAATCCAAAAATAATAATAAGTACCTGTATACATATATATATATGTATATATGCAAGTAGCAACAACTTAATGTTGTGAAGACGACGACGACGACGAAAAAAAAGCAATACGAATGGTCTAGCATAGAGATACCCTGTTTTCATGCCTCAAAACTCAATAAACCTTGTGGAAGTATGAATAAAAATGAATTCAAAGAATTTTTCTAACAATTCCAAGAATCTAATGCTTATAGGGTATAAAAGCCAATATAAAAGGCTCGAGAGACGGGAAGTTCATGCCCAAAAGTGGCTAAGTTTGGATATCCGCTGCATACAAACAACTACCTCCCCACCAGCCTTTCCACAACTGTTGAGTTGATCACTTAAAGGGTTTTCGGATTAAGCTGTATTTGCCCATTGATAATGAACACCAATTAACGTATTGGACGCTTGTGTGTTTGCATTTGGCTCTGCTTGTGTTTGGCATGCAAACGGCGCCGCAATGCCTAACCAGACGGACAGAGAGAGAAAGAGAGAGAGCGAGAGAGAGAGGTAATGGGTAGGCATGTGACCCAAAAGAGCCATGACGAGAGACTATTTGGCCGTGACTCAGTTATGTATGCAAGTACTAAGTGAGTAATTGATAAATATTTGTTAATCTGATGCATTTATTTGGTAATGAGTTGTTGTCTTCTTGGCCAAGTTTGCGTTTGTCATATGCAACAGAAATCTCTCACCCCAACTGAGTAATCAAGAAACTTTAGTCAAAGGGTCTGCCATGAATCAAGTGCTTAAACCAGTTGCGAATTCGAACTGACAAGAAATTCTCGCATTGCCTGATTTATGGTAAGTATGCCATAAATTACACACTCTATGCCACACACAAACACACCTGCCAGCCACACAAAAAGGGAGATCACTTAAAGCGAATGCAAAAACAACAACAAAGTCCAATAAAATGTGATGCGAAATATTCAAATGTATAACAATAAATTTTGGTTAAGTGCGTGTTTTACATTTTCCTTCAGCCTTCGTGCCACACACCCTCCCGCCACACCCGTTGATAACTTAAAACGAAATCAAGCAGAATGATAAAAGCAAATAATTTCGATGATGCCAGCAAGATTTAAGATCTTTTGGCACACTTTGCGCATAAATTTTGAACTCGTATGCACTATTATTATATTATATTTAAGATACGTTCAGTTTTCTTAACGTGTGTGGGCGATCTTTTGGCCAGCAAGGCCAAGCGCTAGCGCCAGTGGAACAATGGGTGTACTTTTTGGTGTGTATGTGTGGGGGGGGGGGGGAGGTGTTCTCGCTTTTTTCTTGATCGTCGGCATTTCGCTTTGTTGCCAGAGAAAATCGCACAAATCAGCTCGTCATTATTACAGTAATT
The DNA here is from genome assembly GCA_035044465.1 of Scaptomyza tumidula. Classification (NCBI taxonomy): domain Eukaryota; kingdom Metazoa; phylum Arthropoda; class Insecta; order Diptera; family Drosophilidae; genus Scaptomyza; species Scaptomyza tumidula. The sequence continues at coordinate 1,430,909 of JAWNNW010000220.1, read as the reverse complement.
GATTGATTGATTAACTCGCACCGCTGTAATTGAAAATTGACCGCCGGGCGCATGCCCCATGCAATCGATATAGTGGGGAGGTGGGTGTCGGAGAGGGGGGTGGGTTATTCAATGTACTCTATGATGATCAGTGAACGTTGTCCGTTGCTCAATGTCGTCGCTTTTCAGTTGCAAATGAATGCTGACAATGCAACAACACCCACAAACACACACACACAAACACACACATACATATGTGTAGAACGAAGTGATCTGAAGCAATCTATTTGTAATACTAATAATACCCGCGCACAAGTCGGACACTCTAACAAATGCAAATAATCAAATAAAAAAGGCGAACAGACAAAAGAAAATAATTTGCAAATGCAAAGCAAACATTTAACAAATATAAAACTAAGTTGTCGTTGGAGAGAGGGGGGAGTGGGGGGGAGGGAGATTGGTGGGCGCCAAGTGAAACGACAAACGTGAAATAAAACAATGTGTGTTATGTGTCGTAAAAGCAACAGCAACAACAAGAACAAGAAGAACAATAACAAAACATAATAAAAAAAAAAAAATGTGTTAAAAACCAAATGAAAAGCACTTGACAATGCGAACAATGGCGAAAAAGCAATCATAAACCAACAACAACAATGGAATGGCATTTGAATAAGTGTAGCATGGTATTTCATAGTGTGTGTGTGTGTGTGTGAAAGAACGACGAACACACATGAGTTGCATAACAAATACGTTGCATGGAAATGATATTGCTTTTGATTAAATTTTGTATGTTTTTTTAGGCTTTTTTTATGATCCACTTCAACAAAAAAAGTTCTCGAAATGATTCAGTAAGTTCGAAGCGGATTCAGTAAGTTCAAATAGATTCGGTAGAACTTGCATTAAAAGTTAACATATTGAATAGCCAAACAGGCTGTGCTAACACATATTTGGCAACAGCAATATCCAAAAAATACTTAATAGAAACGAATAAACCTCGGCAAAAGTTTGTTCGGTTGCTTTGAAGCCGTTTTTCTGTCAATTGGTATGCATATGACAGACTCGCCATATAATTATGATGCCAAACAAAAAACAGTTGTGTTGTTGTTGTTGTGTTTTATGATATTTCAATTTATTTCGAGTTTATTTTTAAAAAATGGCATATTGATTTAAATGAGTATCGCTTGTTAATTAGCATGAACAAAATATGTTAACTAAACAAATAAATAAGAAAAAAAAAATGCGATACGATACGGAAAGACAAATGACAAAAAAAACAAAGAAGAATAATAACGATGAAAGAAATGAAAAAAAAAAATGTATATATATATATATATATGTGTGTGTGTGTGTGTTTATTTATTATATTTTTTCTAGCTGAAGAGAAACTAGTTTCAAACTAATGAATGGCCAACTGGCACGTCAGTGTGCGTGAATGGGAAGTTGCAGATACAAAAAGTATCTAAACGAAACGCACACACACAAACACACACGCACAGTCGCCAACACTCGTACACACACACACACACATTTGGCTTAGAATTAATGGTTAATGAAATGCCAATGAACCAAAGAGGCCAAAAGTGCTTAGCGCTGGATTTTTATTTTTTTATTTCTTTTGAATAATTTATGAATGTCTGCCAAATGGCCAAATGGCAAAGTGGCCAAGAGAGCGAGCCAGCGAGCGAGCGAGCGGTGTTGACCACAGCTCGAGTGAAATGAGTTGACCGAGTTGCCGCCCGGCTCCAATCAATGGGCCATTTGAAAGTCGAAACAACACACACACAAAGCTCTCACGAATCTGCAAATGGACAAGAATGGATTCGAATGCACTCCCACATCACCACCACCAGCCACCACCACCAGCACCACCACAAACCCTTGGCCAGCACACCTTAGTGCCAATTCGGTCAATGTGACCGCACGACAAAGACGTTTGTTTGTTTGTTTGTTTTGTTGTTGCGTCGTAAATGTGACAAATAGCCAAAACTTTATGCGCATTTTTCTTACTCAAACACACACAAACACACACTGCGGTTGTAAGATATTAGCTCCCACACACACACACACATACACACCCACTGGAACAAGAACAACGTAAAAGTAACAAAGTGTAACGAAGTTATAAATCCAAAAGTTTGACGCCCACGGCAAGGCCACAGCCAATTTGCATATCTCAACTCAACAACACTCGAAACACTCCAAATTCTTACTAACTTCTTCTACCAATGTTCGTTCGCATTCATTTACAACATGAGTTGACTGAGTTGGTAACATAATTCTTTGCCATTAAGGGGGTGAAACTCTCTCTATCAACAATTGTTAATGGGTTGCATGAAAGTTGCTTATGTTTGTCATACAAGGCAATTGAATATGCATCCAAATAATTGTGGATATTTTGAATGCTTAAATTTGGGTTTAACTTAACTTTTGTTGCTTGTTCTTGAAGTAGCCTGCCAATTTGTGCTTTGTGCTTACATTTGAACCCTTTACCAACTCCTCACCAACTCCAAACCAACTCCTCACCATCTCTTCACCATCTCTTCACCAATTCTTCACCATCTTTTCTTCAACTCTTCATCATCTCTTCATCATCTCTTCACCATCTCTTCACCATCTCTACACCAACTCCTCACCATCTCTTCACCATATCTTCACCATCTCCTCACCATCTCTGCACCATCTCTTCACCAACACTTCTTCACCATCTCTTCACCAACTCTTCACCAACTCTTCACCATCTCTTCACCAACTCTTCGCCAATCAGTTACCCTTCTTTTCACGCATTTCAACTTTGAACTAGTTCTGTTGAACCCTTTTTTTCAGCATGTTGCAAGTATTTCTTTGATAAGCTTTGTTGTATACCATTGTATTGTGTATTGTAGTATATTGTTTGGTTTTAATTGTCTAATTACTAATTGGTAACTTTATAGCTGCATTTCAATTAATTGTGTAAGCAATTTGTTTCGATATGTGCCAATGAAAACTGGTTGCCATAGCACCACACCAACCCACCAACCCACCAACCCCCCCTTACCAATTAGTTTCCATTTGTGATCCAGTGCAAAGCTAAAGGTTTGTTTTTTTTTCTCTTTGGCTTAAGAAACGAAAAAATATGTTTCTTGGAATTGCTCACTTAGCAACTGAGTTAACTGGTTCGTCTTAGCACTTAGTAGATCATTCTCTTTCTTTCTTTGTTTCTTAGTTTTCTCTTTCTCTCTATCTTTTGTTTTTGTTAGCTTTTTTTGGTAGTGCCGGGAAGGTTCAGGTGCAAAGTACAACAAGTTTGTTGTGCTGGAGTGTACAGCAGTACATAATGTTAAGGTATAGATAGATACATGTATGTATGTGTTTATGTATGTGTGTATGTATGTATGTATATGGTGTACACATGACCATGTGCGTGTGTAACTAAATACAATGCAAATTTTCATTCCTGGCCGCATTTGCTGTTGTAATTAAGTCAAAATAAAAACGAAAAACGAAAAAAAAAGAAGAGAATATATATATATATATATATATAAATACAGCCACACAACGAAAAGTAGACATTGAAATATACATTATCACACAACACACACACACACACACATATACGTATATATATACGCTTACGCATGCAAATAATACACCCCCGTGACGCTGCTGCAGCGGCATAATTAATTAGTTGCCAGCGGCGAGTTGCTAGCACAGGGTGCGGTGTGCGCGGGAAGGAGAGAGGGGGTGGTGGTGGGGAGGGAGAGTGGTTTCACTCCACCACCCCTCACTCCCTGCTACCTGCTAGTCCTCGCTTGTGCTAATGAGCCCATATTGTGCGAAACACAAAAAAAAAGACTGAAACTAAAAAAAAACAAACACAAACAGCGTTAAAAAAAAAAGCTGTTAACAACACTGGTCAAAACCAGAAAGACAGACAGAGTGGTGGCAAAGTAGGATGGTGAGAGGGAGGCGGGGTGGCAGAGGAAGCAGCAAACGTTGTGAACGCTATTAAAATGGATTCCCGCCGGACTTCCTGGGCATATTATATTACCAGCTGTTGTTGGGCCAAATGATGGACATGACCCAAAAAACCAGCGACAGCAACATAACGGGAGAGCAAGAGAGAGCGCGAGAGAGAGAGGAGGGAACAAAGAGTGACCCATAAAAGACAATGTGCAGCGGCGAAAGTGATGGGTGCAGGAGAGAGAAAGACGGGCTAGAAAGACAGCAGGAAGAAAATGTAGCAAAAAAAAACCGCTTTGTTGTTGTTGTGGAAGCCAAACCTCGAGCCGCACCTTAACACACACACACACACACACACACGCACAGTGAGACTGTGTTGCATTAATATGATTAGCCAGGCAGGAAAGCAAGGGCGAGTGAGAGTGAAAGAGAGAGAGCGAAAGCTAATGCCATTCCCTGCGATACGGACACAGGAAGGTCATTCGAGCGATGTCCGATCGCCTGCCAGCAAACCATATGGCACCACCACCACCATCAGCAGCACCACCAGCAGCAAAATTAAGCTGCAGCCACTAAGCATACATATGTATGAGTTAGTGATGTGTGCAGCCCACGTGCAAGTAGATACAAGATACAATACAACAGATACCATACACCAGATACAAGATACAAGATACTTAGCTAACCAAGTGGCATGTGAATTTTTTCGTGTGTGTGTGTGTGTGCAGTCGCGTTGGCGTCGCTGCGGAAGTGCAACTAAAGTGGACGCCAACGCGCGCAACCACAATCAACCAAAAAAAACCGAAATGGGAAAAGCTTGAAAAAGCAGATTTTAAATAATTGATAGCATAAGTAATTATGCAAATATGGTCACTTTGAAATGAGCTAACGCGGTAATGGTTGAAGTAAAGTGACCTCAAATAAATAAATTGGTAACCATTTGAGAGTCTGGTAACACTGATGAGCAGCATATCCGAAGTTCATCATTATAGCATGATGGAGCCAATCAAATTAACCCCCCCAAACACCCCAATCAATTTGGCAATTAATCGTTTTAAGTAATTTCCTTAATCCGTTAACAAAGCGAAGAGATGGCACACACACACACAAACACACACAGACACCTGTTATGCTGGTTATAGTACTATTTGGGCTTGTCTTGAAAACCTGCGCTCAAGAGGTTAACTAGATAGATATATATTACTATATAGTTATAGCAACAACATTCAATTTCCCTATGCAAATGATTTGAATACAACAACAACAGCAACAACAACTCTTATTTTTCTTAGTTTTGCGGTGTTTTTTTCGTTGGTTTTTTTTTCGGCTAGCATTTGCTGCCATTGCTCTTAGACCTTGAACAAGGTGAAGTTGATTGTTGAGTTGTTGTTTGTTGTTGCTGTTGTTGCTGTTTTTTATATACTATATTGTTTTGAAGTTCAAAGTTAATTTGCGCCAAAGCAACAAACGAAACCAAACGAAACGAAAAACGCGGCGCAAGAAAACTGAAACTGAAACGAATCGAATCGGAATCGTCGATGTCGACGTCGACGCGTCGCATAAACAATGCAAAGAAAAAGATACAAAATCCAATTGCTCAAAAATTCACACCTTCAAGCAACTAACGAAAAACAAGAAGAAGAAGAACAGCAACAGCAACAACAAGCAAAGTAATAACAAGAGACGACTCATGACTTGCGCACAACGTGGCGTATGCTTAATGAAAATCACTTCTAAACATTCTTCTTCTTCTTCGGCACGAAGGCGGCAGTGTGATGGGTGATGGGTGGAGAGGTAGGATGGGGGAATCTTTGGTGTTTGGAGCATCAGAGAGAGAGAGAGAGAGAGAGAGAGAGAGAGATCTTGAACTTAAATCGAAGTTCGATTCGATTCGATTTCGATTTCGAACATTGCAGCTCTTTTTTTCACACCTCACTCAGATAAATTATATTAAGAATGTGTGTATATATACACACTTCCGCACAGTGGGCAACAGCCACGCGGCGGCACAAAAAACAAGTTTACGTTCCCACAGATACATTTTCATTTGAACTTTGATTACAATGTGCAAGAAAAACCAAAAATGAAATGAAAAGAAAAGAAAAGCTAAGAAAAGTTTTGCCACTTTGAACAGTTTGTTTTCCTTGATTGCATTTCCTCGAAATTCAACTAGTATTTGTTGTAGTTTGCATGTTGCATGTTGCACGTTGCATGTTGCATGTCGGTATGGCCACAACCCCAGCCTAATATGCGGTTTAAGGTGCGCTGCAGTTCCTCCTCCTTCTTCTTGTGGCACGCGCCTCTAATTTGCGGACGTCAGTTAACAGAAAGCGATTAAAGCGGCAGACGAAAAAACGAAATGCTATTATAGAGGGAGATTTTAATGTGCCTTGTGTTAAGTATTTAAATAATCAAAATAGTTTTTATTCATATTTGGCACGATGAATAGTTGAATGAATCATGAATGAGATCTGTCTACGAGGGTTGCATACGTTAATCGTTTGATGTCTGAGAAAGCGGAAAGTGTTGTAGAGGAACTCTTCTTAACTGTGACTTTAAAGTTTCATTCGAACTCTCGAACTCGAAGTATTCAATGATAACAACAAGCGATTCTTCTCAATCAACCCTGATTTGAGTTCATTAAGGTCATTCTGTACTAGTTCTGATCTTATGCGTGCGATTCTGTGAACTACTGAACTTGTTCTTTAACTAGTAACTGGTGTGTGTTTGTGTGATTGTGTGTGTGGTGTTTGTTGCTTGAAACACCGTTGATTTAATTCAAACATTGCTCGTATTGCGCAATGAACGTGAAGCGACGCAATAAGTGTTTGTGTGTGTGTGCCAGAGTTGACAAATTGCCTGCGATGTTAACAACAAACACAACAAGGCAATCGTTTGACCTTGTCTCTGCATTCTCTCTCTCTCTCCATCTCTCTCTCTCTCTCTTTCGCGTTGAGCTAACCGAAAGCCCGTAACGATCATCATTTTCCACAGCCAGCAATTTATTTTTGTTTGTTTCGGTTTTTTTTTGTTTTTTTTTGACAAATTCTCTTTGTTTTTAATAAATTACGTATAATGCGAGTTTACTGTTTATACACTGTTTGTTGTTGTTTTTTTTTCCCAGACCAACCAGCAAAAATAATAAAAAAAAAACCTAAGGAAAAATAATAGTAAAAAAACCAAAATTACAGTTTTCCCATATTTAAAGCAACCTTCAGTTGTGCTTTTGAGTCTCCCTCCTTCTCCTCCTCCCACTTGTAGTTTTGTCTTTCTAACGTTTAATTGTTATATAATTAAGATGCGCGCTATTATTATACTATATACTTAACTATTTTGGAGCGAACACGAGAGTTAAATTTAGTTTTTTTATTTTTTTTTATTCTTTTTTCCATTTTTTCATGTCTGATTTTATGGCTCAAAAAGCGTAACACCGACAAAATAAAATCAACAGAAAAAACGAAAAAAAACAACGCAAAATCTAAATCTAAAATAAAAAACCAAAGCTGCCGACGGGGGTCGGGCCCTGCCCACCGCAGCGGAAAGTCATTTTTTACTCAAAAAAAAAACACAACAAAATTAACGACAACAACACGCACAAAAAAGTTTTTTTTTTTTTTGGGATAGCATTACGTTTGGGGCATTTGTTATTCGGGGTTTTCTAATTGCCACAGCTGTGTGAGCTGCGAGCTGCGAGTTGTAAATTGTCGAGCTGTTCGACTCTGGGAGCGTCTTGGAGAGGAGCAGCGAGCGTCTTGCGAGATCCGAAACGAACTCTGCGAATTATTATTTTGTTTTTGTTTCTTCTACCTGGGAGCCTGAGAGCGCGTTTAACTTCATTTTTACAGCTCCGGACGAGGCTCGTTAAATCACACACACACACACTTGGCTGTATGTGTGTGTGTGTGAAGAGCTGCCGAGTTGTTGTGGGTAGTTGAAGATGTCTACGCTGATAGCGCAGCTGTCAAATGACTGGCTTAAACAGGCATTTTGCTGTCTCTCCGTCCGTCTGTCTGTCTGTCTGTTTATGGCTGCAACAAGCAAAGTTTTTGAGAACAATATAAAACACGATTTGCCATGCAACACTTTTGTATACTTTCCTCAAGTTGCCACAAGCTCACTCACTCGACTTGCAACACTTTATACTATGTATCTCACCAAGCCAAAATAGTCCGAATGAATTTGTATACCCTGAACCATTGGGTAGAAGTAAGCAACTCTCCGACACCATAAAGTATATATATATCAGCATCAACAGCCGATTCGTAAGAGATTTCATATTTTAAATATAATCTCTCCTAACTCGTAGGCAAAACAATTTTATATGTTAATATGTAAATATATGTTTGAAAATTATGCTTTTAGTCTGTTCTCTCTTTTTTTTCGAATGTGTTAAGCCTGATTGTTGAGGAGACAAGCAACAATTCCCCGTCCAAACACACACACACGCACACGACGTTTTTAATGACCCACGTTTGTGTGTTTTTTGGGTTTTTGAGTTTTGAGTTTTGAGCTTGTAAAGAAAGAAGAAGCAGAAGAAGAGGAGGAAGGCGTGAGAAGCAAACGAAGCTTCGACAACGAAAAATTCAAGTTCAATTTTGGGTTGGTTGCTTGGTTGTTGTTGTTGTTGTTGTTGTTGTTGTTGGTACGTGCAATGAAAGCAAAAGTTGCGTTTGGGCCATTAAAGCGCAGCGGCGCGTAACGCTAGCGCCAACAGCGACGTCGACGTTGACGCTGACTGCAATTGAAATGACCAAAAAAATATTAGGGTTGCTGAGTCGCTGAGGGGTGAAGGGGAGTGCAGGGGGTAGGGTAGGTTCGAGTTTCGAGGGGTTGGGGTTGGTTGGCTCAGCTGTGCGGCATGCGGCATGTCAACAAAGCGTTTAATATTATTAAAAAGCATAAAAAAAATAAATATATATAAAGCTACGCATAAATAAATAAATAAATAAAACGAGAGGCAGGCAGGCAACAAGAAGAACTTTTGTGCGCTTCCTTTGCCTCATTATTATTTTCTTTCTTTATGCTTTTTTTGGCAAAATAAATTAGAACTACATAAAGCAAAAGACAACAAGAAATGCGTAGATACAAATACGCAGATACAAGATATACAGATATACAGATACATTCACACATATCCAGCTTAACGACTAGAAAAGCGCAATACAACACAACATGGAAAGGAAAAAGAGAGAGCGAGAAAGAGAGAGAGAGAGGGAGAGAAAAGACACACATATGGCTGCAATTAAGTAATTTTTGGAGCAAAAACCAAAAAAAAAAGAAAAAAAATAAATTATATATGCGACTTTTGCTAGACACACCAATTGGAATCAACGTCCAAAAACAATTTGGAATATATATTAATCTCGCCATATAGATGCCCTATATATTAAAAAAGGAATATTAATTAATTTTAAGGATGTAACAAAAAGTTTGAAATGTTCATAACAAGAAAAAATAAATATATAAATAAATATCGCCAAAAGCAAATAATTATTGGAAAGTTCTTACATTGGATATCATCATAGATAGATATAGATGTGTTTTTCTTTAACCTGAATACTGTGAATAGTTCACTTTATCCAGTCTTAACTGTATTTAAATTATTTACTACTTTATATATATATGTATCCTTTGAATATTACAAAGCATAATATATATATGTCACAAAAAAAATATGAATCGAAATTTCGACAATTATAAAAGTCAAACAAACAAAATGCGACCCCATATGAAATATTTTTTTTAATATTATTTATTTTACTGTACACACACACACACATACATAATACATGTGTGTTTGTATGTTTGTTCCCCTCATGGATACTACATTTATATGTATATATAACCCATATATTTAGAATCTCGCACAGCGCGTTTGTTGCTGCTTCTTTTAGATGTTGTTGTTATTGTTGTTGTTGTAATTGTTGTTGCTATTATTATTGTTGTATTGTTGCTGCTTGATTTTCCAACAACATCGAACGAATTTAATGTGCTTCAAGGTTAGACGCAACGTTTGAGGCAAAGCGCAAAAAAATGAAATAAGAATAAGTTAATATTAAATACAAATTTACGCCAAAAGAAAAGAACAAACATACATACACACATACATACATACATACAACAAAATATAAGATCGTGATAAATTCTAAACAATAACAACAACAACAAAAACAACTAAAATAAAAATAAAGTAAACAACAAACACTTATTTAACCGAAAGAAGAAAAAAAAAAGTTAAAAAAGGCAAGGAGAGGAGGAGCATGTGAGAGACGAAGCAATAATAAAAGGAAATACGATTCAAGAAGAAGAAGCAAAAACAAAATAAAAGCGAAGATAAGCCGAGAATACACAAATACACAAAACAAATGATTAAGATGCTTTTTTGGCAATACCCTGTTTTTTATTATCATTTGAGCATATTTAGTTAGTATTACTATACGTGTATATATTTCCAGATAGATAGATATTCCGAAAGAAACAAAAATGCAGAAAAAAACAAATATTCGAAACCTAAAAAAAAAGGTCAACCGAATACAAAATTTGAAAGTAACTTTACTTTCTGGTCAGCAGAAAATAAACTTAGAAATATATATATTTATATATATTTTAATGAATTACCCCAAAATATTGTTGTAGAAGTTGGCTTTACCAATTTTCACTTTAACCCCATTTGGGATAATTTATCCCTTGGGGAAGCGCTGTTCTAGACTAACGAACGATATGTTTTTATGAATGTAGTTCAAATTTAGTTTTAATAAATATTTCGAAACAATATTTTGTAGTGGAACAAATATGCATACTTGCATTGTTAACAAAAGATTGTTTTAGATTTTTATGCAGGGTATATTCTGGTCGATAATTTATAGTTTCGTACAATCCATCTCGATATATATTTCAATTTGAATACGAAATACAACTGTAAATTATTTGCATATATATTTTTTTTTGTTTCAAAGTGATTTTAATTTGAATTTTGATTTTAATAATAAGAAGAAAAAAATAAAATCGTAATAATATTCAAAAATGAGTTTGCCATATGCTTGAGAGTATTTCCAGTTCGTTTAGACTGATGGACTGACTTAGTTAAGTGTTGTATTTGGATGGGATGGCATGGGTAGAGGGGTGATGTGTGGGGGTAGAGGGGGGGTAGATGGGTAGTTGGGAAGGGGGGGAGGGGGTTACTTTTATTGTTATTTTATGGAGCTTTTTTGGCTGACTTGCTTTGGCTTTGCTCCGCTTGGCTTTGACAAATGGCGAACCGGTTTTTTCTTTTGGCTTTCAGCCCAGCTCCGTTTTTGTTTCAGTTTCAGCTTCAAATTCTGTTTCTGTTTCGGTTTCTGTTTCGTGTTTCGTGTTTCGCGTTTCGTGTTTAAGTGTTTGTGCGTTTTTGTTGCCCGGTTTTCAGCATTTTTGGCAAATACTTTTAATGGCTTAAGTAAATCAACTGCACACACACACACAAGCAGGCAGACAGAGACAGCAGAGGGAAAGAGGGAGAGAGACGAAAGAGAAACGATTTTTATTAAGCATTTTCGATTTGCAAGTTTTAGTGCCATCCATTCGCTTCTGGGCCAAAGAAAGCGTAAGTGGGCGCCAACAACCCGAACCCAAGGACACTACAAAGACAATTGCTAATATAAACACATAAATACGTATGTGTGTGTGTCTGCGTGTGTGTGCGTGTGTATGTGTGTGTGCGTGTGGGAAATAGTACGTCTGGTTAATTGCCATATGAATGGAGCTGAAATTAATCGAATTTTTTCTTCTTGATTGCGATTGCAAGGGGCGCACTGATGCGGGCGGCGGAGTGGAATGGGCGAGGGGGAGGGGGGAATAGGAATTATAATTGGGCAAGCAATGTGACATTAAATACAACACAAATTTTCGATGTTTACAAATGGAGAATGGCTTTCAATATATATGTTAATTATAAAATCATTTTCAAACTTAACTCAACGAGTAAAAACTTGGAACAAAGATTCGATTCGATATACTTTAAGAAGTAATAGAATATGATATAGATAAAACTTGGAACAAAGATTCGATTTGTTATACTTTCTAAAAGTAATAAAAGATATAGATATGGATAAAACTTGGAGCAAAGATTCGACTCGTTATACTTTAAGAAGTAATAAAAGATATAGATATACATAAAACCTGAACGAAGATTCGAATCGATATACTTTAAGAAGTAATAAAAGATATGGATATAGATAAAACTAAGAACGATTCGATATACTTTGAAAAGTTATAAAAGATGTAGATATAGATAAAACTTGGAAAAAAGATTCTATGCGATAAACTTTAACAAGTAATAAAAGATATAGAAATAGATAAAACTTGGAACAAAAATTCGATTCGATTCGATATTCTTTCAAAAGTAATAAAAGATATAGAGAACCGAGTTTGAATGTTTATTTTTGTTTCGTGTCGATTCATAAGCAGATTTCATTTGAATGCAGATAATTTCAAATAAACACAATCCATTATACAATAAGCTCAATTGGCTTTAGTTAATGTTTACTGTATACGAAAGATCACAACCACACACGATATATTGCATATATATATACATATATATATATATGCATTAACAGATGGTTTATGTATTTATTAAGATCTGTTGAAATTATCGTTATGCTACTTTCGCTTTTCGACTATTCGAGTATTCGAGTATTTGTATTTGAGTAATTGTGTTTACATTGAACATATGCATTTTGAATATTCGAAACATGCATATATATTATTCAGTTAGCGACATATCCGTTTAAACATTTATTAGTTTATTTAGTTGGCAGCTCGTTGACAAATATGACAAACACACAAAAATCTCAAATCCCAAAAAGATATGCATTCAAAACTGCTCATCTCTTCATAAAGTTTTGACAGTTTTCGGTCTTTTGACAGTTGCCCCAACTCAACAAACGAATGTATTCGAAAGAGACGGATTGTTTCGTTCGTACATATCGTTTCGTTATGAACATTCATACATATGTACATATGTTCGAGTGAGAACGTTCTTTGTGTTTTTGTTGCCTTTTAAGGCTGTTCATTTTGGGGCATGGCTTGAGAATATGAATATATGTATACAAGTATGTATTAGATTAACCTTTCTTTCGCATACATCAGCCCATACATCAGCCACAGGAAGAGTAAGGGGAGCCTTTTGCACACATAAATGTATGTACAAATGTTTCTACATATAAATAGATGTATGTTGATGAATGTACAAATGTTTCCACATATAAGTAGATGTCTGTTGATGTATGTAGAAATGTTTTCACATATAAGTAGAGATGTATGTTGATGTATGTACAAATTTTTCTACATATAAGTAGATGTATGAATAAATGTTTTCACATATAAGTAAATGTATGTAGAAATGTTTCCACATTTAAGAAGATGTATGTTGATGTATGTAGAAATGTTTCCACATATAAGTAGATGTATGTACAAATGTTTCCACATATATCAAGAATTGCTCACATAGAAATAAAACACATGTCGTTCAAATTCAATGTTTTGGAACTTTTAAGATACTTTTCGACTGGAATTTTTTTGTACTGAAAGTGGGAATGGCAATTCTGGTGGGGTGGAAGGTTGGGGGGGGGGTCAGAGGAAATGTTATTGCGACGGGACAAAATTGGGAGAGCTTCGATGTTTTTTTTTTTTGGGTTTGTTTTTAATTCAGCTCCGCACTTTTCACACGCACACACATAAGCAACTAGTGTGTGTGTGTGTGTGTGTGTGTGTGTAGTAACAGTAACTACTGCGTCTTGGGCTTGACTCTATTCTGGCTGCCAACAATGGAAATCATTCATGGCACACACGCACACACACACACACACAGAGAGAGAGATGGCATAATTTTATGAAAAGAGTTTTGCGGCTCGCCCCTTTACATACATACATACAATATATACATATATATATATAGTGGATATAATACGAACACACACTGTATATATATATATGTATATGTATTTATATGTTTATCCCTCGGCACCCCGCACCCTTCCTTCCTTCCACACGCAAACTATGTTGATAACAACGAAGAGAACGAAGGAAGGCAAAACAACAACAATAAGGCTAAGCCGCCGCCCAAAACAGGGTTGAATTTAGTTTTAGTGCTTTTCGGTGGGGTTGGTTGCGATGGGGTGCGGTGGGGTGGTGTGGGGTGGGCATTTTCCATGACATTTTCCGCATTTCGTTCGCATAAATCTTAAGCGATAAAATGCGCAGCGTTTGTGCTTTTCCCTTTATTCCCTTTTTTTTTGGGGGTAAGATGCAAGTTAAGTATGTGCTGCAAAGGGGGTGTCTAACAACCCCCCCCCCCCCCCCCCCCACCTATTTACCAAACAGCAATAACATCCAAAGTGCAGGGGGTGAATTTGGCGCAGCGTTCGAAAATGTTCAATAAAATAATGATTGCATTTTGTGAACGAAAATACATCAAGCAACAACAACACCAAAGGGGAATCCACAACACAAGTGTGTGTGTGTTTGTGTGTGTGTGTGTGCAGCAGCTGATGGCCGTGGGGAAAGATGAATGCGGCTGGCGCGTTGAAAAGCAGCCAAAGTCGAAAGCAAAAAAAGAAGAAGAATAAAGTGCGCAAAGAAGCAAAACACCTGTTAACCGTGTGTCCGTGTGTGTGTATCTCTATGTACGTGTGTACGTATGTGTGTGTGTATGTGTTGATGAGTTGCCAAGCAGCTGGCTGCAAGTGTGTTTGTGTGTGCATTGGCACGAGCCACAAACACAGTTGCCTTCTGATAATTGCCACAGGCCACAAGGCGCCCCTTCTCTTACCCTCTTACCCTATGGTTCCCCTCTCAGCATCCAAAAAGATGGAGCAGAAGTAGCAGAAGAAGCAGATCAAAATTGGCAAAAGAGCCAATAATCAGCGCGTGGCCAAAAATGTATGCAAAAAGCGAAAAAGGAATTTCAAGAATGGATTTTCTCTCTCTTTAATACACTGCACATAAAGGGTGGTATGGTGGGGTGGGAGGGGGATTGAAATAAGTGAAAAACATTGCAAAAATTGGATGGGCTTTCAGTAAAAAGCATTTAAAGAAAGTTTAGTGAAAAATATTCAACTTGAAAGAAGAGTTTCGACTTTAACCAAGAAAAGATTCTTTGTATAGAATATTCTTATACTTAAACTAGATATTTTATGATCTGATGTAGAAACAAGATTCTATGGGATGCCATGAGATTTGTTCTCTCTTCGGTAGAGCCCAATGATAATGAAATCCATCACTGTCACTCGAATGGTTCCATTATGCAAGTGTGAAATGTGATGCATTCTACGGAACACAACGGTTCCGATGGACGATGTACTTGGGGACTTTCCCTAACCGCAAAGCTTGACAAATCACAGATGATTGGGTACCGGAGAGTGGAGTGGAGGAGGAGGAGGGCTTATAAAATGGTTCGCTAGTCGAGGGGGCATTGCGATAAATGCGACAAAATGTGTGTGAGTAGAGTCACGTACGTAGTCGTAGGAGCGGGAATAATAAACAAAGAGGGTGCTCTCGCTACCCTAGGGCCTAGGCGGTAGTGCTGCTCACCTGTTATGCGAACGAAGAGCCGGAAGAAGGCAGTTGTTCTTGTTGTTGATTAGGAGAATGCGTCGTGTGTGTTTAGGTGTTGAATAACCGTTGATTGTTTTGTTTGAATAACTTCGGGCTGTTTGCCAACACTGTTTCGGAAGATCCCCGAGGGACTTTTTCGTAGAGTAGTAAGTAAGTAGTAAGTAGCACTTTTGTGAACACTAAAGCATGACGCTGTTGTAAGGCATTTTTGGTAGCACTTTGTGGGGTTTTGTAACACTTTAAAAAAAAAACAGTACGATCTATTCGATCCAGGCAGAAGAGATACTATAGATCTAGGTCTGTATATGTATAAAGATACAGTTGGAAGCGATCCAATAAACAAAAAAAAAACCTTTTATTTATGTATATATATTTAAATTGAAACACTAACGGAACACACGATTTATATATACGGAAAGAGAGGGTAACTTTAACAAATATGTTTACGATTACGGTTGCGGTTACGGTAACGGTTACGGTTAGGGTTACGGTTACGAAAAGGTGTTGGTTGGTATTGTTGTTGTGTGGGTGTTTGTGTGTAGTACGTACGGGCGTAGAAAAACTCAATACAGTGTTTCAGTTTTTCGGGGGACTCTTGTTGTAAGTGTTTGTTATTATTTATTCTGTTCTTGTTTTCAGTTTCAGAGTTGCTCACGCGACGAAACCAACACGTTGAATAAAAGTTCGGGCGAATTTCAAATTCGCTTAAAGCCAATAAGTCAGTCGACGTCGACGAACAGCGAACGGCGGCGACGCCGACCGCGACAGCGCGCAGCGGCAGCGCGTTCTAACGCGAGAGCCAAAAGAACAAAACGAAACGGAACGACAAACGACAGACGAGACGAGACGAGAAACGACGACGACGAAACGAGCTAAAGCCAAATGTAAAGGCGCGGCCCGCCCGTTTGTTGTTGTTATTGTTATTGTTATTGCTATTGTTGCTGTTGCTGCTGCTGCTGTTTGCTGCTTGCTGCTGGCGTTCTAAGCTCGGGGCAACAACAATAACCGCCTCTATACAAATCTAATAAGAACCTCGTCCGCTCGCGCTCGCTCACTTGTTCACTCACTCACTCACTCACTCACTCACTTAGTTGCTCGCACGTTCGCACGTTCATTCGGGTTTCTTGTGTGTGCTTGTGCGCTTGGCTTTTGGTGGTGGGCGACGCGCTGAAAAGGCAGCGGGCGGCGTTGCGTTCAAGTCTGGTACACGCAAAGCACTAAAATGCGACGAGGCGACAGTCCGACCGACTGGCCGACTGCTGAAGCGGAACGCCTGAAAAACGGAACAGCCACCGCACGGCAAACAAATAAACAAACGCAGCCGCAAACATCGACCCAGTGACGGCGACGTTGCCTACAAGCGTTATGTGGGCTGAACTGTTCCCACAGTGACCGCAGCGACGACGCCACTGGACGCCATCGTCCAATGTTAGCAACGGAATGCCACGGAATTGAAATTTATCCAAAAACTAACACAAAACGAAAATAGAAATAAAACAACCAGAAAAAGAAACAATTAAAAGTATAAAATGTTGCCGGTTGTTCGATCAAAGTCTACAGGGCTTTCTAGGTGTCATAAATGCACATAATGTGTACATATATACATACTTACACATATATTTTTGAAAATATAAATATCTTAAGAGGAAAACAAAATGTTCATTATTTCTCTTTCATAGGACATTAACATTTCTCTTTATGGTCCAACTGTATTCTGTTGCTGAAACGATTGGACAGTGAAACAAGCGCCTGCATACGCAGTCAAATGCAGCGACTGCAACTGCGAAGCCGACAGCGGCGCCCTGACCTTGAGAACAAATTTCGTTTTTAATCATCATACGGGACATGCGCAGCCGGCTGTCTAAATGTATTGACGCATCGAATAAGCTTACACAAATTTAATGTTGCATTTATGAAATGTACATACGTATGTATGTATACATATGTTCATATCTATGTGGTTTCGTATGTATGTGTGTATGAGTGAGTGCTGTGTGTGCAATTGCAAAGACGATAAGGCATAGGGAACATACTTAATTATTGCACAAACAGCAACAACAAACAACAACAAAAGGTGGAAACAACAGTAAGCAAGAACAACGAATGGTGAAGAGTGTTGGAGAGGGGGAGGTGGTGGGTGGAAAGGCAGCAACGATTTGAAATTGTCGCCAACCTCTGATAAGAGGTTGAGCGCTTATCAGCATGGCAGCTAAACGGCAGACGCAGGGACGTTACCGGGCCATGGGCGACGTGCCAATGCTTGAAAGAGTGCGCGTCGCACTCACTCACATTCCTATGTACATATGTATATGTATTTATATATGTATGTACGTAAAATGTTTGGTGCAGTCGACAATCAATCAAATGTTTTGATTTATTTAACCACAAAGCACAGTCAAGAACTAAAACTTGTGAGTAAATAAAAAACAAAACACACGCACTCACATATAGGCATCAATTTGTACGTGTGTATGTATGTGAAATGGGCTTGGACTTACAGGGGAGCAACCGGCGAAGAGCCGGCAACAGCAACAAACACAAAACAGAAGAACCGCAAAACAACAACAACGAAACTGGGGGAAAATAGTGAAACAATAACAAAGCGCGCTGCTCGTGACTGGAGAACAAGAAAAGCAACAACAATACCAACAATAACAACAACTACAGCAACGAAAGACAGCCGGCTGTTTTGGTTTCGGTTTCGCTAAAATTTCATTTCCACTGTTCCTACGCTTGTTTGTCCCACTCACGCGACGACGGGCAGTCGTTCGGCACATCTACTCCCAACTTAAGTCGCATCGTTTGTACCACCGAACAGCAGCAGCAAACGCACTTTTAATTTTAAAACTGCTTTTTCTCTTTCTTTCGCCTGCAATGCATACTGAACATTTACTGCACACACTAATAAATATTTTATACCACCCATTAAAATTCCTATTTTCATTTGAGTGTATGCACTTTTCGGTGTCCCAAAATAATAATGTGGCTGCAGCACTGTTGTTGTGATAAACAGTTTGTTTATTTGAAGTTTGTTTCTCTTAGAGACAACATTTTTTAATTGATATTAAACGACTTTGTACGTTATGTAAGTATGTCCATAAATAACAATTAAACTCCTGCAAATTAATTCTAACTATGCTATGCGTATGTGAATGCAAATATGTACAAATGAAAATAAGTGAACGAAAAAAAACAGCATCAATTGCATGCTTTTGTTTTTGTTTTCATTGATGGTGTGCGCTTTTGCTCTTTTAGTGCTGCACTACAAGTACAAGAGCGCAATAGAGAAATTTCCGCTACAGCAGCCCAACACCGGCGGCAGAGAAACACATTTTGTTTCGCTCACTGTTCGTTTTCACTGTTCCAAGGCCGTCGTTTGACGCGACGACGGGCTCGGCTTTCGGTTCGGGTGTTCGCCAAGTGAATGTTCAAAATCTATTTTTAGACATAACATCACGTCGTACCGTTTCGCCATACGTTGGTAATGTCGTGATCACTCCGCTGATTGGCCAACAATAAACGGACGAAGCAATAACAGCAATCGGCAAACAACGACGACGGCAACTACAACTACAACTACTAAGGCAGCGAAAAGCACACACAACCAAAACAAAACACAAAAAAAGTTCTATGTCGCCGGCGTCGTTGTTGCTTTCGGCTTCTAATAGCGAATTTATGAAGGAATAAAATGAGCATTAAAATCAGCAGCAGCAGCGGCAGCTCGCAGCGACAGTGACAGCAATAGTAACAACAACCGAATAGCAAGAGTTGAATTATGGAAATTGTGCAGCAGCAGCAGCGTCTAAAACGACGCCGACGCCGACGCACAAAGCGTGCCAAAATTTAGACAGCCCACAAACTGCAAAAGGAATCGAAAGATTCTGCTATGGCTGTTCGCCTGTTAATGCGTTCTCAGTACAAATCATACACGCATACAAACAGGTGTCTGCTAGCTAACAGTCGCTTGATTGTTTGTTTGTTTGTTCTTATTGGTATTGGTTGACGACACTGTCGCTGCCCAAAATGCATTCATGACTGAAAATGCTGCTGCTGCTGCTGTTAATGAAATGCAAAAACGTGTTATGTAAAGAAATAACACTAACAACACTAACAACAACAACAACGACAAGTAATTTTAATAGCAATTGCTTTGCACTTATGCATATCTATGAATATGTATAAATGTGTGTATGTATGCACATGCAAATAAAAATTTATAGCTGCGAACTAACAAAAACCATTCAAAAAAAAAAAACAAAAAATCAGCAAGAATCGAGGGGTAACTTTTTCTGATCATCGAATCACAGATACACTTACCACCAAAAATTGTACATATGAATAAACTATATATGATGTTTTTAAGTTCGCTTGATATATAATGTTTTTGATATATAATATTTTTAAGTTCAGTTGATTTGAACATCAGTTAATTAATATATATTCTCAAGTTTATCTTTTATACTAGTTGACAAACACATATATATGAACATTGATTAATTAATTTCCGTATCTTAAGATTGCAACTCATCGACCATTTTTAAGTGATGACTAGAAAAAGCTGAACACTATTTTATTTATTATAATTATAAGGAAAACAAATGACAAATAATTTTTTCCTTACATATTTTTATTTATTTCATATACTATTTAATATAAATTTTTGAATTTGTTATATACTATTATTATTGGGAATGACAATTATTTTTTTATTCCTTTTCTCAGTTTAGAATCTTTTAATTCCTTTTGATTTATTGATTGAAAGATTAAGGGAAGTTTGGTTGTTTCGGATAGTGAATATGCCGAATACTAAGTAAGGGTATTTAAGCGTTTGTGGGTCGCCTTTGATGCGCCTAACAGTAGGCAGCAGTGGCAGCTGCCCCTCACTGTTGACACCCCTAGCCGGCCCCCCAAGCGAATTGTCGCTAAATAGGAGACTATAATTTTTAATGGCTTTTGTTTGTTACTCATACGCCCGGTTGCGCGCGCCTCACCCTTCCCAACCCGAACCCGAACACCTACCCCCCCCCCCCCCCCTAACACCCTGTACCACCCCACCCACCAGGCACCATTCGCTCGATCAGTTTGGTTCGGTTCGGTGCGATTCGTTTCGTTTCGTTTCAGTTGCAAGGCATTGCAATAAAATGTCAGCTAACATGAATATATACATATATATGTTTGTATAATGTATGTGTGTGTGTGTATACCTGTCTGTCTGTATGCGTAGTATAATGACTTTGCGGTTCACATTTATAATTAGTTAAAAATTAAACGAGTGTCACATAAATTATTCAAATACCATTTAAACTATATAAATATATATTCAATTTGCATATTGATCTGTTCGATCCTATCTTCCATACGATCGATCCGAACCGTGTTCAGTTAAATCAAAGCGCCGACTTCCTTTGACATATTGACAGTATTGTTGTATTGTTGGCATGAGCGCATCCAGAAATGACATTTCGAACCAATTCCAAGTCATGCAAACATTTACAGGGTATAGCAATTGAAGTTCTTTTTTGTATTGTTTGTGGATTTAGCGGGAACTAATTCTAGTTCTAAATCTTAGGGATCCCCTTTAAAAAATTACCTGCAAATTTGTATTGCACTTACTATATATATATATATATATATATTTATCAATTTACTAGGTTTATTGTATATATTTTTATGCTATATACTACGCACAATAATATATATATATATATATTATAGTATAGTAAGTGCAATACAAGATTTAAGCTACAATTTGAACCTGAACCCATTCAAAATGGGTAAAAAGGGTATAATGGTTTTTTGAAAGAGTATGTATCAGGTATCTCCGACGCCATAAAGTATTCTTTGTATGCTAGTTCCCAACAATCCTTCCTTCTGCCTGCTGCACACTTTTTTTTACCCATTTTCAATGGATTCAGGGTACTAAAAATTAAAGATCAGACATATACTTCCGTTCCGAAGCTTTTCCGAATTAAGTGCATACGAAATATGTTTAACAAAACAAAAAGATAGTTGGATTAAGCATGAATATAATCATTTTTGGGTGTAGAAATGTTGTTTAAGATATGCAGGAGAGGGGACAACCTTATTTCATTAAGCTTAACTGCAACCCCATTGAACTCCATTAAAAATTGTTCAAAGCTAAGACAAAAAATTGTTGATCAGGTTGCGTTATCGTTGTTTGTTTATAGGAATGCTAGAATTGTTAGCCATGTTCCACTTTCAATGCCAATGCATAGTTGTGAACCCAACCCAGTCCAGTCCAGCTCCTTCCCCCCCCCCCCTCCGCCCCTTTAAGTCGAGTTTAGTTGAACAGTGGAGCGCCCAGCTGGAGAGAGAGAACCACACACGAAGTCGATGTGTCGACAACAATTTGTGATGTCAGGTTGTCGCGGGGGTGTTCAATGGTGGTGGTGCTGCTGGAAGGAGGGGCAGGAGGAGGAGGAAAGAGATATTACTTATGCGCAGTGTGGACAGTATCGAGCTGCCGAATTTTTTGACAGATCACCGTGTCAACGGTTGTCGTTTGTTGTTATATTTACTCTGATCCCGAAAGCTAAAGAGTATATTCCTTTTGTTCAGTTTTTTCAATTTGACACCCTTCAAGCGATAGACAACAAGTAAGTAATTGGTTCGATAACAAGTCGATACACCTCGATGTTCAAGTCGGGGCTGTTAAATCGATAGCAAGTCGATGCACCTCAATGTGCAAATCAAGGATGTTAAATCGATAACAAGTCGATACACCTCGATGTGCGAATCGGGGCTGTTAAATCGATAACAAATCCATACACCTCGATGTGCAAATCGAGGCTATAAAATCGATAACAAATCGATACACCTCGATGTGGAAATTGGGTCAGTTAAATCGATAACAAGTCGATACACCTCGATGTGCAAAGTGGGGCTGTTAAATCGATAACAAGTCGATACACCGCGATTTGCAAATCGAGGCTGTTAAATCGATAACAAGTCGATACACGTCGATATGCAAATCGAGGCTATAAAATCGATAACAAATCGATATACCGCGATGTGCAAATCGGTAAAAAAACACAATAGTCCACATTTTAATAACTAGTCATCAAATTTGGTGGAACCATAGCTAGTGACATTCTCCATCTCGTATCTTATTTGGATACCACATCCACCCATACCACTCACCTTATTTAAACGGTTTTACCCCATATCATTCACAGTTTTTCGGCTATATTCACTTTGAAACTTTGGTTCAATAAGATAAGATGCCATGCCCACCAATATCTTAACCGCAATATCTTTCCCTTCGAAAGCTGACTCTTCATCACCCATTTTTCATAAACTGGTATCAGAGTATTCTGCAGTCGGTTGCGTACGTCTGCAACGTTGTTGTTGTTGTCAAACTGAGCTTGTTGTTTACATTGGAAACGAATTTGTTGCTTGTTGTTGCTTGTTGTTGTTGCTCATGGAACAAAGATAAACAGCGAACAGAGTCTGATCTCTGCTGCAGAGCTGCTGCCAAATTGCGTTGTCTTTGAGCCAAGAGCTGGTTGGTTTGGTCTGTCTGAGGTGTCTGTCTGTGGTGTCGTATGGTGCTACAGGTAGTTCAAGTTTTAGGGCATGCCAAAAGCGATCATAAATAATGCGAGATTCTTTTTTATTGTTAGTTGGTGTTGTTGCTAAATTCCAACTATAATGCCATACGACTATGATCAAGTGCTAAAGTGATATTGTCACGGCTGTCAGCTTTGGCCCGCTAGCTACTGGACTTAAAATCTGTCTCTTTTATACCCTGTAAACATTCCCAAACAAGGTACAACCAAACTCTGTGAACCTTTACCTAACATCATATATCTGTTTTCACTATATATTTTACATAATACAACATTTTGTATATTGGATCATAAATAATAAATGTCTTTATATGATGAACAATGTATGTATGTACATATTGCTGATGATGATGCATAAAGCTTTACAGGGTATCTGTTGCGTTGAGCATATTTTCGTTATGTGCAGTTTTGTTTCTTGTTTTTGGTTTGTTGTGTTTTCGTGTTTCGGTATTTTATTTCGTTTTCCGCATGCCAATCGGAAACAAGGAGTGGAAGCGAAAGGGGTCGAAGCAGAGAGGGGAGTGTCAAAGGGGGCGAAGCGATAGAAATTGAAAAGCAATGTTTTAAAGATTAACACATTGACCAGCTTAAAACAGCGACAAAACGACTAAAAACAATCCAACGACAAGCGAGAATCGAGAGACATGGCTTGGGGGCCTTTGGAGCCATTGTTTGTCAAATGAGGAGCACAGCGGGTTGGCGGTTGGTGGTTGGCGGTTGGTGGTTGGTGAGCGCGGGTTAAATGACACGACCGACGGTCAACCTGTGTCCGTGTATTATATATAATATATTGATTATTATATTCGATCTCTCGATGAATGCGATGAATCCAGTCAATATCAAATTCTGAGGTGGGAAACGCATTAATCACAGCCAGTAGCTTGTCCGCAGCAAACATCGTCTTCTAGTCAGTTCGAATTCGAAATTTGTTATGCTAATGTGATCTTGTATTAAGTATATGCGACTAGTTAGTTAGTTAACAGCATTGATTGGCTTACACAAATGCGCCAGGGCTAAGGTTAAAACACACACACAAAAACAAATGAAGACATCGCTCAGCTTTTAGCTTAGCTTCGAGGGTTGCCTATGAAGATGATGATGTACACAATGTGCCACATTGTATCCCACAAAGTATATGGCTTGCAAAAATATTCTAGCCGTCTTCTCTATGCATAAAGGCCATGCAAAGATGCACGCGACGTTTTTATGGCACATGCAAAAAGCCATAAAATGCGAATTGAGTGTGTGTATATATATTTGAGAGAGAGGGTGAAAGCTATGCGATGACTACGACGCCATACTATGTATAGAATCGTATCTATTCGAAATAGTCGGAAAAACCACATCACTTAACCCCTCAACACACAGCAACAATGTTGGTGCCTAAAGCGCCACCTGTCGACGTTCGCTGATGTTCGTTCAACTGCAGTTTGGCCCATGTTTTCCATTCGATTTTGTATTCATACAAATTGCCAGAGTTTTTCTGCATAGGAAATGCTGACCTAAACACAAGTATTTTTATCGTCTAGCTTTGCCAATTCCGCGAACTTGTACATACATATTTTGTACATATGTATAACAATACAAACACACACATACACACACACACACGTGTATGCAATTACGACATGATGATCTACATTTCTTCATAGTACTGTGACTAATACTATAAACTAACATTCCAAGGCTCGATGCATGCTCTCAAGGCAGCTATTATTTTTCGATTAAGAGCAGTTGTTAGAGACCCAACTTTAAGTAGACCTTCCTCCTGCCTTCCTCATCTTCAATACTGCCTGCTATATGTACATATGTAGTTTGCTCGTTACCTCTACTCGCAACATACAGTACTTCTTTCGTCTATTCACCACTCGCTACTCGTTACTCGTTACTTTTTCGGATCATTCGTTCATTCGAAACATTAAAGACATGTATGCAGGTTATATTTAGTAATAACAGCTCTTGCAAGGACTCGACAAGTGTGATGACCTTCCCGCTTGGTGGTAATCACCACCAACTTGCTTCCCACTTACCATCGAAAGCAGCGATAGTTCCCACACGTAACCGCTGCGATAAGAGTTACTTGAGCTGTTTGGTTCGTTGAGGTAGGTAGGTAGTTAGGAGGTTGCGGAGAGGTTAGCAAAATAATTCAAGTATCAGCGAACTCAAATTAAATCATTGAGCATTCTCATTCATAACGCAAACTGTCGAGTTTTGCCATATCTGGCAATGCAACTGCGACACGACTCGACGCGGCATTCGCTTTGCGTTGTGGCTTTTATGATTAGGCGAAAATTCCTTGGAAAAGCTTAAGCACACACATGCAGGCAGAACTCCATGGAAATGCAGAGGTAACAAAAAAACTGCGAACCAAGCAACGACTACCAACAACAACAAGAACAATTGTCAATAGCAATACAAACATTATTGTCTGTGGGCAGCAGCAGCAGTTGCAGTTGCAGCAGCAACACGCCAGTAAAACGCTTCCGGCCTTGCCACTAAGCTTAAGCTGCATGCCCCACGACGTATAGACGGCAATCACACTTGGGTCTGTTGGTTATTTCATGGAAAAAAAGCAGGCAAAACCAGCATTCAACTGTGCTTCAACTGGATCAATAACACGAGGGCGACCCACAACGACACAACTAGCTCCAAGAACAACAATGAGGCAGCCGCCGCCAAAAGGAGCCGCCAAGGGCGCATGTCAGACAGCCCCAGCCGCCAGCCCGTTAGTCAGTTAGCCATTCAGTCAGTTAGTCGCCAGTGTCGACGACGACGCTCGTCGCCCTTTATAAACTTCAATTACAATTTAAGCGCCACGAAAGCCAACAGACAACAACACCAACAACAACTTGACAATCGACAGCGTCAAACAACTGCAACTGGTGACCCATTTTGCTTTCATTGCTTCTTGGTTCTTTTTGGTTTTTCTTTTTTTGGCAAACTCGCTTGCTTAGCTTAGCTTTGCTGACCAAATAGATACGAAGAAGCAAAGCACTTAAGCGTTGCCTTCAATGATGAACTTTACACACTTTGGGTTTTGAACCCCTTTCTCAACAGGATAACAAAGTTTGATTCACCATGGTTGTAATTAATTAGGAAAAGTGTTAGATCATTTTGAGCATTTTGAGTGACGTTATTACTAATTGAAATCTGTGGAAAAGTTCTTTTCCAATTTCGTTATAAGAAAAACTGAGCTTTGTCTGAACACAAACAAATCTGCAATATGTTTTGCGCTAGTTTCTTTCGCTTTCGTTTTAAGTAAAACTTTGCATGGCATTTTATATGCTTAATGAAATCCAAGCGCTGTGTTGATTAACGCCTTGAATCGTTCAATCTGTCGCTATCGAAATGTTTGACAAGTCCTACTGCTCGGGCGGCGAGATAGGGGGTCGCCAGCTGTGCCTTACCCATCCCCACCCGCGAGGGTAAGAACGAAAGAGAGCTGGGCACGACTGTGGCACGGTTCTGCACGCAACATGAAAACTTTCTTCAACATTTTTTCGACGCCCGCTTTTACGATACGAAATTACGATTGTATAATAAAGCGGCAGGCAGGCTGGCAGGCAGTGAGTGAGGGGGGTAGGGGAGCATTCACTGTCGCTACATATAAACCCCAAGCCAAGTGGGGCCGCCATTTTGTGTGCAGACTGCTGGCGCCAGTTTTATGTACTCGAAAAGCAACACGCGTTTCAACTGCGACGAGGACGATGAGAACGATGAGGACGATGAGGACTGTCGACTGTGTGTGTGGCGGATGTGCCGGGCGACGCCAGCAGCGCGCTGGACTAGGACATAAACTCATTTATTGTGTGTGGGGTGGTCTGTAGTTGTGTGTGTGTGTGTGTGTAGGTAGGGATCTGTTGGTCGCCAGCCGGGCGTGTGCTACGCAATTAATTCAAACACTCGAAGGACGGCACAGGACATTTCCATTTCCATTCCCATTTCCTTTTACGCTGTGCCCACCGCCTGTGTCGCCTTTTTATTAAAGGTAACAACAACAACAACTAATTTCTGTTTAGTTTTTTTGCTTTTCGTTTTTATTGTTTGCCGATTTGGCGAGAGAGCTTCAACCCAACCCCACCCACTCCTTAATCATTATCACCACCAACTGGTTGGGGTTCGGGGGATTGTAGGTTAGCAACACATATTTGCGTATGTGATTTGGACCTACTCATGGTAGCATGTGGCTAATGGCGTCAACAAATGCGTGGGATGCCACTTAAAAGCCAAGCTATGTGCGAAACGGGGGTTGGAGGGGTCCCAAGTCCGAGCAGATCGATCCGTTTGATATGTGCCGCAACGCAGAGAAGACAAGACACAAGCAAGCGCAAGCATATGAGCATGTTTTCTATATAGAAAGAAGCTCTCAACATTTCTGTATACCACATACATACAGACATGCATAAGCATAAGCATACGTATGTATGCGTTAGTATGTACATGTGTGTAGCTGGAAATTGTATTACATTCAAGCAGCTGATAAGGTTTACAGTTTAATGACAGTGCCGTAGGAAGCAGGGGGGTTTGCCAATCGGAACTACTTGCAGTCATACTATATAGTATATTCCGTTCCGTGTGGTTCCCTCCTGTTTGGTGGACGACGCCTCTGTGCGAGAGCGTTGTTGCTGTTACAGCTCTGGAAATGCTCTGGAATGTTCTCAATTAAAATGAATCATATCCTCAACCTATAAGTGAACTTTAAATTAAATAAAGATTACATTTGTCTGAGGCACAAACAACAACAACAGCAACAGCAACAAAAAGAACAGACAGACAAGAACAAGAACATAAACAGTAAACAGGGTCGACAACAACAACAACAACGACAACGATGATGATGAGTTTAGATGAGTCCGAGATACTTAATATATATATGCCGAGTTCCAATTATAGGATTAATACGACTTAAAAGCTGGGCAAACTGGAAAATATTCTTAAATAACTAAAGCAATTTTAATAAATTAGTTTACCAAAAGGAATCGTTTTTATTATTATCTGAAATTTAAATGTGCATCCAATCGCAATCTTAAAATATTATATATTATTATAGTATATCTAATGCCATAACTTATTTTTATTGTTTTATGTTAATTATTATGTTTAGAAAGTTTTGCTTGGAGGTAAATTGTGTCAGCTTAAATATATATTTAGCTGTTTGTGGCTTAAAATAATAGCTGAAAGATGCTTGGATTAGTTGGGTTGGGTTGACTAAAAGATGTGTCCTGAAAGCTAACTCAAAGAAGCGTTGTTCGACTTAAGATTTTCCTTGACAAAATCAAACTTTTTACTAGTTGACTTCGTCAGCTCTTTGAGCATACTATATATACAGACTATTATTGTCCAACATTGCGGATGACTGAATCAAATGCTTACAAGTCTGACAGGTTACTGAAAGCGGAAGTGTTATGATAATAAGTCAAAGTGAAACCTATATCTTTAACACAAGATAAACTATATGATTGGACAATTAATTTGTATGCTGTGTGCGATAATGGTGCGATAATCTGTGAGTCAGCCAAGCAAAATCATAAAGCAACAACTGCAAGGAAGCAAAGTCGCTAATGGTCTATATTGCGAAAGAGAGAGAGAGAGAGAGAGAGAGAGAGAGAGAGAGAGAGATCTAGAGATAGTTCATATGCATTAACATGCAAATTATAAAACCTAGGGAAATAATATATTGGAGATATCTAGAGATAATCATGCAACAAGTTGGAAATGATATATGCTTTAGTGTAACTTTTTGTTAGGAAATATCTTTTTGTCTTAAGTTGAAGGAAAAAAGTAATCGAAGAACAATAACCCTATATAGTATCGAAAGTAAACACTGACTGGGTTGAGTCAGCGTTCTTTAATGGATCTGTGATTCAGATTTCTATGAGAGGCGATTGCTTGATCATTACACTATGGTCCTTATAGTATAAGCGAATATATAACTGACTGACTCAGTTAGTTATCTTTTCAAATGCCACCCACAACTGTAAAACTGATAATGGGTTGGAAATTTGTATATATGAGATCTTGAATGGTGAGATCTCAAATCTAGTTCGGTGTATATAGTTATAGATAGAGTTGTTAAAGCGTGACTCAGCGATCAGTTGGCTCCACCCACCGTTAAGTTTTGTTGGCCAATTGGCCAATGGGGTTGACAGCGATAGCTCACCACGCGACACACGATCCGACGAGCCGACGGTGATCGACGAGTCGAATCGAGTCGAGTCGTGTGTCGTCTGTCGTTCGGGCAGACGTTGTGAAGTCATTTGATCAAAATAGCCATAATTACTTAATTCAATTAACTAATAAATTCAAGATACTTGCTCGCGATCGCCACTACAACAACAACAACAATTACAACTTGTTGGCTGGGGTAGGGGGGGGGGGGGGGCAATAAATTATAAGCGCCCCTATGTAGATAAGTAAAACAATGTCGGCGCCGTTGGCAAACACTCAGCTGTAATTGCTAATTATAACTGAACGTTGGGGCACAGGTGGAGCTCATAGATCCTACAGCTGCAGCACCTCCTCCTTTCCCCCCCTAGTGACCTTGGTGCCGTCGGGTCTCGTAGGGTTGGCTGGTGTTCTGGATTGGCGCACTTTTGCCGCCTTATCGCTGACCAATCGCAGCTGGCTGTCGTATTCGCGATTATGCCCATGCAAAGCACGGAGTGGGGGTGGTGGGGGTTGGGGTGTTGTGGTTGTTTGGGTAGCTGTTTTGGGACAGTCCGAGGCTACGTTCAAAAGTCCAAGCTGATTAGATTGCTGGGCATTAAATCATGATCTTATTTTGTAATGATTCCGTTAGCTTTGGCATTTTCCATGCTGTGTCATGCTATTAAAATGTTTACCTGCTCAGACACTGCGTATACTTAATGCTCACCACTGAACAACTTAAGAAATCAAGTACGGACATTATGTTGTTGCCTTATATGCTTCAAGATTAATGTTCAAGTCAACTTAAGCCATCTAAAAATCACAATAACAATTTTAAATCGGAAACATTTCATTTTTAGCAATGAACTTAATAATATTTAGTAAGTGGTAAATGTAGTTTTAACAAGTAAGAAGGCTCTAGTCGAGGAATCCCGACTAGACGATACCATGAACCCTATACTTTACGCGTAGAGTCAGTACAGCTTGCAACTATGTGTGTGTGTGTATGTGAGAACGCATACACAGCATAGTTTACTACTTCTCCGGTGTTTCTTAACCGATTTTAATACAAATTTCACAGTTTGTCATTATTTCGCTTAATGTTTGAAACGCCGTCTCAAAGTTTTCCAAATTCAAGATTTCATTGTTATCGATACCATGTGTACATCGGAAATGGGAAGAGTTATCAAAAATATAAAACAAACTTGTACGGCCTAGGGATAAGGCTTATTAGCTTATGTTCCAAATCTGGTCTCTCGATCTTATAGTCTCTCAGATCGACGCGTTCATACATATGGACAGACGGACGGACGGACAGACGGAAATAGCTATATCGTCTCGTCTTTTGTTGCTGATCAAGTATATATATACTTAATGGGGCTTAAGAGGTTTCTTTCTGCCTGTTACATACTTTTACATACCCTTTCTACCCATTCAGCTTATAAAAACCAACCCAAGAAGAATCTAATTATTTTGTTTAACTTAAAAAATTCTAAACTCCAAACATCGAAACTCGAGGAGAGAAGAAAAAAGTTTGTTATAGAGTTTACACTTCTTTTTATTGATAGTTTTTTTGTTAAAACCAAATTGCACTGTTTCAAAAATTGATTTCTTGTATGGAAACTAATAAAAAAATTTAATGATCTCTAACACATTGGTATAGGATTTTGGTTATTCTGATTACTGTTCAAAACATTCTACTGTTGTTGCTTTGTTAAAAATGAAACCTTTTTTTGAATGCAAACCCTTTATTCTGACCTCTTGAATCATAACACTTGCCATATGCCAAAGGCACCTCAGTTTTTAGTTTATAAAATAAAAATCTAGAAACTTTCACGCCACAGTTAATAGGCTCTCTTTATTAATGTTTGTAGTTTGGAAAGAAAATAAATATATACTCAAATAAAATAAAGTTTTGTTTTTGTTGTTGGTTATTTCGAGCTTTTACGACGCCCACGCACAGAGAGCTGCCTTAAAGGCAATGCAAATGAGCTTTAACTTTTGTTTTAACGATTTTTGCACAAAATTTCGAATCGCAAATCAAATTGAGAAGCAGTGGAAAAGGGGCAAAAAAGAAACAAAGCTAATCGTCGAAGTGTTCAGTAAAATCGATTTAACAAAAAAAATACGCATACAAAAAAAAATCTAAGCTGATTATTTGTTTTTTTCACTTTTTGGGTATTAATATGCTTTCGGGTTTTTTGTTTTTGTTTTTTTTGTCTTTGCGCTGTGCACATAGAAATTGTTGAAAAAAGAAGAAGACGAAGAAATATTGAGGAAAAAAAAGACAAATGATAATTTATATGCAAATTCAAATAGTATATTGTGATTAAACTGTTTTGCTTTTTTCATTAGCACCACGCCCCCAAAGCCAGCTCCCTCTCTCATATCTCTATATCCCCCCTGGCTGTGTGTGTTTGTTTTGACCGTTGTCAACAGCGTTGCCCAGCGGTTGGCAAACGTCTCTTGGCCAAAAGCCGCTCAACAGTTGGCAGCTCTGTTTTTGATTAAGCTCATTTGCATGTGAATGCTCCCTGCTTGCCCCAAGTCGTCTTCTCTTCGCCCCCTTCACCCGCCCTAACACACATATAGTACAGTCGCAGCCAAAACGGACGCTGGTTTTATGTTACTATAAGCCCAAAGCGGAGAGCAAACAGGGGGGGTTAAGGTGCGGCGGTGGCGCAGAGAGGAACGGGGGGGTGGGGGGAGGCCAAGTTTAGAGGCGAGAGCAGCTTTGAATTTCTAATAAGCCAAGTTATTTGCGCATGAGTCAACCGAGAGCTGCGTCGTCAATAATATCCATGACACCCGGTTAGTTGGACAAATATTTATAGAACCACAATCGCTAACTGCCTATGTATGTGTGTGTGTGTGTACACACTTGTTTGATCTTTTTGTTAGTGTGGATAGCCAATTGCCAATTCAATTACAATTCTACAAACACAAAAATTCTCTCGCTAACTATTAACTAATACTATATATTTATCGTACGTTTATCGATATATACCTTGACACTCCCATGCACATCCCCCTTCCATTCCATCCGACACTTCCCTTCCACCACCCCCCTTCTTCTTTTTAGCTCGACTCATCTCGGCTAGGTTGTCATCTATTAATAGTTGTTCCCTCGCATCAATCTCTCTAGCCAATCAGTCTGCCTCCGCTTGCTGTGTCTCAAGCCACATTCAGTGTTCGAGTCTTTTAACTATTGACTCGATGCTGACGCATGCACAGCAAGATACTACTACTACAACAACAACAACTACAACAACATTACTCACAATATGCTAAGAAGCTAAATCTAAGCTTGGCTTTATCGAAGGTTAAAACAGCAAGTGCTCTCGACGACCTTACGATTTTATTACTTTATTATTACTGGATATAGCTCTCGAGTTAAAGTTGACTAACTTTAAAATCAGTTGATCAGATCTATTGACATATTTTCAAAGAGAGAGAAAAAAGTTTTTCGATTAATCTAGAAAATGGTCGATGCGATCCCTAAACTCTCATTCTTAAAGCAAGTACAAACTACACAACTATAACGAGTAAATTAAAAATAAAACAAAAAAATTCAATAAATTAACTAAATTTGTAGGCTTAAAATCGTATTGAATTCCCCTTCAATTCAGATTTTTGACTTTAACAATTTTATTTCGGCTACATTATAATTTGAATTGCTTATCGGTTTACTTATGTTGTTATAGATAAGTTGATTATATTGTATATTATATTATTATAATATATTATAACACTTTTAAACAAGAAAAGATGCTATTTTCGGCGATCCGAACATTATAAAAACTTGTTCACGGTAAAAACTTATTACTATATGGTATTGTGATCCGATCTGGCTGGATGTTGTCGAATGATCTAACTACAATATAAAAAAACTTTGACCAAAGTTTCAGAGAAAGAGCTGAGGAACTGACGAACATTACGACTTAGCTTGCAATGTTGATCAAGAATATACTTAAAGTACTCTATACAATATAGATATACTATATCTAGATATGATTCCTTTCATCTGATGACACATCTATGTATAGTTTGCAAGCGTACAAAAATTAATGCAAATTTTTTTTATTAGCTTAAAAAACCTTTTTTTATAGTTTAATCTTAATCTTTATTTTCGTTCTAGTCGTTAAATATTTCTTGCGATATGAACAACAATTTATCTCTTTTCAATCACTTTGAATAGTATATGGTAATCGATTTCTATCGATATGTCATTTTGCTTATGGCGATCTTGCCAATCTTGCCAATCGTTCCGGTTACAAAGTGCTTTCACTTCCCCTCCCCCCCCCCCCCCCCCCCCCGGCACACCATATCACCTAAAGGTGCACGTGACTGGCAAATCTTTCACTTTCCCCCTTTTCGAGTGCAAAAGCATCGTTGATCGCTGAAATTTCATGCTTTCGGCATCTACTACTACTATTGCTGAGATCCATGTTGCCGCTAATGAAGTTACTTAGTTGAACGCTCACACAAAAAAAAAGTTAAGGAATGGAAAAAAATTAATTGCGAATTTCGTGAAACGCAAAATGCCAAAAATGCGAAATGCGAAATGCCATATAGAAAACATTTTGCAAATTATTCACAATGCTCTCCATCCCGTCACACACACACACACACACATCCCTCTCTCTCCCTCTCGCTCTCTCTGTCTATCTCTGTGTCTGTTTCGCTCTATCATGTTCTTTTTTGGCACATTTGTGGCTCCAGCGAGCCGCGCATTGTGCAGGAATTAGTCAGGAAATTAATTAATCAAAACTTTAGCGAGAGCAACAACAAACCGAAGCAACAACTACAACAACAACAACAAAAGCAACAACAAAAGCAATGAGTGCCAGCATCGCTGGCAACAATAATAAAAACATTTCGGAGTATACATAGTTGTACTTTGGGGGACATTGCTAGACTTCCAGCTACCCTGCAACTACTTTAGAATAATCAATCAAATAATATTAACATATGAAGAATGTCAAATCCGGACATTATGTTGGTTTTATCGTTATAGATTAAGCTTAGCTGATTCTCTTTTTGATCTCACAATCATATAGTATACTCAACTACTATATAATCTAGACATCCACCAAGTACTACTAACAACTAAAAAATATTCATATCCGGATGTTATTATGATGATTCCTATGATTAGTTTGTATATTCAAAGGGTTAACTTAACTTAACCGATTCTTGAATCTGAGATACATTAGTGAGTACATACTACCTCCGAATGTATGTGTCTCAATTCTAATAGTTTTTCTTTCAAACATCAAATACCCTTCTCGAAATTGTTCCTTAGGGTATGTGGAGAACAACAGACAGCGCCAAAATAAATGACTACGATCCACAATTTGTTGTCTGTCATTTGTTTATTTTGTGTGCAGAACCCCCCCCCCCCCTCCTTACCCTGCTCACTACCATCTCCCCCCCTCCACCCCTCTAGACAAACTCGCGACCATGCCCTGACCCAGGCAGCTTTTTATTATTGTTTAATTTGTTGCGCTTATTATTATTGTTGTTGTTGCTCAAATAGTTCTGTGTATATGTATGTATGTTTGTATGTTGTTGCGCATTAGTGTGTTCGCGAACACCCCCCCCCCCCCCCAAACACCTACCCTTAAGACGCCTCGGGCACACGACCAACTAATACGCAAGCCCCTTTGGCCCCAAAGCTTGAGTCGTCAGCCTTGAGAGACGCTTAAAATGTTTTGATTATTGTTTTATTATTGTCTGTTTCGTTTCATTTTCACAGTGTGAGCGACAGAGAGGGAGAGAGAGGGAGAGAGAGAGAGGCAGCAGCATATAGTAAACAAATTAAACTTCTTATTATAGAGATATTTACATAAAATGCGCATAAAAATCGAGAATAACATTATAATACTTCGGACCAGAAACCAAATCCAGATGGCGGCACTCAAGGATAATCCACAATGAATGCTGTACACAAGCAGTGATTTAAAGATATATAGTATATATATATATATATATGTATCGAAGATACGTGTGTTCAATATATAGATTGTTCGAGTCTCTTACTTGGGTTTTGACAACTGTGCAGCTATCCTTCATTAAGACTTAACTTAAGCTAAGTAAAACTTGAATCCAAATTGAATCAGTTTAAAAGATGATAGGAGATATGAAGCAACTATGATATGAAATGACCTGAGTATAGTACCATTTAAGATAGATATTACGAAGCATGGCTAGATATAGAACAACTGATCGATAGAGTATATATATATACATATATATCTTATTGGATCGCAGTTGGCATCAAGCTAGTCTAAGTGAAAGTTGAACTAGACAGTTAATTGGGTATATTTGAGTGGCAGGTCCATCATCAGATTTAAAGGACGCTGCCAGTGTTGCCACTCGGCCGCGAATTGACAGCTGTCAGATGCGCCATATGGCGTCTCTTGTTGGTGCTGCCAACTTGATAATCGAGCCCATTTAAATGCATTAAAAGACTTCTTTGTTGCACATTCTGAAATGTGTGTCTCTCTCTCTGTCTCTGTGTGTGTGTGTTTGTGTGTGTGTGTGTGTGTGTGAATTTGTTCAATGAAGCGGCAAAGTCGAAGAAATTGCCAAGGCGAAAATACACAAAGAGATACCTAAAGGTTATTCGCAATGTGAACAAGTAAGCTCTGGTCGAGGAATCCCGACTAGAAGATACCCTCAACCCAATACTAAATACCTGCAAGTATGCAACTATATGTGTCTGTGTGTGTGTACGCGTATACGACATGCTTGACTTAACTTCGATATTATTTAAAATTAAGTTAAGTACTGCCTAGGACTAAGACGAACTTATGTCTCAAGGTAGATATACGGACATGGCTATATCGTTTTATCTGTTGATGCTGATCAAGAATATATATGCTTTATTAGGTCGGGTATCCTTTCATCTGTCTGTTACATACTCTGCACAAGAAACCAATATACCCTTTTTACCTATTTGCAATGGGTTGTCAGGGTATGAAAATTGGGGGAGGAAAGGATTTGGCTTTTGAGTCATTCGCTAAACTGAGGGGAGACAGACAGCTTAAGCGGGACGTTTGAGGGCGGTCGGGGAAGGGAAGGCGAGACATATGGCAACAGCAGGCAGCTTGTTCAAATTTCTTGAACAAACACAAATTGCAATTTGTAAGAAAACACAAAAGCCCAAAAATGAATTCTTCTTCTCAAAAAAGAAATGAGAATGAACAACAATAATTTGACTAGGCGAAGTTTGCATACCCTCTCTTATTTGATCTTAAGTCAAACAGTAGCTCACTTTGAAAGGGGAAAAGGAATTGCTATTGAGTCGAATTCATTATTATTAATAGCAGTTTTCTTTCAAACTTATAGTATTAAGATTAAGATTAAGATTCGTTGTATAACTAACTATAACTAACAAAATTCTTAATTTAATACATTGTATTATAAAACCTAAGCTTGTCTTGTTTGATTGTCTGACTGATTGATTAATGGGTGAAATAGTTTCCATTTATTTGAAAAGTCAACTCGAACTTCCATATAGGAAACTTGCGTCCAACGAAGTTTTCTATATTAAAAAACCCTTTCCATATTTTTCTGGTCCCCTTAAGGTTCGTTGTATAGGAAATTCGACTTTGCAAAAAACTTTTCTGTATACAAAATTTATTATTATAAAATAAAGAGATACCAAAAATAAACCGAAACAATATTGTCGAACCTAGAAGATTGAAAGTTAGGTCAAGTAGTAAAAGTGCTTTCGAAGAGAGTATACAAATGTCGTTATTTTTACAGTTAACACAGGCTGTGCGCACACATTTACCTATAACACATATATATGTAATACATATTTGTTGGTTTTTATGTTTTTGTGGCCAATTTATCGTTGCATTTGCCAACTGGCGGTGAAATTTGTAGCTCGCTTTGATCTTGACGCATTTTTGACACTTTGCGGGGCATTTTGTCGATTTTGCTCGCTTTTTGGTTTTTGCTTTTTGCTTTTTTCAGTTCTTTATTTTTCTTTCGCTTTTTCGATTTTTAAAACATTTTTGACTTTTATTTTATGAGTGAGTATTTTATGTGTGCGTGTGTTTGTTAGTGTGTGTGTGTGTGTGGTGAATAAGCGGCGGCATGTGCCACACATTTCTCATTATTCAAGCAAAAAGCGATTTTTGCTTACATTTCGACGCATTAGTCAGCGTGCAACAGCCGCAACCGCAGACGCATCCACACGCTGCAAGTGTCGTCGAGCGTTGATGCCTCAAATTTTTATTATTTTTATTTTTAGGCAATAGCGAATAGCGAATTCTGTTCAACATATGTTCTCGTCGTCACCAAACAGTTTCAGCTTATCAAATCGACAGATTGCAATTTCTTTAACTTCTTCTTAAAACTTTTTGAAAGTGGTTTCGAATCTTTTTTGACTATGCAGGCTTACATTCAACTTCTGCTGGGAATTATTTCTTATAGTATGATATTTTTCTTATTATAATCATAAAGGGTATTCAACATTTTCATATAGTACAACTACAACTACAAACTACTTGACTAGTTACAAACTAAATTAAATTAGTCTAGTATTGATTGCATATATATTTTTTTGGGGGCACTAATTATGAATATTAATCAAATGTTGTCTCAGTGTTTTCTTTATTTTTGTTTTGTTTGTTTTTTGAGAATTGTATTTCAGCTGTATGCCCTTGAATCCGAAGATTTGAGTTTGCTCTGAGCACATTTCAAATGATGGCACGCAACCAGATCGGTTCAATTTATAATGCTACAGATTAGCGACACACGGCCGCCAGACGACTGCCCCGCTGTTGTGCTGTTGTTGTTGTTGTCCACCCAGTTTTCAAAACGCTGGCAGCTGGCCAAAGAGGTCCGGTCCAGGCCCACGCATTTTAGTTGGCGCACGCATACATCTGTGTGTCACAGGAGAGCCAAATATATGAACTATAATAAAGTATATAGTATAGTGTTTATATAGCACTATAATTATATATATTTCAGTTAATAAAGTGCGTCAGCAGCGCGGAAGTTTTCAATGTCCCAGTGCCAGTGGGTTTGGGTGGCATCACATTGTTTTGATTTATGTGCTATTTTTCGAAAGAGTCAACAAATGAAAATGACACTCAGCATTATTTACAATTCTTAATTTGTTGTTATTTTACCTCCTACCTCCAAGGCTGCTTTAAGAAAAGCATTAAAAATCATGACAAATGCATAAGTAAAATTAGCTTCGTTTGAAAATAAAAACAAATCATAAATAATGGAACCAAGAAAAAAGTGAAATTGTTTCTCGTTTCATTTGGCACCGAGAGTCTAGAATTGAAAATTCAACGACTTTTCTCGGCTTCCTGCGGAGAATTTCATATAATATCCCCTAGGCAATGTATTTTTTATACACTGGCACGCTCATTTTGCAATATTATGAACAAACGGCGCGTGGCGATAGGGGTTTTTGCAAAGAAATCAAATTAACGTAAGAAGAAACTATTTCTTTTCTGCCTGTTTGGGCATTTGAACCTGAACCTGTAACGGTGTTGTATTACTGCTTAAAATGTTATTCATCTAGCGCTCAACACCACCCATTGGCTCTTTACGATGCTGTCACATGCTCCGGAACATTAAAGCAATCCGAACTGCTGGCAACACCCGGTTCAAAGCCTGGCGCAGACAATTTGTATACAATTCAAATTTGTGCTTATTTTATTTTCATATTAAAATTATTTAATTTTTTTAAATTTATTCTGTGTTATTTACAAACTTTTCTTATTAAAATATTGATTTATTGTTTAAAATAATTGAACCTGTAATTTTACAAAGCCAGCGCCACCTATACAGCCGGTTGTGCAACAGAATACAAAAGTGGATTGAGTGGATTTTTGCCAGTGCTGCCACTCAAGCACATAATAATGACCTAACGATGGCGCTTTCAACCTATTTAAAAAATTTTGTTCATTGTACAACGCCATCTAGGCAAGAAGAATGTTCAAACAGATTCTTTTTAAAACCCAAAGATGGCGCGTTTTAATCAGACTTCTAAAATGTAATTTAAATGTGTAGCGCCATCTAGGCAAAGAGGGTAATTTAGCCAATGCATCAACCTTATTAATTAAGAAAAACATTTTTATTTAAACATATTAACAAACGAGAAGCACCTAAGTTTATATGTATATCTAATTTCAGTCCATGTCTTATATTATTATTAATAATTGATTGTAGATTTTTTATTAGATTTTTTGGTTTTTTAGGTAAATAAATACGATCTTTAACGATACGAGCAATACAAAAATATCTTATTTTTCCTTTGTTGGGTGGGAACCGCAACCATCTTTAACTGTAAAACCGATGGATCCTTAATGATATTGACGAATTTTAACCTAACATGTGTTGAATTTTTTTTTTAAATGGTCCTAAGTCACTTAAATCCTTACGGATTTTGAAAGGACATGTTGCGTGAGCGTTTTAAGGACCTCCTCTATCGAACTGCATTCAAGGATTATGGGGTCATCTAAGAACAAAAAACACTTGTAAAAATTTCACTCTGCGGCCGAGCGACAATAAGAAAAAACCATAAAAGTGCAGTTTTCTCGGAAACCACAAGGACGATTTGAATATCCTTTGGCCAGTTGGTAGCCCTGGTCAAAACAAAATGTCTGACACAGGACACGTTTGAATCCTTTATGATTTGGCCGAGTTATAACCAATTTTCTGTTTAAAACATTTATCCTTTTATTTCAGCTGTTTGAAGGACTATCGTCCTTCGTCCTACTTTGCTCGAATTGGCGGGCCTAGGCCTACCTGTGGTCCAAAGGACATCCGGATAGTCCTTAAAATAGCCGAGTTATTGACGATTTTGTAATTTTTTAAATTTTTTCTGACCTACCCCCTGTAAAATTTTTTGAAAATTTTTTTTCACGAATCCTGGAGATCCTTATAAGCAAACCGATAGATCTTGCTGCTGCGAGCTCAAAAATGCGATTTCCTTAAAGATCCTTAAGGAAATGGTCAAGTTATGGCTTAAAATCTAATGTCCTTTTTGCCAAAAATTTATGCATAAGTATAAATCGGCCAAAACATTACGGATTTTCAAAAACCATGGTGCGTTGGATCCGCATGGAAAAGCTCTACCGAACTGCATTTAAGGATAGCTGCGATATCTAGAGATCCAAATACTTGTTGGTCACCCGATTTGTAACGAATATAATAACAACATTGACAATTCTCATTATATATATTTGCATACTTTTAGGCTGGTTTTTTAAAATTCATATTGTCCATCATACTTTTTTAGTTGAATATAAAAACCATTGCTCTTGCTGCCTACTCTGTTCGCCTGGTACTTGGCGACGGATAAACTAAAAAACTCGTAGAAATCGCCAAAAAAAACCCCACCGAGCTTTCGTCGAGTTTTTGCTAGTTTTTTCTAGTTTTTGACTCAAAGTACCAGGCACACAGAATCAGCAGCAAGTCGATTTTAATATACTTTTATATATGCCGTATGCAATTTTTTTCCTTTTTTATCATAATGTCGCACGAATTAAATATGAAAGAATAAGTGATCTGCCTAAAACTATATACGTGTACACTTTTTTTTATTATTTTAAGAGGGTGATTTAGCCAATGCATCAACCTTATTTGTTTCCACACAACAGCGGTCGAGGAATCGACTTTAATAAAAATATTTTGGGGTAATGATCAAAAAAGTTCCACGACCGCTGCTTTAAGGTAATAACTCAAAGATGGAGCTATTCAACTGTTATACAAGCCGTTGAGTTCAAAGTCAAAATTTGAATATATGCCTTCAGCTGCTTTGCCAAGGACCAACATAATTGAGTAACATTTAACATTTGATGAAAGTATTTTACTCGTAAAGAATTATACAGGAAATAGACAATTGTATTTGTAATTAAGTTGTATTTTATGTCTGCTATTTTATTTTATCTAACTTTTTATATATATTTTTCATGTTCGCTTGTTCATTGTTAATTTGCATTTCGTTTTGGTTGCTTTTGCTTATTTATTACCCACATTTACACAATAAATTGATTTATTATGTTTTCTCCAAAGGTCATTTGTGTTATATTTTCAAATAAGCTTAACAAAAATTCAGAGCACAAATAATTGTGTGTGTGGGTGTGTGTGTGTATTAAATGTTAATGTGGGTGTGAGTGTAACTATTAACTAATTTCGTTCAGTGTTTGATGCATCATAAATACATAATCATATAAAACGTGCAATTTATTTATATTTTTTTCTGCTTTTTATTTTCATTTTCATATTGTTAATATTGAAAGTGTGTGTGTATTGTGTGTGTGTTTGTGTATGTGAGTTTAACCCCTGCAGCCGGCTTTTTAAAATACATTCTGTATATTTTTACAGTTAGCAGAACAACGAACGTTTCGATATATTCAAATTACTTATGTATGTATGCAGTGAGACTGTATGCAAGGGTATTTGGAGTTCGGCATGGCCGAAGATTGCTCTTATTTGCTCAATGTGTTCAAAATCGAATTGCGTGCACTATATATATACTATATACATATACAGAACTGTGAATGACAATAAACAATTTCGATATTTACTAAGTTTAATTTTTATTTGAATTACGTGAGTTACGACAAGTACATTTTGGGTACAACAAACAGTTACAGATACAAAAAAAAAAAAAAATAACAAAAAAAAATGATCTTAAAGAATAAAAAGCCTTTTTCTTAAAGTTCTTTATTTTTATGTTTTGCTCTGGTGCTTTTGCAATAGAATTAAAAACTAAATTAAATCACATTTAGCATATTTTGTTTTTCGTTCTTTTTCCGTTTTATCATTTTGCTGCTTAGAGTTAAAGGTTTGATCTTTT
Organism: Scaptomyza tumidula; assembly: GCA_035044465.1. Classification (NCBI taxonomy): domain Eukaryota; kingdom Metazoa; phylum Arthropoda; class Insecta; order Diptera; family Drosophilidae; genus Scaptomyza; species Scaptomyza tumidula. The sequence goes on along the minus strand of JAWNNW010000220.1, from coordinate 1,388,822 downwards.
GTTTAATAATTTAATATTTACATGATGCAAAAAAAAAAATATATTAAATACACTTAAATATTATAATATTGAATGCGTTTTGTGTCTTGTTTATTTTTTTTTAGTTTTTATTATTTTGTTTTTGCTTGTTTTTTTTTTTAAGGGTGCCTTAAATATATGAAAAAAAATGTTTACGATTTAAATGTGTGTGGGTGTGTGTGTGTGTGTGTGGTATTAAGTTATTAGATTAATGCTTACAAAATTATCATTGCCAAATTGTGGATCGCCCCCCCCACCCACTCTCTCTCCATCTCCACTCGTAGATTGCATCAATAAATATATATATATATATATGTGTGTGTGTGTGTATGGTGTGAGAGCCGATTTAGAACAAGACATCGATGTACATGTTTCATCTGCTGCTGTTGTCGCCAGCGCCAACGTGATGGTTCGCCTGCTCCTGCTTGACCTTGAGCAGCAGCTGTTGATGCGTCAGCGCCTGCGCCGCTTCATCCTCATCGTCATCATCGCATATATCGATTTCACCATCGCCATCACCATCCGCATCCGCATCTGCATCGGGATTGATGTTGGCATCGACATCATCAGCATCCATACCATCGACATCGGCATCACAATCCTTGTCCATGTCCATCTCATCCATGTCATCGTTATCTTCCTCAGCCTCGGACTCCACAACGGAGACGGCAGCAACAGCGGCTGCTGCAGCTGCATTCCGTGCATTGGCAGCGGCTGCAACTGCGGCGGCGGCAGCGGCAGCGGCGACAGCTGCCTCGGCATAGCCAGCAGCGGTGGTGCCATGGTGGTGCAAGTGCATTGCATGTTGCACGGCCGCTGCCTGTTGCTGCTGCTGTTGCTGCTGTCGTCGCTCAAGTGCTGCCTGCTGTTCGGCCAATTGTTGCTGCTGCTGCTGCTGTTGCTGCTGTTGTTGCTGTAGCTGCTGCAGGTGGTGCAGATGCTGTTGCTGATTGTATGGGTGGTGCTGATGCTGCTGCGGCTGCTGTTGCTGTCCCCCGGCCGTTGCACCCGCACCGGAACCACCCTGCTGCTGCTGCTGTTGCTGCTGGTGATGATGATGATGGTGATGATGTTGCATGCCCGCATGCATTGCCGCTGCAGCAGCAGCAGCAGCAGCCGCATCCCCATGATGATGATGTGCCGCAGCAGCAGCAGCGGCCGCCGCATTAGCTGCCGCAATATGCGCATGCGCCTGGGCATGGGCATGAGCATGGGCGGCAGCATGAGCCGCATGCTTGCTCTGCTTGCCACTGCCACCTGACGGCGGCGGCGGGGCATCGAACAGCAAACGCGAGATCGAGAAACTTGAGATGGGCGAGTTGTGTGTGCTGCCCGCCGAGTAGGAGGTGTTCGTGTCATCCGACGTGGGCGTCTCTCTGTCGCTCTCGTCGCTCTTCAGCAGCTCGGCAGCCTCGAGCGATTTCTTGTGCATGCCGAGCAGCCAGGGCGCCACAGACTCGTCCTCTTTGGCCGACTTGATGATTGTCTCTGGCAGTGGGAGCGAGTGTCGCACCATCGCTCCGTATAGGCCGTACTCTGCCATCTTGGTGCTGTGGCCCCAACACTTTTCCGTCTTGCGCCATTTAGCTCGACGATTTTGGTACCAAACCTGCAAAGAATAACAAAGAAATGTTTAATACTTTTAACTAGAATTCAAATATTGCTAAAGCATCTTTAAAGTCAGCAAAGAACCATAATCAGGAAGATAAAAATCGTTGGTTGAGTTTAGTTTTACTCTGCGTACAACTTGTCCGATTAAGATCAAACATCATTCTGTTTTGACTATCGATAAATATATGGATTCAATTGAGAAGCGCCACAAAAAAGTCTCCTAAGTGGCACTACCTGAAGTGAGGAACAGAGCAACTTTTATGGAGCCATAAGATTTAATTATATACAGACATAGCTTGTCTAAAGGACATCGCACTTATCGCATTACCCGCTAAACAAAGAGCGTAAAACATTTTCATTAGTGCAAATGCGATAATTACGCATAAATAGTTGAAACGAAACGATAAGGTTGGATAAGGATATCTAAGCATAATATGTGTGTGTGTGTGTGTGAATGGGTAAAACTAATTAAATTAAATGCAACAACAATAACGACAACAAAAAAGGAGGAGGCGTTGCTTGCATAAGGAGGAAACCGTTTCTGTTTTCTCAATTGCGTTTGGCCGTCGTCTGAGCCGATTATTTAGACGAAATTTGGCACTTGTCACGCAGCCTGCACAGCCCGCTCTCTCCTCCTCTCTATCTCTCCCCCTCAACCTTTCTTGTGTAGCAGGTTTGTAAGTTGCGAGTGCCACGCGCTGATTTTCAAGTACTTATTAGTGGCACGAAATGTTGCCAGCCGTTTTTCCAGCTTACCATTTCACATACATTAAACGGTCAATTTTCAATTTCACAGACAACTTGTAAAGTGGGTGCGTTTGGAAGAGAGGGGGGAGGGGAGATGTCCCAAGAGACAACTTAATCTGCTGTTGTGAAAAGTTCACCAGGCTTTCCCAGGGTGGTTGCTTGCTCTCTCTCTCTCTCTCTCTCGCGCTTTCTCAATTGCTATCTGCATCTGCAGCATGTGCCGCAATTCTCTGCGGACCATAAAAATAGAAGTCGACGGCGGTCGCATTAAATTCACTTGCCACGCGGCAACAAGAGGAGGGTGGGGGTTTGGTTGTGATGATGTTGGTGTGATGTCAACATTTGCATTTACAGTTGTTGTTTAGCTGTTTTTGGTTGTTTGCCGTGTTGCACTTCAGATCGCAAACATCGAATTAAGAGAAGGGCGCAGCTAAAAAACATGGCAAATTAAATCTACTTGAGTTGACAACACTTAACATCAGACAAACAGTCCCCCCAAACCCTCTCCACGCTACAACTGTGTGACTGTGTGTTTGTGTATGTATGGTGGGAGGGGAAGGGGCGAGGTTGAGCTCAATCAGTGTTGCTAATGCGTTGATAAATGACTTTTTAAAATGCGCCTAGCTAAAAGTTTGTTCCGTCTTGTTTGTTATTAAAGCTTGTTACACGAGGCTGTTGCTGCTAATACCCTAAAAAGGGTATGATGGTTTTGTGCAAAAGTATGTAACAGGCAGAAGCAAGCATCTCCGACCCCATAAAGTATAGATTCTTGATCAGCATCACACACATACTTGCAAGCACTGACTGTACGCTTGAAGTGTGGAGTTCAGGGTATCGTCTAGTTGGGAATTCTTGACTAGAGGTTGGTGGTGTGGGAAGGGGGAGGATGTTGATGAAGGAGATATTGCTTGGTTTCCATAAATGCTAACAAGTGCCAGCTTTCTTTTCCATTTAAACAAGTTGGTCTGATATACCCACTGCAATATAATAAATGCTAAAGGGGATGGCAATAAAGAGGGATCGTGTTAAATCTTTTGCCAGGGTGTGTGCTAGCCGAGCGGTTATTGTAGATCGTTTATCGATCGTTAAAATATTAGTACTATAATCTTTCTTTGCTTAACAGAATCAAAGAAATACTTGAAATGCAATGAATTTAAAACCCTATCAAAAAATAATTTTTTCAGATTTTTGTTGTCTTCTTTTGTTTTGGTTTTGGTTATGTTGAAGCTTATCAGTCGACTTAAAACAAATTATAGAAGATGCATCCTGCAACCTATTTTTTTTATTTATGTGAAACGCATTTCTCGTTATTAATATTTCATGTCTTTCATTCGTTGTTGCGCATTGTGGACTGTAATGATGTGCAATGCGCAAAAAAATGCAAAAATACAGAAAAAAAAAATAAAAAACAAAAAAATGCAAATAGCAATTTGTGTAATGCCTTTGTTTCTACTACTTTAGCCATAACCTCTTTTGTTTAAATGTTAATTACATAATTATGCACAATCATTTTAAACAGTATTTCTCGCACACTGTGTGTCTGTCTTTGTGTTTGTGTGTGTGTTGGTGTGTTGGTGTGTCTATTAACAGCTCATTAAAAACGCAGCAACAGCAAGAAGAAGAAATAAAAAAAAATGGAAGGGAATCGCGTTGTAGGGGTGTGTTAAGTGTATAATTAAAGTGCAAACGCGCCTGAGCAGTAACAATTATGCAAAAAAAAAAGAAATAAAGAAAGAAGCAGAATGCAAAACATTTGTTACACTTTTTTACACCAGCGATGATTCGAGAGAAGGGCGCAGGAAGAGCGCAACAGAAACATAACTGAAAGGGAAGGCAAATATTTGCAAAGCGAGTGGTGAAAGTAGAGGGAAGAAATGATATGAGGGCCAACAGTTAAATTGGATTGTTATACTAGATTACTAAAAGACTCAACGGAAGTGTTACTTCCCAAAAGCATAGGAACAGGTATCGCTCGGAGAAGTATTGCTCACGATGCGGAATGAAGAAGTTACCAAAAAAAAAGAATGTCAGATGAATCCAGAATATTTCAACAAAATTTCTAAAATAAAGAATTGACAGACGAGTCGATGATTCGCATAAGATTGGGATGCTTTTTGGAGTGTGGTAAAAGTGACGAAGAAGTTGGCAAGTGATTGAGATTGCAACAGCTAGAATCAAATGCAGAAGCTTGCAACTGCACAAGCAACGGAGCTAGGAGCAGATAGATCACCAGGGACGGGACTTCCTTCGAATGGGAATGGTTTCAGTTGGCAAAAACGGACCGCGCCAGAAAAACAACATAAAATATTGAATTAAGTTTATTTCTTCTTGGTCAAGATCTTTCTAAAGCTGTTTCCGTTTGCATTTTCATTTTACTATTTGACTTTATTAGTTAGCCTTTGTTATTTTTAGTTACTAATTCAAAACAAATTTGACTAACTCTCTTTTCTTTTCTCCCTTAGGTCTTGGACACATAATAGAATTTCCTGCCCTGCAAACATAAACAAAATAATTAATTCAATTTCTCTTTTCTTCTTTCCCTTAGGTTCAGGAGTCGCCATCGTCAATTGTGTTAATACAGTTGGGTTGCTTTGGTTTTGAAAAACAATTCGCCAATTGAAATCTTTATATTTATGAAAAGTATTAATGATATTTCTTCTTGCCACTTCTTTTCAGCAATCTGAAAGAGTTTTCACTTGATGCATTTGGAATTTGAAACCTTTATTTTGTTGTTCTTTGATTTTGTGAAGTCTCTTAGCAACTAATTGCGTTGGAACAAAGTATTAAAGTAGGCAAAAATTGCTGGTGCTTGAGCTTAAAAAAGGCGATTTCCTTCGGGAATTGCCTATTGTGACTGATATGCGCAATTGCAACAGGCGGTTGAGTGCATTTCGAATGTGTTTTTAATGCATTCACAAATGTTTGTTGCATTGTTTTGGATTTTTTAAAGCATTTTTTTATTGTTGTTTTATGTTGTGCTTTTTGTGTAGTGTACTCAAAAAAAAATGTGGAAATTAGCATAGCGCAGCAATGAGGCAGGCGAGGAGGAGCGCAGGAGGCGCAGAAGCGCAGAAGCGGAACTAAGTCACAGTCTGAGAGCCAATTGCAATGTGAACTTAACAATGCCTCTGTTCTTTGTGTCCTGCTGCCGAGGTAATCTGCATGTGCCGTCCTTGTTTGGCACACACACACACATGTAGGAACAGAGCAAAAAGGTAGCACAGGCGACAAACGATAAGCTTAACGCTCATTAGCAAGAGTTAGTCGAAACGGTGTTGACGCTCTTGTCGCCTGTCTCACAGCTTCGTCGATGACTTTTAGCAGCAACGAAAAAAAATGTGCATGATTCTGAAGCATTTTTACACGTTCGTTCTGTGCCGGCCGTTCGAAGCGAGAGGGAGTGAGAGAGACGTTCGTCTTGCATGCATGCGACCGTGTGAGTGAGACAGAGAACGCGCGAAAGAGAGCTGAAAACATGTTTGGCCCCGGCCATATTTCTTTTTTCTTTTTGCAAAAACATGCTGACAGCGTCACAGAAAAAGACAAAAAAAAGAACCAAAAAACAAACCACAAACAAAAAAAAACTACAAGAACAGGGGCGAAAATACACACACACACACACTCATACGCACAGCGCATACACACACACAAAATGGAATGCAATTAAAAACGGCAGGCAAAAAACAATAACACAATCAAAGAGAGAGCGAAGCGAAACTTTTAATGGTGGGTTCGATTTGATGTTGTTGTTGCTGCTGTTGTTGTTGTTCCTGCTGCTACTGCAGTTTTCTGCATGCATTTGCATGGCTGCCATTATTGTGGTTGCTGTTGTTGTTGTGCACTCATCGACATCGTCACATCGTCGCATTTCGCATTCGTCGTATCCTTAGCTCTTGCCGTTATATCTGTGTGTTGTTGTCGTCGTGCCTGGTGCTAATGATAGCCGCCTCACCAACGAGTGCGCTGCAAGAAGTGACGACGACCCCCCCCCCCCTCTCCTATCCTAACCCTTCCCATCGATCCCTCCCTCTCCGCTCGTTCAGCAGCAGTCACTCAATAAAACTCCCGTTGCTTTTTCAAGCTGTGCGCAGACTACGCCATATTTGCACTTAGTTCAAATGCGTGCGAGTGTGCGCCATTCCCACAATGTTCATATACATATACATGTATGTGTGTGCGCGTGTGTGTGCCTCGTGTTACTTGTGCGTATTACGTTATGTTCTTCTTCTTCTTCTTCTGCAAGCCAATTGTGCTTGTTAATTTGATTTGCGCACAAACACACAGCCACACACTCACACACACACACACACTCGTTCATGCACTTGCACTTTTTCTTCCTCTCTCCGCCACCCTTGCAACCTACACAACTCGCCCGCTCTACCTAGACTGGAAAGGCTAAGAAGTGAACGTCAGCCATTTGGCCACAGACTTGTTGTGCTTTCATTTTTTTTTATTGCTGTCTCTGTGTGTGTGTATACCCCATTCTTCTATTTAACCCCATCATACCCCCCCTATGAACATTGTAATTCCTTTTATCATTGCCCTGCTCTCTGCCGCCAACCTCTTTCCACATCCGCTTCTCCCTTCTCAGTGGGCGTCACAAGTCGCAGCTATCGCCACAGTCATTATTCCCTTACCCAAACCATACGCAAATACTCTTTGAGCGCCATCTTGCGGCTTATCAAGTGGCCTTAATGAATTTGAAACATTGAACAGGTTGGGGGGAAAATATGCATTAGACAATCTTGCTCGAAGTATTAAAATACGTTCTTGCCAGGTTTCTTTTGGTTTTTATTTTTAAATGTGCTTTCTGTATATTTATCTTTATCTATTTATGGCTTTTGTTATATATTTATATTCGTTCTATCTATATTGACTTGTTTAATATTCTTTTAAATTTAATCTTTTTCCCGTCAATTAATAAAAATAAAAAGGTTTTAAGAATTGTTTTAATTTATTCCGAACAGTAAGTACCCTCAATTAATTTTTTTTTAATAGTAATTAAACCTGCCAGGTTCGTTCCATCTATATTGACTTTTTTATTATTCTTTTATATTTAATAATTTTTAATATTCTTTTATATTTAATAAAAATAAAAATGTTTTTAGGATTGTTTCATTTTATTCTGAACAGTAAGTACGATTAAAGTTTTTTTCCGAATGCTTATCAAGTTTTAATTATTTTCATCTTATTCTTTTTTTCATTTTTAATATTCATTCTGTTTACTTTTTATTAAAAAAAAAGGTTGGTTTTATTTAAATCTGATTAGTTATATATATTTTTTGTTTATCCCATTTCTATCTTCTTGAATATTTGTTTTTTTATTAAATTTAAATGCTGCGCTTTATTTTAGTATTCATTTTGCCAGGTTCGTTCCATCTATATTGACTTGTTTAATATTCTTTTAAATTTAATCTTTTTCCCGTCAATTAATAAAAATAAAAAGGTTTTAAGAATTGTTTTAATTTATTCCGAACAGTAAGTACCCTCAATTAATTTTTTTTTAATAGTAATTAAACCTGCCAGGTTCGTTCCATCTATATTGACTTTTTTATTATTCTTTTATATTTAATAATTTTTAATATTCTTTTATATTTAATAAAAATAAAAATGTTTTTAGGATTGTTTCATTTTATTCTGAACAGTAAGTACCATTTAAGTTTTTTTCCGAATGCTTATCAAGTTTTAATTATTTTCTTTCTGTTTACTTTTTATTAAAAAAGGTTTGTTTTATTTAAATCTGACTAGTTATATATATATTTTTTGTAATAGGATGTATTTCTATCTTTTCTTGAATATTTATTTGCCGTTTGATAAAATTATTCTTTTATTTCATTACTTGCCAGGTTCGATTAATATTCTTTTATATTGAATCTTTCTCCTTTCAATTAATAAAAATGAAAAGGTTTTTAGGATTGTTTCTATCTTTTCTGAACAGTAAGTACCATAAATTTTCCGAATGTTTATCGTGTGATTTTCAGCTTATTAAAATCTGACTAGTCATATCTATTTTTTGTTCTATCTTTTCTTGAATATTTATTTGATTTATATAATTATTTTATTTTGTTATGTTCGAACGAAACACAAGCCTTCTGGAAAGAAAAAACCCTTTACTCTTGATTCAACTCTTAAGAGGTAAGGGAACGTCCATTGCAAATCAGGGTCTAGGCCAAGGTTTGGAGATATTCGTTGCCGCTTTTGAAAATTGCAAATGCTTTTTATTCTCTTTTCTTTTCTTTGGAGTGTCGGCGAGTGCCGCTTGCCACGTTTTCTTACTTCATTTGGAGTTGTTGCTGTCGTTGCACTCGTAATTATGTAATCAGTGTGTGCCCCTCATTATGTGTCATGTGTCATTTGTGGCAACACTTGCCAAGTGCCACAAACCAACCAACCAACCCAGCAATCAGAAACCAAATCGAAGCTGCCTTCGCTTTTGATTTCCCTTTCGTGTCGCCTCGTAAAAAAAGAAACCAACCAACTTAACGAGCGCCCATAAAAAGTGGACTGACTGCAGTGGGACGTGAGAGAAAATCTCTTCTTACCTGAATGCGATCCTCAGCAAGTCCCGTCTTCATGGACAACAGTTCGCGGGCGCTGACATCCGGATAGTGGGCCTCCTTGAACGCCTTCTCCAGCTCCTCCAGCTGGCTGCTGGTGAATATGGTGCGTCCATGTCTGCGCTTGTTCTTCTTCTTGCCACCGGGGCCAGTGCCACCGGGGCCAAGCAAGACATCGCCGCCATGGCCGGCCATTAGGCCATTCGGATTGGGTGCGGCGCTAACGCCGGCGCCAAGAAACGCCGCCTCATGCGCATGATGAACATGTCCGTGGACATGGGCGTGCGCATGATGTGCGGCATGGGCGTGGTGTGCATGATGAACAGCCGCCGCAGCAGCGGCATGATGATGTGCCGCCGCCGCTGCTGCTGCCGCATGCTGATGGGCGGCCAATGCGGCATGATGATGTGCGGCCGTCGGTTGACCAACACTCTGCTGCTGCTGTTGCTGCTGCTGCACGTGAGCCAGCGCTGCCGCAGAGGATGAGGAGGAGGCGGCCGACGGGGAGCAGCGACTAGCTGTTGAACCAGACGAACCGGAACCCGAACCAGAGCTACTACCATTGTTATTGTTATGGTTGTTGTTGTTGCTGCTGCTGCTAACTGAGTTTGTTGTGGCGCCCGCTTGTCCATTGCCGCCAGCTGTTGGCGAACTGAGCAGTGAGATGGCATCTGCAGCAGCACCGCCGCCTCCTCCTCCTTTGCTAGGTGATTGCTCATCGCCACTTGCGTTGGCCAAACTACTTGCATACTCCTGACCACGTGCGACTGCTTGCTCTGCGAAAGAAATGAAAAGATTTTGAACTTATTAGCTAACGACAATTGTTTGTAGTTAGGTGGTTTCCGGGTTGCTTGGTCAGCTAGAGGGAGAGTATGTTGAGGCATTCCTGGCGCTTGTCTTACATATGTTGTAACTACAAGCATGCCCCCCCGCTCCCGATCCCAATCACAATCCCAATCCCATTTCCTTTAAATGCCTGACAATAGAGCATGTCAGACATACGAGCTCATCCTGGCGCGCTTCAAAGAAAAAATCCGTTCATGCTGAAGGAGAAGAAAACGTATCCTTTGTGCACCTAGATTTTTCGCACACGATAAGGCGACAGCTGAACATTTTTCCATGCTCGCTTGCCTTTTATTCAACAGCGTGCAGATTTTGACAAGTTGCCAGGATTTATTCAAATGTCAGCGAAGGGTTAAGCGCACGTCTTTCGTCCTTCGTCCTGCCCCGTTCCCTAGTTTCAGTTCCATTTTTCGTGCATGTTTTGGCTTCTTAGAAAAGTGCCACAAAATATTTTCTTTGGCTTTTCTTCAAAGACCTGACGAGCTCTCCGTCTCGAAAGGCAAGGCATGGCAGAGAGGGGGGGGGAACTGAAACCGGGCCTTAGGAAATCAGCAATATGATTTTGGTTTCGTGTATCTTTGTGTGTGTGTGTGTGTGTGTGCGCTTTGTTTTGACAATTAGGGTGTTAAGTGGTTTAGCCCTTTTTTGTGTTTTGTGTTTCTTTCGTGTACTCTGTTTCTTGGGCTTAGGTCTCAAATTAAACGGGAATCGGCTTAGGCGTGTCGCACGGGGCGTTCTATTGTGATTATATAGTACAAATATAAATTTGAATGTGTGTGAGTGTGTGCACAAGCTGATTATGATAACAATGATGGTCTCACTTTTCATTATAAGCGAAATTAGTTTCCGGGCCACTCAAATCAACTAAAGATTCTTCTGACTTGTCTACCCAATGTGGTCTTGCCAAACGGGTTAAAAAAAACGAAATAGAAAAGGAAAAACTGCAAAAAACTAAAGAATCGCTTAGCAAAAAGGCAAATAGTTTATTTAAAGTCCAACTTGTTGCTGTAGATTACAAAAAAATTAACCATAAATGCTATTATTGTTACTAGGCCTCGTGGCGAGAACTCTGCACACTTAACTCTACTGTTGTTGTTGGTTGTTGTTGTTGGTGTTGTCATGTGGCTGTGATTGTTTTTATTGCCTGGCTACTTTGGCGGGCTAAATTAGACACACATCAATTAACAATTAGCTAACGACAGCTGTCCAATGTCCAATGTCCAGTTTTGCCTCGCACACAATTATAAATAGAAATAATAGCAAAGCCTCCCTGCCCCTCGCCCACTTGTTGGAAGTTCGATGAGGGGGAGAAGGTAAAGAGGGAGGGGGAGAGTGCGGTGGTGGACGGATAGGCGGGCACATTCGGTTAGCCACTTTGGTCCGCTATCGATGTCGATGCTGATGATGTTGATGTTAATGTCGGCTGCTGCTGCTGCTGAGACTAGACTTCTACTCTCCCCCCCACCATATTTTTCTATATCGCTCGTTATGGCCACTAATTTCATTGCTGGCTGTGGCCGACTGGTCAAATAAACGAATCGAGCGAGGCCCATGTGTTGCTTGATTTTGTTGTCATGCGATATTTTGTGGTTTGACCAGCGAATGTTGCCGTCTCCCTTTTCATTTCCTTTCATTTTGTTCGCCCTTGCCTTGCTTTCTGTAAGCTATACCTTTAGCTGCACGGTTCCTTGCTAGTTGGTAGCTGGTGCTGACCACTTCAGTAGCTCCTTTGTGCGTTTATTAATTGATCAATTAAGCAATTTTGCCATTCGTAACTGGCTTTGTTTGATACTTTTGTGCTTTCGATATCCTTGTGCTATTTAATGAATTCATATTAAATGGCTAAAAGTGAAGAATGGGGAGAAGGGTAGAAGACAGTTGCTAATGGGATGATTTGCCAATTTGTCAAGAACCCGAATCGATTTAAGCTTGTGTAAGAAAACTTAAATAAAGTATCGATTTGAATCGATAACTGTAAGAAAATAAGCTTATCGTCGCAATGCGCTATTTCAGTTACTTATTGGCTTTGCTTTTCTCATTCGGCACTGTTGTTGGCCAAGTCAACAAATCGCTTCTGTGGCCTCTCTCCCCTTACGCAACGTCTATTCTCTCGTTTCATTCTCAGCCCAAAAGATGCCACAAAGCTGCGCCTAGTTGCGAGTCGTTTGGAGAGACGAAATTTCAAATTACCAATAAAGTCAAATTGAAATTGCCAGACGTATTAATAAAAGTCACGGCGCACGAAAGGGGGAGCACAAGGCAGTGGCAGGGGCGGGTGGCGAAGGGGGGTTCGCATTGCGTAGACAAGACAATTTAGTGAAGCACCAAAGCAAGAAATAGAGCAACGAAGCGAGAACTAGAAGCGAACGAATAAATTGTAAAATAAAAGGCGCCATAAAATAGAACCCGGCCTACCTACCTCCTCTCTCTCTCTCTCTCTCTCTCTGCTCTCTCGGTGATATTTTTGCTTTTAATTTTATTTGAGGGAATTGCTTGGTGAGATGAGGATGTAAATGAGACGACGACGGTTGGTAGCGAAGGAAATTTCCGTTGACAGGAAATACACTCGAAATTGGCAATTTTGCATTTACGTTAATAATACTCGAGCGTATTTACTACTGACACACACACACACAAAAGGAACGCAACGAGCAGAGCAGAGCAGGGGGGAAAGAGCGTTGCCAACAACGATATCTGTCTAGGCAGAATGGGAGCTGTTTCAACTTTTACTTCGTACTTTTATTTGCTGCACAAAAACTTGGCAAAAGCGTTCACAATACTAAGCTTGCGTGGGGTTGGGATGTGGGTTGGTTGTAGGGGGTAGCGCCGCCGCCGCCACCGCTTGGGGGTGGCAACTGGGAGGCTAAGTATAGCTGAGCCAATATGACGCGCAATTATTTGTAATGGAGACGTAAATAAGTTGAAGAAGTAAAGTGGCAACTGCGAAAAAGTGGGCAAACGCCAATGTTGTTGTTGTTGGAGGGGGTGAGGTTGGGGGGGGGGGATGTTGAGCATGTTAGCATTGCGTCTGGCGGGTGGTTAAGTTGTTAGTTGTTATACAATCCCAAAAAGCTGCTTTTTTGGGGGTTGCTTTCGTTGTATGTGTGTGTGTTTGGGTTGGTGGTTGCTGCCTGCCTGCCATTTTAAGGGGTGGCAGTTACTGCGGGAGACAATTTTCGGGCTTAGACTGTTGCCGTTACCCGCACGCTTCATCTTGCCCGGCTCGGCTCTGCTCGGCCTGTCCCGCCCCCCTGCTGTTAGCTCGTTAACTCGATTTGCGCTCTCAGTGTTTTTTTGCCTGTTGTAATAAATACGAAAAAAGCGGAAGGCGGACGAAGAAATTGAGTATAAAGGAGAATGGTGGGGGGGGCATTCCCGTTGTTTTCCTTGTTTTTCAAGATGGCGGGCTAAATGTGTGGTGCATGGCGAAAGAAAGAAGAGAAGAAAACGAGAGACTTGGCGAAATTGAATTTGCTTTTTTGGCAACTTTTTCAGGAATTCTTCGAACGAAGTTGCCGTCGATGACGAAAGAAGTTCGAAAGACTTCTAATGTTTCGGGCTTTCAAAAGTGCTAATTAAACAGTAGAAATTGACAGACTCATATTAGATTACCCTCTTCTAGGTAGCATCAATCAACAACAACAATAACAGCAAGTTGCACAAAATAGCCTTTTTATTGCAGTTGCCATTTCCCATTGTTGCCTGACACTCTCAGATAGCAGCAACAGCAACAGCTGCAGCAGCAACAACAACAATATAAATGGCAACAATCAGACAACTGTTTCTCGCTGCTGGCAGTGGTTGCGGGGTGCAGCGTGCGGGGGTTGGTGGGCGGTTGGGAGCGAATGAGACGTTATGGGGCCGCGAGCTACACTTTTCCCGGGGTTTTGTGTTACGCTTATTTTCCAATTTCACTTTTTGCCATTGTCGTTGTTATTGTTACTGTTGTTGTTGCTGATGTTGCATGTACAAAGATTTTTCACTTGCCATTGATTTTCTACTGTGCTCAAATTTGCTTACAGTTAACATACACCTCCCCCCATCCCCCTCATACCCCACACACCCCTTAAGGCTCCTCTTGCCAGCCCACTTGACCAAAGTTGGTTTGTTGTGGATCTTATTGTTGTGTTATTTGTATTTCTTTTTTTTGTGCGCCTTCGTTTTGCTCGCATTTCGTTTTTCAACCATTTTGCAATTTGCTTCGACGACGACGACGACGACTTCTGCGTTGCCTGCTGCTGCGGTGAAGCAGTGAAGCTTAAATGAAATAATTGGGTAGTTAGTGAGCTTTTTTCTCTCCCTTTGTCACCCCCTCTCCCTATCTTCCCTATCCGTTTCTCTGACTGGGTTTGTTGCTTCCTTTTGTTGTTGTCGCTTGAATTTTTCTTCATCTTTGCATTCTTTGGCTATTCAATTATTTATATGTATGTATTGCCCGCGCACTTGAGAGAGAGAGAGAGAGAGAGCAATGCCGTTGGCAAATTAAGTAGTTTGAGTCTGGCAGGTGGTGCTTTGGCTTTGGCAGCGTTGAAAACAATTTTCTCATTTTCCAATTTTGCCTTTTTAATATAATTGAATGTTATTTGGCGATTAATCAATTCTTCTTGTCGATGTTGTTGTTGTTCTTCTTTTTCTTGTGGGGTCAATTAATAATCGATAAATATTTCAGCCTGATTTCTAATTGAATTGATTTCCAATTGATCAGTCTTATATTGTTATCGATTAATCAATTCATTCTTATTGCTTTGCATCGATAAAGACTGACATTTAGTTAATCGATAACATTACCAATACGCTCAACTTGGTATATTTATTTAAACATTTATTGATCCTTTTCAAGCTCACGATACGTGCTCTTCTCATCTCGCACTATCTTAACGGTTCGAAAGGAATCACAAGCCAGGCCAAATTGTGTATTTTTGCCTTGTGTAAAATTCATTTGGCTATAAAACTGCTTGCCACACCATTACAACCCCCCATCCCCCCCTCACACACACCTCACACACACCTCACACACACACACGTGTGTCACAGTCGTAGTTGTGTAAACGTGCCATTCAAATGGGCAACTAACTTGCAACAAGCTACAACCCTTTTGTGGTCTTGGCCATTTCGAAACGGGGCGCAACGTTTTACAACACGTTTTACAACACTACACGCTACAATAGCGGAAAATATAAAAACACACACTACACATGGCCCGTTAAATGTGTCAGTTGTGTATGTGTGTATGTATATATATGTGTGTGTGTGCATGTGTTCAAATATTTATTAACCAATCAACACATGCAAAAGTCTTCCGGCCGTTTCGTTACACATAACATTTAAGCTCAGAGCTCCGAGAGCCCTGCGCCAGTTCCAGTCCCAGGGCCCAGGGCCCAGCCCCCCTTTTGGATGTGTTGTGTGATGGGATGTATGTTTGTTGGTGGTAACAAAATCGTGTAGCGTTGCAAATTGCTGTCAACAGGGAAATTAATAAAAAGCCAAAGGCTTTTTACAGCCAAAAAGTAATCGCAACGGGTACTGGTTCCTGCGCTTTAGATCGTCAAATCAATTGGGCTTTTCGAATATATAATAAAGTTTTAAGAACTGTAAATGGGGGAGGGGAGGGAGTCGAAAAGTTGGGTGGTTGCTGTGTTAAAAAGATAAACACATTTCATATTCAATTTCCGCACGCAACATGCTGCAAAAATGAGCCCTTCGAATAGCTACTCGAAACAAAGTTAAAACCCAGTCACCCACATTTTGATGCGATTAACGGGGTTATTGCGAAATATAAGAACTACTTGCGGTGAATCGTTGAGTGCAAGCAACGTGGCCACAAGTTCAATCGACTTGCCACATTATTTTGATCAAATTTCAATTCGACTTGGTTTAAGAACTCTTTTCTATTTTTTTTTGTACCTGCTTTACATTAAGTTCTAAGTTGTTTAAGACCTACGAAGTGGCGCCCATATTTTTTAGCTTGAGTTTAGACACTTTCCCGAACAACAAACATAACAAAACGTAGAAAACTAGACACTTGGCCAAAAGGGGTTTTTGCCACAAGGCTTTTAAGTGCAAATCATGCTTTCAGCGCCTTTTTCGTAGATCGTTGACGAACGACGAAAGACGAGACGAGTCTCTCTTGTGGTTAAGCTGGGAACAAAGCCACTTAAAAGGTAACCCTGACTAGCCTTGTAGCCTAAGCTATATAGTTAGATAAAGATTTGAGAGGAGGATGGAGGGAGATAGAGGAGAGAGCAGCAAGTAACAGGGAGAGTAAGCAGGAGCGAGTTGTTTACACGGTGCTGCTGCTGCTGCTGATGCATTGCTCTCGAGTGCTTCCTAGAAAATGATGACGAATCTGCAGCTTGGTGGTTGCTCTAAAGTCTGAAGTGGCTAGCTGCCTTTGACTGATCATGCAGCATATGCAGCCTATGCAGCATGCAGCAGATGCGGGTAGACAAAATTGTTGGGAACAGAGCCAGAGAGTCTTGCTCTTGTGGGCTCCTTTCGACGCTTGCCACTTGTTGTCATCAATTTTGGCTTCGGCTCTTTCTTTCTTTCTTTTCACTTGCCACAAAATGCTTCTAGCGTCGATTCCCAGTTGCCAGTTGCCAGTTGGCAGTTTCCAGTTTTCCAGTTTCACCAGTTACTGCTGTTTATGCAGCAGTTGAGGTCGTGCTTGCCACTTGCGAGTGTTTCTGTTTCTGTTTCGGTTTTCGGGGAAATTCTGTTTTCGATTCGTTTTCTGTTTACGTTTCGGTTGTTTGCTTTGGTTCAGTTCAGTTTTTCGTGAAAACTAAACTTGTAGTTTTCTAATTAAAAAATGATTATAAAAAAAATAATATAACTCTCCTCCTCGCCCCCCCTCCACTTTTCGAGTAGTTTTCATTCCGTTTCGTTGTCGTTTTCGTGTTGCTTCTCATATTTGGTCGACTCATTGTTCCATAATTAACACTTGATATAGCAATTTTCTACACCAATTTTCACATTAGTCTAACAAAATGTGCGAAAAACTATCAAATTACCTTATTGTCCGAACTGGCAGGAAATGCGCACTCACTCCTCTTTCGCTCTCTCTTTCTGTCTGTCTGTCTAGTTTTCCTTGTGTTTTGGCCCTTTTTTGATCGTTTCGGAAGTGCGTCTGGGCGACGACGATATTGAGAGCTCGACTATCACAAATATCTTTAGCTTACGCCCATTTTCTCCTTCTTCTTCTCTTTTTTCAAACAATTCTCTTTTTTCATTGTTGTTTTCATTGCAACATTTTGATTCAGTATTTAAGGATCTTTGTTGCTTTCTGCTTGCTGGCCAAATTGGTGTGATTGATTTTCATGCGGTTCTTTTATTTAATTTTCCTTTTCTTTTTCTTACCAACACACACGTGACAGATGCACGAAAATTATAAAAGACCATAAAGTAAATAACTGAGAATAATTACTCAAGGAGTGAGAATAGCTCTTGGCTCTAGTTGAGTCCTAGAAACTATGCGTGGGGAGCTTGAGTTAAGCTCAGGTGATTCAAAATAGTTCAAATTGTATTGATATCGATATCAGAAAGAGCTGTCGACAACTGGAAACAATCTTGTATGCCTTGATATATTCAGAATCTAGAGCTATGAGAGTTTACAAATTGTATCTTTTAAGTGCTACATTTTGATTCTTTTTCTGAGCCAATTAGGGCGCAATTATTTGCCGTTAAGACACAGACAGAGACAAAATGCACAATGACTAAGGTCAAAAAAGAAAAACGACAACATAAACAAGAAGCATTGCCCTTTTTGCCTTCGCAAAGTGTGAAAAATAGTTGCGGCCATTACATAAACAACAACAGCAGCACCAACAACAACAACAACCACATTGAGCGTGGGGGGGACAAGTGCTGACGACAGCTGACAGCGATCCTCAGTTGAAGAACTCGAAAAACCCAAACAAAGTACCAAAGTCTCTTCTGTTGGTGTGACATTGAGAAGTAGTAACAACAACAACAACAAAAAAGTAGGAAAAAACAACATTGACGCCGCAAACAGGACAACACACACACACACACATAAAGAACCTTCTGGCACTTGCATGACTTTCAAGTAAATATTTATTAAAATAAGCAAAAGAAAACAAAATCGACAAAATAGAATAAGAGAGAGAGAGAAGAAAAAAACGACACAAACTAGCCGTAGCTGCTAAGTATGCTATCTGTTTGTTGTTGTGCCCGCTAGCTAGAGTTGTGCTGTGCTGTGTTGTGTCCTTCGAGCTGAGCTGCTCAATGGCCACTCAAATTAAGGATAACAACGTGGCAGCACACAGCCCAGCCAGCAAAGTAGCAATTTTCCCAGTAAAAGGATATGCTCATCTCATCTCAGCTTCGCATTTTTGCTCCTTTAGCTCCTTTTTGCTCCTTGCGGCTTACCACTCGAGTCGATTTATTTTGTACACAACTAGCATCGCTGTGGCTTCTGCTTTCGATGCTGCTGCTGCTATCACACAATGGCCATTGTGAAGAGAAGACGTTGCCTTTTTCACAGCTTGGCCCGCAGCAATAACAACAAAAACACTGAACTGAACTCACAGAGAGTGAGAGAAAGAGAGACAAAATGTGGACCAAGAGCAAATAGCAGAAACTGGCTAGTATATACAAAAAAAAACAGGCAACAGCAGGCACTGCAGAAAGGTCAACACAGTAAAAGCAACACCAACACACACACAATTTGACTGCAACAGCAACAACAATAGGGCCAGATTAACACCAGCTGTAAATTGTAAAAATTTAACAAATTAAGTAGAGCGGGAAAGCTCTCTGTCTGCGTGTGTGTGTGTGTTTGTGTGTGGGCGTGACCACAAGGTAAATAAACGAACCAAAAAACAAGTAGAGGAGAAATCCTAGATGACACCCATGTGTGTATCGGAAACGGGTAGAGTTATCGAAAATCGAAAACAAACTTGTACTGCCTAGGGATTAGGCGAGCTCAGTTCCAAATCTAGAGTCTCTAGCTCTCATGGCTATATCGCCTAAACTGTTGATGCTGATCAACAATATATATAGAGATTCTTCTTCTTCTTGCATGTTACATACTTTTGCACACAACCATTATACCCTTTTGCCCATTTTTAATGGGTTCAGGGTATAAAAAAGGGTGAGTAGCATTTTTGAAACTTTAGCAGTGGAAAATATTCAAGGTAAAGTAAATGAGAGCAGTCCAAAATTATATTTATTTTCAGAAACCACTCTAAAAGACTTTTTATTATTATTTTATTGCAGGAGAAGAAATTTTTTATAAAATTTAAAATTGTTTTTAAATATTCGTCAAAGTCCTTAAGCAAGTTAAGAGTTTAAAGAAAAAGAAAAAATAATTGCGCACAGGTTAAAATACGAAATTCAAACTAGAAAAATCTGCATATAAATCCAATAAGATTTATATAAATCCAAGCGTTCCAAAATCTCTCTAAATAGAAAAACGACGAAACGAAGTCCCAAACCAACTTAAAATATTGTTTTTTAATTTAACTATTTAAAATGAACAGAAAAAATAATTAAGAAAAAAAAGAACCAAATGTTTGCACACAAGATTAATTCAATTAGCAAAAATTCTTTAGATAAATGGAAAACATTTATACAATTTTTAGCGATTCAATCTTATTAGATTTATAGAAATCCAAAACAGATAAAACGAAGAAAGAAAGCGCTTAATGACGATTAACGATTAACCAGGCACTTTTTATTTTTATTTGATTTTATATGCAGCTTAGTTTTGATTGAAGAAAAAAAAAACAGATTTCCATTAGTTTGTTAAGTTTTAAGGCGTTTTAACAATTAATTGTTAAAGGTTTTTTTTTGAGCTGAATCTATTAACAGCACTAATAAGCCTGGTTAATGTTGCTCTTAATTGGGTAACGGAATATTATTGGATTTTTGAATTGAATTCGAATGGAGCCTTGAACATTTATTCGCTTAATTAGCGTCACACACACACACACACACACAAACGGAGAATCGAATGATTGAAGTATGTGTAAAATTTCACACTTCTCGTGATGATGAGCCACTTAACACATAAAAATGTTTGTATATGTGTGTGTGTGTGTTATTAACACGCTGCTGCTGCTGCTGCTGGTTATGATGATGATGATGATGGTAGCCTTATCCTTTCTTTCTTCTGGTCCCCCCCGTTCAACTCCATGAGTTGTCGTTTTATTGTTTTAATTTTCGCTGCCCAGCGAGGCGAACAAAACGCAGCTTGCGTTGAAGCTGCCAGAAGGCAACCCCTTTGACAAAGCTTCAGCTTTTATTAGTTGCGCCTAAAGAGTGGCCCTTGTCTAACCGATTCTCAGTTGCCAGTTGGTTGCATTTGTTGTTGCACTGTTGCAGTGTTGCACACAAACACAAAAAGAAGCTAATTCACATCGCCGATCATTAAAAGGAAGGAAGAGCTACATTTACAATTATCAATTTAAAACAGATGCAAACAATTCTTTCTTATGTGAAAATAGTTAATCACAATCCATCCCATGATGAATAGATTTAACTGCAAGCAAACAATTCTTTCTTATGTGAAAATAGTTAATCACAATCCATCCCATGATGGGTAGATTTAACTGCAAGCTGGATTGTCAGCACTGTCAGCACTGTTGGACTGCGTTGAGCGTCAGTCGAGTGGAGCAGCCACAAAGACAAAAGCTTGCCGCGCTCTGTTTGAAACTTTTGTCTTTGTCTTTGCTGCTGCCATTTAATTAGCTCGAACTTAACTTAACTAAGAGGAAGAGGGATTCGGATGCACTCACCTGCAAACTGAGCGCCGAAATGCTGTTGAAAATGGCCGCGAAACTCGTGTGGCGTGCTGAAGCCAGGCGGGAGAAAGCCACGCAGATAGGCGGCAGCCGCCAGCGTTGTCATGTGATGATGATGGGCGGCCGCAGCGTTGGCTGGATCGGCAGCAGCGGCATAGCCGGCGGCAGCATAGAAATTAGCCGGATTGAACACGGGCAACTGGCAGTGGGCGGCGGCAGCGGCAGCAGCAGCCGCGGCGGCCGATAATCGAGTCACATCCGGTGAGATCGAGCGTGAGTCGCGCGATGGATGCTGATCCTGTAGTTGCAGCTGCAACTGTTGTTGGGCGCTGCTAACGGCCGATTGTTGCGGCGTGTTGGCATTGCGAGGGGGCGGTGTTGCGGCCGGTGAGAGTGGCGCCTCTGTGGCGCTGGGTGTGGCAGCTGCAGCAGCTTGTGTCGATTGTTGTTGTTGCTGATGTTGTTGTTGTTGTTGTTGTTGCTGTTGTTGTTGCTGTTGTTGTTGTTGATAGGCACCTACACCGACGCCCAAGCCAAGGATCTCCTGTATGGCAAAGGGTGTTCGCATTTTGGTCGCTTGCATTTTGCCGTCGGTAGAACGGAACGTTTGACGAAGCGTTCGCAGAATGTTCGATCAGTGTTTGACGGGTGTGTTTATTATTGGTTGCACTTGTTCAAAGCTAGCCGTTTTACATAGCTCACACGAAAAAAAAAAAATATATATATATATATACGCACACCTGCACACACTCTAACTCTAACGCTAACTAACTCTAACTAACACACCACACACACTCCACCGACTCCACAGTGAACTCCACTGACTCTCACTCAACGCACATGTAAAACAATAAGCAATATCTGAAGCTGAGCCCAAAAAATGTTTGTAGTCCAACTCGATTCGAATTCGAAGTGGGTGTGTGATGATGAACTGTTTTCTTTTCTTTAAAGCACAACACGACACGAGCGCCAGCAGCAGAGCTTTTTGGCTCAGTAGCAGCAGCACAGCATGTACTACGACGTATGTGTGTGTGTATGCACGTCTGATTGTCTGATTCTGATTCGACGTACTGCGTGTGGGTGCTGACCGTTTGCGTTCGGCGTGGACAACGTACGAAAACGAACTGAAACCTAAGCGCGCGCTGCACGCGAGCAAAAGCGTCACGTTAACGTCAACGTCAACGTTAACGTCGCTGTCGCCGCTGCCGTCGCTGTCATCAGCTGCGCAGCTAGCGACGTGACGTGAAACGTTTTGCGCTACTCTGTTTCGAGCACAAATTGCGTTCGTTCGGCTTTCCTTATGCCGTTGCCGGGGTAGCTTTAACTGCTTTGCACGCCAACTGTCGACTGATGCTGTCTCTAGCTGCGTCTACTGCGCCAGGCCGCCGCCGCCGCTGCTGCTGCTGCTGCTGCTGCTGTCGTTTATACTACGCCATCTTTGCGTGCCAGCGAGATGGCAGCTGTGTGACAGCGCAAGCTATCTCACTCTCACATGCGCATAGCTGCGCTACATTCCAATTTGAGGGGAAATATTTAGAGATTACTGCTTGCTATCCTGCACGCACTAACGCTCAACGCCTCTTGCTGTTGCGCTCTAGACTGGAAGGCTACTCACCGATACTGTCTATAATGTACGTGTGAGCTGTATGTGTGTGCATTGTAATTATGCAGACGATTTTGGCCTTTGCTGGGCGCGCAGCGGCCTCAGTTTCAGTTTGTTTTGCGCCGCCAATTTGGCGAGCCACACTGCACCGATGAACATGCGTGCCTGCGTGTGTGTGTGTGTGTGAAAGAAATTTACGTGATTCCATCTAATCTTTTCTTTTTTTTTTGTATTTTTGTTATTGTTGATGTGCTCTGCTGATTGTTTTTTGACTTGTTTCAGTTCTCAACTATTTTCTTAGCACTAAAATGTTTTATGACGAGTTTATTAAGTTTTTTTCTAGATTTCGAAACAAAAACAAAACTTTCTGATTGCCGTTTTACACAATTTCAAATCGCTCGCATTGTTGTCGAAAGTTGGCCTGTTAATCAAGCACTCTCTCCTTTCTCTGTCCCCCCCATCGTTATCGATAAGCTAACCCTCTCTCGCTCTCTCTTTTCGCTCTGCCAGTCGCATTGTGGCTTCAGTTGCACGCCACAAACTCACCCCCCCCCCACCCGCACTTAAGGCACTTGGCGTTTTTGGAGCCCAAAGCAGCGTATAATTAGCATACTTTGAAACGTCTCTTTTTGTGAAAAGTTAATTGCATTTATCATACGCATTGCATTCTTTTTTTTAACTAGAACGTTCATCATTTATTAATATTTTCTTTTTTTATTAATTAATTAATTATGCATTAAACAGTTAAGCTCAGCTAAGTCAGGCTACATTCATTTAAGGCAAACAAATATACATTTGTTTTTTGCTTTTGTGTTTAATTAAAGATTATTTATTTATCTGTTTCAGATTTTTGAAAATATACCATAGCTTCTGCCTGTTACATACTTTTGCGCACAATCATTATACTCTTTCACCCATTTTTAATGGGTTCAGGGTATAAATTCATACCGACCTAACAGATAATCATGAATACTTCACCTACTTAGAACAATAGTTCTAAGTGCTTAGAAGTCTTATAAATCGAGGCTGAAAATATACCATTCTGAACTTCATTTTAACCTTCATTTATATTGGCAACTTAGACCGTCAAAAATAAAATTATAAACATTTTCACGCTGCACTTTAAGCGGCTTTAAAACCATGCCAAATTTATTGTTTGTTAAAAATTCTTAGAAGCATAATTTTGAGGCACTTTAAAATTGATTTATTCTGCTTCTTTCTTAATGTAAAAAGTATTTTTAAAAAACGTAATCATAAAAAATATTTTTTTTATCCCCCAAAACCACAAAAATTTGTATTATAAAAGTTTCGAAGCGAAACACGAAACTATGTTTAAAACAAATGAAATGCTTAACCAATCGGGGCAATCAACTCTCTCTTTCCACTGCCTGTTTCTGCTTCTCGCTCTGCTTCTTGGGCTGTCCTGATCACGAATTTCAATTTCCGTTTCGCAAGTCCTCAAGGACCTGTGCGCCGACTTGTATTATTTCATATTTATAATGTAATCTGCACTTCAGCCTCAAAGAGACGTCGCATAAATCACAAATGCCACTTGCAAGCCTCTCTCTCTCTCGCTCTTTCGCTCTCTCTGTCTCTGTCGTTGTTCACAGTGTGTGACTATTTATAATACATATGTGTTGTTTGCACTTGATAGGAACACGTCAGAAGTGGAAGGACCATGGTCTAAAAGCCTTTTTGCTTCGTCCTTTTTTGCTATTCGCTGCCTTTTTGTTTGATGTTCAACATCCACTCGAAATGCATTAAAAACACAACTTTTTATCGCAGCATTCGGCACACTTGTGTGTGAAAGCGTAGCATTGCCTTCAAAAACATTTGTGCAAATGCAAATTTCAAATTTTATATTGTTGTGTATTGTTCACATTTAAACGATGAATAATGCTTAACACACCATCGATTTTAATTACTCGCGCCTCTCCCAAACATTGCTTATCAACTTTTTGGTTAGTTTAGCTTGCCAACTTAGCTTGCAACATCATCAACTTCATTCGTCTCGCTACTTGATCGCTTTTTGTTTTGCTGCCAATCGACTCATCTCTTATAAAAAACAGGAGCTGCCGTCTCATTAGACTAAAAGCCTTTTTGGTGGACAACTAATTAAGCTTTTTGGCTCGTTAACATCTGCCAGTTTTGGAGCCATATTTTTGCAATTGTTTTTGCTCACTTTGTGCGCTTCTCCCAGGGGACTGCAACTGCAATTGGTTCTGTGGTTAGCTTGTTTGCTTCCTTGCACCACTCCCATAGATTAGCTTTCCTTTTTCTTTACTCCTTTTTCAAGTTGGCCGCATTTCGATTACTTTTATTGCCCGCAACGCGTTAGCTGCTTTTGTTGTTGCTTAGCCACATTACGCGTTCAACAAATTCGCGCCTTTGTTTCTCATTTTGATTGTTCAAACAGCTAATAGGCGATATCTTGCTTGTCCCCAGCATTTTATCAATTAACAAATGACACAAGCACACCAAGAGAGAGACAGAGAGAGAGATAATGTCAATTGCCCCAATTGGTTTTGTATCAAATATTATTTTCAGTAAGTGTCAACGAATTAATTCTAAACAATGTGATGAAATACATTCAACAATCTTTTTAAGCACGCTTTTTAACCTTTATTTAAGCCATTAAATATTGCAGCGGTAGAAATATGTGAAACGGATAAATGGCATTAAAAACAAATCGAATTACTTCTGCAGTTTTGGGCTTTGATTTCACATTTGACGGAAGTATTTGGGTTCGTAAGGGGCAATGCAAAAAGATAGCATTATTTGTTGCAATATCAGCTTCGACTCTTCATTATTTGAGTGTAAAAAGCGCTTGCCCCTTATGAACCCAAATAGTGCTTGCGTTTAATGTGAAACCAAAGCCCAAAACTGCAGACAGAGTTGAGGCAGCTTCACGTCGAACGGCGGAATGAAGTATGGTAAAAGTATGGTAACAAAGGATTACGAACTGAACTCCGCACACAAACTATGAGCTGATTTTTGTTGTTGTTTTGCCTTCTTTCCCCAAACAGTTTCCCCTCCCCAACCGAACACGTTCACTTGGCTATGGCAAACGTTGCTTTAAGCCACTTGGAAATCGTTAATTTCATAATTACATGTTTCATGCACACGCTTCGTGAGAGGAGTAGTATAGTATATGCCTCAAAATGGGCGACACGACACAGACCAGGCTTGTTTTGCGTGCGTGTGTGTGCAGTGAGTGTGTGAGTGGCACACATAAGTGGCAGCCAGCCAGAAAGCCAACACCATTTTGGCCATAATTTAGTTTTGCCCGTCCATTAGCAAGCACAGGCCACAACAGCAACAACAACAACAGCAAAAGTAACAAAATATACAAAAAAAGAGAAGCAACAACAACAATAACAATAACAGAAATGTTGGAGACGGCCTTTGCTGCCTTTGTTGCAACGCCACTCAGTAAAAACTCAGCAACACGGCAGCAACACGGCAGCAACACAGACCCAAGTGGCCGTGGGGGAAGGTGGGGTTGTGACTGGCACACTGCGTGTGTGTACGCATGTGTGTGTGTGTGTGTGTGTGTGAGTGTTGCACAGGGAAGAGCTGAAAAAAAAAACAGCGACTGAGGTCGAATAAGGACGAGTGGATAATTATTAATAATTATCGCATTGACGTGTTTTCGTTTTCAGTTTTATACACATACATATATATATATATATATATATATTGTGGCTTTGTGTGCGTGTGTGTGTGTGTGTGTGTGTTTGGTGGTGCTGCTTTGCTTGACTTACCCGCTGCGTTGTAACTTAAGTGGTTTATATAATTGGTCAACTTGTGCTGTTGCTTCTTCTGCTCCTTCTTGCTTTAACTTCTTCCTCAGTTGCTGTTCTGACTTAATCGGCAGCTGCTCCTGCTCCTCCTCCTCCTTCTTATTCTCCTTCCCCTTCTCCTACGTTTGTATTTCTGTGATTTCGTTTTTTTTTGGTTACCTAAGGGTTGAATTTTATATTTGAAAACTGCTCTCATTTGTTCAATATGTTTTTTCTGCGACTCTTGAATATTGCGATGAATCTTACTGAAAGGAGACGGCATGCTGGGTCGGGGGTTATGATAATCGTGTCATATACTACTATGCCTCAATATAGTATCAAGTTATTCGCTTAACTTTAAAAGCTATGAATCCCTGTTCAAATTTCTACAAGCAATTTGGATTTCGTAAACAGGAATGTCATCAATATGAAGCATGAACTTCCAACATTTGTTGTTCAGTTAATGCAACCAACAATAAAGACGAGAAGACAAGAAATGAATCTTTTCTTTATCGATGGATAATTTGAATGCCAATATTACTTTTCTACGTTTCTTACCCATCATAATATCTCATTTGAGACCAACTCATAACTCATTTTGGCTTACACTCAAGTCGAGTCTGTCATATTCATTAATATGAAAATAAGATAAAAAGCATATTCTGCAGTTCCACCCCCCCACCACTACGTTTGCCCTGAGCTCATTAAGCATTAGTCGTATTAAGCGCATTTTTCCAATTACATGTTTTGCATTGAAATTTTTGTCTTTTGTCGCATTGAAGAAACATTTAAATGGAATTCAAAACGCGCTTAATTCAAAATTAATCTCAAAAACCAAATGAATTGCTACATGAAAAGCACTCTTGTGAGCTAGGGAGGGGGGGTGTATATAATTATGGGGTTGTCTTCTTTGTGGCCAAGCAGCCATTGCGCCTAAATGAGCAGCAACATCACATCAAAAGCGTCTAGCAGTGAACTAAGTGCAATGATGTGGTTGGGGGGGGGGAGAGGGGCACATTCGCCTATTTTATCTTTTTAACATTCTGTTGACGTGGCTTTTTGCATTGACCAAGTCTCAAAGAGCTTTGGGGTAGCGCATATACAAATGCAAAAGTCAAAGAAATATTTATTTGTTTTTTTTTTGTATGTTTTCGGATTAAATTTCTTAATTGCGCAGCTTACAATTGCGGTGGGCACACATTGGACGCCAGATGGCGCTGTCTCAATTATGCCATTTCAAAATTTTTCAATTAAAAAATACACACACACGCACACACGCACAGACATGCGCATGCAATACCAAAGTCAATGTCAAAACCTGTCAATGGACGGATTTTTTTTTTATTTTTTTTTTTTTTGTCAATTTGTTTTCTGTGAACTGACAGTATTTTAATATTGTTACAACCTCTGCACATGTGCCATAAAATAAAAACAGAACCAACAAAAAGTAGAAAAGTTGAAGCAGAAAAAGAAAGGAAAACATAAACAAAAGTAAATTCAATAAATCAAATCAAATAACCACGCCGGCAAATTGTTTTCATTTAGAGAACTTTTAGCGCAAAGGACTCAGTGCTCTTGTTTTTATGGCAAGCGCTGTTTATAGCAACTGTTGAACGCATGTCGCCAGGTGGCGCCACTATGCGCAGGCATCCTGTGGTTGGTTTAAAACTGAAAGCTTTGACTACCAGCCTAACTGCATTAAGAGCTTTTAAGAAGCTGCCATAAGACAAATGTTCAAGCTAAAATCCAGCCATGTGCGATTTTGCAGCCAACTTAAGGTTGGTTTATGTTTTCTGGTTATCTGCGTTTTGCTATAGGGATGACCGATAAGATTTTTGTTTGTTTTTTGTTGACTTAAGACTTAAGTTAATAAAAAAAAAAAAATTTAAAAAGGCTTTAGTCGAAAAATGCCGACTAGAAGATACCCTGCGCACTATTCGTTCTGTAAAATGCTTAAACAGTTTTAAATCCATCAAGAACAAGATACAGAATGACACAAATCTCAGATCTCAAAAAGTGGCTTTTGATAATGGAATGAAATGAAATCCATGAAGAAAGTTAAGTTTGTTTTGCAAATATTTGTTCAGGAAAATACTATTTATTGAAAGGACTAAAACATAATTAAGAAGACGTAAGATAACCAATAAACATATTTCGTTGATATCGAGCATACCAAATTTCTTATTATAAGAACATTTCCAAAATATCTTTTGCTCACATTCTTTCCCAAATAATCAACTTGAGGATAGATGGAAACTTTTCGAAGTCATAACTCCCTCAAAACTCAACCGGTTATCAAGTATTATCAATATTGCAATATTAAGGCTTGGCATCTACTTTTGCATTTCCAGTTTATACCATATATATGATATAAATTTTCTTATTATAAGTACATTTCCAAAAAAATCTTTTGCTTGTATCTACAATTTTTTTTTACTTATTTTTTATTTCAGTTGCGCACAAACAAAATTGATTCAAACTTCGCATTTAAATGGCATCAAGCAATAAAATCACCAAAAATATATTCCGGATGATTTGACTGATGGCTGATGATGGGGATTATTGGATGTATGCGTGACAGTTGGTAGCACTACAAATGTCACACAAACCTACACGCACACACACACACACACACATGCATGAGTATGTCCTGAATGTCACAGAAACTGATTGAATCAACTTTATTTCAAAATGATGCCACTTAAGCGAGATGTCTGTTCGTCTCCTTCTGTATGTTTGTGTGTGTGTGTGTGTGCGTTTTGCATGTGGCAGAAGTGAGGATGTGTGTGTGTGTGTGTTGCACAGAGACACGTAACTACATTTTGTAGCATACTTTTTGGCATGTGCCAACCAAATAAACTTGATAACAAGCAATTTCTCACGTCTCTCTGGAAGCATGAAGCGTGCCATCAAGCAACAACCGTTAGTTTACCCAAGTTGCAAGTTTGATATATTGTTGGCATGAGCTTGATAATGATGAGCTGCTGCTGTTGTATATCACACACACACACACACACACACAGACACAATTTTGTCAGTCGAAATCGCACAAATCAATGACATGCCACACCTCTCCCACCCTTACCGCTCTCTCTAACATAACGAGTGCTGTTTTGACTTATCATTAGTTTAATTGGTGGCATGATGCCAGTCGTGCTGCTGCTGCTGCTGCAGCAAACACATCGCCCGCAAACACCCTGCACCACCCCTCCTTGCCTCTTGCCAATTTTATGTCATTTAATTGGATGTTGCTCAATGCCAGCGGCGCAGCAGGTGACACCTTTTTAGAGGGGTGCTGGACGGGGGTGGGTGGGTGTGTGTGGTTCAGTTTAGTTGGGCTGTTTGTTTTGACATTTGACACAATTTGTTAGCACAAACAAGACACACACACACACATACACACACCCCTTGGAATAGCAACCCTCGAGGTGCCTTTTTTTTATTATTTTTATTTTTGGGTTGCAGCTTTGACTTTTAATTTGTCATTAATTTGTTCATGTCTCGTCAAATTTCATCGCGAACCCTCCAGTAATTGTTGTTGTTGTTGTTGTGCTCATTAACGCCTTTTAAGCCGGTGCGAGACAAGAAATTATTCCAATTTGTTGACGACATCAACGCTTGACCAACTTAATGAAACTGTCAACTTCAACGAGCCTCAAATTGTTTTTATTTTTACTAACTAATAATAATAATAATAATAACAACAACAGCGTGATGATTTCCTGTCCAGGCAAACATCAACTCTATTGATTGCTTCATCAGCAATGCCCCACCTCGCCATTCCCCCCCTCCTCTTTACCCCCAGCCTATCAAGCAAAACATTTTCTTTTGCGGCTTTTGCTGATTTGATTGATTGGAAAAATGATTCAATCTTGTAGCACATTTTGCCATTATTGCGTTTGATTACATTTACTTTGGCATTATTTCGACATGGTCACCAAATAATGGATACTAAGTGGGGACATTTAACACACAGACAAACAAAATGGACGCACTCAGGTATCATGGTAAGTACTTTATAAGGTCTGTTGGTATGACCAACTTTCGACAGATGAGCTGGGGAGCATTTGAGCAATCAGTTAACTTTGTTTGATAAGTTAGTTACAGGTTCGGTATTGGTTATGATCGTAACAACTAAAAGAAATGGAATCGTAAGCGGCGGTTAATGATGCCTAAAGAATATTTGAAAAGCTGTTGTTCGTCATGCAAATCGCAACTTTGATTCGATTTTTATGTTATAAATTTGTTTGTTTTTGGTAAATAAATAATGTATGCTTTGTGAATCGATATTTTCCATTTACATTTGTAACATTTATTGTGCTTTTTTGGTTGTTCCACATATTTTAAATTTAAAAACTGTGCAAATCAATTGCATAAAATAACAAAGAACAAAGGTTTTTATAGGTCTACAATATCTATATTATGTTTATACCTTGAGAAGAAGTTTCAGCATGTAAAATAAAAAGGATGACAATAGATATAAATTTGGCTAACTGGTAGATATGTGTTGTCCATATATATATATATGTATATATAGACAGGCAACCTTCATTTCCGACGATTTTTCTGGTTAACTAGACAACTAGGGTTAATCAATTGTATATGCCAAGGTGCAGAATGGGAGCTTGGATTGGATTTTGTTTATATATTGGGCAGGCCCCTGAAACACCTCCAATGAATTTGCGAGAGCAAATGGTTAATGGAATGAACTGTTGGGCACTTATTTCAGTAAGCACAATGACAACACTGTGTCATTAGATATGCATGGATGTTTAATACTATTAACCATTTGCAAATAAAATAAGAAAATAAAACATAGCTTTATTTTCGATTGCTTGAATTAAACTGCGGATTTTATACTCTTTTTCAAGGATTTTATTTATTAAAAAAAGGATTGCAGGGTCGATTCACATGAAGATAGCGGGGGAGGCAGAGGCAATCGGGGTGAATATGAGCAAGAACCTATTTAGACAATTGCTGTCAAAACATTTAGTAATTGATACGAGCACGAAGTCGGAGTAGAATAAAGTGTTTACTTGATTGAAGGGCAAAACAAGAAGAAGAACAAGAAGAAGAAGAAGAAGAAAAGGGTAACGCGTCAAGTTGATTAAATTGCGTGCAGAGCAGAGGCCCAAGGATAATGACAATGGGGGAGTCAAAGGGATGACTGCTTTTGGATTGCCCGTGTCATGAATGCCGGATATCAGGATATCAGTTACAAAAGGCCTTGCGGCTGGAGCCATCCTCCAACCTCCAGACCAGCAAACCACCAGCTCCGATTCCAAAACGATTCAAAAACCAATTCAATTCAATTGCCGCTTCCTGGCGCAAATGTCATTCGTCCAGAGCAAGGACAAAGCCTCAACTGCTCGTTGCTGTTGTTGTCGTTGCTGTTATTGGTTTTAATTACGTCAAGTGACTCCGCTCCACTCCGCTCCGCTCCGCACCGCTCCGCACAAATCTGCCTGCCAGCCACAATAATCAAAATGGATATCAAATGCGCCATCTTGAAATAGCAGCAGCCAACAAAAGGGTACACAAACCCATCCATTCCCTCCCGTTCCGAACCCAGCCTCGTAACCCTCGCTCTGATCTGTCCCTCTTTCTGTTGTTTACGTTGCCATCTCTAATTTCAAGTGACATTTCGCGTGCTTTGACAACTCGTTTGATGTGCAACGCGCAACCAGCCATTGAGGACCACAATCTCTAATTTGGCTGCTGCAGCTCTTAGCCAAGTTGCTTTTGGCAAAATGGCGGCCTTCTTGAGTTTTTTTGCGAACCATTAAGTTTACCTGATCAGCACCTTAGATCTAATCGAACAAAAGGAACGCAACAAAACTCGGACCTCGATTCAAATTTAAATCCATACTCGTTTTCCACTCCAATTGAGCCAAAGATGAGCACACACACACACACACATCCACACCCCACTTGAACCTTTTTTCAAATCGGTTTGCAGCATAATGTTAACGCATTATGCAATCATTATATTCTTATGCCTGTTAACATTTAATACACCAATGAATATTTGAATAAATTTGCGCAGGTGATTTGAGCACCGAAGCGTGCAACAAATTAAAGCGCAGAAGGAATCCCAATAAGATTCGTCGGATTTATTTACTTCATTGCTCAGTCGTCCATACGCACTAAGTGTGCAATGATTTACAAGTATGACTCAATTTATTTCATATAATTCACCGACATATCTTTTTGTATGCAAAGTAATATGCTAAAAGTCCTAGTGTTTAAATGCATACTTATTTATCAGTCGAGTTAAACAAATAGCAATATTAATGGCGACTTTATTTAATCTAGCTAAAAGGCAAGAAAAAAGCAAACCTTGGTGAAGAGGATGTAGATATGCATTATATGCATGTAGCTAATGAAACTATTATGAAACTATGAAACAAATATGTTGGATGGAGCTTAAACCTTAAAGGATGATTAGCAAAAAAAAGTTTCATGAAACAGTTTTACTCAAAATTTACTTTAAAATCGACAGTACTTACTCTTATCATAATATGGTTTGGTCTGTGAGTCCTGTTAGCCTGTATTAGTTAGACTGAACTCTTTTATATATGTATATACTATCCTAATGATGGCTGACTTTATCACCGTCCCAACAACCTGTTAAGCAGAAAATATAAACAAGACTTGAGCTCTTTTACAACAAAATTTTAACTAACTAACTTTCAACTTATATGCTTATAAGACGGATTATTTCCTGAGATTTCTAAGATCCTTAACTACTCAAAAATACACAAAAAACATACAAAAGCTCTAGAAAATATAATTGATTGGGATGGGTTTAAGTGGATGGATATAATTGTGTCTTTGGACTCATCTGGCTGCATCTTTTTTTTTTTTGTATGCTGTGCGCAATGCACACTCTTTCTTTTTTTTTTGTTCGAATTACATCCTGCCCAATTTGTAGCTCAATTTGTGATTTGCTCATTTATTCTCATACACTTCGTTTGGCACTCCATTTTCACACTTGGCAGACACTTGGCGCAAATTGAATTCCGAGCTGAAAGACAAGCGCAATGGACGACGAGGTGGAATTCAATTGCAGTTCATGTGAGAATGGACTTGGAATTGAATTGTTGAAAAGAAATGATGCCAACAAAACGAAAAGTAAGAGAGAGAGAGAGAGAGGGAGAGAGAGAGTGAGTAAGAAAGTAGAACGGATATCATTATCATTATCATTATGATAGTCAATGTTCTTTAATCTTAACTTTATCGAGTTGAGCGCTAATTGCGCTCTTTGGTGTCTTGGTGTCGAACGTAAAGTCAGCCATGAAATTTTAATGACTGGTAAATTGATATGCCTTTTGAGTAAGGACAACTTGAAGGGGGGTGGGGTGGGATGGCGGGCATGCAAATGAAGGCGAACTTAATGCCTTTTCAACCCACTAAAGGCGAACGAACAACAACACGACGGATTTCTTATTAAGTATCAAAGGCGAACTAAGGCACATTGAACACAACTGAACAGCGCCAGGAGTCGCGTGGGCGCTGAGATAGAAAAAAAGGCAAAGAAAGCAAAAAAGAAAGGAGGCAAAAGAAAAAAAAACATACAAAAGGAACTATAGGGGTAGGGAAATGGGAAATGGGAAACGGGATGAGCGGTGTGAGCGGTGTGAGGGGGTAGCGCACGTCAAAAGATTATGACAATTTTCCCACCACAAATGAGCGCTAAATCTGACAGGCGACAAGGCGATGAAGCGTCGAGGCGAAAGGAGCAGCCGCAGAGTCCCGAAACCCATTGTTAGCTGTGTGTCTATGTGTGGAGTGTGTGTTGACAAGGATTAAGGACATCAACGCGAAAACGGAAAAAAAAATTCCATAGAAAATTGCCGAGCAACAGCACAGCTCGAGAAAACGACAAATTTACACAAAAAGCCAACAGAATGAGAAAGAAAAAAAACTAAAAGTATAAATAAGTAATGGGAACAGACAACAACGCAGTGGAGAGCAGAAAGCAAAGAGCAGAGAATAAATGTAATCAATGTAACAAGAAAATAGCGAAAATTATGATTGATGTCGATTGTTTGATTGGGTCGCCAGACGCGACATTGTCGTGGAAGGAGACGAACGATAGAGGGCCATGTTCAAAATGGCATCTCCTAAGTACAGGAAGTGGTAATCAGGGCTGTGTAACAGCGAACAGATTCACTTAATGATCCCAAGTGAATGTACCACATCTAGCTCAACAAAATAAATTAAATATGATTTGTTAACTCTTCGTATTTAGTAAACAAAAAATTCTACTAGAAAAACAGTCGATTTATCATTACTATTATATTTTTATGACTTCCTAAAAGTGTATTATTAAAAAAACGTTTGTATTTAAAACAAATCATATTTAAACAAGTAAGCAGTTAAACTTGCACTGGGCATTTCAATGAACCTATTTTTAATCGGTGCTGGGAATAAGAAAACCCAAACAAAAATGTAATACCATTATTCCGAGGTTAGAAGAGAAGGCTTGTGTAATGTCTGTACGTATGAACGCATATTTTTCGACGCCCTTTAAGCTTAAAGATCTAAACTTTGCCAATACTGTGATCCATGTCTGCGCCAAAAAAAGTACCAAGGTTGGGGTTCTTCGCCTCTTCGGCTCTTGGGAAATCGATCACAAGTTGATATAACACACATTTTAACAGCTAAAGTCATCAAATTTGCTGAAAGGATTGCTGGTGACTTCCTCGTAATCCTGTTACTCGACAACGCTTACATCTTCCGCAGTCTTAAAGACGAAGTCGTTTAGAAACTGCACCCAGCTATTAAAACATGCGGAACCACATATCTCTTAGAGTTTTACAGATAGATTCACCCAACTGACCCTCCAAAGATTGCACTTTCTCAAGAAGTCTCCATTCCTCCCGATTTTATACTGACATCCGAGTATTTTGCAGTCGCTTGCAGCTGACTTAGTATAAAATAAAACTATAACTATTATAAATTATAATTGTATTTATAATCGCATAAGCATTGTAAACTAAACTAAATTCTACAAATTTGCCTCTACATTCTAAAGATTGTTACAATTGCATTGAATTTGCATTAGCTTAGCATGAGACAAGACTTCATCAGTTTGCAGTGATGCCACCTGAGGTGTTGCCACTTCAGTGGACCCACGTGGTGTAGACAGAAGAGTCAGTCGTTTCTGCAAGCAACCCTTTACTTTCCCCTATTACAAAACATTTAGGCAACAATTCATATAATTTTCAACAAGACCCTTAACGCGCAGCCAGCTTAGATTTCGAATTTAGCATTTTGCCGGTACTCGTTAGGGGTGAAAAGTCGCAGCGACGGGGGGCGTGCCAAGCGCCATTCATGCTTGCTGCTGTAGTCACATAAGAGCTGCAGTCGCGGCAAAGGGGGGCAAGGGTAAGAGGGAGAGAGAGCGTCAAGAGTGAAGGGCATTGCATGCAGCCATCACGGCCTGCAGCTTCTTTTGATCGAATTAAGACACAGCATGGCGTCCAAATATGGCCAACTTTGTTCGGATTCTCACACTTCTCTCTCTCCTTCCGCCAAGTGGGTGCTGCTGCACCACCTAACCAGCCCCCCCCCCCCCCACATATCCTCTCACATTCCCTCGACCCGTGCTCGAGTGCAGTTTATTGTAAAATTTCACTCTAAAGAACATACACAAAAAGAGGTATAGAAAAAAAAAACAAAACGAAAAGGGCGTCAGCGGGTTTTTTGTGCATTTCTTGGACGGGTCCAAAGGCGGCCATTGTTGCTGCTCTTGTGGGCGGTCTTCAAGGGGGCCCTTTTGAAATGCAAATCCAAACCCCCAGTTCCGAAACTCGCAATTTCAAAATTCAAATTCAAATTAAAAGAAAAACGTTCGCCATCATGGCTACTGTTTGTTCATCGCCATTCGAGTGCAGCTTCATAATTTTTCGCTTGCCTGTATATTTATACACTTGCAAAAGTGTATTACAATTTTGTCATTAATTGTGTAAAGCAAAAGATAAAGTGCATCAAACAGCATCGTATAATATCAAGAATATCATTCTTTCTAGATATATCGATAGCAATCAAAGATGACAGCTTTATGCCATAGAAATATTACTTCATTTCTTTTCCAACGTTCTAGTATGAATGATAATAATAATGCTTCATATAATACGTTATATGTTTTTTTTTCGTAATAAAGGGCATCTGTTAGACAAAGTTTTCTTAGCTAGAGTATTCTTACATGGTTTGTGTTTTTTTTCTACCTTTTTTTCGTTTGGCCGCCCAATTCCCAGTGATGCCGCATTTGGCATCCGCATTCACATAATTTGTAGACTTCAAAAGACACTGGTTCATGGCTGATGGCTCATGCATATAAAATGTGTAAGCGATGCGCCTTTTGCCATTGCGCCTTTGTAATTGTGCAACTTTCTTTTCACTTTACGCTTCACACAAATAAAAATAAGAAAACAAATAACATCAAAAAAAAAAACGCTAGTCGACAGCATTCAAAGAGATGCGAGACGAGTGAAAAGTTTTACGCTTCAACGCCGAACCTAAATGAAAACGAGGGCCATAATGCAAACGAGCAGGCCATTAACGTCAACCCCCACCCCCTTCCAACCAAGACACCTGAG
This sequence comes from Scaptomyza tumidula, assembly GCA_035044465.1. NCBI lineage: Eukaryota > Metazoa > Arthropoda > Insecta > Diptera > Drosophilidae > Scaptomyza > Scaptomyza tumidula. The sequence continues at coordinate 1,352,288 of JAWNNW010000220.1, read as the reverse complement.
ACCTTAGCCCTGCCCTCGAACCAACAGCTACTACGATCGTTCGATCAAGTTGCAACAAGTGCAACGGAACCAAGGAGAAAACATTTCTAAAATGATCAATGATTTGATAAGAGCTCAGCAAAACGAAATCTGCAAATCAAAAATAATATAAATAGTCCAATTTGTGTTCATTTTCCACTAATAAAAGACTAAAACTTAAAAACATTTATCGTTTAAAATGTTGCAAGTTATTAGTGACAAAAACTACATACAAATTTGAACTCCTAACAGGAAAAACAGGCCAGTTTTTCGAGGACAAAGTAAAATAAATGATGTTTTCGTTTAACTTTGCGAAAGCTTTTGAATTCGCTCTTATACTTGCACCATATCTTTTTCATATATTACATGCCTTATCATAAGTCTAGTGATCGGAGAGTGGATCTGTCCAATTTGCAGTTATGTCTAACTGATGTTAAAAGGCAAATAACATTGATGTTGGTTTAAATTGAATTATTCTTAAGTATTCACCACTTTTACATTTAGCGTAACAAAAACCTAAAATGAATAAACAAATACGATTTAGTAATTGAGTTGTAGAATTTTATGATTCACTTTCTCAAACCACCTAAATTTGGTGACTTAATGCAAATATAGTAAAGTATAGTAAAGAGTTTAGAAATATTGAAATGATCGTATTTATAAGTAGTATTTAAAGTTAAGCAATAATGGCTGCTGGCTGATCAAAGCCATTTGGCAATGCTGCTTTTAAACTGCTGCTGGGCATTGCAAATGAATTGGTATAATCTGTAATAGGAATCTGAATGCAGATGCAGATGGGAAAGAGGCACGTGTGGGTCTCCTGAGGGGCAGCCTGAAGTTGGGCTGTGTCAAAAGGATGTCGTCTCAAAGTAAAATGCAAAATAATTGTTTATGGTGTTTTAACAATTTGTTGGAGCGTTTCGTTGTGGTTGTTGTTGTTGGTGGTGGTGGTGGTGCTGCATGTCTGTGAAATGCAAACATATAACAATTACAATGCAAACTCAGTTGAAAAGCATCTAAGTGCAGCAGGATTCAGAGCAGCAGCAGCCGCAGCATGAGAAGGATGCACTCGTCGGTTGCACATTATGCAAAGCAGCCAAGGATATCTGTCTAGGGTATGGGGAAAGTGGTAAGAGTTTGGTGTCTCATTATAGAGCTACCCGAATGAAATTCACACACACACACACACACATACATGCGAACATAAATATTACGGTCGTTATCCTTAATTTATAAAAGTATGCGTCATAGCTGCAGTACGTTTGAGTCCTTCTTCTGCTCCTCGAGTCCTCATCATCGTCGTCGTCGTCGTCATCTTGTGAATATGCATGAAACTGGAAGGAATTAAATTTCCGCTACCCATTCATACGACGCCTGCTTCCTACTTGCTTCACCTCTGCGGCAGCCATAATGAAATGTAACCGAATAACGAACCAACCAAACAAAACCGCCAGACCCCCCCAGCTCCCAAAGCTCGTTCCCTCGCCCTGGGCACAATCATCTATCTATGCTTGCATTTTCTTCTTTTTTTCTGCTTTGTGGTTGGCAACGTCAGCGACTGCTTCATAATTTGCATATGCATTAATATGCTTCAAGGATCCCTATGAATAACTCGAGTAACTGCGCCGATACTTTTTTCCTACCGCACATTCGCGGACATTCTCAAATTTTGTTGACTTTTATTTGTTATGAAGATTTGAAAGGAAAAAGATTTTAATCCGACATTTGATCAATTATTTAAACTTTTATTCAGCTAGCAATGTTTATGTTATATTAAGATCCAAAAATAATAGTTGAACAAATTTATCCACATGAAAACTACGCACATAAACCAATTTACTTGGCTGTGTTTGCTGATCATAAAGTATCTGCCTCTAATAACTATCTATAATAAAACTTTGACTATACAGAAGGGCGGGTTAACTTATTGGACATAAAATCGCAGCCATGGAAACGAATCTACCTACAATTCTAAGCTACTTTGCCTAAGAAAATAATGGTTCTCAAAACAAAAGGTGATCCGCAATGAATGAATGCAAAGATTTTAGTAAAGAAAAAGCACCAAACTAATAACTCTTATGAGTTGTTTTGACATAAGCTTGAAATTAGCTTTTCGAAGAGAGAAAGATAAACCAATAAAATCTACAATCGGCTTTCCGAGAAATCGTTTCTATCTGATCAAGAATATATATACTCTACGGGGTCGGAGATGCTTCCTTCTGCCTGTTACATATTTTTCTACAAAACCTATACTCTTTTTACCCAATTTTAATGGGTTCAGGGTATAAACAGGTTTATTGTTTAAACAATCAATTGATTGAACATAATACAGCATTTCTCTCCAACTTGAAGTTAAGCTAAAACACTTCTCGGTTGTGTTTGTTTCTTGGAAACTGTTTGCAAAAAAATACTCAAAAATGACAAACTCAATTTATTGGGATTATTTGTAAGTCGTTGTCTAAGATTTAAAAGTGTAAAAACAACAACAACAAAATAAAGACCCTTAAAGAATTTACTTAAAAACTTATCGATAACGCATCTATGGCACATTAAGTTTGAGAATTTTGACCAATTTATAAATAATACAAACATGATGAGACGCATGAGGGATGAGACGCGTGAAGTGTCCAAATGGTAAGCCTTGATTAGACTCTCTGTGTTTGTTGTGTGTAAGCTATGCAAAGTCCTTGAGCCGAAGGACATGCCACAGATGGATGCCCTTGCCACAGGGGCGCTTCCAAGGAAGGACCTGTGCCAAAAAAGCTATGAATTAGTTATTTTGCTGCCGTTAATTTAATGCTGTTGGTAGTGGCAAGAAATTTGAACGGAACAGGACACTTGCAACCACCCCGGCAAGGAAAAACGTTCAGTAGCAGCCCTCGCAGCTCCTGTTCCATTTTTTTTTTCTTTCTGTTTTTTTGCAAGGGTGTGCAAATCGAGTAATCAGCGTTTTAATAAATGCTCAGCCCCCTTGGTAAGAGGAAAATTTTATAATGGCTTCCTCCTCTTTGGCAAAAGCTGGTGAATGGACAGGAAGCCAGGATATACAAAGCGAGCCGAGAGCGAGATAGCGTTCGATGTGCGCGTGCGAGCGAGAGAGCGCGAGGGCTGAGCGCAAATGCAATTCATGAAATGAAAATGAATGAATGCTGGGAGAAAAAAGACGCGAGAGAGAGAGCGAGTAAGTGAGTGATTGAGTGAGCGAGCGAGCGAGCGAGTGAGAGAGAGTAGGAAAACGAAATACAAAGAGCGCAAGAGAGCGAGCAAGAGAGCTGTTAGATTAGTCAGACAGGCAGCGTGAGCGAGAGCAAACAAATTAACTGGGAGGGGCATGCGACACACACACACACACACACACACACAATCACACACTCGCAGAGCTGAACAAGGAAAAAAATCCTATCAAGGATGATTTCAAAAATCAGCAAAATGAATATAAATTTGTATATCCTTAAAAGAATTATGAGAGATAGGTAGCTGGTTTGAGTAGCAAGGGTGGGGGTAGTGGCAGCAGTGGGGTTGCTGCCTGTTTAGCCGCATGGCCACTCACAGCTGCCAGGCATACAGGCAGACAAGAAGAAGTAGCAGCAGCAGCAGCAGTTACAGAAACAACCACCAGACGCTAGACGTGGGTGCAAAAGTGACAGCCACAGCGCCATCTCAACAGCACCCGCTGTCCTTGCCCCCATCTGCAAGTGGCCCCCTTGGTCCTGCTGTATCTCCATGCTGACCCTGATTGGGCTTTGGTTGGTTGGTTGGTTGACTGACTGACTGCCTGCCTGGCTGGCTTGCTGCTGCCTTGACTAACGTTTGACTGGAATGGGCGCCATCGAAACGGATATTAGATTGGAAATACTAGCGGCATATAATGATGATGATGATGCTGCCCCTCTAACTGGGACTTGTGAGGTGATTCCGGCATTCAGGTATGCAGTAAACGTGGCTTGAACTTAATTCAACTTCAATTGCATCAAATCGCAACGAATCAACAATTATGCATGTGTGTGTGTGTGTGGGTGATTGTGCTTGTAAGTTGATTTAATGCACTCTTAATGAAGCATATCACAGTCAGTTTTAATGAGGCATCTTTGCGGTCTGCATGCAATTAGAATGAACTTAGAACACAGATTCATGAAGGAGAACGAAGATATAACAAAGAAGGGAGACCTAGAGGAAGAAGGAAGAATCGAGGCAATAGCCAAAACTGAAGTATAATATTCCAATTTCTTATAACAAATTCCTGCTTATTGAGTTAGTTACAATTAAAAAATAAAAACAAGTAAGAAGGTTTTAGTCGAGAAATCCCGACTAGACGATAACCTGAACCCTATACTTAACGTACTGTCTAGGGATTCTAGTTCCAAATCTGGAGTCTCTAGCTCTTATAGTCTCTGAGATCGATGCGTTCATACATGCAGACGGACATGGCTATATTGACTCGGCTGTTGATGTTGATCAAGAACATATACTTAATGGGGTCGGAGATGCTTCCTTCTGTATGTTACATACTTTTTCACAAAACCATTATAATCTTTTTGCATTTTAATTTTGAAGCTAATGAAGAATATCTACATTTCATTGGGTCGGATGTGGGGTGATTCTTTGAAGATAATGCAATAAACGCTTAAAAAAAAAACACTAAAAGAAAAATGTTTAAATAGTATATTTAGCCTAAAGGTGTAATCTACTTGTATCAAAAACTGGCTCTCTGGTTAACAAACTAGCCTTACTGTTAGATTTGCATGTTATCCAGTCGCTGTTGGACATCTGACATCTGAGTTGTTTCCTTGACAGAGTTGTCAACGACTACGACGACGTTTGGAAAAGAGGTAAAACATAGTTATTTAATAGCTTTAGCACAAATTGCTTAATGTCGAATTATACCTGACGTTTAAAAGATGTTGATAAGACTTTATGAACATTTGGCTAATTAAACAAACTAAACAGGTTCAAGGGAAAACTATAAGTTTTATGCCAACAACTATTGACCGACACAGTCCGAAAAGAAGTTCCACACGGTAAGCCGAGCATTCTCTAGAGACAGTTAACGAGTAGAAGAAAACGCCATGAGGTAAATACAAATTGAACTTTTTGTATTCTCCCCCCTCTCTTTCGAATGGAGAGGAGAGAGTTTTTGCTTCATTTGCTTTGCTGATTTCGAAGTTTTTATATTTTTATGCAATTTTCATTTTAATTTTGTGCAAAATTTGCGAAATTTTTTCCTTCCCCTTCCCTCCGCCGCCAAGATCTTGAGAGCAAGAGTCAGTTGATTATGGCGTTGTGGGAATTGAGTTTGGGAATTATGATGCGTGAAATACGTAGAAATGTATGAATATGTGCATGTTGTATATATAAGAGGAAGCTGTGACTCGCATCCATATGCAAATCTCGTTAGTTGTTGCGATTTGCCGTTAGCGTTTTTCTCTTACTTCCAATCCAAATGCAACCAAACGTTGTGGGAAGGGGTGAGGGCGGATAAAAAAGGTGCAAATTGAATTTTGCAAACTTGCCACCAAGTTTCGCACAATGACATATTAATTTCAAATGTATAAAGTGCTTCCACACTCATTCACCCAGCACCCAGCATTTGAATCCATTTGAATCCATTCGCACCCATTCAAAGTGCACTTCAGCTGTGACTACGGCAGCAACTACGGTTTGCTATGTCTATAAGTACGGGCTTTAGTTACGGCTAACGAGTTGTTTTGCAGGCTAAGTCCGAAATCAGCGAGAAGCTTGGAGAAGGCTGAAATGGGGGTTAACTCATTCATTATACGACGATTCGCAGTATTATGGCCTTGTTTGAAGTGCCACAGTTTGTTGGCTAAGAGAGTGAGAGACGTTAAGAGAGGTTTCCTCCTTGAATTTTAATCCGCGGCCACATTGAGCACTCATCAAATTTTTTCGAAAATTTGCATTAAGTGAAGTAGTCATCAGTTATCAGCATCAGCATCGGCATAAACATCATCATCACCATCGTCATCATTATCATTATCCTCATTCACATCCATATCCGCATCTATACACCCATTTCCCTATCAACATTCAGAGTCAGGCAACGCAGCAAATTCGGAATTTGAATTCAATGGGCGGGCGCTCAAGTAACAAGCAACCAACCAGCGCCACGGATAGCACAAGTTAACTTGAAGGCGGGAAGCAAGGGTAGGGAAATAGGTAGTTTATGGGGGGGCCTTGGGTGTGTGGGGGGGATATATATAGTACTGACAACAGTTAGCGGCGTTGTTTGCGCGACAAAACTCAAAACTCAACCTCATTTAGTCTAGAAATACGCGAACCGTTCGTTCTCGTCGTGCTCGGCACTTGGCATAATGGAGGTAACGCCAGTTACAAAAGGGGGAGCATGCGGGGATGCGGGATGGTGCAATTGGGACGGGTATGCCTGGGCATGTTTGCAACGCTTCAGTTGCTGTTAGTTTGAACGCAAAATCAGCGACAATATAATCGTCCTCATTAATGCTGCGCCGACATCGCGCGTTCTCCTCAATCCGCCTCGCATCGCCTCGCCCCTTCTTCATGTCGATGCTGAGCTGCGTTAATATCCTGGAAAAACCTAACCCACCTCGTCAACTCATCAACGTCATTAGCGAAAAGCAGCGTAAAGCAAAAAAAAATATATACAGAAAGACATTCAACGGGTTTGGGTAAACAAGACTTGACTGATACCCTTAAACGAAACCTTTCACTTAAGAAAAGCAAAAATCATAAATCGCAAGTTATAATGAAGATAATCCAAGTTTCTTTGTACGAACTCAAGAGTTAGAGAGGAAGAGAGAAGGTGAAAAACAATATAATAGCCAGATTTCACCACAAAGATTTCTCATTAATCTTACATTTGACTTCGAATTTAGATTAGTTTGTATGGTTAAGTTAAGTCTTTACAAAAATTAGGTATAGTATTTAAGGCAACAGTTTATTTGTGAAGATTAAAAAAAAATTAAGAGAAGCTACTAAACTTCGATTAAAATTCGAAAAAGAAATAATTGTACTATCCAAAGTGCAAGTTCAGAAAAGCAAACATTTGAAACAAATAATTTTAAGACCACTTGTTGGATATAAATTCAAAAACTTCTATAGGACAAATCGTATGGAAGCTACAGTATGAAGAACTCTATTTAAATAAATATTTAAATCCACTAGGCTTGGAGAAAAAGGGACTTAAAGAGAATTAAAGAAAAAAAATGTATTCGATTGTTTAAAATGAAGTGTTAGGAAAATAAAATGTCGAAGTCTTCTTCTATTCAAACGTTGACAAATTTAATTGCAATACTAAGAATATATCTCCGATATTCTAGGCAATCGAACTGGAGGTTATCAAGCAACTATAAGGAACTTAAACCACTAATGGATTAAGCAAATATTAACTCCAAATCGTAACTATTTACTTGATTCTAGCACACAAAATTGTAGTTAACACTTAGTAAAGATCGCATAAAGTTGCAAAGTTGCTTCCCAACAGCGATCTATCAAAACAAGACGAGTGTCACCCAACAGAACGCGTTGAGTTTTCAATTGATAATAGTACTCTTGACTGGGTAGCTGCAAAGAATAACCCAACCCGAAAGTCAATCGAATAGACTTCGCGACCAAATAATCCCTGCAATAACCGAAGCCGTATCCAAGCAATAGCCATTCAACCGTGCAGATAATTGCACAGAATCTCTCATCCAATCAGGTAAGCAGGCAGGCAGTCAGTCAGTCAGTCAGTCTGTCAGTGAGTCTGTTAGTCAGTCTATCAATTTTGCAACACAATTTTCTATTGGCAGGCGAATCGTTGGGGTAGGAGTTGGGGGATGCTCACAGAATACGATAACGACTAACAGTTGCAGAATGCTTCAGAATGAAACGAAATATTTTCTTACATTATTATTATTTTTCCAATTTTTTTTCTTCTTTTTTTTGTAAAGCTCTTAAGTGCACTTTCCTAAGGGGTTGTGTAAATTATGCAGCTTAATTCTGGCATTATTCACTCGTGGCATCTTCCCCTCAAGGCATAATTTAACCCACTCACCCACCGACACCCACTCTCTCAGTTCTACTCGGGCTGCAACCATGCGCTCACCATTTTGATTCGCGTTGGGTGCCCCCTTTTGTTGTTGCTGGTGCTCAAATTTCGCTAATGGCTGCCTGCCAGGACTTAGGCCGCAGCCTTCTCCTCCTCACAATCTCCTCTTACACAGCTCTTCTTCTGTTGTTATAGCTCTTGTTCATCGTGTTGTTGTCGTTGTTGTTGTTGTTGTTATTGTGGGTTGGCTCTGTGCCTTGTCAATGAGAGGCTGCGCCCAGTAATTTATTATGGTGCGCAACTCCAATGATGAATTCATTCACTGTGTTGCCTGCCCTCACGCCCGTTGTTGTTCCTCGTTCGTTCCTTTTGTTGTCAAGCAATTGAATTATTTCGAAATTTTCTCATTTTTACAGTTATGCAAGTAAGAATGGATTGAATGCCAAGTACTTATAAGTTAAGATCGATCTCTAGAAAATACTGTTGTTATTCTAGAAATAATTAGTTTTGCAGTTCAACTTATGTTAGTTTTTGTAAATTATAAACATTCACCTAAGCACATTTTATATATCAGCAAAGTATCTTTTAAAGGCCACAAAAACAATCGATACTATGCCATAATTATGGCTTTTCCAAGTTGTAACGAAAGTTTGAAACGGCTTTTACTAAGTAGATCAGCAATCCGAACGAAATCTAGTTTATTGCAGCGCCACTTCTCAAGCTTAACGCACAATCAATAAAAGGAAAGAAAAATAATTTGTTACGAAAGGGTTATTATAAGTAGATACCCTGTAACGAATAACTAACAGCTTAGTTAGTTCCAGTTACGAGAATGACTTGACACTTAATGCTGATTATCTTATATAAGGGATCTAAGGTGATTCTTTTTGCCTGCTACGCAAACACTTCGACAAGTTAAGTATACCCGTTTAAGCTATATAAATGAACACAGGGTGTAATCAAAAGAAGCAGAATTCCAATTCTAAGTGCAATATCAACAGGCAAATAGTCAACAAGGCAAATAGAAATAGAAATTCGTTTTAGCTGCAACTTGCAACACATTGGCGCAACGTTTAAGGATGCTGTCAGTAACAGCAGCAACAGCAACAGCAGCAGCCTGTTCACAATATAGTTTATTGTTATTATGATTGCACAATAAATATGGCACAAGCAGCGAACTTGCACCTGGGCGACCTGATCGGCAGTCGCATAAGTTAAGATGCCTGCAGCTGGGGGGCAAGTGCGTAAATCGTAAATCGCAAATCGTATGTCGTTGTCAGACGTCAGCCGTCAGTTGAAAGTTGATTCGATTTAATAACGTCTGTCAAACACACACACACGACTAACGGCATATCGCTAGCTGTGTCACAGTACCCTGTAGCGCCAGCTACAACATGCATACAAATATTGATTGTGTTAGACGAAGACTTGTTGAAGTAATAGAGATTTTGAAGTACAGGGTATTTAGAAGTGACTTACTCGTTCAATTGAACTGTTTGCTGACAGTTGCAAGAAGTATTTAACTAGACTTCAGCACTTCGAGTGCTGCCAATATTTGCCATGTTTAGTTGCTGTTGCAACAACTTATTTATGATGAGGCAGTGCAACACACACAGCAGGGCGCACAGAGGGGGCACAAGAGGTTGCTGTTCTGTGTGTGTGTGTGTTGCCATTGTCGAGCAAATAGCTTTAGTTGTTAACGTGTCAAATGCAACAGAAATAATTTCAACTTAGAAAGAGAGACAGAGAGAGAGAGAGAGAGAGAGATATTATGAGGCGGCAGTGGAAAATCTGAAATCCATTTAATAGCTGTAGAAAGGGGAGCACAGTTGCAGGTGACTGTTGCAGGGGCTGTTTAACAACCTGTTGCTTGAACTTTTCTAGTGCCTTACTTTCTGTTGATTTTGGCTCTCTATTTACTTTGATAAGTTGATCAACAAAATTAGCAAACAAAATTGATGATTGATTAAATAAAAATGTCTAACGGATATGGAAAGTTTTGAAATTTAAAAGACACAAAGATAGTGCTCGCTTTTTTACTATTAAAAAAATTATATATATATGAACCATCAATGCAATTTAAATAAATATTCAATACTGACCAATTTGGCAGATCTAATAAAAATATTAAGTTGATCACAGAGACACGGAAGATTTTACGAAGAATATAACTTTAAAGTACAAAAAAAGAAGCAGTTTAAGAAAAAATATATTCTTTTTACTGACACTACCTGAAATATTTCTAAAAGGACGGCATGCTTGACCTATTCAAAGTTCGGAAAAGGCACAGCAAAAAACTGTAGGAAATGAAATTCTGGCATTTAGTAAAAAATCTTTTTGGTCTGTGTATTCCCATGTCGATTTATTTTGAAATATTATTAGCAGGTTCTATAAGGAATTGAGCTTGGTACGGTATCGAAATTTAAAGTCCTTAGCTTTTATATATACAGAAATTTACACACACACACACATTTTTATTCACTATCTACCTTTATAGCCCTGCGAATTAACATATGCAATATATCTGGAATGTTGCTGCTGAAACTAGAGAAGAACCCTACTCGGTCTGCTTGGGTTTGATTTGAATGATTTGATAAACCAATAATAGCCCCGCAGCCTTTAGACTTGTACCCGCTTGATCAACACACACAAACACACACACACTCACACAGTTATCATACACACACTTATAATTATCATTGTTGCGAATGATGATGATAATCACCCTCATTGCCATTGGCTTTGCCACAACGCGTTGTGTTGCGTTGTGCCACTTCAGGGGCAACCTGTCAAAAATTTTGGAATTTCGGTTGACATGTTTGCTTATGCTTCTTCTTCGTCTGCTGTCACAGTCTGTTTGTTTGTTTCGTGTTGATGCGCAATGTTTACACTTCATCCTTTTGTCAGTTGGCTGTCGTCGATGGCGATGGCGATGGCGATAAAAGGCCATTGTATCCGTGAGATACGCACAGGCGCTACTCTATTTGGCGACAGATGTTATTGCATCTACACACACATTTTTCCGCATAATATTGGTTTTTTAGGCAAATTCGTGGAACTGCCAAGACACAGAGACAAAAACTCGCCTCCTTCCTATAGCCAGGTGCACGACCTGGAGCTAAAAAAAAAAAAGGTAAAATGTGGGAGTCGGCGATCCGCTTTTATGCGGCATAAGCAAAAATCTTCCATTTCCGATTTGCATGTCAATGGTGAGTGGAAAAACTTAAGCAAAGTAACTCACCTCGCCAGCTCTCACTCCCTCTCGCCCCCTTTTATTTTTTCAATCGACTTGAGACTTGTAGCAATTCAGCATCGTTTGTGCTGCTTTGTGTACACCGAAATTACTTCATTTACAAATTCTGTATATATTTTATATAAATTGCAGTTAAGCAATTTCTATTCAAATGCTTACAAATGCTATGGCGAAATGTCTTTCAATTCAAAGAAATTGTCTGGTCAGGTCTTAAGCTTGCCCTTTCCTGGCTCTTAATGCATACAAAGTAAAGAATTCATTCAACTGACCCCAAGAAAATAAGTTTCAGAACGAAACTTTCATGATAATCTGAAAAGTAATACATGATCGTTTACCAAAAACTACCAAGATTTTATTACTTAATATCAATGAATCGATTATTACAAGTACGTATACACTTTTTGATAAAGTTTTCATTAATCACCAGTGAAAATTTCACAAAGGTCGCTTAAGTAACAAGAAAGTTAATTCGAATCAATTTAGCTCATTATGAAAATGCGATTGACTAACAAAGCAATAACATTTTGACTCAGATACATCACCCAACAAACCCCAAGCCAAGCCAACCCCAACCCAACCCCACTCCACCCTTAGTTCTAGCTTGTGCTGGTTCAGCGTCCGCTTGAGTGCAAATAAATCTTGTGTTCTGCCTTGGGCTAAGCAAAGGGTCGCTTCATTTGGGCTGGGACTGGATAAAAGGGGACTTAGCAGACAACGGATGAGAAGCTGGTCGAAATGTCAACACACACAAACAGGACACAGCAGCCAGTTTACTATGGGCAGACAACAACAACAGCAACAACAACAGCATCTCCACGACAACAGAAATAACAAGATGATGAAGAATAAAAAAAGAAGAACAACAAAAACAACTTCTTGGCAGATTGTCAAGAAAAGTCCAAAGCTTTTAGCTTAAATACACTTTGGACCAACTACTTAAACAAACTAACTGATGCTGGCAGAGAGCGCTAAGAAGATGGCGCAAAGGGCGGAGCTCAGGCGTCGACTGGCCACTGTCCGTGACATATTTGCAATTGTTGTTATGACTGTAGTAGTTGTTGTTGTTGCTGTTGCTGTTTTTGGTCTGAACACTGGGCCCTCTGGTCAAAGTGTAATTGAATTTATTGCTTTGATTGTGTGCAATGTGTATCGAGAAAATTGCTAAATTGCAGCAGCAGACCGAACACAACAAAATATCAAAGCAAATTGCGCAGTAGTTGGTTGCCACGCCCCCTTTCCCACCCCCCCAGAAGCGATAGATTATTGAAATTGAATCATTTAACAGATTAAAAGCAGGCGTATTGTTGTCCACATTTCTATGTTTCGCACAGGGCCACACATGACGCATACGCAGCGTTAACACTCAAATTGCCAGGCAGGCGCAATGGCTAAACACACACATACAAACGCTCATATGCATATGCTTGCGCCAATTTGTGTGCGTGTATGTGAGAGTGAGTGCTGTCAACCCTTTTTTTGTTTTTGTTGGATACGCTAAAAAGCTCTGTGTTGACACTTGAAAGCTGTCCTTGTTTGCAAACTTTTGTCAGCTCTGGCGAGCTCTGCGTTTAGCCAGGACTTGAACCCATTGCAATCAAATTTCATAAAGTTGCCGCTGCAGCAAACTTGAGATCAGTTTTCATATGCAACATGATATACAAAATCCAATATCAATAGCTATTTATCAATTTTACGCACTATTATTGTTATAAATGCAACAATGCGCATCTTAAATGTGCAACAAAAGATAAGTAGAGTACAAAATAGAGTTAAAGAATCTTAAAACTGATTAAATTCTATATCTTAAGCAAACTTAATTGTATTGCATTTATTTTAGAGAGCTCTAGAAAAGGTTTTAAATGTGGGCATAAGTCAATTTAATTTAAGTTCAATTATAAGCTTGGCAACATTATTTTAAATGTACTTCAGGCAATTTTTTTATCTCGTCTAAGAAATCTATTGAAGAGCGGGAGCAGCTATTGCTATATAATATAATGATGTTTCTTTTAGCAAGACTAAAGAAATTTATACATATTGTTATTTGCTTTTAAAACCTTTTATTTATGACAACAGATTCAGCAGATTAACGCGTCAATATGCAAGATCTACAAACAAACAATATTAAATCCATACCATAATGCTTAATTGATTTAGAGACAATGCGTTTTTGTGTTGGTCCATGCGCCAACTATAAAATGTTCAACAAAACAAAACATTCAAATAAAATCGTAAGTGCTAGCCAATTAGTCGCTTTTAAGTTATAGTCCGGCCAAAGATTGATTTGGTATCTTAATGTGTGTGTGGGGAATTCTCATAATACAGATGCTCGAAGATGCATTGAAGTGCAGCAGCAGCAGCAGCAGCCACTTCAAAGTGCAAATGTGAATCATTCAGCCATTAAAATCGGGCCGCTTAAATGCACTTCAAAGTGTTGGTACCAAATGTCGAAGTCGGGAGCTAAACAATTTAAGCGTCGCTTGATTACTTATTTAGCATTTTTCCAATTTCGCCCGCATCCAACCCAACCCCAACTCAAACCCCAACCCCACTCATCAAATAGCCCAACAATTGTCTATTGTGATTGCAGACGGCACACGGCACACTCTTGTCACTTGCCACTTGCCATTTGGGATTCTAATTGCAAATCCGCAATCCGCAAATTGTAGGACAGCCAGGAAGGACAGTGAGGTGCCAAAGTCAAACGGTTGCATGTGTAAATGGGATCAACATTGCCAATGCAACGGAACGGCCTATTATGCAATCAGTGAACGCGCCTCCTTATTCGAATCAGTTGATGGATGATGGTTGATGATGGTTAGATGGTTGAATGAATGAATGATGAATACGAATATGTATATTTCTTTTCTTTATTTTTTGTTGTTTTCACGCCACTTGCGCATTATTCAAATTTTGCAATTTCGAATGATGAAGAAGAAGAAAAAATGGTTTAGTATAGAACAAAAGGCGAGGAGCTCTATTCAAAAAATTGTTATATGGAAATATGGGCATGGAAATGGAAATGGAAATAGAATGAAACAGAACAGAACAGAAGAGTCGCCGCAGAACAACGCTGCCCGCAAATCCTTTTATGATAATTTCTCAAGAGTGTCGTCCTTTGATCAGGCAAGTGCCCTGCGTGCAGAAAAAACTCATTCAAGCATGAATGTGCATATGATTTTGTACCACACACACACACACACAAACAAACACCCAACATTCACATACACATTTACACGCTGCACACTCACTGCTCATAAGGATTTAATAATTCGTTAAGCGAAATTAAAATTGCCATAAGGCAGTTGCCACACAATGGGCAACAAGCCGCAAATTTTGCAGTAAAAACCCTACACATATATATTAATCGATCAACCGATGTAACTAACATTAACTGATAACTTGTCGAAAAAATTATTCAATTATTTGATAAACCAAATCCACTTACCAAACATATATACGCTTGATATCACTTTCCCTTTCGATTTATTGAAATCGCTTTGTTTCATTTAAGCTTCAGATTGTCTTGGAACTATCCAATGTTGCACCTTCGTCCAAATGTTACGAGCTGAAGAATAAGAAGCAATTTTGTGAGAAAATATTTAAAAATTGTTTAGCTAAATAAATTAAAATAATTTTTGCTTTCTAGATGACAGAAGATGTCAAAGTATAAGGTTTTATATTTAATAAAAAACTTCAATATAATACCTTATATCGATTATAAGTATACAATACAAATCGATTATCAAAATCTTAAGTTTGCGACTGCCACAAGAATTTTCCCACATTTTTTAGTATTTTATTCCACTGTACTATTTGGCACCTGCATCTTGTGAGTAAGTTGCGGGCTGGAGAATCAGCGCATCAGCTTAAACAGATCTACTAGGCTTACCCCAACTACTGCCAACCACAAACCCCATCAGCCTCCAAGCCCCCAGGCTCTCAGTTGCTGGCAACTGCAACGCGTTGGGTTTGTTTTTAGCTCAATTTTCGTTTGCGTTTCCAGTAGGAAATCATTGCAATTAAAGCGTAATTGTTTTAACGCATTTGTCCAGTGCCCAACCTCAACCACTCCCTGCAAACCCGTTGCTTAGCTCGGCTCGTGTCTTTTCAAGTAGAGGCGAGTGTCGTCACAGCGCGAAAAAGCAGGCAAAAATATTAACAACAAAAAAAAAAATATGTGAAAGAGCGTAGAACAACCCGCCAGAAATTAATTTACAACATTCATAATGTCTGCACAGTTCTGGTGCTTCCTTTGCTGCTGCCTCTTACTACTACTACTTCTTGTTCTCCTTCTACTTCTTAAACATGCGCTTAATTTCCGCGCATTTGGTGGGTGTGGCGCTGAAGGACAACGAGGCTAACCGCCCGCGCTCACCGCCTGCAAGGCAGCTCTCAGACGAGCAGCAAATACGAATCCACGAATTCATTTGCATAATTTTTAATACTCCATTTCGGTGCAGGTGCGTCGGCGTCGTACCTAACGAGATGCGTATGTAAGTGTAAGTGTGTGTGTATGTGTGTGTGTCCTCATTATTATATTTCACCGACTTGACGAGCACAGTTGCTGCCACAGCCACAGCCACAGCGCCACAGCCCAGCCACCTGTCTCATGCACTTTATCCGTTTACATTTTTACTCATTTTTCATTTTACTTCTCTTTTTCTTTTTTTCTTTCTTTTTTTTGCATATTAATGCGGGCAACTTTTAACTCGTTTTCCCCGTGGCATGCCGCTCAGTGTACACTCGCCTTGTCGCATCCAAATTAATGTTAAAATATGTTGATTTCCTTTGAGAGGCGCGAGCTTGCAGCTTGCAACCCATTTGTGGAAAATATTTCTAATGAATGCCCCATATGTTAAATACCACATACCACACATGCCCCATGCAACATTTGTTGCCTACCAATTAAGCTGCATTTTGTGACCAAATTGCCAAGTCTTGCATGCATAAAACTGAAATTTAACTTTGTCCACTTACCAATTTATGTGAATACTTTATCTTCTATATCTTTATCACCTCAAAATATTTTGTTCTTCAGTTGAGTCTGCAACTATTCAATGTGCCAGAAAAATATTCAAATTTACTTTATATAGAAAAGCATTCACATCCGATCCCATTCAGTATCTAAATCACATTTCCATAAATCATCAACAGTTGAGTCGATAAGTCATGTACGTCTTTTTGAATGACGCAGTTGGTTAATATTATAACCTATTAAAGCTAGTAACTATACAATTTGAATATGCATCCGTTCTCGTTCGAAAGTTGTTTGCGGTTTCAAGATTCAATAGAAATTTTAATAGAAATTTCAATAGAAATGGCAATCAGAGCTTCAGCTTTACATAATAAATTATTAATCTGTTCAAATTGCATCAAGATCAGTGGACGAACATAAGCTATATAAGCTAAACAAATATATAAATTTGCTTCGTTAGATCATCTTTGCTAATGCTGTCACTTAAACAATGCTGTCAACAGAATAAAGAAACATAATATTAGTTTCAACAATTCAATTGAAAGCTTCGTAATCTCTAAAATAATATATTTGTGTGTAACTTTTGCAATTATCCGAAGATATATCAGTGTAAGTGTCTCAATAGTTGTTTATATACTTTTACTATACACAAGAATAATCTGCAACACATTTCGTAGAAAAAGCTATTTATAAGACAATAAAGACCGTTGCAGTCGGACATAACCGACTGCGGAAAACAATGATACTAGTTATATACCACCTCAACATAGATTGTCAACGGGGAGAAAAGGGTCGGTAGGCGTTTCTCTACCTTAAAATAAGATGGTAAATAGGGAAAGTCTTTCCTTAAATTCTCTTAACCGAAAAAATATATATAAATATTTAAATATGTTTCGTTAGATCATCGTTGCTTAAGCTGTCACTAAAATAATGCTGTCACAACAGAATAAAGAAACATAATTTTAGTTTCAACAAATCAATTGAAAGCTTCGTAATCTCTAAAATAATATATTTGTGTGTAACTACTTAAGCATTATTCTGAAGATATATCAGTGTAAGTGTGTCAATAGTTGTTTATATACTTGTACTATACACAAAAATTAGCTGCAACACATTTCGTAGAGATAGCTATTTATAAGACAATAAAGACCGTTGCAGTCGGACATAACCGACTGCGGAAAACAATGATGCTAGTTATATACCATCTGAACACAGATTGTTTACGGGGGAGAAAGGGGTCGGTAGGCGTTTCTCTACCTTGAAATAAGATGGTCTGTAACTCTTAAATTGTGTGATTCGATTGGCATCCTCAAGTTTGTCGACTTGTTATCGATCTTAAAGTTCGCCAAGTTTTACCTAATCATCTTGATACAGATGAAGAAATTAGCTAGCCTTACCAAAACCTGCATTTGTGTATTGCATTGCCCAAAGCAGATAGCAACCACCGATAAAACAATCTATAGCTTAAGAAGCTACTTTCCCATCAGTCACAAAAATAGGGAAAGCCTTTGCCTTTTAACTTTAAAAGACCGCAACTTAATGTAGCCCGTGTCTCCCAGTCGAGTTGGCTGTTACCAGCAAAAGAGGTTTCCTTAATTTCTGTTAACCGAAAACATATAAATATATATATATAAATATGTTTCGTTAGATCATCTTTGCTAATGCTGTCACTTAAACAATGCTGTCACAACAGAATAAAGAAACATTATTTTAGTTTCAACAAATCAATTGAAAGCTTCGTAATCTCTAAAATAACATATTTGTGTGTAACTTTTGCAATTATCCGAAGATATATCAGTGTAAGTGTGTCAATAGTTGTTTATATACTTTTACTATACACAAAAGCAACCTACAACACATTTCGTAGAGATAGCTATTTATCAGACAATAAAAACCGTTGCAGTCGACGAAACCGACAGCAAACTTTACTTAATTTCAATGTTCCATACCTCCGGGCTTCTTAACCGATTAGTCTCTGAGATTGACGCATTCATACAGACATACATTATAGGGTCGGAGATGTTTCCTTCTGCCTGCTTCATACCTTCATACAAATGAATGCAGTTAGCGTTTTTCATCAAAAATCAATTTTTCATATTGAACATATTTATTTTTATAAACAGTTTTAGTTGACAGCAAATGCAGGGTCATTCAATTTGTTGTCAAAATCAAAATATTATCATATTTATGTTCGTTTACCTTTGCTAGAGCTGCCACAACTTTTGGTGTATTGGAAAATAAACAATAATTGAAGTCAGTTTCATTTGAAGTGCTGTGAATCTATCTATTTATCCGAATATTTTATTGTTTGAAGATATATAAGTCAAATATGTCCTTTATAATAAAGACTGTAAAAAAATTGTTCGGCATCTACCGCGAGGAGGCGAAGCCAAGCATTTGGTCATCGATGGTACCATTTGGCTTTCGCAAAAAGGATGATGGAGGTTTCACAGAGAAACAACAAGAACCACAAACATCAAGCATGTGGAGCTGGTTGAATATTTTTGGGCAATCTGAGCCGAAGCCGGCCTCAAGCTTCTGGGGATCGGCATGGGAATTTTTCATGTCTCGTCAAATAGAAAACTTAGTACTAGCTACATTCGCTATTGGTTGGGTTATATACTTTTTTCAGAAAAGGCGTCCGCTACGAAACGCAGTATAAATTGAGGAAGTTACACACACAACGATACACCAGGTATGTGCAACCCCTATTTAAAATGAGTTTGATAACAATTTTGGTAATGGTTTAGGTGGACTTTAAATATTGAGCTGACGGGTCCACTTGTTATCGCTCTATATACATATATAACATGTTGTATTGGATTTTACAGATGACGAGCTGCTTTTGATTATTTTTGTGTTTTATTTTGCTCAACATCATTTTTGTTTACTCTTACACTGGCACTAAATACTTGTATGTAAGTATGGGACTTACTGGGACTTAACTTGTTTATAATTTATTTATTTCCTTACAAGGCTTTCACACTCTTGATGTCTTTTAACATTTTTCAAGTTGTTGAAGAACATTTTGACTCTAACGTAAGTGTTCTTATTTATACATATATATATATATATTTATATTTTATTATTTCACAGAGTTCACATTCCATAAAGACGCCTTATCTTGTGTACCAAACTTGGTACACAGAACATATATTTTTTATTTTTATACAGATGCCCCAATAGTTGATCGTAGATATAAGGCTGATTTTCATATATATTCTATCTTTACAAGAAAAACCATAAATTTTAAGTGATTATGTCGTAAGTGAGTACTCATTATCTTTCCAAGAAATATCTACAACAATTTTTCTCCAATTATTATATTACAGAAAATGTGTAAAATATGGATGACATGCAAATGTGATCTTCGATGCCGATGAAGTATCTGTTAAGGCTCTATAGACATAATTTATTGCTACAGATCGAAAGTTTTATGTGGATTCCCGAAGCGCAGTTTAATTACACATATTACTGACATAATTCCAACAAAATAGTTTTAAAACGAATGTAACACAAACTGAATTGAAATCTAAATTAAATGTATGCGCAGTAACCAAACGTAGAGTCGGTCATTCATTTGAGCAGAGTGCTATCTTATATATATGGTAGATTCAAGCATAGATTTTTCTCAATTGTGGACTCGATACGGTACGGGTGGGCGTTGCTGAGTGCCCAAGCGAAGCGGCTCGATGTACACAAAACATTTTTAATTTGAAGCCACTTGAAACAAACATTTTTGCGGCTCGTTTTGACTTATTCAAAAAAAAAATGAAAAGAAAAACAAGGTGGTGAAAAAAAACAACATAGAAAGAAAGGAAAGGTGAAAAACTGTTGTAATTGTTTTTACAGCGGCAGCGAGTTATGTGTGTGAGTGTGTGTGTGCTGCTGCCTCATAATTGGTTCAGACTGCTAAATGAACCATTTACCAATTAAACGCGATTGCCAGGGAGCTGCTGCTGCTGCTGCTGTTGCTGCCACATGTGGCACTGTGAAACTCTAGTGCTGTCGACCTGGCTCTACTCTACAGCAGCTCGTTAACGGCTTGTTAGGCCAAAACGCTTTAGTCACGCTTAAGAACAAACCGAAACAGCGTACCCCGGTGCCACCTGAACCACTTGCAGCTCTGTGTGGCAAGTTGGTGGCTGGAGTGTTGGTGTTGCCTGCCTCGCTAGCCAGCAAAAAGCAACGCCATCTTCATCGGAAAAAAAACTGTGTGTATGTGCGGCAAAAAGTTGCTGAGGCATGGATCTAACTCTGTGGCACCTGTGTGTATATGTTGGCAGCGTTCCCAAACCTAACAGAACAAAACCTTTGAACCGAACCCAAACGAATCTAGTATAGTGCCTCGTCTAACGCCTGCTTCTAACTCCTGCCGCTGTTCTTTTTCGTTCCTTTGCGTTTCTTTTCGTTGAAATTCTCAAGTACCTCATCGTCAGGCGACGCTTTTCACAACTGCTGGAGTATATCGAGTACTCGTATCTTGTAGCTCGCATCTTAGCCAGGCGGCTGCAGATTGACGTTAATCATGCAATTAATTGGGCTGCGAGAGTGACTGTCGATAAGTGTGTGTCGAAGGAGATGATTGCCACCAAGGCAATACACAAAGAAAGGTGCAAAGAAACAACACCAAAAAAAAGGCACAAAGTTATATAAACACCAGCTTATTATTAAATAAATAATGTATGCAATTACATACTTTGAGCATCGAACAAAACCAAAATAATTGAAACGAATGAATTAACAATATTAAACTTACAGAATATATATTGAAGTTACTTCAAATCATAATCAAATGAAATCGTATTTGCTCAAATTACAGATTTATGTAACAACTCATATTTAAGTACTGCATAAATACTATAACGATATAGTAATTCCTTAAGCGATTTAATCTTATGGTGTGCAAGTTGACAAGCTAAAAATCATCTGATTTAAGTATTGCTTTTATTTTCACCATTAGTTTATTAAGCCCCAAATGAACCGAAGTTTAGTTAAAGTTGAGTGTCTTTCATCTTGCCTAAGGTCAACAAGGAAATGTTCCTCAAAAACGAGAAAGTAATGCTCCTTTATGGCTTTAACAATCTAAGCAGAACTCAGCGAAAAAAATTTGGCAAGTTGCAATTTAAATTTGACAGTCTTTAAGCTAAAACCTTGTATATAGCTAATTGAGTTATTGATATTGATATATATATTGAGAGAGAAAAGTGTCTCTATATAGTTTGTGTAAAATGCTTTATTGCCATTTGAACAAGGTCACAAAGGTAATTCAATTTGGATTTCTAAAGAAATCATAAATGCTTTAAACAGATCTACGGCTAAACTAATTAGAAATAAAAGGATTATATTGCTTTGAAATTGCTCTACCATTTCTCAGTCTACGGACAGAGTTTCAGCTGCAGAGTTCAGCCCCTTCACAAATGTCAATTGCCCACTTGAGGCACATCTTTAGTTTCAGCTTCCTCATACTCGTACCGTTCTCGTTCTCATTCTTTTTAACTTATTTCTCAATTTCTCAATCTGCTACTTCTTGTCTGCTTATCATTGTTTTGGTTGTGTTGTTCCGTGCAACTGTTATTCTTGTTGTGTAGTGGCCGTCGTTGTTGTTCTTGTGGCTGCCACTTAACGCTGACCATTTGCTAGCTCTGCTGATGATGATGATGATGGGCAAGATTCAGTTCACACCAATGCTAATCTCCTCGTCCTGTAGGGCCACACAGCCCAACGATCTATTTATTTACATTGCCACTTCTCAACCGAAGCAGAGGATTAGCAGGAAAAGGCAAAGGCAAAGGCAAATCAAGGAGGGGCATGGCAAAAATCATTAGAACACCATCAGTCAGTCATCAGTTTGTGTTTGGTGTGCAAATAATATAATTACAAGTAATTGAGGCTAACAGCAGATAATACAAATAATGATGTTCACAATGATGATGATCCATTCCATTTGGAGCGACAAGGAAAGAGAGAGAGAACAACAAACCGAATATCCTGGAATGTCCTTCATTTGTGTGCCTGTTGTTCACACATCCAGCTGACAACTGTTGTGTAAATATTTTGACAGAAGAATGCCAAAAATCGTTCCTTTTCTTCTTTGTCTCTTTTTTTTCTGTCTTTTTGCAAAACAAACGAGTGCGCAGGAAGAACAAATCCAAAAGGATCAAAGCTGCAGCAGCAGCAGAACAGACCGAGTATCCCGACTATGACTCACACAGGAAGCTAAAAACAGAGCGACAAATGAAACGAATCCACATCTTCAAGCAATTGTTGTTTCACAGACTAAGAAATTGATATCGAATACAAAAAAAATTCAAAGTAAAAACATTTTCAATTAAGTTTTGATTCGATAGTTGAGCTAATGTGGCGTTCTATGCAAAAACTTGTTAAGGTTTTGTGGAAGAGGAATGTTTCATAAATTAACTTACTTGAGATTGAAAAAACATAAATAAAAGTGTTGTTCTTTGGGTTTAAGATACTACCTAACATTGTGTCAAATGAACATTAACGATTTATTGTAATTTGATGTTTAAAGTTAAGCAAAGGAATAAGTAACAAATGCTCATTCATTTCATGAGCTAACAAATAGTTGGGGTATCCTTATGTCTTACTTTTAGTTCTAGAAACTTAAATAGAATATAATTATAAGGTTTTATAATTGTTAAATCTCACTTTTAGTTCCAGAAACTTAGAAAGAATACAATTTAAAGGCTTATAACAACAACTGGATTGAAGTGTAAGCCAGATATAAATAATATCTGCCGCTTTGAGGTTTATCAAATATTATTGAACAATGTGAAAAGTTATGAAATCTATCTCGGATTTCATTAAACTCGTGCATATACGTAAAGTTTGCGTTCGTTCGTGTTTAGTTCTAGTCTTTCACTAAGGGACAATTGGAGCATAGCACACATACATTTACACATCTACGTGTATGAAGTGTCCACACACTCATACACTTAAGCGGAGCATTTGCATGAAAAGACAACTAAAATAGAAATTAAGAGAAATGCAAGAGAATACAAAACAAAGTGCAGCCTCACACACACACACACACACGTACGATAGAGACGGAAATGAAAAGAAATTGCATAGAGGCAAATACATGCATATATATATATATATATATATATATAGTATATGGTATATATAAGTGCATAGATGAGTGTCTCTGTTTGTGTGTGTGTGTGCTTATACAAGTAATATACATATAATGAAAAAGTACTTCATTAAAAATCAACACCAACAGCGACAACAACAGCAACAACAACAACAGCAGCAGCAACAAGATGAAGACTTCAAGTGTGTGTTGATTTCCATATAAAGCAACTGAGCAAAAAACTGAGGAAATGCTAAGTACACGTAATGCAAAAGGGGCATGGGAAGAGGCAGAGAGGGAGGGGTAGGGAGGAGAGCGTTGAGATATATATATATATAGATATAATGCGACAGAGCAGCGACCATTGTCGTAGAAAATGAGGCAAGAAAAAAGAGTGGGGAATGATGGAGTTGGGAGGGGGGAAAAGTGTTGTACGAATTGCATGACGTTAGCCAGAGGAGGTAAGGGCGGTTAGTGGGTGGGGTGGGGGAGGCTTCATTTGCCGCTTTGACTCGCAGAATAAAAATTAAAAAAATGTGTAAATGAAAAAATGAAAAAATTAATAAATATGTATACAGAGCTCATAGCAAAAGTAAATTACTTGCTTGAGGAGAGGCGAGAGAGGAGAGGGGAGAGAGGAGGAAGTTGCCATGGCTGTGTGGAAATGAAATGCAAAGCAAAAACACACACACACACACACACATAATTGCTACATTTCGCATTAAGCTGTTTATGCCACTCCACCCCCCCAAAGCTCTCCTTTTACCCAACCCCAAAGCCACCCACCTTACTCCCAAGTATGACGACTGTTAGATTACTTTGGCGCTGGGCGCCGCCGGCAAATGGCAACAATTGAAATTTGTCTTTGATCTTTCGTTTGGAAATTCATTTGCAACGCTTCGTTTTATTTGTTGTTGTTGCTGTGATTTGTTTTTCATATTTCGATGTGAAGAGAGCAATGCTTAGGGTTGTTATAGTACAACAACAATAGCAAATGTTTAACATCTTTTCTTTATTGGCTAGATTTTCTAAATGAGTTTCGTACTGTTCGAATTAATTATCATAACTTCGCTTAAGCCAAAAACAACAAAATTAAGCACTTTGAATGCTTTGTAACTTAGCATTTGAATGAAATTACTTTTTATCTAATTTTTTGTATATTTTTTTCATCACTTTGTGGTTGGTTTCGTTAAACATTTATACTCAAAAATCTTGTATTCTAATAATACTAATTTAATACTTCATATTTGACCAGAGACGTTTGAGTTAAGATAAATTTAACTGCTTTGAGTTGGATTTTTAAGGTATTGCCATTTTGTTCAGACATTACATATAAAACTATATAAATCTATCTTCAACTACAGCTACCTGAATCTGAGCTAATTAATGTGAATTTAAAGTCTTACACATTTTATCCACAAAGAATAGCAAATGAACAGCAAAATACATAAAAATACGTTACACAATTTAATGTTATCATATATATATATATATTTGTGTGTGGTTTTTTTGTTTTACTGTTTCTTAAGACTTGCAAATAGTTCTATAATATTTCTCTATTTTGCAACTGCTTAGTTTTGATATATAGCTATAATTCTATCGGACAAACTTGACTTATGAATGTGATATGCTCACAAATACACAAACAAAAACAAAAACAAAAAAGGTAGCTGTTCTTAAAAAATGCATCTTAGAATCATGCTAACAAACTAGTATTTGTATCTTTATCTGTATCTTGCAACCATCACTACTATCATCTGAAGCAACATGGTAAGTTGTCTAAGTAATCAAAATCATTGCATATTTTTTGGCGCACTCGCATTGCAATTATGATTTATGTCTGCCACAACCTGCTATCGCAATCGTAATCGTAATCGCAATCGTAATCGTAATCGCAATCGCAGCTTATAATTATGCAAAGTCTCTGTAGCAAGAGCAACCAACCACTTCGCCCTTAACACACTGTGTGAAAAAAGAATATACAAAAAAAAAAAAAACTTGCAAGAAATAATTGAAAATTGCACAATTCACACAAGTGGGAAACAGGACGCGGCTGCCCCCCCCCCCCCCCCAAGGCCTCCCACATGCCTCCCGCCGTTTCCCACATGTGCTGACACGTTCCCCATTAGTTTTTTCTTCTTGTTGGTTGGTTTACCAGCAGCCCAACAACCACCGCAATTAACCAGACACATAACAGAAGCCACAAACATACACACACACAAACCACAAACTGCCACGCCTCTCGCCTCTCGTCGCATAAGAATTACACATCTTTTCTGCCATTTCCTTCCTTCAACTCGTTTACCCTGCAAATGCAGCAAAATACCAAATTGTGTGGGAGTTAAATAAAGGAAAATTTTCTCTATGGAAAGCTTTAAATAAAATGAATATCCTATTGGATACTATATAGTATATGCCATGATGTATTCCAATTGGCTTAAAGTATAGATTTATGTATTTAAATGCAAGAGTTCATTCAAAGATTTTCTGTGTGGCATGAAATTTTTTGAGGGGGGACGAGTAGGTGTTCATCTAATCAAAGGCAAAGTATCTGTTATCAAATAAAATAAACTTCAGTGTTTGAGGGATTCCATTAATATTATGAATGCAAAAGTTGGTTAGACTCCCATCCAAAACTTATAAATAGATTTTATTTAAACTTAGCAGTAAGCTTAGCTTATATATCAGAATAACATATAGGCTATAACTCTTAAGATTTTGTATGATGGACACAACTAAACAGCAAGTAACAAAGTAATTGTCAAAATAATATCATTTAGTTGGGATAAATAACTTGTACTAAATATATATTTAACAGTGTATCTTGCCTTTAAGAGCGTGTGGAAAGCGTATTCCTTATGCTGACTTACAGGATATCATGCAGTTGAGCAGTTGAACACTTCCCTTTTTTTTGCCGCATTTTTACGAATATTTCTTTTTTAGCTTTTCTCATTTGTTTTTTTTTTCTTTTTTGCGAAACGCCAACGCCCTGGCCCCAGGGGCAGCGAACACACACACACACACACACACACATTGTTTATGGTGTGGGTGAGATTATTATTATCAGGATTATTATGCACAAATTGCAAAATTCCAAGGCAGGCAGCCAGCTCATATACACATGTGTGTGTGTGTGTGTGTGTGTGTGTGTTCAGCCACAAATTGCTGCGGTTTTCAGCCTGCATTTTCCTATTGTTTCACAAAATGGCGTGAGGCAACACCTACCTCCCCCCCCACTTAAACATGCCACATGCCAGACATGTCAGCCATGCAGCAGATTGTGTGGGCAAAAAGGTAAAGGCGCAAGGATGGGCGGGGGTGTTGTGGTGGAGCTGGTTGGTGGGCGTGTCTTTGGCTTTATTCTACTCACTTGTCGTACTTGCATAATTGAAATGAAAATTTACATCATGCACCTGTGTGAGTGTGCGTGTGTGTTTGTGTGAGTTTGGGCTAAATCAGCCTCATCATTATCATTATCATTATCAACGCAGAGTCATAGAGACAAAGAAAGAGTAAGAGAGAGGGAGAAAAGGAAGGAGCTGCAAAAGGCAGCTTCATTTACACCACAAATTTTATCCTAGGTCCGCAGTGAAGTGGAAATGCAGCAGCAGGAGCTGGAGCAGGAGCAGCAGCAGCAGCAGGAGCGAATGGGGAAGAGGCAGAGGGGAAAAGGCAAAAAAAGGCAACTCTGCGCATTGCGAGTAGTTTATTTTTTCTCTTACCCATTTTTTTGTAGTCCGCAATTACGCCATTTGTAGTTGGCAGTTTCTCATTTGCTCATTTTACAACACTGCCTTTGAGCAATCACAAAATTTGATGAGAAGAATTTTCATTCAATTAAAAAATAGTATGTCAGTACATGCTCTTTAAATGTATATTGAACATCTTATTAGAAACATTACTGTGACTTTTCAAAAGTTCGTTTTTTTTTTTGTATCAAACAACCCAAAAACCTATTCGGGAATGTTTACAATAAGTGAATTAAATATCAACTTTCCTACGACCAAAACCTATTGCAAATCTTTATTTTATACCAAATAATAAAGGGTTTTTACAATACATGTCAACTTGTTTATATGGCAAACAAACCGGATACTGGAACAGAAAGAATTCTACGTTCGATTCAATAAACCAAACGAACGATTTATATCCCTGACTATAGTTTATTCTGTATCGATTAAGCTCAATGTGTCCGAGCACATTATGGAACGAACTGAATAACCAAACTGAACAAACTATACGAAAGCATTGAACGAATCCAATGAATGATAGTTTATTCAGCTAAAATGTAGCTATCAAGCTTATTCTTTTGAAAGCATCAGTGAAGAAAGAATTGAAAGCAATAATGTAGCTATTAAGATTATTCTTTTCAATGTAAAGCTTTAGTGTACAAAGAATTGTTTAAACTATTCCTCTTGCCGTTAAGCAACTCGAGTTGAGTTTTCTCCAAGCAAAATCAAACTAAATAACCATTAAGACAGAAAGTTCTTGAAAGAAACGTTACCAAGTTATGCAAGTATTTTGTTAAGAACAAGGCTCAGGCATAAATCGAGCTATGCAATTAGCTGCAGTTGCATGTTTGTTGTTGCAAACACCTGCTGAGATAAGCAAACAAATGCAGG
Organism: Scaptomyza tumidula; assembly: GCA_035044465.1. NCBI lineage: Eukaryota > Metazoa > Arthropoda > Insecta > Diptera > Drosophilidae > Scaptomyza > Scaptomyza tumidula. The sequence continues at coordinate 1,324,301 of JAWNNW010000220.1, read as the reverse complement.
CAATTGTTATGCAGTTGCAAAGCAAAGGCAAAAGCAGCAAACAAACAAACAAAAAATGCAGCAAATGCAGTTAACGAAGTGAGATTTTAATTAGAAAAGCCGGGCAACTGTAAACTGTGAACTGTAAATTGGGTTGGTGAGATTGGAAAACCACCCACTAGTAGGCGTTATTTGGCAAGCCTACCAAAAGTTAAACGTGCCCCGAACCTGTCGCTCGGCCTTTCCTTCTTTCACATCACTTTTTGTGTTTTTTTGTTGTGCAATTCTGATTAATTTTTGTATGTTTGGTCGCCTCGCAATCAAAGCAATCTTTATGGTTTTAGTAGGAGGAGGTCTTCCTGTCAAACCATCAAGCATATATGCAAATTGTTTTGTTTTTTTGTTTTTTTTGATATGTTTTTACCGTGAACTGCAGCTTTATTTCTCTCTCGTTTCGTTTCGTTTGTTTTTGTTTTTGAAAGCAATCAATTTGCGTATTTTACACCATTTGTTGTTAGTTGCTTTTGGATTACTTCGAAGCGACAAAAATGAGGAACACGTCTGAGCAACAATGGGAATGGAAGTGCAGCAATATAAAAACAACAATATTAATTATATATTAAGTACGCCAAGTAAAGTTTACGTAAGTTGAATTTCAGATTTATCTGTACATTGATGTCGAGAAAATATCATCTCTTGGCCTACAGTTCAGTAATCAGTAATCAGAGCTCTCGAAAATTGAAATCTTTCTGGAATTGATATAGAAATCGCGGTTAATACACATGCAAATACTTTTGGGTGATCAAAATGTACAATAATACAATAATAAGTCGTGCAAGCGAATCGTTAAGCATTAGATTATAATGTGTCAAAATCTGCCATCAGATATATATAAAATCAAAAAGGGAGTTTATCTTAAACTCAAACCAGGAAGCAAAAAGGTAAATCCAGAAATGGAAGCTTGTCTTTTTCAATGGTTTTCAAATCAACGAAAACTAAACAGAACCGATTACTTCTACATGCAACATAAACTTTAAAAAGAAATCAATTCTAAGTTGATGTTATTTAGAACAAAATAAAAGCTATTTCTGGTCTTCTATCTGGGATTTTCAAATATGTTCCTGAAATAAGAAATAATTTATAATAATAATAAAAAAACAAGCCGATGCTTCGTATCCTTGGGCCACTAGAATGTCCTGTTCGTTAATTCATCTATGTCCAATAATATAATATACTTGTACTTGCTGTAACGTACAAATATTATTCATAAATGTTCATTGTTCTTGTAAGCAAAAGAACATCTTTCAGGGACTTCGCTTTATAAATCAATCAACACCTCACAATTTTGAATCCACTGAAGTCTTGAAGTCATAAATACATTCTGTTACTCAAAAAGCTCTCTCGATTGGCTATTTGACATAGTAAAATTTCTAGTTTTTTCAATTAAAGATATTTATGTACTAAGCTTTATATCCAACATTTGATCATATTCTTAATATTAAAAATTTACATCCAATATTTGATCATATTCTTTATATTAAACACAACACTTTTTGTGGTCTCACTGATTCTTGTACTTGTATATAGATGTTAGCTCCGATTCATTTGTTCAATGATTTTTCTTTATATTACACATTTTATATAAACATATCAGCTTATTCGTAATACTTTTATTATTGTATATTTGTTGAAAATAAATTTTTTTTTACATTTTATTTCCTTGTTGTACTTTGTATGCAAATCTTTGTACATTGTGTGTTCATCATCAATGGCTCATTAGCAAAAAAAAAGGAAAAAACGCTCAGCGAACTTTTTTTGCACAAAAGCTGGGCCAACCCTCAAGCTCAAGCTAAAAGTACGCATCGACCAACCCCTCGCCACACCCCCCTTCCCCTCTGAGCACAGCTTGAAAGCGAAATAATCAAATTTGCGTCATGTCGCAGACTTCAAAAATTTTGATTTGTAAATTAACAAATAAAATGCCACAAAGTAAAAAAAAATCAGTATTTCAATGAGCAACAAAAGTGTGACAGAGAGAGAGAGAGAGAGAGAGCGCGAGTGTGTTTGGTCGAGGGGAGGGTAGGGAGGGGTGCACACGAAAACAAGCTGAATAAAACTTGAAGTAATGATGGCAGCCGGAAACGCCTGCAATTTGCCACAATTGAAAGTGGCTGCAGCTGACGCTGGGCGCCTCCTCCCCCTCCTCCTCCTCCTCCATCTCCACCTTCTGCTCAACCTTGTGCAAGCTCTAGCCGCTGCCGCTTCCCGGCTGGCCCAACAATTGTTCCGATTCTGCCTGCCATGTTTTTTTTTATGACTGAGAGCTGCGCCCCTTTTTTTTGGTTGGCCATTGCTGTTGCCACTGCTGTTGTTGCAACCGCCACCAACTACCCTCCCTATCCCTTTGCCACTAAGCCTCATTTAATTGAAGTTTTTGTTGTTGTTGTTGTTGCCTGCTTTGCATAAGTTTGCCTGCTTGCTGCCTTGCCGCCTTGCAACGCCTGCCCCTGGACAGGCACATTATTTGATTAACCCACGGCGCAAAACTTCCATCATCATTAGCGATTGCCCTGTCCCTCCTCCCTCGTTCCCTCTACAATTGTGCAGTGGCACTTCTCCCGTTACACTTCAACTGTAATTCAAGAGCAATACAGCGGCCATTTTGCCTAAACACATATACATATACGCATGTGTGTTTTAGTGTTTTGTTGTCTGCTGCTGTTTAACTAATTTTGTTAACCCTGGTGTGACCACCCTCCTGTTCCTCCTTGTTTGCTACTTTTTATTGTTGGCTATTTTCTAATTTTACCCTACAATCCCCCCTACCGCACCCCTCGTTAGCTTTATGTGAGTGTTTGCAATTGGTTTGCACTCAAGTGTCTCCGTTTCGTTTTGGAACTTAACTGAACTGAATTGAACAGAACTGTCCCTTCAAATTGGTTCCTCGTCATTGTGTTAAGCACACACACACACACACACTTCAGACTCTTCGGTAGCACACACACACACACACATACGTACGTACGTACAAAAAGAGAACCCTTGTCAGCTCTACATCAGACTCAAGTGTTCTCAGATGATAAATCATTTTTTAGCCCCTCGGCAACAATTTGATTATTGAATCCGAAATAAAAATTAGTGCAGATAATCCTATTAACATATTATTTAACGGCCTTTATTATGGGCATGATTAAGTCAACAGAGAGGGAGAGAGGGAGAGAGAGAGAGAGAGAGAGAGAGAAGAGAAAACAGCTTGCCGAATACGATATACCTTTGATGATCTACACTGTCAATTTATTAGTTAATATAATGAATGAATAATTCGTATGTACAGTCGCGCCTGAATAAAGTGAAAATCTGTTGACTGTTCAGGTTGTTTAGCATACCAAATATTGACTATTTGTGTTAAGAAACTGATTTACGAAACAAAATAAGTGTAAGAAATTTACGCAGTGCATGTAAAAATCGTAATGTCCACTATATCGAATGTTTACTATTTTCAGATACGATTATACGTTTAAGAATACATAAGAACCTTATGCTCGCTTCTATTATTTAAATAATGCTTCTTTGGTTTTAGAGAGCTGAAAGCTTAAATCTGCTAATTGGCTGTTAATTGTGAACTGTGCAAAGTTTTAATTAACTTTGGCAGACACATGCCGTTAGCCGAGACACAAACCAACCGCAAAATTAGCTATAAACGTTACAGTGGCGCCATCTGTGCGCAGCATTTAATGCTTGCTCAAAACCCAATTTAAGGACAACAAATTCAGTTAATTTACCAAATTGATAAGCTTCAAAAAAGTAAATGACATCATACACAAAAAAACAACCAAAAAGCAAACTAATCGAATTTGGCAATGATTTGAAAATGATTTTTTCCTTCATGCAAAAGAATATTCTTCCAATTATATGTTGAGTTGATAATGAGTATCAGGAACAAGTATAATTGTTGAAGTACTTTAACTTAAAAGAAAACAATGAGAAAAAAAAGCAAATTCGATTTTTCTGACAGCGGTGGGATTCGAACCCACGCCCTTGCGGACTGGTGCCTAAAACCAGCGCCTTAGACCACTCGGCCACGCTGCCTTCCCTCTAATCAGTCGATATCAATCATATGCATATGTCAAATATGCGATTGCAAATCTATAAATAAACCTTTGTTTAATCGTTTACTCAAAGCCAAGAAGCAAATTGTTGATTGCTGAAATCGTAATCGTAATCGGAAAAGTCTGAAATCTAAGAACTTAAATCAAGATGAGAAAACTTAAACCGAAAACCAGCTTTATCTACAAACTTTTTGAATCTATTTAGCTGAATCGTATGTTAATCAATTATACTTAAAGATGAAGGGGATTTAAATTATTTCTTTATAGTTCAGTTATAGCTTACACACATACTATAATACCATTAATACATAATTAAATATGTTCAGAAAAACATATTCGTTACGTTTAAAGATTTTTTCAATCCATTTTGCTTAGTTTTAGACTTTGCATTTGCGATTTCATTTTCGATTCTTATCGTGAAGATCGCCCCAAAATTCATTGAACTTGAATTTCAGGCAACTTTTACACTTGGCAAAATTAATTTTCTCACGTTGCAAAGCAACAAACAACAACAAAAAACAACAACAATCGAAAATCAAACAATTAAATAATTGAGAAATCAAATCTGGTTTTAATTGACGAACAAATCAATTGACGGCTAATACCAAAATGTCCTCAACGCATTTTCTCCTAAACATTAAGTGAAAATGAGTATACTCTTTAACTTCGTTGGGCATACTAACTGCATCTATTCTTTTGTGATTATCAAAGTGTCTTGTCTGCAGATCAAGAGTCGAAGTATATTTTATATATATGATATGCGACTTGACTACTTTTGAATGGGTTTTCGTACATATCAACGTAGAACGGAAACTTAAAAGAAAAATCTGTTAAAATCAGTCAAAATTTAGTTAGCAAAGACATCAGTATATATTGTACTATATATACTACATTAAAATATATATATACTGTTTAAATCAATCCGAAATTTGGTTAGCAAAGACATAAGTATATATTGTACTATATAAATATATATATATACTACATTGTTAAAGATATGTGAAACTGATTGATTTACAGACTCAAAGTTTCATAGCTATAAATATCCCAATAATATTTAGTTAAAATACGAATAAATGTTTTAGTTTAAGGAATCTGTTCACTATAACTTTTAACACTATAACTTTAAACTCTTTAAGGTGCACAGCACAAAAATCCAAATGAATATTCTTTGATAATGCAAATTTATACATACTATGTCTAAAAATCGAACAACTCGTCGCACAGTATAGAAACTACCAAAAATGTGTATGTGTGTGTGTGTGAACATTGATGCCGACTGGTTGTGAATTATTATTTGATTGATTATTCAATTATTTATGTTTTTCGCCCATTACCGTTTAACATGATTATGTATGATTATTATTATTATTATTATTGTTATTGTTATTGTTGTTGTGGTTATTATTAAGCTGCCATTGTGCGGCAATTAAAGTTTCAACTAATCACTGGACAACAACAATAACAACAACAACAACAGTTGTGTGTGACAATAATATATTGTTTTGTTGTACACACACACACACACACGCGCGCACACGCACACACACTAAAAATGGCCGGCAGCTGAGTTTGAAGATGAGATTGAAGAGATGCTTTTATTATATGCTCGCTCATATGCTGTCCGACAGCGAAACAACTTAATTACAAAAGCAAACCAAGCAACAACACGCAACAACAGCAATAAGCAACAAACGACATTTGAACAATGGCATTTTGGCAAGTTTTACAACGGCTCTTTAAGTTTCCATTGACAGCTATTTTTTTGTTAGTACTTTTTTGAAGCTATTGCCCAAAAATAATAAGGCGAACAATGAAATAAATCTAACTGAACTTTAATTGTTCATAATTAAGTTTGTCGAATTGTGTGCGTGTGTGTGTGTGTGTGTGTTCAATTGGAATTGTGTGCGTGTACTCTTTATAGTTAAGTAAATAATCGACTCGACACATAATTGACAGTTGTTGTTGTTGCTATTGTTATTGTTGTTGTTTTGGGTAATCCGAAACTCGAGAAACTTGAAAGACTCAAAAACTCAAAGTCGAACTCCTTTTGGGCAACTTTCGCACTCGAAACGAAGCCACTTGAGCTTTTTCAAAGGCGATAATTGAATCATTTGTCGGCTTGTCAACTACCAGAAATCAAACGAACAGACACCCTGTATCTTCTTTGAACGGCAGCGTTAAGAAGAATGAAAGATTCTTCTTCGTTGTTGTTTTGGGGGCATGTAGTTTGGTGAGAACCATACGTCAAAATATTTGCAAAACAAAGCTGCAAGTTGAAGGACAAACATCGAAAGGACATGCACACACACACACATAGATGTATATATGTATGGTATGTCCAAGACTGTAACCAAATGATTTGCCAGCTGAAAGATATCAACTATGTATGTATGTATGTGAACATATCAAATTACCAGGTATTATCATCATTATTATGTTCATTATGAGATTATTAAGCGCTTAGACGAAATTCAATATTTATTTTGACAAGGCCAGATTTTCATAGTTATTTTCTTTTATTGGCATTGTCCTCTCGCTCGGACGACCCTTGTACTAATTGCAAGTTAATTAACAATAAAAACACAAACAAAATCAATAAAATGGGAAAAATTCGCCTTAAAAAATGCTCAATGCATGAATCATGCATACATACGTACATACCTATTCGCATATTCCCCTTACCTTCTTCTGCTTCGTTCAAGGATCGCACAACCTGCGCAGAAAAAAATATCAAATTACTCCACATCGCATTCTTTAGCTACGCATTTGCGATCACTCTTGCTCTAACCTTAGAGACAAACATCGAAATGCACTCATCGTTGCGCTAGCCATCTCTCTTTCTCACTCTTCTATACTCGCTCATACTCGTCGTCTCCAGACTGCGTGGCCGCGCTGCGAGCGCAGACAAAGAGACGACGACGATAATAACAACGACGACGACGGCCAAGTTTTGTCGTCGTGAGAGTTCGTAAATATACACTACTTATTGTTGTTATTGGCATTTCAATTGTTTAATGGGCTTGCGGCGAAAATGGTCTCTCTCGCGTGGGTTGCCAGCCGTTTGCTGTTGATGTCTTCTTCTTCGTGAATGCCAGCGTGTGGGCGTGAGAAAAACCGTTGCAATGCGTTGAGAGAGCGATCAAAAGCACCGTTGCTTCACAAGTGACAAGTCTGATCAAGAAACAAACACACTTACAGTGCTTACTTTAGTCTTCAAAATATTATTTTGGCAACAGTTTATTGTGTTATAACAGAAAACCTATTAAGTCAAAGCATGCTTCTTTGCAATTGAATTCGATAATTGTGCTGTTGCTGCTGAGCAAACTGAGCTTACAGTTGCAGTGTAAATGGCAAAAGTTGTGCTACATTTTAATTAGACTGCTTTTTTAGTACCGTACTCTGTCGCCTTTGTCTCAGCAGAGAACAGCAGCGATAACAACAACAAGAATAACTGCGCAGCATAGTTTTTACATCTGGCGAGAAAGTGAGTCTCGGCTTGTTTTTTGGGCTATAAATTGGCGTCCTTCATTGAACGAGCCCAAAACCCGAGATATCCACCTTCCCACCCCTCAAACCCCTCAGTAACAGTACCAGTACCAGTACCCGTATTAGTACCGCAAACAATACAAAATGGGCACCACGCACACAAGCAAAGGTCTCACCAACACACGCGCAACTCAGCGCACGCATACCAACAAAGATGCCACAACGACTGGAAGGTTTCCAGCGTACTGGAAGTCTTGCGTGTGTTAAAGCGGCACAGCTAGCTACACAGTAGTGAATATAGCTATGCCGCTCGCACGCGCACATTGTTGTTGTCGCACATGCGCCATATTGGGATCTCATGCTGTGCAGGGGAAATAGCCGCTCTTTCGTGCTCGCTCTGTGACGCGTGTGTGCGAGGAGTGCGGTTAGCGTATACTTACCGGACAGACGCCGCCCCTGAATGCTGACGTCGATTTACCGTTGCGTGGCAGCAGCGCCAACAGCGCAGTTGCAGTGCAGTGACGACGTCGACGACTACGTCGCTAGCGAGGACCAAGAGTCAGGCAACAAAATCCCGTTGCCGGTGCCGTTGCCGTTTGCCGTTACCCGTGCACCACGTTGCCGTTTGCCGTTGCCATTACCGTTGGTTGAGAGAGACTTTCTAGCCAGGTCGCAACCACCAACAACAACAAGCTGGGGCACGCATCGACGTAAACGACGGTGACGACGGCGACGACGACGACGACAACGGCGATGGCGATGGCAATGATGACGACGACAAAACTCCTGCTGCACATTAAGTCAGGCAACAGTTTAACGTGGAAATTATTGCGAATTTGTTGTGTGTTTTTGCGACAGGCGACAAACGACGATTCACCCGTAAACGAGATTCACGTAAACCGCGACAAAAAGCGCGTGGCAAACGCGCGAGCGAGTTTGCACAAAGTTGCAGCGAAAACGACAAAAACAGCAACAGCAACATTTTTTTAGTGTTCTTTTATGTTAAGTGCAGTTATTCTTGGCAGCCTACAAGCACACAGTGCTACACACACTTACACACACACACACACATACACATAACAACAATCGCGAAGAGCCGGCATATTAGCCACGGAGCGAATGAAAGAGATAGTAAACCGTGAGAGCGAGCTTCAAAAAATCGTTTAATTAAAAGCAAACACAAAGAAACGATAACAGCAGCAAAAACTTCAACACAATTGACAGCAGCAACATTTAAGCTCAAATTAGTTTTCGAATTGAGTGAAAATAATTGCGAAACAGTTGTAAAACAACAAAAAACAACACTGAACACACAGACTGTTGAAACGCTTACGTTTTCGAACTCGAATTCGGTTCTAATCACTAATTAGGTAAGCTGTACAAAGAGAGCAAAACAGTTAAAGAGATAAAGAGAGAGAGAGAGCACACTTAAACGAAACGATTTGCGAATTAGTTGAATAACAAAGGAGTTTCGAACTTGAATTAAGTTCCGTTCGTAATAACTAATTATAAAGAGAGAGCGAAAGAGCGGGGGAGAGAGAGAGAGATAGAGAGAGTGATAGCGCATAATGCCGCAGCGTTCGCCTTTTGCCATACAAGAGTTGCTCGGCTTGGCCGTTGTGGCTGCAACAGCAACAACAACAACAACCACAACCGAAACAACATCAAGTGCAACAACAACAACAGCAGCAACAGCAGCATGTGAAACGCCAACCGATTTAACAACAGCAACACAGGCAGCGTTAATAACAACAACGGCAGCAACAAACCCAACAACAACAACAGCAACTGAAATAGCGCACTACAACATCAAAAACAATGGCAGCAGTGCAACAACAAAACCAACTGACACCACAGTCAGCTTGGCGTCAATGGAGCCACAACAACAACAGCAACAATTTAGAGATCACCAACAACAACAGCAACTAACAATGGCCGCCGCATCGCGAATGGCGTATTTCAATGCACATGCAGCAGTTGCCGCCGCCTTCATGCCACATCAGTTGGCCGCTGCAGTGCATCATCATCACCATCATCATCAGCATCACCAGCACCAACAACAACAACAGCAGCAGCATCCACATCATCATTCACACCAACACCCACATCCACATTCGCATTCACATTCGCATTCGCATCATACGCAACAGCCTCCACCGCCGCTGCCGCCGCCGCCGCCTTCAGCAATGCAAATGTCAGCACACCACCCGCTGCTACATGCCCAGGGTAAGCCAATCCTTCCTTCAGTTTTACTCAATCATGGTTACAGTTACAGTTACAGTTAGCGTAAGAGTTGAGTGCAATGCAATTAGCAATTGGCAATTCATTTTGTCACCTACACTCAATCTCACTCTTCTTCCCTCTCTCTCACACACACACAAACCGAGTTAGCAGAAGCGAAAGCGAGAGAGACAAAGCGCAACGAGAACCGCTTAGTTTGCATAAAAAAATAAATTAATCAACAAGCCATCGACGAGCCGAGCACGAACCGCACACACACGAACATAAACAGACTCACGCACAGAAACAGTGACTACAGCTCAAGCAACAGCTTCGGCTTTTGAGTCACTTCATTTCCCCCCCTCCACCACCTCCAACCCACACACAAGTTGAGCTGCTAATTGCAATGGCAATTGCTAAACACAAATGCATGGCAATACATATACGTCTCAGTGTCTGTTTGTGTGTGTCTGTGCAAGAGCATCGGAAACAGAGCCACAGTGGGGCAGAGAATTTGGGCATTTAAAACATTATAACATTCTTTACTTCATTGTAAAGAACGCATTTAAAGTTTTTATTTTACATTCATTAATACTTATAGTTTTTCGTTTGTTTTGTTAAGCTTCAATAAGTTAAAACAATATATTTGCAAGAATTCATACATATTGCCTCACTGTTAACAGCGATGATTGTCTGCGGATCAGCAGCGACAAAAGAAACATTTGTGTGAAGCGTTCGCATAAGGCGTGAAGCTGGCAGCTGCGAATGGAGTGAGAGGAACAAGAGGCAGTGAGAGCGCTAGCTTGAGTCAAGCAAGTGGCAATATCACCGCAGCGAGACGGACAACAACGAAACAATAACAACAAACAGCAAGCAGCAACTGAAGCTCGCAAAACGATTGACTCTCCCACACATACAATCAACGTACATATACAAGCGCGAACACATTTATATATATATGTATTTATATACAGATAATCTGGCTGGTTGAAGTGCCAACTGTTTTTGTTGTTGTGGTTGATGCTGTTGTTATTGTTATTATTATTTTAATTAGCGTTGAAATGTCATCGTCATCACTCGTTCGCATTGTTGTTGTTATTGTTATTGTTGTTAGTGTTTCACTGTGCCAAATTGTTGCCAGCTTAAATTGAAGCTTCACTTTGATCTCTCGCTCTTGCACTCTCACTCCACCCACACAAAACTCTTTCTCTCTCTCTGATACTAAGACTCTCTGCATTTGCACTCTCTCGCAAAGTACAAAAATCGAGTATTGCTTGTTGTTGGCAACTTCCGGACGATATTTCTTTTGCATCGCTTGCTTTCTCTTTTCTTCCTGCATTATTGTTATTATTATTATTCGGTTTATTTATTAATTGTACATGCACGTACTTACGTATGTGTGTGTGTGTGAGTGTGTGTATTTATTTATCGCATATTTCTCTGCTTCGCGTAATTTGTTTAATAAATGTGAGAAAGAACTTTTGGCTTTTGGCATACAGCTTTTGCTGTTGTTGGTAACTGTTATTGTTGGCACTTTTTACTCGCGTCATCTTATTTAATTTTGCATATTGTTGTTGTTGCTGCTACGTTCTGTTTTGCCTTCTCTTTTTTTTTATAGCTTTTTTTCTGTTTGTCTCGCTGATTGTGTACACTTTTGTTGATTTTTCCCATTTGCCCCCTTTCGTCAATTAAAGTCGCGTCAAGTTTGGGGCCAAAAGCCCAAACGGATTTCCTGCCACCCAGTCAACACTACTGGCGCCTTCGCCCCCCCCCCCACTCCGTTCTCCCAATTTAAATCCTCACCAAACAAACGGTCACACTCAGCCAGGCCATTAAGTGCCTTTGATCTTTTACACAATATGCGGACGGACGGAAGGGCAGAAGAGAAGAAGAAAAACCAAATCGCAAAATAAGTAACGCATAATACAAACAAGCCAGAAACGCATATACATACATACATACATACATATAATTGTGTAGTACTTCCATAAATATGTTTTCGTTTGTATGTATGTATGAACATTTCTCATTTAATTGACAATTTTCACTTTGACTCTGTTCGCTTTGTTGTGACGCTTGTTTTGATGTGTGTGCAAACACCTACACACACACACATTCACACCAACAACAACAACAACAACAATTTGTTAATGCAAGTTGATATCGATAAGTTTTGCTTGCGGCTTTTTAACTTTGAAGCGCCACCTGGCGCACAGTGACAGCATTTAAATATTTGTTTTGGCAAATTACGTCCATCCAATTAAGATTAACCATTTCGAAATCTGTTTTTGAGGAACTTGCGAAACATTCAAAACATTTGAGCAATGCTTTGAAGATACAAAAAAACAACAAAGAAAAAATAAATATTGAAATTCAACTTGTGTACTTAAATCTATGCAAATTAAATATTCAAAATAAATATTATGAATTATTATTTTGATTGTTTTTTTTTTGTTTACGAGTATCTCTCTTCTCATATAGGTTATACTTGAACCCAACCACGCGTTGCTCTGTTGCTTTTTTTTGTGTTATAAATAATAGAATGTTTAATTTATTATTTATTTCAATTCTTCATAAGGTCGGCTCGATTTATGCACAAGTTTCCAGGGTCCGTTCGATAAGATATATATTTATCATCATATCATACCATTTGTATAGGGAATAAAATGGGTTATTTTGCGTTGGTTTCACCAAAATGTTCTTCGTTAAAAACCTTCTCCTAGCAAATCCACCCAGCCGTTTCTTATTTATGACTTATAATATAGTTTTTCAATTTTTTATTAACATAAAAGATGTCAAATAATAATAATGTATGTTATTTGTGACCAGAATTCAACTAGACATAAAAATGAGTTATTTTTAAAAAGAAACAAGATTAAATAAAATGTTTTATAACATAAATTTTAATTTAAAATAATTCAGACTGTATTTATGTAATATTAACTGTTAATATCTCAAAGCTTTTTAGGCTTTTTCAATAAATAATAAAAAAAATGTTTGCCATATAGAATAAAAAGGTTTATTTTCTCATCAGCTTAATTTGATTTGACTTTAATTTAAAATTATTAAAGAAAAAATTATTTTTAATGGCAATAAATGATAAGAAATGCCATAAGCCTTAACGCTTCAAGAATTATAGATGGCTTTTTATGCTTTTTCAATATATAAATATTCTGACAAAGATAATATTTATTAAAAATGTTTGCCATATAGAGTAAACAGGTTTTCTTTTATCAACTTAATTTAATTTGATTTTTATTTAGAACTATCAAAGAAAAAAATTAGTTTTTAATGGCAATAAATGAAAAGAAGCATAAACCCTTTAAGAAATATAGATATAATATATATATATATATATATATATATAATATATATTTGAAATGAATATAACATTTTCTAACATTTTACTTCTAAAAAGATTTATTTGCTTATCAAGTTTTCAATTGATTATAACACTGAAAACTATTCTCGAGTTTCCATCGCTTTCATAGCAAGTGTGATGATTATTGAGGTAGTTGACGGATAGTTATTTGTATATTATAAAGCTTGCAGTCGTCGGGGTGTTGTAATCATTGAACATGAACATGAACATAACGTAATTATTGAGAGAGCTGCTGCTAATTGCTGCATGTCTTGCTGGTATGTATGATGTTGTTGTTGATGCCTCGTCTGTCCATCAACAACTGGCAACAAACTTGCTGCGACAAGCTGCCCTTTGATATTTGAGACAGTTTGCTAATAGCCTTTGCTTTTCACTACCCCCCCCCCCCCCCCTACCACCCTCCCTTCACATACCTCACCCCGCACCTACACTATCCCTCGTCTTTGTTTGGCTGATAGAAATATTCTTAATTGTCTGTTCGTTTGCAATGTGTGAGGTCTCTATCGCTATCTCACTCTCTCAGTCGCTCGCTCTATATATTTCTATATAGTAGACAGACACCAGACCCTGAGAAGACATATTTGCTTTGACTTTGCTTTGATTTTGCGTTGACGTCAAAAAAACAGAATAACTAAAGAAACCAACAAACAACAAACAAAACACATAAATTTCATCGTTTGCGCGACGCCCTTCGCTGCAACACCCCCTCCACCCCACCACCACCGCCAAATCAGTCAAGTCCAGTCAAGTGCCCCAAACGCGTTACTCGCCCGCGCCTCGCCTCGCCTCGCCTCGCTTATTGCCGCATGCCACTTGTGTGCATTGTCTGAGGTGTGAACATTTTTATGACGACGTTGCCAACACGAGTGCAATTGTTGTTGCTGCCACTGCTGCACTTTAGGCATCGGCGTCGACCTCCCCACCACCACCCCACACCCCAACAGCCCATGGACAAGCTACCTACTCGGGCTGTCACAGTTTGTCGCTTTGATTTTTTTGTGAATTTCTTTTTGCAGCAAATTTAAAAGTCAATTAAAGCAACTTGACAAACGAATCTGAGTGCCACTCAAGGGGTTAATTTGCTGTGTGCGAGAGAGTGTGTGTGTGTGCGTGTGTGTGTATGTGTGTGTGGCCCAAAAATACAAAAAAAAAGGTTGAGTCACATTTTTGACATTAAACAGAATTAGCCGCAATTTGATTTTAATAAACGTACAAAAAAAAAAAAATATCTATAAAATAATCACAAATCTCACTAATTATATTTAAATAAATAATGGTTAATTTTGTTAGTTTGTGTGTGTGTGTACAGGTATATATGTGTGCATATATATAGCAGATAATCATATGCCAGATTTTATGCCGCGTCATATGGCAATCAGCGAGGCAATCGTGCCCAAAAGCAAAGCTCACAGATGCAGATACAGATACAGATACAGATACAGATACATGGCTACTATGGGGGCTATAGATACAGATACATTTCTACGACTGTTGCTAGCAGACGGCTTGAGTTTGACGCTGCGCTAATTTTATAGCGCAAATAAACACGATTTGGCACTTGAGCTTCTTTTGTGAAACTCTTTGGCTGTTCGCTTCGCTTCTTCAGCGGCTCGTCTCGAAAATCATTCGAAATCATGAATCGAATCGCATTTTTTTATTTATTATTAAATTCACTTAACTTGTTGTTGTTTTATGTTTTTTATATGGTATTTGGTATGGCTATTTTTGGCTGCTTTCACTGTTCGCCGTTCGATGATTGCTAATTATGCAGCGCAGATATTCATTCATTCATATTCATATTCATGCGAGTATTCAAATCGACAAATGGCTACTCTAAAGTGGCCACTCAACAATTTGAGCAAGATACAGCAAATATGTATAGTTACAGAGTTACCTGTTTGGATACAACAACAGAGCGTACGTAAGTGAGTGTATTCACTTCAAAGATCGGGTACTCGTCGTTGTCAATCATCTAATCGTTTGAGTTATTTCCGCAATGTTATGAACTTTGAGAGTTTTCTTTCTCTTCAATTGCATGAATGAATAAAAAGTTCGAAGTTGAATTCATTTGATGCAACTGAATCAAACATTATGCTTATAATGAATACTAAGAGACAATGAAATGAATAGTCAAAGCATTCACTTTAAGTTTACAACATATCCTTTTCAATATCCAATCGATCAAAAAGTTTAGTTTATAACAAATAGTCATAAATCATTGCGATTGCAGACTAGTTTATGGAAGGCATATGAATGCATTCGAGTCGAGTCGAGTCGAGACGAGTCGAGTACTCAAAACGAATCTACCTACCGCCAGCTGTCATTCACTTGTTCCGCACCGCACAAAACACTTAAAGCATTTGATTGTTGCTGTGGTTTTCAAGACACTGAAGCGGCTACTTTGCATGCCCCACGGCCAGCGGCAAGATCCGCAAGAGCGAGACATCACGACACCGACTTCTTTCATTTTTTTTCTTGGTTTTTTTGTTTTTCGATTTTAAAGGGGCCCGTTGGGAGGTTCACATTGTGTGGTCGACGCGATTAGAAGAAAAATATGTGTGTTTGTTGCAAGTTTAACTGTAAAAGGGGGCTCGACGGAGCGAGAGAGAGAGAGAGTGTGTGGAGCAGCGTCGATTCGTTACGTATTGGAACGTTCGCGACCCATATCAGCTATTGTTTAGCGGTAATCAGTTTATAAATACTTCGTCACTTGCATTTCTATAGAGCTCCGCGTTGACACACAGCTCTGTTGCGGTTGTTGTGTACACTAATACACTCATACTCATATACGTGTATATATATATAATGTACAAATGCATAGACTCACAATTCTTTACAGCAAACATTTCGCGCAATATCGAATTTCACAAAAATTCTCAATTCTTGTTAAATCAGCAACGGCTGCTGCTGCCGCTGTTGCTGATTGCCGTTGACGTGCCACAGCACAGCACAGCACAATCGAAGCTAAATTCAAGCGGGTCGGTAATAGGGCGAGGGGGGGTGGTGGTGTTGTAGGGGCTTGGTAACGAGGCGAAAGCTAATAAATGTGTATTTCCAGTTTGATGTGTGCTGACTGTTGACGTCCTCCACTCATTCTTCAGCATATTGGGTACAGATATTTGAGGGGGCATAAGAGGAGGTAGCTTGCACACACACACACACATATGTATGTCGCGCTCATTGTGTTTGCCGGATTTTTGCGAATTGCGTCAGCATCATCAACAACAATTGAAAGGCGAGTTGCGGGTCACAACCCCTTTTTTGTTTTAGCGACCGCAAACGCGAACGCCTTGAAACAATGAAACATCGAGCAGAAATTAGCGCGGTTGTCTGTCAAATTTGATTTTGCTTTGATATGTCACTCGTTCCGAAGGCTCCGACGGCTCCGACCGCTCCGACAGCCGAGCCAAACTGTAGCTGAGCCGAGCCAAGTTGAGCCACTCAATTTGCATTTGTGATGCTGGTTTTTGAATTTATTCGCGGCTCGCAATATGCAGAATAGAGAGAGCCTCACACAGGGCAAAGGGAAAGAGAGAGGGGGGGGGGGGGGGAAAGGTATTTCCAAGCGACAAGAAGGCGCGGTCAGGGTCAGGACGTTGAGGCCGATAGCTTTTTATAAGGCTAATAAATGCGGCGTCTGAAGACAATAGATATATACATACATACATACTTATGTATATGAAAAGCTGCTGTGGAGCCAACTCGCATGCATGTGGAGCACCACAGTAAAGCAACAATTGAATGTACTTCGAAGTCAGTATATTTTATATTATGTATATATTCGCAGGATTTGTTTGTGTACTTTCCAGTTAAGAAAGAACTGGAAATAATTAAATAAGTGATCGATAAGTAATCGATAGAAAATATAGCAATATCGATAAATATTAACATTCAGTGATCGATAGCTTATCGATAAAAATATAGCGATATCGATAAATATCAACATTAACTGATCGATAAGTTATCGATAGAAAATATAGCGATATCGATAAATATTAACATTAAGTGATCGATAAGTTATCGATAGAAAATATAGTGATATCGATAAACATTAACATAAGTGACCATATGATCAGATAATGCATATTGAGATCATTTAATTTAAAAGATATTGAAAATAGCAAACTTGGTGGTGGACGAAAAGTTATCGCTAATGTTATATGTTAATGTGCATATGCAGATAAATAATCGTAGATTTACCGATAGCACTTTTTTCTTAATGCATTGAAATATCATTTTTATCGTTCTTTCTTTCTTTCTTTTTCTTTCTCAACAGCATTTCCACAGCTGAAGAGCTTTGCTGGGACTGGAACATGTTTGCCTGGTAAGCTTGAACACAAAAGCACAATTCTGAGATCCTTTTTATTAACTAAAACGCCCAAAGGTAGGCAATGATCACATGCTCAAATGCAACGATCCTTGAGAAACTTAAACACACTGACTGACTCTCAAAGAGCTTTGACCAACAGAGGGCAGCAGTAGCCGTAAGTAGGATAAGAACTTGCTCTTTGCAGCTTACTCTCTTGGCCTGTCTCTCTCTCTCTCTGTTAGTTGCTGTATTTGTCCTTGTCTCACTCTCGCTACACGCTAATTAATGGGCATTCCAGCGCTTCATTTCGTATCGTTGTTTACTTGATGGGTGGGCTGCTGTAGAAAGGTTTTCTGGCAACCATAAATTACATGAATTGCTAATAAAATAAACAATTTAGCTTAAAACAAGCAAACCGAAAAACGAAAAACAAAAACGAACACGAAAAAAAGAAAGCACATGTGTGAGTGGTTTGTGAATGTGTTTAAATGCCGAATGCCGAGGCAAGAGTCAACTAATGAAATTTTCATTTTCATTTTGTTGCATTCGCAACGGGCAATAAATATTTTCAACATACGCTTTTATACGCAATTTACACGCGCATACATCTCCTCGTCACACACACACACACACATACATCCTCCTCTTCACATCAAATGGCGCAAGGACATGTGTCTCTCGTGTGTGTGTGTGTGTTCGTTTTTTAACCCTTTTCTGTATGTACCATCCACATATGCCCGAAAAAACCAAAAACAAAAGCAAAAGCAAAAGAAATGAGAGTCGCACATAAACTTGTCTAATAAGAGGCACAAAAACCAATTGAAAGGGGGTTTGTTTCGTCACGAAGGAAGGAACGGGCAACGGGAAGGTCTCAAGGGTAGAGCTGTTATATAGTGTTAAGCTCAAATTGAATTGTTTGTCCAAAACATCAACTATATAATTGATTATTTTCCCCATGGAGCGTGTTAAGTTAATGAAATTTATTGCACAACTATAACTTAAAGCAAAAAAAAACAACGTGAAAAGCAAGTCAATATCTTGAATTTGTAAGGTAATCCAATTAAACAGAATATGTTATAATAATAAATTAATACTTTTGGATTAATATATATAGCTGTTTCACATCTCAACTCAATCTCTAAGGATTCAAATACTTTACGCATCAATTTAGTTTCCATTTCAAGTTTCTAAAGCAATTTTTAGTTTATTTGTTTGGATCGAAAACGTTTGTCATAATCAACTTTCATAGTATTTAACTTTAAGTTGTCGTTGTTGGTTTTGGTGTTGCTGTTGTTGCTATTGTTGCTGTTCTTAGCATTGTTAATTGCCTTTTTTGTTGAGCACTCGCACTTGCTGAACACTTGGCTCTAATCTCTAATCTCTGGGCAACACGAACTTTGCCACTTGGCAGCGCATTCTTTCTTGGCTATTCTGTTTTTCTGTTTCTTGTTTTTATGAAGGCCTGAAGAGCGCTGCTTAAGTATTTTAGTAGCAGCCACTCGACGCTTGCATTCTCTTCACTTGCAACAACAACAATGGCCACAACAACAACAACAACAATAATAATAAAAAAGCAGCCACTTTTGCGCCATTTGCGAGCGGATAGCAAAACGAACTCCACAAGTGGGGCAATTTTCCTTGACTAGACTCAACTCAACTTGACTCGACTCGAAAGAGCTCAGAACTCAGAGCCTAGAATCCAGTATTCCCAGTTTGCGACCCCCACATTGCATTGCGTTTGCTCCACTCTACCCACTTTCCACTTCCCACTCTCTGCTCTTTCGCCTCCATCTTATTGCCTTGTCTTGTCTGCCTGATGATGCACTTGTCCCGGCTAAGATTTTAATTGGCATTTTTTCTCATTTTGCTGCGCCGCGTCCCTTTAGGCGCTATTCAGTTTTGAGTTGGGGGGGTGAATGGGGTTCCAGCCCTTAACCCTTGCTGTCTACACACACACACACACAGACACATACAGCTCGCCAATTGCCATGGAGCGTGTCTAAGTTTTATTTGCTGGCCATGGCGAATGCATCTGTGCCTTCTACCCGCCTTCACCCAACACTCTTTAATTGAAACAAACACACAATTCACACATACCCCCCCACACACACATACACACACATTCAACACATGTGGAACCAATCGCATTTCGCATCGCACCAGTTGAGTGAATCTTTGAACTGCCTCTTAAGCGGCAGGAGAAGGGAGCTGGAATAGAGTGGCTTGACTGTTGAGTAAAACTATTTGTTTATAAGTTTTCGATCTTGAAACTGAAACTGAAGCATGATAATATTACAACTATACTACAAATATGCTGTATGCTGACTATTGTTGCAAAACAAATACACTATAAACAAGTTTGAAAGATTGCGCCGAATAGTACATATGCAATGAACATGCATATTCCAAAAATATTGCCATAAGTAGGTCAAATAGATTGCCTATATCATCATCCAAATTGGTTTGAGTTCATACAAACTTTATACACAACTAAAAATTCGTTTCACAATTTCATATATACAACATATATTCATATATTCAACATCTACCCGCCCTTATTGAAAGACCCTGTAGAATAATTTCGTCTTGCTTAGAAATCTTTCGGTTGAAGTCCAGTTACAATAGTAACTAACAAATGCTTACCACAATCGAAATGGGCAAATGCATTAATTATCTCAGTGGGGAAATGCGTAGATTACCCCTTCTACGTGACTGCGTCTACCTCACCCCCACCCAGCGTATTAGGTCCTGATGCTCAGGTGTTTCGTAGTTTGGCTACTCACCGCATCCGTGTTATTTCCTGCAGTCGTTTGCCGATGCAAGATTTCACTTAACCGTAACCTGTGCCACACATTGCAACACTCACGACGTGCCACACACACACACACACACTTGCACACATACTCACTCACTTGACGAGTAGTTGTAGTAAAAAGTGAAAGAGCAAAAAGTTTAGTGCAAAAATTGCACTTAAAGTTCGTTGGGTTCGCTGAGTCGTTCGGTGAGTCGGTGAAGCGGAAAGGTGGTTTGAAACAATTGGTAGTTGAGCAAAAGAGGTGTGGCAAAGGGGAACGAAGGGGGACGAAACACAAGGGAGTAGATGAAGCCAAGAGCAATCACGTTAACCAACTTTGACACAAAGCTCGGGCTAAAACGCTTCATGCCCCTCGAAGGGCCTCAGTTGAAGTTTGGGCAAGTAGGGTAGGGCATTATTGGGGACCGGGTGGGGCGGTGTGTGGGGGTGTGGTGTTGGCGTTGGCGTTGTGTAGGGGTGCATAACAATGGCCGACGAGAGCGATGCAGACGTGGTAAAGAAGACAAAGTCACACGGCAAGCAAGGAATCTAATTAACAATTTTCCATTGAGTGCGCAAATTACGACGAACAACCCAAACGGTGGAGCAGATGAAGAGCAGAAGCGTTGGGCGGGAGAAGTGGAGAGGGGCAACTGAAGGGTGCCCCCAGCTTAAACTGTGGAGTTGCGTGCAGTTTGCAATTAGGAAACAAGCATCCACAATGACGTCAGACAACCAATTTAATACATAGTGATTGTATTTTATTATACCCGAAACTCATTGAAAATGCCTAAAAAGGGTATGATGGTTTTTTTTATAAGACTATAAGAGCCCTAGGCAGTACAAATTGTCGATAACTCATCCTCTTTTCGATATACACATGCGACCGATAACAAGAAAATCTTTCCGCTTTCATAACTATAGACGAAATAATGCAAATCTTTGGAATCTTTATTGTTATCGATTAATTAACACCGGAGTTATGAAACATAGAAGTTATACGCGTACACGCCCACATTTGCTTGCTAGCTGGGCTGGCTGTACGCATTTGACTCGAACCTTCTCATTTGTTTTTGTTCTTCAAAGGCAATTCAGAACATCAAAGCAGATGTTCAGTAAAAGCTGAATGAGCTTACCTAAATAAATATGTATATTTGTTCATGTTCATTTAGTATGGCAAGAGTAGAATGATCATAAATATATATATATATATATACTTTCAGCGATATAAGATACGTAGTTGCTTAACCCAAATTCAAGTGGGAGCTGAGATCGATTGTTTAACACAAAGCTAAAAATTTGATTGATTATTGAAAAACAACGTTCAGTTTTAGTGTTAATGCTAAGAAACATGATATCTAAGAGATATATCTATATATATCTATTATATATAAATAACTTTTCTTCTGAGTTTCCGGCCACATTGTTGGCATTGGGTATCTATTATATAATTCAATTATCCGTTAGAAAATTAAAAAAAAAAATCGTTTGTCCACACGAATAATTGAAAGGTTTTGAATAAATTGTATAAAGTTGCCTCATGTATTGTATTCGGAATTGGTCCGAATGGAACTAGAAACCGATTTTGGGTGACATTCTGTATAAAATTTGCTTATTTTTTGGCAGCTATGTTATAAGCAAATACATAAAAGAACACAATTTTAAAACTTCCGAAAAAGATTTTAATTAGCCTTTATTTAACCCTGAATTATTAAAACCCCATTGAACATACGGAAACACTCTATATATGGTACAAAATATTTATAAATAATATAAAATAATATGAAATTGAGTTTTTTCTTTAAATTTTGTAATTATTTTTTCTTTTACTTGACTTTTTGCCGTTTATATTGTGCTTAAGTGTTATTTATAGCATATAATACACACAAACATATTCTATAGCTCTGCCTTTCGTTTCGTTTTCCCCCCTCATCTTGTCTCTCCCTGCTTGTTTGGTGTTTTCGTTTTTTTGATTTCTCAAGCAAATAATTTAATTTAATTTCTAATTAGTACAAAAAAAGGCTACTCGCATAAAGCAAAACAACAACAACATATGTAAATGGCACACTGAGAGAGAGTGAGATGGCCAAAGTGACACCCACACACACACACACACTAACATACACACGCACACGATGCACAAAAACGCAGCCACTTTGACGCTAATGCAAATTGCGAATGCTTCCCCGAAACGAATATGTTGACTGTGACTGCGCTGTCGCTGTCGCTGCTGTCGTCGCTGTCGACGCTGCTGGCGACGCAGCCAACAACTCAGCCACTTTATTAGCGTATTTTGCCATGCAGCTGTTTATGCGCCACACACACACACACACACATGAGCATACAGGGTGCCTCATACACACATGAGCCACGAATTAGTCATTTTGTTGGTTACTTGATGCATGTCTCTTCTAAGCCCTCCCTTCTCCCCTCCCATCCTCCACTCACTCACGCAGTCAACACTGACAATAAACACACACACACACACACAGGCAGGCAGACTATGTGAAGCCGGAACAAAAATGGCGCCCAGCATCCAGTATCCAAAAGGCGCTCGCTTGAGCGCTGTGGCAGCGAAGCATTCAACGTTGGGCGACATTTTTTATGCGCTTTTGAGCAAATTAGATTTCCTAATTAAATTTTCTAGTGAAATGCGCATAAATTTCATAAAATTCACTTCGTTCACAATTTTCTCTACCCGCTCTCTCTCTTTCTCCCGCTCTTTTTCAGTGTTGTCGCCTTTCGTTTGCTGCGACATTTTTCGCTCTGGAATTTCCGTGTCGTCGTCTGCTTAAAGTAATTAACTAAGAAAATTTTAATTGCTAATATGTTGTGATGCATGTGCGTGTGTGTGTGTGTGCCTGTGTGTGTTTGTGTGTGAGTGTTAGTATGCATGTTGGCATGTGCTCTCTTTGTGTGTGTGTGTGGCACCCTCGACTTTTATGTTGGCAAAACTTTCAATAATCAAGCTGTATGCGTGTGTGTGCGTGTGTGTGTGTGAGTGGTGTGTGTGTGTGTGTGTGAGCTCATTAAAAGAGCGCTGCTGTGTACAAGTGTAGACTAACAAAAAACAAAAATTAATGTTGCCTACTTTTGTGCGCACAGAATTAACTAATTTCGCTCACATTTTGCTCATCATCATAATTGTATAATTAGATTTACACATACACACACACACACACACACACATATAGTAGACACAACACATCATAAACATAGAGCTGATTAGCGTCAAGCAGCCTTATATATAATACTACTTGAACACTAATTGAATTTAATAAGAACACAGAAAAACTTAATTCACAAAAAATCCTTGGCAAAAAGTTGAAGTTGGAATAGAAATTGCTAATGGAACTATACAAATTAGGTAACAAGATATTTTTAGCACTAAAATAAATATAAATTGAATTGAAACGAGCGCACATAATTGAACATATACAATATATATATATTCGTGTACCTTTAATACAGACATTGTCTTTGGGTATTTTTGTTTTTTAGTAAATTGCCTTTGCCGCGTTTCGCTTGTAACTCAAGACGCCAAAGATCGCATTCATTACACGATTTCACTCGCTACGCACACACACACACACACACACACACACATAAGATGCGACTCTGTTTTATTTTCACGCATATTTAGTGGAAAATACGCATCGATTTGGCCCCCTAACAAAACACGCGAGAGTTAATATGGGAAAAGCAACAACAATAGAGATGAGAAGGATACACGTCAGCGCTTCACTTGAACAACTCGACAGCAACAACAACTATGTGCTTCTACTTAATTTTTGATATCGGATTTCAATGCGAATTGGTTTAGCTCTAAACTCCGCGTCTGATGAGTCTGCAGCATGTCTTCTGCTGCTGCTGCTGCTGCTGCTTTGTTTCATGTTGTTGTTTTTGTAGTACTTTCCCAAAAAACACAAACTGTGAAACTGCGGCTGACAACAAGACGTCGACGACTCTGCCCCCCTCTCTCTTTCTCTCTGTTTGCTCCGCCGAGATCGCGAATTCGCATTTGGCTGTGTTTGTTATTTGTTTTCCGGGTGCTTCAGTGTCGATCGATTTGCCTATTGAAAGGCAACTTTAAATTTGCCGGCTTGAGCCAAGTGGCGATTAAGCATTCACTGATCAAGCTTCGATCCACCACCACCTGCTCCTCCTCCTCCTCCATCTGATATTCGATGTTAGTCTCTGTCAACGTTGTCTCATCCTAGTACTCAAACCACTCGTCAGCCGCTTTCACTTTTCCCCATTCGAGCGGGTCAAGATAATGTCAAGTGGTGTTTTCCTTGAAAGAAAAGGAAGTTGTGGAAACTAGATACAATTATTAAATATTTAAAATAACAGACAACCTCAGACCATTCAGTGGAAAGAACAACAGAAGCGAAACAAAAAACCAAAAAACCAAAAAATAAGCAACTAAAAATATATATAACACAAGAACCACTTAAAGTCGCGCTTCAACGCCGCCGACTACGACTTGTCTGTCATGTGGATTTGGGAGGTAGGGGAATATAGGGGAGATAGACTGGTTATGTTTTACATTGTGTGTGTAGTGTGTAAGTGTAGGTCATGGTAGCCAAGCAGTGTTGAAAATGTGCTGTGAACCAATTTTAATAACGAACTACCACACATAAAGAGAGAAAGAGGAATAGAGATGAACTGATGAACAGATGAAAACTGCTCGTTGACAGTTGATTAAAACTAAATACAACTAAAACTTAACAACATTGTATAAATTTGTTGTACTATCAACACATTGAAGCCAAATTCATTATCAAAGTTTAATGGCCATAATTGAAAGCTGACAATGATTTAAGTAAAGGCCAAGTGTTTGGTGAGGCAACTAAGTTTAACGCACAATCGAAAATTAAGTTGGCATTGCTATATTTTGTTAATCATCGCAGAGATTGAAGTAGCGTAGAGGAATTGGTTTGTATGACTTTATTTGATTCAGAATACAAATGAAAATAAGCTATAACTCTGCTGGTTTCCGATATGCACATGCTATCGATAACAATAACATATTTGTGAAAGTTTTTATCAGAAGACATCCATAAGTACTAGCTTCTGTCATATTATTCAGTCATAATATTATTTGAAACTTAATGAAGTTCAATTGATATATTTGAATACATTCTTTTTGTATTTTCGCAGGCTCATTGGCTGGCAAGGACTTTGGCATGGATGGCTTGAATGGTTTTGTTGGTGTTGGCTCTGGTCTTGGTGTTGGTATTGGTATTGGCCCCAATAGCAAGAAGAAGAAAAAGAAGCGTCGCCACAGCCGCACAATATTCACAAGCTATCAGCTGGAGAAACTGGAGGAGGCCTTCAAGGAGGCGCATTATCCCGATGTCTATGCCCGCGAGATGCTGTCCCTGAAAACGGAACTGCCCGAGGATCGCATACAGGTGAGTCACACAATGAACCTACATATATATGTATGTATGTATGTATGTTTGTATGATTTACTTCAATGAGTGTTGAGTGTGGCGAGGTAATTTGATATGAGTTCCATTGTTATCTCTCTCTGGAGCAAAAAAAAACTGATTGCTCTGTGGATCTATTCTTAATGAATTAACGAACTAATTACATCCGCTGTGCAGTTGCTTCAGCTACCTCTTCCGCTCCTTCTTCTTCGTCTTCTTCTTGTTGTTGTTCTGGAAGGTGTTACCTGTTGGCAAAACAAAAAAAACAACAACAACAACAAACTCCCGACCAGAAGATAGCTAAGGGAAGGCTTGAGGAATTTGCATTTCCTTTTTGTCTCATTGTCTTTGTTTGGATTTTTATGCGCTGATTTTTCACACCTTCATGCATTGTTATCATCATCATCATCATCATCATTACTATTATCATCGTCTTCAGCCCTAATCCTTCTTGCATTCCCAATGAGCCATCCACATCTCAAGTGCAGCTCAAACAGCTCAAACAGCTCACAAACATTGCTGCGTGCGTAGAAGAACTCTTGCTCTCTCTCTTTCTCTCTCTCTCTCACTCATTGTTCCTTGGCTAAAGTTCTTCGTGGCCAAAGGGTCGAGCATTGGTCTGCCAGCCGCATCGGCGGGGGGTAACGAGAGGTAGAGGTAAAGGCATTGCGGTGGGGCTACAGTGAAATAAAAAATCAGCCACGTTTGCGAATTTATAATTAAGCATTTTAATGGCCGTTATTGTTCTAGCCAAATGTCAGTGACGGCAGTGCGAGCGAGATAGTCGAAACAAATGAGCAAGAGTGAGAGTGTATAATTGTAAGTGCGTGTATCTGTGTGTGTGTGAGTGTGTGTGTGTGCTTTTATCAAGTGAACTTGAACAACGCCAAATTGCCACCCTTAAAAAGCTTACTAAAAATTCCATAGGCTCTCTCTCTCTCTCTCGCTCTCTCTGTACTGTCTCGCTCGCTCGAGCAATGTGTTTGATTAGCAAAAGAAATTATCGAAAAACGTTGAAAAGCAAAAAGAGGCAAAAAAATGTTGTGTGGTTATGGCGCAGTTGCCAAAGCCACACCTCGCCGCCCAACCTTGCCAATCTCGCCAAGCAAATTTGCCCTTTTACCCGCATTAAGTGCGCCACTCACTCGACCATGACGAGGACAAGGAGGGATGATAGGGGGAGTGGGGGGGGGGGGGTACAACCGAAGGAGCTAGGAACCATGGGCTCGCCCATTCGGAGATGCTAATGCCTGGGAGCTTGGCTCAAGTGCCCAGGCACTTAGCTCAAAACTCAGCTAACGACTTGACTTGGGGCACAGCAGCGAGTGGCGAGTGGCAAGTGGCGTGTGGAGGTTGCAACTACGGCTGAGATTGCGGCAGCCAAGCAGATAATTTCTTTGTTCGCGTTGGAATTTCGCATACAAAATGAAAGAAATCAATATCTAACAAATTT
Source organism: Scaptomyza tumidula (assembly GCA_035044465.1). Classification (NCBI taxonomy): domain Eukaryota; kingdom Metazoa; phylum Arthropoda; class Insecta; order Diptera; family Drosophilidae; genus Scaptomyza; species Scaptomyza tumidula. Next base: position 1,297,131 of record JAWNNW010000220.1, on the reverse strand, counting down.
AAGCATTTATCTCACACTTTATAACGAATATTTATGACCAGAAATAAATGAATTTATCTTTTTGTTTGTTAAACGTTTTAAGTTGAACTTAAATGATTAAAGGCGAATGGTCAAACTGACCATTTTAAAGCGTCTATAAGTAACACGATTCCACACAAAAATATATATAACATTACCTTCATAATGAATCTCAGTTGCAAATGTTAATAGCTGAGGAAATATGCATGTGAAACCTCTCCTAATCGGTTATTGAATTTCCGTTTGCCTTGATATTGCAGTTGGTTATCATAATTATGCCTGGCATATCAATGCACACACACACACACTCACACACACACACTCGAACTGCAGAGCACTGCGACTTAGAATTTCGTATTTAGTTTGCGATGTTGTAAACGTTATTAACTTACTAACCAAACAGCAGCACCAAATCCTTTGTGGCAATGCCATACCACATCGCACCTGATCATAGTCCGACCGCCCTACTCCAACCCTCCCTGAACTTGCAGCCCACAAAGCACCTACACACACACACACTCTTGCCCCCCTTCACTACTACCCCTTGTTCATATCCTTTGCTAATACTCATTTACTTAGCCCATAGTTTCAACGACAGCAACTTCTCCAGTTGGAAATTGAATTTCGAGTGTGTAAAATTTTCCAATTATAGACTTTGCAGTAGCATACACACGCACCAGCAATATATATATATATACATACATATGTATATATATATAAATATATATATGCAGAAATGGGCACTTGGGAAAAGCTTGCTTGGGGCATATGAAGCGTTGCTAAAAGCGAGTCCAATTAGTAGCATTACAACTTACACTTCAATTCTGGTCCCAGAGACGACCAAATGCCTTTCTCTCTCGCTCTCGCTGTCGTTCTCTTTCTCACACACTTTAACGCACGCACTTGCCTGCTCACTCACTTACTTGGCAATAACGGCAATAGTCATCATCAGCAACAAAAACAACTGGGGCAATGGTGCCAAAGTACGGCCATTTTGTGTATAACTGTTGTTAGAAGATATTCGGGGGTGAAGTGCTCAAGTTGTGGACCCAAAGGTGGCCCACGGGGGGTTGGGGGGGGGGGGGGATTGGGGATGGAATGGAGAGTGTTTCAAACAGTGATGGTTATGGGCAAGAAGCTGCTTGGCTTGGCTTGGCTTGGCTTGGCGTAAATTTGCATTTAACGTTGTTTGCGGTGCCCGCAAATAGTCAACGACTGTCTCTCTCTCTCTCTCACGAATGTTTGTATGTGTGTGTAGAGTGTTGCTTACAGGCATGTGGGTGTTGTCTACACACATATACTATCACACACATAGTGGCAGCTCAACAGTTAGACAACCACAAAATACTCTCAAGACCAAACGACCGCAACGCAGCAGCAGCAGAGCAGACTACGACCCCACACATACAGCAAACTGCCTGCAAATGTCATGCAAAATAACGGCACTATTTGTATGTGTGTGTGTGTATGGTTGTGTGAGTGTTGAGTTGTGCAAAAAAGCTTTAGAAATTGACTTGATAGCAACGCAAGGCGCTCCCAAAAAAACTAAAAAACACACACACACATGCAGGAGGGCAGGCAGCTTAGAAAGCACTTCGACACACACACACACACACAGAGAGAGACACATTCGCATGCATAGAAACGTTTGCTTGCCTGTCGCATGCGTTGCATATTTTCAGGCACTTAAGCTATTTGCCTTAAATGTACACAACAACATGCACAACAAAACACACACACACACACATACACACAGACAGTCAGACAGACACTGAGTTATCACGTGCAGATGCAGCCAACAGCAAACAAAAACTCAATTTACGCCCAACATGATGCCGTCCACAATTTTACAGTTGAACCCAAAAAAAGCACTCGGTATTGATTTTAATTGAAAAATTGTTAATTTTCCATGCCAGTAGCAGCAGAAGAAGCTTAAGGCAGCAGCCACGCCCCTACCCAACACACCCACACACACCCACACACACACACATACACACACACATGCACATACATATGGCGGCAGTCAGCAGCGCAGCTCTTCAACCTTTTGCCAAGTGAACTCTTTCTTGGTGTGAGTGTGCTGCCAATTTTTCAACTGTGTGCGTGTGTGTGTGTGTGTGTGTTAGTTAGTATATTGTTGTTGTTGCTTCTGTGTTCTTTGTCTGGGTAATTACACTTTTGTGTGTGAATAATTTTCAACCCTGCCAGCGCAGACCAAAAACTCGTATCGAAATTTTCGTTTTGCTTTGGATTTTGGTCCTTTGGATCCGGATTTGAATTTCAACTTTAATATTTTGCATTGGCTGGAATATTCACACACACACATACATATATGTAGCAGCTGTTTTACTGCAAGCACGAAATTTAGCCAGAATTTTGATTATGTGAACATAATACATAATAATACAAATGAATAAAAGATATTCAGTTTTAAGTTACATGAGAATATAATAACAAAATAATTATTAAAATTAAAATAATAAATCTACACTTTGAATGAGCAATGAGAATAAACAAGAGAACTACAAAACACATTTGCCACTTAGATATTCCTTTAAAGTCATGCAACATGTGGTATATACTATATATACAACCTTAATACCATTATTATTCGGTACTAATCTTCATTCATTTTCGATACATTTTGCAAGCCAAAACGAATTAGATAAACTTCGATCGATAGCTTATTCATTGAGTTTAGTGGAATAGTTGAATCGAACTTATTCGATTACTACTGTACTCGATAATGTGAATGTGAATTTGCATTCAGTTGGCAACGAATACTTAATAATATTTCGACTTTTAACTGTTGAGCTAAACATAAGCAGCTCTTGTACAGCTTTGAGATAGAGCTACAGCAGAAGGAGATGGGAGATGGAAGATTAAGCACATCTGGAATTGGCAGACTGATCTTCAAATTGGCATGGGAGCAAACAATTTGAATACCTTTTCAAGTGCCACATGCATGCATTCTTTCTTGGAGGCATTCTCAGGCATGTCCAGCCAGCCAGCTAGCCAGCCCGCCAGTCAAAGTCGTGTTGGCTTCTCTAAGCCTTTTTTGCCTCGCAACTAATTTCAATGCGGTACGAAAGCAACACAGCCTACAAGTTCTACGAAACTAATTTACTCAAGTGCCGAAGCATCGTGGGGCAGAATACGATCGGCAAACAGCAACAACAGCAACAACAATAACAACGATGATGCACTTCACAATGGCTGAATGAAGCTTTAGTTGGTTTCTTGGAGAAATGAATAAAAAAATGAAAATGGAAAGAATTGAAATGTGCAATCGTCATTGGAGTCTGTTTTTTGGAGTAGCTGCGACCCGATTGGCAGCCTCGAAAAACGCTAGCGTTGGCCCTGGGAACCGAACCAAAGCAAACCAAATCGAGCCGAACCGCAACTGCAGCCAAGCCAACTGGTTTTGGGGCATAGCATTGGAATCGGAATCGGGTTGGTAACCAGCCCGCCAGCCAGACTTGTGGCAGACATGTCGACTCGCTGATGCTGCCACTTGACGCAATGCCGTCTGCTGCAATCGGCCGCCGGCGATCATGTTACTCCCTCTCTCTCTCGCTCTTTGACTCTCTTTTTCCTTTCGTTGTGTCTTCTTCTTATTCTCTTAGTCAATCAGCTTGTCAAAGCTTTTGGGCATTTTCTCATGCATATTTGCCCTATGGATCTTCTGATTCTAAATGATCATAATCACCAAGATGATGATGATGATCGACGAACTTCTTCATTTAGTTACTTGTGGTTCGGTTCGGTACGAGTCGAGTACCAATTCGTTTAAAATGGTATCAGTTCTAAGAAAAATATTATTTTTTTATAATTTCTCGAGTGCGTTAATCTGTTGAAGAGTTGCTTGAGTGAGTGGCTCCGACCCTGGGTCCCTCTGCAGTCGATCGTTTCTCCTCTCAACTCGTCTCGTCTCCTCTCAACTCGTCTCGTCTCGTCTTCGGTTCAGTTGTGCATAATCACGACACCGACGCGGACCTCACACCCTTTGTTTTTGTGAGTGAAAACAGACGGGAGAGCTTCGGTTCCTCGTTGCAGAGGTGTAGAAGTAGAAGAATACTTCCCCCCACCCCCCCTCTCGATGGTTGTTGTTGTTGTTGTGTGGTGTTGACGTGCCCCGCCGAACCAAACTGAAACGTCAATTTCAAGCGTTTTTCCTGGTAATAATTAGTAGCTGAGGTGGGCATTTAAATACTTGGCGGTTGCCATCATCATCTTCGTCTTCCATTTTTATTTTCATTTTCAGTTTTTTCTTTCTTTCATTCGTTCGTCGTTTTTGTGTATATTCTGCGTATTCTTGTATAAAAATACGCTTACAGCAGCCAAATAATGCATATAATTGCATTTTTAAGTAGTTGCCAGCCGCTGTTGCTGCTGCTGCTGCCAGTCGTATTGTGTTACCTACGCATCCCTTTCTCTCTTTCCCTCTTTCTTTCTTTCTTTCTTTGTGTGAATATGTCAACCCTGCGTGTTAATAGACCCTGCTGCATCTCATATTGGGGGCTTGTGGCAGGCAGTGTAATGCTATAAGTGGTTTTTAATATTCTATACTTGAAATTCCTGGAAATAATGCAACGGAAATGCGCAGCAAGTGGGTGGCTCGGACTTCCAATTGAAATGCATCTCGTACTAAAACTGGAAATATATATATACTTAACTTAAGGTTGTACAACAGTGCAACCAATTAATCGAAAAAAGAAACCTATATCATTAATATCTTTTTGTTAATAACATTCAGATATTTAATACCAGATACCATGAGTAATAAGTCCAAAGGGGTATAAAAAGTATTTAACGGCATGATTAAAAGCATCTTTGACCAAGTAGTATATATACGCTTGATACGCCACCAATTTGACAATCTTTCCAGTATACATGTTGATTTCGTTTAATCGAAAGCTTCAATCTTTTCAAGAATGAAAACAGAAACTCGACAAACTTATTGAATTCGAATCTGAAATCAAAATGGAGCTTGGTCTGCTAGTTGGTTTATTTTTAATTTCATTATTCTATTTTATATTCTAAGGCTTTAAGTTAAGCAAACTAATAGCCTTCAAAGCTGTAAATGTAGAAAATTCTTTAAGCCTTAGTAAATTATTACTCCTTTATTATGACCTTTAATTTGTACCAAAAAAGAAAAGAAAGGTTTTTCGATTTTAGATCAGACTTACCCAAAGATCGGTCATGCTAGGGCTATTTTGACTATAGATTCCGGTTTCAACACATTGAAAATTGTTGACTAAGTACATCCTGGTTTGTTCTTTTATATACTATGTTAAAAATGTGTTCTATATACATAACATAAAGGTAACATAATAATACTAAATATGACAATTGGATGAACGATCAATATTTGCATATGTAACAAAACAAAACAGCAAAAAGAAACTGCTGCATGTTAAGCTCGTTAAGCATTACTAATACCCTATAATAACCAATAACAGTAACAAGAACAACAACAGAAACAACAACAAACATGAAGCAGTGGGTTGGGTGTTGTTCTGGTTGTTGGTCTGGGAAACACATGTAAAAGTCAATGGCAACAATGTGTGACACTGTGGTTTGACTAAGCAGCAGGGTTGGGTTTGGGTTTGGGCTTAGTATTTTTTGGATGGGGCGAGTGGGCGAGGGGGTGGGTGGTGTAGTGGTTTGTTTTTGAGTATCAGTCAGCTTAAGGGTTGCAATTGCTTGGGCAAGTGTGTGTTCTTCATATGCCGGTGGCTGATGAGGCCGCTAATGCTCAATACGAGCAATATTCTAAACGATGTTGACGATGATGATGATGATAACAATGATGATGATGATGACACGTGTAAGTGCAGAAACATTGTCGCAATTATCCGACAGTTAGCGGCGACAACGACGCACCCAAAAATTTTGAGACGAGGCGAGGGGTGGGTTGTCCGGCTGTTTGTTGCTGGTTATTATTATTTATTTGCTGCGTTTTGTTTGTTGTTTATTTGAAGAAGAAGAAGAAGGGAAATGCCATACGCATTCGCATTTGCCACCCACAGCGCGAAAACGTGACCTTCGCCTCGTTTTGATGCTGATGAGTCGCTGCCATCTAGCCAGCCAGCCTCAAAGATAATGATTTTTGCGCAGTAACCAAAAAAAAATAAGAGAAAAATGAAAAAAGAAGATGGATAAGTACCCAAGGAATCCAGCACATAGTAAAACCAACGCCAGAGGCGCTCGGCACGCACGCCTTCCCCTTACCCTCCCTTTCAGTGTTGCTGTTGCCTTTCCAGGTTGTACATTGTTCATTGTTCATTGTTGTTGTAGACTTATTAGCGCAAAATGAGCACAGTGCGCACACTCATTTAGATCTCATCAACCGAAATACAACAACAACAACAAAATTATCATCTCGAAATATTTTGCTTTGGTTTTTTTCTTCTTCTTCTTTGTCAGTTGTTGCTACTTTTTTTGGTGCTTTGAAGTGGGAAAGTAGCTTGTTAAACACTTAACGATTCAGCTGATGGGCACAAATGGATTTTTGTAAAGGCCAAAAAAAACAGCTTTGCGAGGTGTTGACGATGGAAGGGGAAGGGTGGTGGGAGATGGCGTCATTGGCCATTGAAGTGAATTACTTTGGGCAACGCATAAAGCCATCCGAATGGCTATCAATTAGTAGTTAGAGCAAAATTGCAGCAATCGAACGATAATTAGGCGCGCAAATCGATTGATTTGATGACCGATAACAAAGCACATTCGGCAGAAGTTTGCTACCAATCAACGATGACTGCTTTCGATAAATGTAAAACTCTAAAAACTAATCGTTTATCGAGCTTAACTCACCTAACCTCAATAGGTTTAGTATCAATTCTTAATTTATTCTATTGCTTGGTCAACAAATCGCTTAACTTCCATATAAGACTCTCCAATTGACTCATCCATAACTACTAAATAATTTTAGTGAAAAATAATTGAAACACCTTTTTGGCTGTTGTTGTTGTTTTCGTTGTGTTGCACATTGAAAGCAAATCAAAACTCATCAAACAATTAGAGCAATCGCTAACAAGCTGCTCTCCAAACATGTGCAAAGTGCTGTCATCATCAACAACATCACCAACAACATCAACAACATCCACATCATCATTGTCATTGTCATATGTAGCTGTGTGATTTGATCGAATCATTTTTGGAACCGGGGCAATCGATTGCGCTGCGCCGCCCGATTGAATGAGGCCTATTATCGAATTTTGAAAAGCGTAATTATCGCATGACAAATCAAACGTTCGATGCATTCATTATTCACTTTATTTACTCAATAAATATTATCGTTAAATCGCTGACTGATCTCTTGGGAAATTCAAGCAACTTAAAACCCATTCGAAACCCCAAAATCAAATCCACAACACACACACGAACAAATTGTTGTTATTATAACACTTTTGATTGGGGGCCCCTGGTGAATGTGAGAAGTTTGATGGGCAAAGTGTTTGGACACCGAAAATTAGTCATTCGAAATTTGGTTTTGGTTTTGGAAGCCACCTAGCTGAATAGATTTCCTGTACCGCCGACCAATTAACCAATTGAAATGTGGTTCGAGCTCAATCAATGCAGCTTGCTCTTCATCCCACATCATCCAAGCAAGTTATCTCAATTTAAGACTCTTACAATTAGTCAAAGACCCCAGCTAAACAGGCGGAACTCTTGTTAGAAAACTTCATTTGAATACGTTTCGTCAGGCAAACGAACTTAAAGCCATAATTATGTTTGTTGGTTAAGCTCGTCAACTGGTTGTTGGCTTAACTATACTAACTAATACTACTACTACTACTACTACTACTAGTACTACTACTACTACTACTACTACTACTACTAATACTACTACTACTACTACTACTACTACTAACTAATATTTAAATATTAAATTATAATATAGAACTTTGGTTACTTTCTTTAAGTTAGTTCATAAAGTTGACTAAGCTAACTAAAAGACACCTTCCCCCAATCTTATTCCACTCTTCTCACACACATCGCATGCATTCTAGTTAAGGGGATCTGCGCTACTTCGAACTTATATCTAGTATCTAAATGCCTGGTACGTTTCCATATATACTATATGTGTGCCTGGTACGTTGGACCCTCAGGTAGGAGAGATGCGTTCGTTGTCAGCTCTCTCAAGTGGCTGCTGTTTCAATTGTCGCCTCACCAGAGTTGAGCCTTCCTCATTGCTTTGCGATCTTTGCTTGCTTTAAAGCGATTTGCTTTGGAAATTAAGTATAACTCATTATCGCAATCAAGAAATCCCTTTTTTATTTCAACCTCTCTCTCTCTTGCTCGCTCTCTCGTTGCTGGTGTCTCGCTTCTGCTTTTTCATTGTGCCACACTTGACAACAGCAACAGCAACAACAACAACAAGAAGCAACATTTTGTTTGCCTTGCACTGCGTCGGGATTTTTCGCTTAGCCCGCTGTTGTTGTTGTTGTTGTTGCCTGTGTTGCACACCAATTTTCTACTCAAAACTTATGACAGCCAATTCGAGAGAACGAACGAAAATTATACAGACACTCGGCGGCTGCTCACCGTGAATGGAGGGAGGGGGGAGGGAGTTAAAGGAGGGAGTCTACTTTGTATGTAGCTGCTGTAAGCTGCAACAGTCTGATGATGGGATGGAAGGCAAGCGGTGATAGGGAGGGGTGAGGTCGGTTGCATGACTAAACAGTTTTTTGCTTTTTCTCTCGCCTTCATATGCATTTTGCTTGTTGCTGTTGCTGTTGTTGTTTCATCTACAAATCCAACCAACTCCAACTTCAGTTCCAGTTCCACATATATATATATATAGTATATATCAAATTCATATATATATTTTCAGTCTCTCGTCTCGTCTCGTCACTCGTTTGGGCCGCCCGGGTGCCGCTTGTTGAAATCAACATCAAACCTTTAATTTGATGATTCTGCAAATAATTCGTCGGTTTCGGAGTCGTTGACGTTTTGGGCTTCTAACCCTCCTCGTCCCAAAAGCACGCCCCCTGCCGGCCAAAGAGGCGAACCACACTAAATCTCTGACTTTATATAGATTATACGAATGTATATGTATACACATATATATATATATGTATGCGGATGAGTCGCAGCTTGTTGACTTTTCCAGTTGCCTTTGCTGCTGTTGCTGCAGTCGAGGCGTGAAAATATAATAACACCTTTTTTAATTATATTTTGAAAACCCCTTCGTTTAACTGCCCCCCCTCTCTACCCCTTACTGTAATGCCACCTAAACCACCTGTCGTAAGCTCTGTCAGCTGTTGCAAATTACAAACGAAAAACACACAAAAAAAAGTGAAAGGTTTGTGCAAATTAACCAACATTTGAAATAGTCGCTAAATTAGACTTATCATCGGGGGGCAATTCATGATCGCATTCACAATTGTTAGCACTACTCGCTGTTATGTGTGTATATTGTGACTCAGTGTGCGCTGTCGAGAGTCACTGAACCACTAAACCACTAAGCCACTGTACAGCCAGCCACCCGCAAGCCACAAAAATCTCGATTGTTGCCTTCATTTTTTTTTTTGTTTGTTTATTTATTTTGTTTTACTCGCAATTCATTCATTTGTTTTAGGTTGGCTCATTAGAGGAGCGACGGGAGAGGGGGAAGGGCGTCTTTGTCAATCGATCGATTTGGCTCTTGAGTGTGTGTTGCCACCACAAGTTGAATGCACTGTTGATGGAGTCCAACTTACGAATATGGTGCTCGATTGTGTAACCATTTATAGCGTTTCTCTATTTTTAAAACATTTATTCATAATTAATTGGCATAGGATTGGACCGAAAAGCGCTCACAAAAGAAGCAAGAGACTAACTCAATGCAGTCATATTTGAAATTTTACTTGATTTGAGCAGAAGTTTATTGAGCATATCGGAAAAACATTTGTGGCTTATGATTAAAAAGAGGCTAAAAAATAATTTAAAACACATTACAGTCGAGTGTACTTTAATGAACAATTCTTATATGCTTAAAACGTATCTAAACAAGATTTACTTAACGTTCTCAATAAGTCGCTTATGATACAACGAAGAGTATTGCAGATGAAGAAATAAGTTGGCGTTCCGAAAGAGTTAAATGTTTAACGCTCTCAAAACAAAGTTTATCAAATATTATTGAGGATTTATTAAAGCAAAAGAAGCAATATATTGTTTATTAGGAAATAAGCCCAAAAGAAATCTAAGAAACCATTAAAGACTTCGCTTAAAGTGGTGAAAAAAGAGGAGACAAAACGTTAGAAAAAAGACATGAAAGAATGTGTATGGTAAATAATAAATATATTAGTAAATAAGCTGGTATATCCTCAAGGATAAGTTGTATTGGATAACTAGGAGGGCAAGTTTTGTTTTGGCAAATAAATAAACAGACCTTCGTTGTTAGTTATCGTATCGTTAGCATATTGCAAAAACTGACTAAAACTTTAAGCATTAAATCCAACTGTCAGCTGGCAGTCGACTGAAAACAACAACAAAAAAAAAATCATCATCATCAACACTATCATTGTTATTATTATTATTGTTATTGTACTTATTAACATCATTAGCGGACTGAACGAACATTCAGCAGTTTTTGTAGGCTAGTTCTTTAGCCATTTTTGTGTGCTGAGTTAGACGACAGCTAACGAATTTCCTTCCGCCTTGTCCAGCGACACAAAACTGTTGTCCATTTGTTAGAAAAACAATAACACAGCAAAAAAATGAAATGAAATGAAAAATGCTGTTGCGAAAGGGTTGCTCTACCTGCGGATGCGAGTAGCAATAGCGATATGCTACGCTGTGTTGTGCCTGCCACAAGCTGGAAAATTAGGCGCGGCAACGTGTTTTGGGGTTAACTGCTTTTGCTATTGTTGTTGTTGTTCCTGTTGTCTTTCGCATTGATTGATGAGAACGAGAAAGTGAATGAGAGAATGAGAACGGGAATCGGAACGAGAAAGAGCGATTTGAGACCGGTTGAAAAGTCTTTAAACTTGTGCAATTTTGCACGTTGTTCAACTAATCCACACTTTCATCTTTCTATATCTACGTATGTATGTGTTTGTGTGTGTGTGTGTGGGGGTATTTGTGTTTGTGTTTTGAGCATATTTTTCAATTATGGCCAAGCTGCGTTAAATCCATGGCTATAGCATTTCATACAGCTTCCCTATACAATTGACATTATAAATCGCATTTCACGCTAATTTGCAACAACAAGCGGCAGCCAGCCAGCCTCAAAGCCAAAGACACATTGTGGCAGGGGGGGTTAGCTTTTGAAACTGCTGATTAGTGAAAGCAAATGCGATTGGCGGGGGGTGTGTGGAGGGGGGTTAAATTGGAAAAAAACAGCCAACCAACAAAACAGACCGAAAATCCCCCAAACCAAAAAACCCAGCGAAAATGTATATATATTTTACAATTCTTGAGCGTGTCCCCAGGGAGCTTTTGCCGCTACCCCCTGCCTTTAGGGGTGGTTGGGTGGTTGTCACTTTAGAAGACCAAACAAAACACTCGACAACATTTTGACAAAATTAATTTTATAGATTAGAAAACATTCATTGCTTTCTCCACCACTGCTGATGTTGTTGTTGTTGTTTTGGGTGGTTGTCTCCTGCGCGAGGGAGGTGGGTGGGTGGGATGAGAGGCAATGAGCCTTGTCTACCTGTGACGCCCTTAATTGAAGAATTGTCAGCAAATTATGGTTTCATAATGGCAACACAGCATGCAGCAGCAGCAGCAGAAGTAAATCTCAAACCAGCAACCAGCAAAATGGAAGCCAGACCAAGCATAACTTTTGTGTGTGGAAGGAAGACGCGACAAGTTGTGCACTTTATCAACTGTTGCAATTCGAGGGCGTGGCGCCACGCGGCGTTCGTCTCTGACTGCGTTTGACACTTCAATTGGTTTTGTCGCGCCAAAAGAAAACATTTCACCAAACGAATCAGCGACACAAATAAGTATGTAAACGAAAAAAAAACCAAACACAATTGAGAATATTTTAGTCGTGCTCGACTTGAAGATGCTCTTAATCTAGCTTAATAAAATGTTCAAAGGTACCTTTATTAACTATAATATTGTATCCGGCTGAACTCAATAAGAACTTGTTTTAAAAAGATCTCGAATCTCGTTGAACACCTTTTGAAAAACACCTTCAAGGCTTTTCACAACGAGACTTCAAAGTTCAAAGCGACTTTTAATGATCCACTTCAATACCTAATCAACTTTAATCAAGCTCTTAAGCACCACCAAATTATCTTAAAGAAAAGCTCGAACAAACCCAAATCTTCTTCAGAGCTTTACAATTTGAATGGGATAATGCAAATACCCTTAAAAGAAAAACTTCAAAATTTTGGCAATGTGCAATTTACTTAAATAAGAAGAAGTTTTTTCAACAATTTTGTAAGCTGACATGGATTGTAGGCGTGGCACGGCGCCTGACACACACACACACAGAGGCACACACAAACACAGACACAAATCGGACAATTTGTATCCAGCGGTGAATATAATTGAAAAATGATTGGTTTACCATCAATGAAAATGATGATGACAACGCACTGACAACACTCATGTTGTTGTTACCTTGTTGTTGTTGTTGTTACTGTGAATCGCTGTCAATGACACGCACCTGCAGCTGTGACTTCAATTGTTGGGTCAATCGGCCATTCAGCAGCACTCAGCCAAAAGCTGATGAGAGCTGTTGATAAAACACACTTAATATTATCGGAAGAGAGACACAAAGACATTGATGAGCATTAAGTATTAATGTGCATATGTGCATATGTTTGCATAAATTCATTTCTTGACCGATTTAAGTCTGACTCGTTGTGATTTGTAATATTTAAATATGCTAAAGTGTGTTGATTGCTTGTTAAGGTATACAGAAAGAATCTATGGATTTTTCAGGGCATATGTATCTTTGTCTAGTATATAGTAATAAATTCAAAATTAACTTTCTTTGGCGCTGCATTACTTGATTGATTATTTGATTTAATGTGAACATTTCAGCAAGATTGATCAGAAATCCTTGAATATTTCGCTTTTAAGTATTGAAAAATATTTCACGTAGTTATCATAAGCCATATTTGGTGCGTAGTACTATATCGTTGGCAACTTTTGATAAGCAAACTTTCCTAAATTAAGCACCCTTCTAACACAAGAACAACTAGAGAGTGTATTTGCGTTAAGCTTATCCAGTGCTAAGCTTTGTTGGACACATGCTTTCACAGCTGGAGACACGCTGCCAATTGTCATTATGTAGTCGAACAAAAAACAAAAAAAGATACAGAGAAGGGAGGCAGAGTGTTGGTCGATCTGGTTTTTCTCTTGAGTAGTTATCAACAAATTGGCAAGTGCAGGGCCGTCGGCTGGCCGCGTGTTCACACAGCAGGTTGCAAGTACACCAAAACAAACCACACACACACAGAGACAGTTTGTAACTGTTAGCAAGCCACATCTACCACTCATCTGCCACCCCACCTTCCCTTCCCATTTGGATTTGTGAGAACTGTTGCAATTTGTTGATTTCACTGTTGTTTCTACTCGTACTTCGAATGAATCACGCACGCATCGCGCTAAAGGGTTGCTCATCAACTCATCAGCTCATCCGCTGTAGCATAACAAAGAGCAGTAGTAGAAAAGTACTACCCATGCTTTGTCTGTGCTTGGTCTTTAGTTTGTTTATGATTAACGTGCGCTAATTTCATTCATTTCCTACTTGCTTCCCACTTATCCCTTGGGATCGCGCACACTTATGCTTATTGGATTTACGTCGTTTTTCTCCATGATGGGTTAGGGATTGGGTTTGGGTTTAAGTTGCTTTTGCTTTTGCTATATATATATATATATAATTATTTGAATTTCACACGAGCCTCGACCACAAAATGTACCCCACATAAATTGAAGTTGACTTCGAGGTGTCAAAATACATACATACAGACAGAGAGAAAAGCAAATAACGACCGTCGTTCGACCTTCGGCATAGAAAAGAAAATTATTCGATTATTGCTTCTAAGTAATACCCGAAAACATGGTTGGAGCTGGCATTTTTGGGCATTTCGCTGGCGACGACGACCGTCAACTAATAATCTTATTAGAATTAATGAAGGAATTTCCAATTTCAACAGACAGGCGCCAAGCTGACTCCCACCACCCCTAAGTCATTGTGTAGGAGGGAGGGAGGGAAGGGTGGCAAAGGACTGGTGGTGTGGCAGTGAAAGCGATTTAATGTTAATAAGTTCTAAATGCCAATAATGCCAAGCAGCAGCAGCAGCAGCTGCCTGCTGCCCCTTTTGCGGTCCTAGGCAAAATAGAAATTCCTTAACGGACGTGCAGCAATTCCAAAAGCGAATCGAGAGTTGCCCAGCATCTCTGACACAGATTGTGAATTGGATGCGGCTACTAAGGCTACTACTGGGGCCACTCTCCCCAAATGAGTTAGTGCCTTGGCTAACACAATGTGCTGGCCAACTAGAACTAGGTTTTAGTACAATCAACACTTACGCTAAAATGGTTTAACATTACTGAAAACCAACATTAAAGTATTTTTGAGCCTAGAGTTGTAAATTTATGAATACATTTGTGTATGTATAAAAGTTAGTAACTTGACAAATTAGCTCAGTTGTTTAGTTCGGTTAATCAGCTTCTTTAGTTGTTTGAGTTATTTCAAAAGATCAAGACAAACAAGATGAACTACAATCTGGAATATGGTTCATTCGTTCAGTTTAGTCAGAAGATTGATTATATAAAAGATGATTAGATGCTAAATGAAATAGATATTGTTTATGTTAACATATTCTGCATATATGGATTTGTAAAATTCAGGTATGCAAATCTGATGTGATTAAAATTTCTTAATATTTTTTACAATTTGAATAACAAAAGCCAAGTTATAACTACAAAAAAACTTGTAGCTCATTGAAACTGAAATACAGCTTGAAAAGCTTGCATTCGGTAAACCCGCTGATTATTATTATTAATAAAGTAATAAAATCGCTGTTTATCATCAAAATAAGAATAACAACAATGTTTGTTTGTTCTAAAAGTCGTTCAAGTGGCATTTGGCGTAGCTAAATCAAAGTCTGTGAGAAGTGGTAATAATATACATTATGTCAAGGTCCAATGATCCAATCTCAGTTAACTAGTTTGAATTTGCTGTTGTTGTTGTTATTTCGTAATTGTTAATTGTTAATGCGTTTTGTAAATTAAATTACTTAACGAACTGAAGGCTCATTTTGCGCTGCTTGCTGGCTGAGTGATATTTAGTAACTCACCCCCCTCGTCCGTGCGTCCGTGCGTCCGTACTACCCCTCGTCGTTTAATTAGAAAATCGCAAGCAGTCATTAATCATGATGCATTTAAAATATCATTTCAATTGTAATTAATAGCTTCAAAAGCAAAAGGCAATTGCAACGCCGCTCAATGTCAACTAAAGGTCATTAATATCACACAGTCGTATCGAGTCGAGTTTATAGTTAGTCTATATTTAGAAGTAGTACAGTACAAGCATATACATACATATTTCATCAAACAAATTCGTTGGGTTTTCGAGTGCCTCGACATCAAAGTCAAGCCTTTTGTTCCGTTTGCGTAAATTAATACTCCAAACTACAACAAAACAACAAACAACACATTCAAAGTGAATAAAAAGTATGTTATGGCGTATGCGAATCGAAAACACCCTGTAACCAAACACATTACTGATTCCAATTGAGTTTTTCATCAATTGAAATAATGTACACTAACAATTAAAGCTGCGGAAGTTAACGGATATGTAAAACTTTCTTGCTTGAGCCCCAATATTTATCTTGTACTTGAATTAAGTTTATTTCATACAGGTTTTTAGTAATTCGTTCTGAAATCAGAATACAAATACTTCGTTTGAGGTAATTTTCGTTTAAGTCATTCGTTCTTCAATCAAAATACAAATACATCTTTTATTCAATTATCTTTTCTGGTAATTCAAACTTCATTTTAAAAAAGATTTTTTTCGCTCTGTGCAAGATTGTTTTTATGAAAAATGTATGCGAAACGGAACTTCATTTTTTTTTGCCATCTGTGCAGGGTATTAAAATACATTTTGCAATAAATGGGCCCAGACAATTTATGCATTCATGTTTTGTAATCGAAAAGCTTGAAAAAAAATTTGTGAAAAATGAAAACAAGAAACAGAAAAACAGAAAAACTGAAAAACAAAAAGCAAAAAGCTCGCGACCGTTAAACTCATATGAAAGTTAACATTGAAGTTTGCACTGCATTGTGTGTGTGTGTGCGTGTGTGTGAGGGGGAGGAGAAGGAGGAGCAAGCGCAATGGATGGGGGAGTATGTACTATATGAAAAAAAATGATGCCGCGAAATGCCTTGCCTGAATGTCAATTGAATATTGCATGTAAAGCGTAGCTCAGTAGGGGTTAGGGCTTAGGGTTGCGGGTGGGATGTAGGGTTTGGGAGGTACGCGTTGTCGTTATGAAATTTCCACACGCCTCAAATGGTTGACTGACTGACGGACAGATGGACGGACGGACGGACTGACTGACTTTACTGGCTGCCTGTCGAGTTGATGAAGTAAACCAATAAAAGCCGCATGCCATACAAACTGAAAGCCAGGCCAAATCCTCTGCAAACACATACAGAGCGAAAGACAGAGAAGAAGTGTGAGCGAGCGACAGAGATAGAGAGAGAGTAGAGACAGTGGCTGTCGTATGTAATCGAATGCATTGCGCTGCATATGTCACCTGAAAAGAACGCACTGAACTCAAACTGACATACCTTTCCCCCCCCCCCCCCCCTCCTCACTCCTGTTACCTGCCGCATGTTGCACGCTGCATGCAATTTACGCAATTTTGCAGCACGAGTGCGCAAATATTTGTACTTCAGACTCGTTCCCTTTCCAACACACTGTTGAGAGAGGGTTGTCGAAGTCGACATAGTCGATCCATTGAAAATCGTTGATTGGTTACCAATATTTTAATTATGGCCCAAACGTTCCCAAACCATTGATCGCCCCTCAAAGCTGACCTTTGTCCAAATGCAGCCAGCACAACAAATGTGGCGATATTGGTTTCACATTTGCCTTGTGTGCCACAACTACTGCTTGGACGCACCTTTGAACTTGAGCTCACAGGAAAATGAGCTACAATAAGATTCATTACCTATACTTGGAAAGCATGTTTAAATCGTATATTTGTTATAGTTCATAATATGTTAAAATCGGACAAGTTAAGTGCCTAACTAGTCCATTTACAAATGGTTGACCACAACTACTATTTAGTACAAGGATCAGAACTTTCTCTCTCTCTCTCTCGCTCTGATTGTGCTTCTTGAGTTGTTGCTTGCTGACAGCTTCATAGTTCAATAAATCAAATGCATTTTTTCTACGGAGAGGGCTCAAGACAAGTGGGCGTGGCCATGTGTGTTTGGGCCAGTGAAGCGCATCCTCGCTGTCTGGCCAACCACTTGAGCAATTCGGACAAAAGCTCTTACCACTCTTACCACTAAACGCAGACCAGTGTCCAGCGACTAAGCAACGAAATACCAAAAAGGGGCGCATCTTGCAACGTCTCGGTACGTTGCGGCCCATAAAAGCGTACCCAAAGCTCAATAATAATAAATTTCCAATCAGCAAATTGATATCGTGATTCTTAACGTATTTTCATTCGAGGGATTGGGCTTCAAGAAGTCTGGTCAAGTAATCATTTAGACATGGATTGCTAAAGCTGTTATCCATATTAAAGTGAACCAACTTAACTTCAATCACAAACGATACCCTGCCTGGTTTTGGACACACATTTAAAAATATTTTAATTACTGCAAGCATTTAACAAGTTGCAATAAGAACGTGCAACAAAGTATTGAATCTTAAAGCAACTTAAAAATAAGGATTTATATTAACCTTTTAAATAATCAGGAATATGCACTCCATAAATAAATATTTTGTATTACAAACGCGGGTTTAATGTGAAAAGATTTCATAGTAAAACATTTTTGAAGATTGAAGAAAAAGATTTATGAAACCGCTTTAAAGTTAACATAAACAAAAAGTAAAGTTTTGGCTCTAAACATTTAATTTATTGATTTATCTTTTTCTTTCTTTTTTTTTTACATTTTGACAGTTTGTTTTCACTATATTTAGATATCTCTAAATCTCTTAACAGATATTTTATTAATAATAATTTTGTGTTTAATTACAGAAGGGTGTACAAAAGTTCGCATTGCATTCGCATTGCATTTCAGGGGTGTTAAATGAGTAGGAGAATGTCGCCTCTCTTTCACTACCTCTCTCTCCCTCTCACTCTCTCCTTTTCTGCTCTCTGCCCGCTAAGCTGCAAGGCTCGGTTATAAAATAATAATTAAACAAGTAAGAAGGCTCTAGTCGAGAAATCCCGACTAGACGATACCCTGATCCCTATACTTTACGCGTACAGTCAGTGCGTGCAAGTATATATGTGTGTGTGTGTGTACGCGCACACTGCATAGTGCATACAAAACTTCAATGTCCCATATCTCCGGTGTTTATTATCCGATTTCGATAAAAATTTCACAGATTGTCATTATTTTGTTTTATAATTCAAATTGCATCTCAAAGTTTTCCAAATTCAAGATTTTGTTGTTATCGATCCCATGTGTATATCGGAAACGGGAAGAGTTATCGAAAATCGGAAACAAACTTGTACTGCCTAGGGATTAGGCGAGCTTAAGTTCCAAATCTGGAGTCTCTAGCTCTTATAGTCTCTGAGATTGACGCGTTCATACATACGGACAGACAGACGGACAGACGGACAGACGGACATGGCTATATCGACTCGACTGTTGATGCTGATCAAGAATATATATACTTTATGGGGTCGGTAGATGCTTCCTTCTGCCTGTTACATACTTTTGCACAACTTCATTATACCCTTTTTTCCCATTTTTAATGGGATCAGGGTATAAATAGATGCTACAATTGGATTGCTTACACGGTTAGAGAGATAGTCAGCACATAGCAATTACTAGCAACTAACCTGGTAGTTAACTGCATCTAAATACACCTCTGCACACACACACACACACACAGATACAAAGGGCCGTAAATAGGCATTGCAAATTGATGGCATTTCCTATTTTGATTTCCGCACTCAAATTGGACGCTCGATGAAACGACTCGTTGGCTCGTTGGATGCTATCATATTATGAATTGAGTTTGCATGGAAATGAACAAAATCCGTGTGGAAGTGGCAAGTGGTGAAGAGAGACAGAGACAGAGAGAGATAGAGAGAAAGAGGGTTTTGTGTTGTTGTTGTTGTTGTTGCTTGACTGGAAGCGTTGCCAAATTGCAAAATGATATAATTCAATGAGAGTTGATTAAATTATCAGTGCTCGAGGCGGGTCTCGATGGGCGTGGCAGGAGGCAGGAGGCTGATGCTAGGTGCTTTTGGTGACACGAAACAAACGAACGCAGGCGCTGTGAGGCCCTATTTATGTTGTTGTTGTTGTTGCCTTGTGTGCCTTGTTAATGAAATTTTCCGCTTCTTTGGCAGACGTTTGTTTACATTACGTTCTCTGTGTGTGTATTTGTGTGTGTGTGTGTATGTGTATGTTGCTATTTATTATTGCAAATTGTTGTTGCTGCTGTTGCTGTGCTGCTGCTGCTGTTGCTGCTGAGCCTTTTGTCTGTTGTTGCAACTGATGATGATGACGTTGACGTTGCATGATGAAATAACAAACCGGATTAATTTGATTTTGTTGCCCCAGAATGAGCCCAGGGCGCTGAAGGCAAGGCAAGGCAAGGCTTTGTACTGCTGCTGCCACGCCCCAAAAGCTCTTAAGTGCAACTCGTGTTGCCCTCGACATTGAAGGCTGCATATGTGTGTCTGTGTGTGTGAGTATAAATTAATTTAGCTCGCAGTTGGCAGCTCCCAGTTCCCAGTGCAGACTTGCAGCATGCCACCTGATTGTAACCTGGCCACAACAACAACAACCACAACCACAACTCCAACTACAACCACAACTAAATACAAGTGGTAAACGCATCCTACAGCTACTACTACTACTACTACTACTACTACTACCTTCGATCACCATCGATCCCAATACCAATGAGTGTACTTCACTTAACCAAACACTGGAGGCACTTCCACAACTCCATGCCCCCTCAACATGCGGCACAATAATTTCTGCAATTGTCTTTTCTATTCTGCAATTTCTAAACAAAAATCCTTTTTTTTAGAAATTTGCATTTGCAAAACCAGCAACTATATATATATAGAATCATAAAAGTACAAAAATATTATAAGGTAAATTTGATTTGATTGATGCACGTTTATGTCAAAAAATTATTAGTTAAAAGATATTCTCTTTAACCGTATGAATATGTTAATTTAAAGGTATTTCCATTTTCAAAGTCTAACCTTTATAATGTGTACAAGCCCATATACTCTACCGACTTTTATCTTTCAATACTTACATCATTTTAATTTTTTTTTTTTTTGTTAGCTTTGTGTCCATTATAGTAAATACATAATGGGTTTATCCTATACTCGTTAACATGAATTAATTTACAGAAGGTTCCTAATAACAATACTTAGCAGCTATATACCTATAACTATCTGGCTGGATTTAAGTTTGTTAATAGTTTTCAATATATCTTTAATTTCTCCTTTGCTTCAATTTTCGATGTTAAGCGTTCTATCGGTTTTCAGAGTTTGTTTCAAATTTTCGATAACTCTTCCCGTTTCCGATATACACATGAAATCGATAACAATCAAATCTTGAATTTTGAAAATTTGGAAACGGCATTTAAAACTATAGACGAAATAATGAAAACCTGTATAATTATTTTTGAAATCAGTTGAGAAACACCGGAGATATGGAACATTGCAGTTAAGTCAAGTAAGCAGTATACGCACACTCACACACACATACTTGCAAACAGTTGACTGTACGCCAAAGTATAGGGTTCAGTGAATCTTCTAATAGGGATTTCTCGACTAGAGTCTTTTTACGTGTTCATTTGAATTCATGCTTTGAAAATTGTTAAGCGATGTGAATAACTATTTTAAAAAATTCTATAAAATTTTACTTGTGCATAACTAGTTCACTGTATCGTGTGCGCACTGTAAATGCATCATATTGTTGTTGTTGGTGTTCAATTTGCCACGCTTTTACGAATTTTCGAACGTCCTTCCGTTCTATTCGGTTCTTTTGTATTCGTTCGGATCTGTCCGATTGTGCCATTCACTTTGGGCACTTGGCCAAAATGCAGCTTAGCCACTAAATTTACGGGGCTGCAACGAAGCGCACTGAGTGGCTGCCAGCCATTTTGGGCGCTGCCAATTTCTCAGATGCCCAGATTTATGAGCCAAGTTGTCAGCTTTTTTGGCCATGCATAAAGTATATACCAAACAGATATATATATAGTATATACAGAGTATATATATGGTTATATGTATGCCAAATGCGTAGGCATCTAGAGACCAAAAACTGACAAAACCAAATGCCAAATCACTTTATCTTCGTTTACAGAGAGAGACTGAAGCTACCCTCAACTAACCACCCACTCTCCCAAACTCCTTGCGATTTGTTGCGATTTTTTTCAATCTCCCAACATTCTCTTCGAGTTTTTATACCCTGATCCCATTAAAAATGGGAAAAAAGGGTATAATGAAGTTGTGCAAAAGTATGTAACAGGTAGAAGGAAGCATCTCCGACCCTATAAAGTATATATATTCTTGGTCAGCATCGAAAGCCGAGTCGATATAGCCATGTCCGTCTGTCCGTCTGTCCGTCTGTCTGTCTGTCCGTATGTATGAACGCGTCGATCTCAGAGACTATAAGAGCTAGAGACTCCAGATTTGGAACTTAAGCTCGCCTAATCCCTAGGCAGTACAAGTTTGTTTCCGATTTTCGATAACTCTTCCCGTTTCCGATATACACATGGGATCGATAACAACAAAATCTTGAATTTGGAAAACTTTGAGATGCAATTTGAATTATAAAACAAAATAATGACAATCTGTGAAATTTTTATCGAAATCGGATAATAAACACCGGAGATATGGGACATTGAAGTTTTGTATGCACTATGCAGTATGCGCGTACACACACACACACATATACTTGCAAGCACTGACTGTACGCGTAACGTATAGGGATCAGGGTATCGTCTAGTCGGGATATCTCGACTAGAGCCTTCTTACTTGTTTTTTTCTTCATTTTTGGTTACGTCTTTGGGCCGTGCCAAAAAGAATTTCAGCAAAAATGTCGCCACATTGCTTTTGCAGACTTTACCAACACTCCCATGTCTCCCCCCCCCCCCCCCCTTTTGCACTTTTTGCATGCCAACCTATTTTGCATATTTTGCTTTTTATTATAAATTTTCATTTTTGGTTTCTACTGGTCGTAGTCGTCATCGTCATCGTCATCGTTGTTGTTGTTGTTGTTGTCGTAGCCACTTCAGCAGCCTCGCCAGCCTCGATTTCACTTTAGTGGGCAATCTTTATGCTTAAAACTTCCGCATCACTCCGCCTGTAACCTTGCCCAACCAACTTGCAACTTCACAACCCCTTACCCTTGGCCAACTGTCGCTGTTTGCTGGCTCTCTCGCACATGACTAATAGCAGAACTAAACGATTTGATGGACCAGAAAAATGATGACTTATTTTTCGGTCTTCGCCAGTCTATTAGAGCAAGAGGGGTTGGAGGACATACTGAAAGGTCCTGCGTTTGTGTGTGTGTGTGCGAGGGTTGCTAAGTCAAAGTTAAATCCTTTGGCTTGACTCGACTCAACCGCTATGCATATAGAGTGGTTCGTTCACCAACTTGACGTCCTTGCTCATCCTTGTATTCATTTTTATTCTTCTTTTCTGTTTTTTTCTTTTTTTTTTGTGTGTGCTTGTGGCAAATCCTTTTATTGTGACAGTTGTTGTTGTTGCTGTTGCCGGTCGCTTTTGTGATCAACATTTAATGTTTTCTTATTATTGTCGAGCTTGTGCTACTCATTGTTGTTGTTGTTGTTGTTAGTGCTGCTGTTGCTGTTGCATGAAAATCGGTTTAATGTTTTGGAAGATAATCTAATTTGGTCACTTATATGCGAATATGTATATTATTTGCTATTATGTGTGAACACTGTGTTGCCACACGCAGACTCCTCTATCCTTATCTAACTGTCTCCCTTTTAACTGACTTTCTATCTCTATCTCTGTCTTTCTTGCCGGTCATAGTCGTAGTCAGCGTCTTTCATGTGGGTGCTAAAAGCCTTCACGGTCCGAATGTATTAGCATTTCGAATACATTCCATTTACATTTTTTCAATTTCAACGGCTTTTTTATTTAATAATTCGCAATTTGCATGACAGTTAACAACGACGACAACATCTATAGCAGCAACAGCAGCAACAACAATTGCAAAAGCTGCAACATTTGAAGGCGCCCCCTTACAAACGGCCAATGACCAAATGGTCTTATGCCCGAATGGGTTACCTACTCCATATGGTGCGATTATCTAGTTACTTCAATCACAATATTTAATATGAAAATTGAGAATTTGTAAGTTTTGAAAAGGTTAACTTATACTTAATTTACAAACACGTTTTGAACTCAAATACATTTTTTTTTAAATTTGCAATACTCTAATTATTTCCAACTTATAAACAAACTTTTGTTTGCTTTGTGTTTATTTGGTTTCCAAGTAAGGTGAACTAATCGAAAGATTGAGTTTGAACCTCATCGAATGGTGATTTCCCAACAGAATCAAGTAAAATCTTTCCTAAAAGGAAACTATTGATGTAGCTCTAACGGCTTGATATGATTACATTTGATGGATCTGACTATATAGATCGATTATATGCATATATGGGAAGCTCGCAAGTAGATATTTGTTTGTTTCTTTTCAAAATTAACTTTGAATGAACACCCAGACAAAAACGTAGTACAAACAAACATATTCAAGGTTATTTCAACTATTTTCGTGTGTGATTTAGAATTAAATAGTTGAATCAAGCTTTATCATAGTTTCTTTAATGTATCCGACGTATTCATATTGATACCAAAAATATTGGACTTAATTATTATTCATACTTAATTTTGATATGAAAAATTATATTATAACATCATCACGAATACCTTAAAACCATGTATGACATTCGTTATTAATCGAAAAGAAAGAAGAAACTTTAGATACATTATTTAAATTATTGAAATGCTAGAAATACAATTAAAGTTATTCAAATCAAACTTACCGAATACGAAATGTGATGGCCAGCGACTCGATTTGAACCTACAAACACTCTTTTAATATCCTTATAACCAAACATATTTCGTATGTAAATTGATAAAAGCTGCGTGATGAAATGCAGCTGGGTTACTCATTGAAAATTGAAGAGTTTTGTGTTATTATCTAACATATATATCTTTATCATCTTAATAATTGCGCTATTATTCTTGTTGCAGGTGTGGTTTCAGAATCGTCGAGCCAAGTGGCGCAAGACCGAAAAAGTTTGGGGCGGCAGCACAATAATGGCCGAATATGGATTATATGGTGCAATGGTTCGTCACTCTTTGCCTTTGCCGGAGACCATACTGAAGTCGGCCAAGGAGAACGATGCGGTGGCACCCTGGCTACTAGGTATGGAACAGAAATGTAAATGCAACAATCATATCAATATATCAACAAAACTATGCCTACACACACACACATACACACACACACACACATATATCCATAAGCTGGAAAGTCAATCAAGCAAACCACCTGCTTTTTTTTTGTTTGGTTCTCCTTAAACAAAACCAAACTACAACCCAACTCGACCGGATCTATAAATCGCATTGCATTGGGACAACTTTAATTGAATTTTGAGCCAGCTCAGGGATTATAAAATGATATACGTATGTGCGAACTTTCTGAATGTCCTTCAGTTCGAAAATTGTGAGCATATTTGGCGTGCATGTCGTTTGGCCCCGGCTGCATCTTTTGACTGACTCGTCCTCTTTTGTCGTCATATGTTGCGCACATTTCTTTTCGACTCGGGGCTCTTCTGCCTCAAATGACTTTGCGGATTAGCGAGCAACAGCTCAATGGGAGTGGGGTGGGGGAGGTATACCACAGCATTTAACAAGTGCGTCGTCGGGGTCACAGGGGTTGGTTGGGTTGGGTTGACTTCAGTTTTTGGCCTTTGTTTGTTAATAATCGCTTAATAAATGCAAAATGCACACGCAATGCCACAGCAAAGGGGGTTGTAAGCATAAAAAGGAAGGGGTGGGTGGGTGGTTGGTTGGTTTGGTTGTATTGCTTTAATTTGGCATTTATCGTTTATCTATTTCAATTGTGAGAAATGCTTTTGGACGACACAGAAATGGGAAAGGGGGCAAAGTTAATGGTACTGCCGCCGGTCTTATTGGCACTTGTCTACTCTCCTCCTACTCCTCCTACTCAGCCTACGTTGCATTGTTGGTTTTTATAATGCTTTGGGTGTTTCGCAAATTAATTCCCAAGTAGCCGCTTGTTTGAGCCTTAAGTGGCTTAAAGGCTCAGCTTTGAGGTTAGCTGCGAACATTTTTTAATTAAGTATGTCTATGTCAAATTAGTTGGCAATTGCTGATTGTGAGAGAATTGCGAATGAATTTCATATCATATGATATTCTATGGGGATTATACTATATATTTATAGATATGACATTTCTAATATACACCATATGCCAAACGAATTAAACGCAACGATTTGATTTGCCTTCTGCAGCGAATTTAGGTATCTGAAAATTGCATAAATCTGTTAGATTTTCTTTAAGTTATGGCGCTATAACTTACCCAAACTCCCCATTTTAAGCTTTGTTCATTTGACTTAGCTCTTTTCGTGGTTCTTTGATTTATTTTAACTGTTTTAAGCTCCAAACAAAAAACTACAAAGTAACTACCAATTTTGACTTGAAACTTGAACTTTTGTTGAGTTGATGCTAATCGCTTTCTACCAATCAAATACTATCATTTCACTCTCCATATACCCAGCTCACTCTTACCAATTACACACACTTAAGACCAAGTTATTAAAGAAAACCTCTCTTTCCCTCTTTCCTTTTCTCTTTCCTTTACTTTGTGTTTAGGCATGCATCGCAAGTCAATTGAAGCTCAATCCACATTGAGGGACGACTCGGGCGTTAGCGATCACGAGGATTCAGCTGGTTCCAAATCGGGACACTCGGATGAGCTGCATTCGCATTCGCGAGCTTTAAGCTCCTCAACGGAATCGCTGAATGTGGTCAGTCCGGCGCCGAGTAGCACAGCGCCACCCACTTCGACGACGCCACATGGTAGCAGTGGCTATGCGGCTGCCTCTTCGGCAGCAACCACGCCCACCGGCGCCACCACCAACAGCTCCAACTCGCCCCACATTGAGCTTAGCTCGCCCTCGCCCCAGCAACAGACGATGTTGCTCCAACATCAGAATCAACATCAACATCATCTACATCAGCAACATCAGCCACATCCGCAGCAGCAGCAACAACCAGCGCCAGTTCAGCATTATGTTGCTGCCACGCCCAGCTATCATCCATTGTTGGATGCGGCAAATGCAGCGGGAGCTGGCGCTGCTGCATCCAGCAAGGACTTTCACTTAATCATGAATACAGCAGTTGCTGCAGCTGCCGCAGCCGCTGAGCAGCACCAACAACAACAACAACATACATCGCCTGCAACCTTGCCACATTCGGCGTTGCACGCTCACCATTTATCTGCCGCAGCGGCAGCAGCAGCACTTATGGAGCACGATCCGGATGCCTTTAGGTAAGCAGATCTCAAATTTGTCAAACAGTTTATTTTAAAGTAAGAACATTAGTGACATTGATCCAAGATTGATTGCTCTTTTGCTTTTAACTAATGTCCAAGATTGATTGCTCTTTTGCTTTTAACTAATCTCTTTCAATGTTCATAAATTTTTTGGCTGTCATTTTGCAGAAACAACTCGATTGCCTGTCTGCGAGCCAAGGCGCAGGAGCATCAGGCACGACTCCTCAATAATGGCGGGCTGTTTCTTCAGGTGCGCAGCTTTGCGGCACAGGCTCATGCACAAGCACAAGCACAGGCACAAGCACAGGCGCAGGCGCAGGCTGATATGCTAAAGATCGAAGAGCGTAACAACAACAACAACAATAGCAACCAAATGACACAACTGCAACAGCAACAGCAACAAAATGTTTCAACTGGTGTGCCCATCAAAATGGAGCTCACCTCGAGCGGCGGCAGCCTCGCCTCCAGCGACGATGTCTGACGTCATACATTAGCACTGCCAGACAGTTTCCATTTGGATCTGCGCTAGGCAATTGCCCAAAATTGTATTTTAGCATTAGTGGAAAACAAATCGCAAACAAAACAAATAACGAAAACCAAAATAAAACCTTTTTTTTTAATAGATTTAAACTATTTATTGTCGCACCTAATCAAAATTGCAAAAACAATTGTCTTCATTTGAGGACACTAATGATATTAAAATGCATATACCACATATGTAATATGATATTTTAATTTTAAAAAAACTTACGCTTAGCACTTAAGATACAAGAATGTAATATTTTTAATAAATTCATAATCCCAATATCTCAGAACTTGTTTGGCTTTTAACAACATTTTTCGCTTTACCTGCATATTATTTTATTTAATTTTCCCCATTGTATATAGTTTTAAATCAACAGCTTCGGTTAAATAACGGCTTACACCGGTAGCGTGCCAGATTTTGCAGCGTCAAAACTGTTATACTCTCACCTTATTGACACATAGATGGCGCTCTTGAACTAACAGAATTAAGCTACTACGACAGTGGAACCGGGGTAAATTACCCCAAATGGGGTAAAAACGCAATTTTTGGGGGTAAAAATGAAACTTTTCATAAAGTAAACAGTATATATTTTTCATCGCCACTAACAAAAACTCGTGGAGATCGCCAACAAAATACTGCCGAGCTTTCGCTAGTTTTTCTAGTTTTTGACTCAAGTATATCAGGCGCACAGAATCAGCAGCAAGTGATGCATAAATTCTCATAATATATATTTGCATACTTTTAAGCTTGATTTTTATTCATATTGACCTTCATACTTTTGTAGTTGAATATAAAAACCAGTGCTCTTGCTGCCTATTCTGTTCGCCTGGTACTTGGCGTCGGAAATACTTAAGAACTCGATGAGATCGCAAAAAATACCGCCGAGCTTTCGTCGAGTTTCTGCTAGTTGTTTCTTTATTGACTTTAATATACGGCCTATGCCATATGCAATTTTTTATCATAATGTCGCACGAACTAAATATAAAAGAATAAGCGATTTGCCTAAAAGTATGTATACTTTTTTTTAAATTAATTTTAAAGGGTAATTTAGCCAGTGCATCAACCTTATTAATAATGTGTTGAATTTTTTTTAAAATAGTCCTAAGTCACTTAAATCCTTACGGATTTTGAAAGGACATGTTGCGTAAGCGTTTCAAGGACCTCCTCTATCGAACTGCATTCAAGGATTATGGGGTCATCTAAGAAAAAATACACTTGTAAAAATTTCACTCTACTGCCGAGCGAAAATAAGAAAAAACCATAAAAGTGCAGTTTTCTCGGAAACCACAAGGACGATTTGAATGTCCTTTGGCTAGTTGGTAGCCCTGGTCAAAACAAAATGTCTGACACAGGACACGTTTGAATCCTTTATGATTTGGCCGAGTTATAACCAATTTTCTGTTTTAAACATTTATCCTTTTATTTCAGCTGTTTGAAGGACTATAGTCCTTTGAACTACTTTGCTCGTATCGGTGGGCCTAGGCCTTCCTGTGGTCCAAAGGACATCCGGATAGTCCTTAAAATAGCCGAGTTATTGACGATTTTGTAATTTTTAAAAAAATTTCTGACCTACCCCCTGTAAAATTTTTCGAAAATTTTTTTTCGCGAATCCTGGAGATCCTTGTAAGCAAATCGATAGATCTTGTTGCTGCGAGTTCAAAAATGTATTTTCCTTTAAGATCCTTAAGGAAATGTTCAAGTTATGGCTTAAAATATAATGTCCTTTTTGCCGAAAATTTATATATAAGTATAAACTGGCCAAAACATTACGGATTTTCAAAAACCAAGCTAAAGATAACAAACAGAATTTTGTTTATATTAGTGAATTTATTAAATTAAGATTTCAGTCATACTTACGTTAAACGTTCCTTAAACATGTTATTTTTATAACTAAATAAATTCTGAATTTCAATAAATATATTTATTTTTATTTTTATTTCGATATCGATATCGTTCTATGCTAAACAGATGCCAAAACACTTTCCAAAAGAGATAAATTCGTAGGGTTAGTTCTTACAACATCCAATGCTTATTCATAAGAGACAATCCAGAAGATGTACATAATATGTATACATAGGTATGTTTGGTATGCTCTATAAATGGTATGTTGGAAGGCTTGATATTAAAAGTGCCTTAAAAAAAAATATTCATTGCAATATCCTTAAATTCTAGATTTTTGGTGAATGCATCGCGGAGATGCGGCAAAATGTTATTAATGAATAAATAAATAAATGCTTTGCTAATAGGTAAACTATCTAAGATTTCAATTGTGCACATAATAGTAAAAAACGAATAAGAAAGAGACTCAAAAAGACAGAGCGAGATAGATATACATGCATATGCTATCTCACTCCCTGGGCAATGTTGTCGTTGCTGTTGTTCAGGCAATTTAGTCCATTTCAAGAGCTACCAAAGATTGTCTCACAATGCATTATCAATGAGGACAGCATAAATATCTCCTCCGTGAGATTGATCATGTGCTGAGGCGTGGCAATCAGCGTGGGCGCAAACACAGTTGCCAAATTGTGCTCATTCATCTTGTTGACGGCATAGTGCGAGGCAACGCTGCAAAAAAAAAAACAACAACGATATATATAGACTTTTAGTAACCATATAATAATCATTTATAAAGCAGATTTCTTTGCCACCTCTAGAAGATAAGTATAGAGAACTGTTTGTCACTACCCTTATGGCATTTTTATACCCTGATCCCATTAAAAATGGAAAAAAGGGTATAATGAAGTTGTGCAAAAGTATGTAACAGGCAGAAGGAAGCATCTCCGACCCTATAAAGTATATATATTCTTGATCAGCATCAACAGTCGAGTCGATATAGCCATGTCCGTCTGTCCGTCCGTCTGTCCGTCCGTCTGTCCGTCTGTCTGTATGTATGAACGCGTCGATCTCAGAGACTATAAGAGCTAGAGACTCCAGATTTCGAACTTAAGCTCGCCTAATCCCTAGGCAGTACAAGTTTCTTTCCGATTTTCGATAACTCTTCCCGTTTCCGATATACACATGGGATCGATAACAACAAAATCTTGAATTTGGAAAACTTTGAGATGCAATTTGAATTATAAAACAAAATAATGACAATCTGTGAAATTTTTATCGAAATCGGATAATAAACACCGGAGATATGGGACATTGAAGTTTTGTATGCAGTATGCAGTAAGCGCATACATACACACACACACACACACTTGCAAGCACTGACTATACTGACTGTACGCGTGAAGTATAGGGATCAGGGTATCGTCTAGTCGGGATATCTCGACTAGAGCCTTCTTACTTGTTATACCCTGAACTTATTGAAAATGGGTAAAAGGGTATAATAGTTTTGTGCAAAAGTATGTATTAGGCAGAAGGAGGCATTTCCGACCCCATAAGATATATATATATTCTTGATTCATCATTTACAGCCATGTCCGTCTGTCTGTCGATCTCAGAGACTATAACAGCTCGAGGCTTCAGATTTGGAACAAAACTTCTCCTAAGCCATAGACAGATGAAAATTGTTTCAAATTATCTCTAACTTGAATCGGAATCGATAACAATAAGAGATGGCGTTTGAAACTAAAGACGCAACATTGAATCCTTTGGCCTTTATCAACTCACCGCTTGAGATGCTCCAGCATATAATAAAGACAGCTATAGTGGGCAGGTGGAAGACGACGTACTGCCTCAGACATGAGCTGTAACTGCTCCGTTTGCTTGGCGTTACCTTAAAAAAAAAGTGGAAAATAATCAGTTAACTCATTCGTTTTAATCGTGGAGGGCTACATACGACCTGCGGCCATAAAGTTGGGATATGCCTGGAACGTGATGAGCGGAACGGGCAGCAGACGCAGATAGAGCTTCAATGTGCCCGCAATGACGTTCACATTGCCGTAGGTGGCCTCAGACATGTCAGTCTTGTCGCCATCACGATCAAGGGCCAGTTTTAATGCATCGATCTCATCGGCAAAGCCCGAGACGCGATAGATGCCCTCCTGAAGCATGCCACGTGCCTCCACCTCTTCCACACATCGTCGAACGACAAATGGTATGTTACATTGGTGCAGCTGCACCATTGTGGTCAGATCAGTGCCAAAGACGCCGCGGATACACTTCAAATCTGGCACACACTTGGGCGGCACAAGCTCGGAGCACTTATTATGTGCCATAAAGCCGCAGGCATCACACTTGACGCCCTGCGCCGTGAAGCCCCACAGAAAGTTGGCGCAAAACTCACACCAGTTGAGCCCCTTAAAGGTGTGCACCTTGAAGTTGTGCGGCTTTTCATATACCAGCGGCATGGGATCAACAGCAATCTGCTGTTGCGGCTGCTGCTTCTGCAACGTTTGTTCGCCAGGCTGAATGACTTGGGGCAACAGAGCCGTATCCGACTGCACAGCAGCTGCATCACAATCATCAGCTGCGGCGCTGCCTTTACCCAGCTCATTCGAAAGTGCACGCAGCTTGCGGCGATTCAGCGTCATATAGGGACTCTGTTGGTAGCAATTTTTGGTTTGCTGATTAATCTGCTGTATGATGGATTTGGCGTGTAGCTGCATGTGAAAGTTGATGAGGCCATCGGCGACCATTTCATGTACCGTCTCATAGTACTTATCTTGCTCCCGCAAATAGTGTCCGTTGCCTGGCTTGTAGAAGACCTTAAAGTGCTTCATGCGCTTGTTAAAACGCACGCTCAGCGTGTAATAGCCGTCTGTTTTGGGGCTGCGACGCACCAAGTAGCTACCATCACTGTCATTCGCTAGTAGCTGCTCGGCCTCCAGGTGACCAATTACGCCATGGTATTCGCTGCCATACAAACGCTCTGCCCGCTTGTTTTCCTCGACGGCATCTGCTGTGGTGTTTGCCGGGGGCAAGGGTAGGGTGCGCTGACAGCGCACTGGATGCGGTGCTGGTGCGTCCAATTGTATTTTATACACTGACATATTCAGTTAGGCAAAGATTAATTAATTGTGTTTTAGTCATTGGTCATTACTCACATTCAGGCTTCCAGACCTTTTGCACTGGGGAACTGGGTTCACCGCCGCCTGGTAATGTGGCGACTACGCCCACAGCTTTTGACATGGCAGAAGCGAAGCGCAACTAAAAATAAAACCAACGCTTAGCGCTAATTAAGGAATGCAGTTTGACACTGTTCGAAATGCTTAAAGCTTAAACTAGTTGCAGCATTTTTGCTTTTGTTTATTTCTATACTGGAGTGCAGTGTGACCGCTTAATCGAGAGATGAAAAATACCGATAACAATATTTCCTATCGGCTGAATTAAAGTTATGTGGCACATCTTGCAATCGCTTTTTTGCCATAAGTCAAATGTTAAAGTTAAATTATATCAAATTTACTCTTAATTAATTCAATATTGCCAAAATTTGAAAGTAGCAACAAATACTATTATTTGTAGCCCTGATTCACGTTCTTAGCATTCACCATCGGCCGTTGATAACTTTGTTCACTATACAAAGCTCGCTGCTATAGTAGTATATGCAATTTGCCAACACCTTTCATATTTTTCGACTTTCGCATTTTTATACCCTGTTCGAAAATGGTAAAAAGGGTATAATGGGTTTGGGCATGGTATAGCATCATTTTGGATTCATCACATAATACCACGAAGTCCGAATATGAATCTGGCTTTCCACGTGAATCATGTCAAAAGTAAAACGTGTCTGAATCATAGGTCGTCGATATCATAGGTACTTAAAATGGATTTAGGTCGCATTCGCGAGATATGCTGATTCCACAATCATTCTTCATCTCATTGGCAAGCGATCTGCGCAAAAAAATTTGACTTTTATGGATCTGTGCATTTTTAATTTAATTAAAAGTAACTGTACACATGAATTTCATACGAATTTCACAACAAAAATGACTTTATGGGCAGTTGAATTAAGTTCCTTTGTTAGTATTTTTAATTGTTCTTTGTTAATGTTAATGTTTTTTAAGTTCTGTTTAATGGGTTTAAGAGATCATTGATTGAATTACTTATAAAAAATAAAATTTAAAACAACAACCAGTGTGTAAACTAACTTTGGGCAAGCTGTATATCAAAAAACATTAATTTAGAAATACTTGTTACAATACTTGCTGAAGACTTGAGGCCCATTATATAGGTATGTATAATGTGCTGTTGACATCGGGTTTACTTCCTTGATAATAAACTCGTTATTTTCAGAACAATACGCAGAATTAAACGATGCGTGCTTCTTAAATGTGTCGATGTGAATTACTTTGCCTTAAACAACGCCATCTGATAGTTGATTAGGCGTTCGGCGACCATTTCATGTACCGTCTCATAGTACTTATCTTGCCCCCGCAAATAGTGTCCGTTGCCTGGCTTGTAGAAGACCTTGTAGTGTTTCGTGCGCTTGTTCATACGCACGGTCAGCGTGTAATAGCCGTCCGTTTTGGGGCTACGACGCACCAAGTAGCTACCATCGCTGACGTTCGCTAGTAGCTGCTCGATCTGGCGGTGACCAATCACGCCATGGTATCCGCTGCCATACAAACGCTCTGCCCGCCTGTTTTCCTCGACGGCATCTGCTGTGGTGTTTGCCGGGGGCAAGGGTAGGGTGCGCTGACAGCGCACTGGATGCGGTGCTGGTGCATCCAATTGTATTTTATACACTGACACATTCATTAATGCAATAATTAGGAAATTGTGTTTTAGTCATTTGTAGTTACTCACATTCAGCCTTCCAGACCTTTTTCACTGGGGATCTTGGTTCACCGCCGTCTGGAGCGTCCAATTCTATTTTATACACTGACACATTCATTAAGGCAATGATTGTTTAATTGTGTTTTAGTCATTTGTAGTTACTCACATTCAGCCTTCCAGACCTTTTTCACTGGGGATCTTGGTTCACCGCCGCCTGGAGCGTCCAATTCTATTTTATACACTGACACATTCATTAATGCAATGATTGGTTAATTGTGTTTTAGTCATTTGTAGTTACTCACATTCAGCCTTCCAGACCCTTTTCACTGAAGAACTTGGTTCACAGCCTGGTAATGTGGCGACTTCGCCCGTAGCCTTTGACATGGCAGAAGCGAAGCGCAACTAAAAATAAAACCAACGCTTAGCGCTAATTAAGGAATGCAGTTTGACACTGTTCGAAATGTTAAAAACTTTAACTAGTTGCAGCATTTTTGCTTTTGTTTATTTCTATGCTGGAGTGCAGTGTGACCGCTTAATCGAGAGAGGAAAAATACCAATAACAATATTTCCTATCGGCTGAGTTAAAAGTTATGTGGAACATCTTGTAATCGTTTTTTTGCCATAAGTAAAATGTTTTAGTTAAATTATATTCAATTTACTCTTAATTAATTCAATATTGCCAAAATTTGAAAGCAGCAACAAATACTATTATTTGTAGCCCTGATTCACGTTCTTAGCATTCACCATGGATAACTTGTTAACTATACAAAGCTCGCTGCTACAGTACTTAAATATGCAATTTGCCAGCACCTTTCATATTTTTCGACATTCGCATTTTTATACCCTGATTGAAAATGGTAAAAAAGGGTATAATGGGTTTTTGCAAAAGTATGTTACAGGTAGAAGAAAGCATCTCCGACACTTTAAAGTATATATATTCTTGATCAGTATCAACAGCCAAGTCGAGAAACACCGGAGATATGGAACATTAAAGTTGAGTATTCAAAAAGCAGAATAGGGTACAGGGTATTGTCTAATCGGGATTTCTCGACTAGAGTCTTCTACTTGTTTTCTATGACTAAAGCAATAAAACAACTAGTTTTAGTTTTCAAATATTTTAATAACTTTAAGTACGTTTCTTTTGTAAAAAGATCTACTTTCGTTTCTTTCATTTATTAAATACAATTATTAAATTATTAAAAAAAAACATGTAAAACTTCAAAATGCGTATTAAAGTTGAATAATATACGCATCATTCGCATATATATCAAAAAACATTAATTTAGAAATACTTGTTACGATACTCGCTGAAGACTTGAGTCCCATTATAGGTATGTATAATGTGTAAACTTCGGGTTTCTTTCCTTGATAATAAACTCGTTATTTTTTTTTAGAATAATACGCACAATTACAAAACGATGCGAGCTTCTTAAATGTGTTCGTGTGTGTCGATGTGAATTACCCTGCATTAAACAACGGTTAAATGTTGTGTGTGTGTGTATTATGTGTGGTATGATTAAGTTTCATGTTAGTCTCGCTCAAGGTTCGTTTGTTTGTCTTTAGATGGAATCAATTCTATTCGCAGCCGAAATGCAAGAATATACGAAGTGTATACAAAATTTGTGGCTAAGAGAAAGAGATAGAGCGAGCGAGCGAGAGAAAACTGTTTGAAAGGCGCTTTCGGTCCTAATGCATTTTTGTTCTGCTCCGGCTGCTGCTGCTACTTAAACGAAGTGGAATCTTGGAATTGGAGTTTTGGCGGAATGACCAGCTAGCAAGCATGGCAGGCGAGTGTTATATAAAATATTATTGTGTTTCTTGTTGTTGGTCTTAGTTGTTGTTGTTGTTGATGTTGTAGGTGTAGGGGTGTTCCGATCATTGGTTAACCGCTCATGACCATGCGGACAAATTCCTCGTAATTGATGTTGCCCTGCTGATCCTCCATGTTGGCCAACAGCTGTTCGACCTCCTCGTCGGTGAGCTTCTCACCCAGCGTTGTCAACAGATGGCGCAGCTCAGCCGATGATATGTAGCCGCTGGCATCCTTATCGAAATGACGCAAACCTTCGATGAAATCATCGGCAGTGTCGCCGGAACGCGCCTTCGAGATCGCCTGATAGATGGGCAGAAAGACCTCAAACGAGATGCGCTCATCGGGTTTCAGCTGATGCGTGCACTTCTTCACATCCGATTCGGTGGGATTCTGGCCCAAGGCGCGCAAACATTCGCCCACTTGACCCAGCTGTATCTTGCCATCGCCACGATTGTCAAACAGATTGAAGGCCTCCTGGAACTCTGCAACAAAAGGAACAAAACAAATATTAACAAAAGATGTCCGAGATGCCCCCAAGGCCTGAGCCAACCTTCAAGCGAGGTAAATGTAGGTTTAACGTGTGCCGTATAATAATGCATGTTGCTTGTAACTTAATCAAAATCCGTTTGCCTGGTTGCACTGCCTGCTACTTACTGAGTCTGTTTGCTAAATGCAGCAACAATTTGTTGCAGCAGCAGCATCAGCCGCGACACCAGCAGTTGTTGCTGTTTCTATACTCTTTCCGAGGGTTCAATCATTTTTTAAACAAAGCAACAGACAATATGAAAGAGTTGCCAGGTCTTGCTGTACTTGCCACAAGAACGATCATCGTTTAAAATTGCGTGGAGAAGTAGAGTATTACAACTTCGGCATATTAACTAACAAACGCATCTTTCTTGTTATGTTTTTGGTTGTTGGTTTTGTTGTTGCTATTATTATTATTGTCATCACGCGCTTGCAACAATGCTGAAAATGGCATTTAACAAAACAACAACAGAATTTTGTCCATTTATGGCAATCTCGAAACGGCAAACACAACGCGTTCTCGTTCGTTCGCTCATTCAGGTAAATCAATACGTGCAATGCGGTCAGATGACGTCACTGCAGCAACAACAACAGCTCAACGACTCAACGACTTTGACTTATCGCCAAGCAGTCGTATAGATTTTGATTAAGTTATCAAAAACAGCAAAAGCAGTTAGTTGCGTAAAGAGATTCGCAGTGGGGAAAGATGGCGGAAATTCTGACCAGGGCCATGTGGAAAGTTGACCCACAAAGTAGCCTTAAATGGCAGCCGCACAGCTGTCGGCTGTCATCCAACATGGATATGGCCAAAAAGTTGTTGCCGCTGCTGTTGCCGTTGCCATTGCAGCTGTTGCAGCAGTCGCTGCTCAGACTGAGCTGATGACAGTTCGCGATCCGGTGTCCTGAACATCTGCAATCGGTTATTCATTTATCCTTCAAAGCGGTTTTTTTAATCGTTTGCTTTGCGCTTTGCGTTGTGTGAGTCATTGACGCGATCGTATGGCTGCTTTCGTTGTCTCTTTTATGTGTGTTTGTTTTATCAATGATTCATGCGCCGCAAATGAAGATGTGTAACACACACAAGCACACAATCACACAAACACACGTACACTGGCACAAAGCGACATGCAAAATGGTGACAACGTAGACACAAATACCAACTTGTGTTGGTGCCGTTTTCACTTTAAGTTGGCACTTTGAACTTCTTTGCCTTGTTTCTAGACCAACACCCACTTACGCACACACGCACACACACACTCGCACACAAAACAGCTATGACACACACTCACCAGCCAACTGATCCTCGGTGTAAGCTGCCTGTTAAAACAAAAACAAAAACAATAGAAATAATATAGCGCTCCATAATGTGTATTTGCATATAGTGCTCCAGCAGCAGCAGCAGCAAAAAATAGTTCTCTACAACTTACCATATTGATTTGATGTGGGGAAAACAACACAAAACACGGGTTAAATTGAATGCCAAATGCACTTAATCCAAATTATTTATTGGCGATGGTAGCTAGTGCTGCAGAAACAAATCGATAATACTATCGCAGTATCGCATAAGCATTAGGCAGCACTAGCTGCAGCTTTTTACCAACACTGGCAGTGGCTGTCACTAACATGAGTTTCGTTTAAATTAAAAACAAATACATTTTGTTTAAACTATAATTAATGGTACAGTAGTTTCTCTGTACATCAAACAATAAAATCTTTAATATTTTAGCGGATAATATTTTTTCTAAATAATATTGTTTATCAATTATTATATATACTTATACAATAAATACTTTTACAATAAATCCGTATAAAAACACAAGTACAACTTCATTTGTTTGATTTTAGATGTACATACATATGTAATTTCTTGCATTGCATTCATATTTAAACTTACATATACGTGTTATAAAATAATTTCACGATTTGTCTTACCTATAATAAAGGGGTTTCCATGAATTAGCTTTTGCTGTTAAAGAAATTCGATTTCGCAATTTGAAGATCAATCAAATTACCGAATATTTAAAGATTTATGTTTGTTATCTATAAATATTGCACTGCTTGCAGATCTATTATCCCATAGTCATACCCGATTACTAAAACAACATGCGCCTAAAGATTTATTTCTTGTTTATTTTAAATTTACATTTTTTTCCACACCGGCTGCTCATGTTTCCGTGCATTCACTTAGGATTGCATGTGTGTGTGTGTTTATGTTGTCGTTGGTTGTGTGAGTGTGGGTGTGTGTGTGTGTGGTTTAAACTGGCTAATACAATAGCCAATAAATATTTAAAGAAAATATCAAAGTATACAAATTGAATTGCAATTCTTTGCAATTGTTAATTAGAATGTTTCATTTTTGCTTCTGCATGAATAGTTTTTTTTTGTTGTGAAATTAATCTTGTTTTTCTTTTCTTACTTTTTTTTTCGTTTTTATAAATGAAAAAAAAAAAAATTAGTCTTAATTAAAGGTAATTGTGTTTAAAATAAAATTATTCAAGAAATGTATGTGTGATTTTGTGTGTGTGTGTGTGTTTGTGTGTGTGTGTGTTTACTTTGTTTATTGTCACTGATGGCAGGGAAGCTCTAAGTGTCCGACTTCCATAGTTTTATGGTCTTGTCGTTCTCCAGCGCAGCAGAGGCGATAATGTTCTCAGTGGGATGGCAGGCGGTGCATAGGACGGTGTCTGTGTGTCCCTGCAACTTTTGCACCACCTCTTTGCTTTGTAGATTCCATATGTAGACCATATTGTCCTCGCTGCCGCTGACAATCCACTGCAATATATTCAACCGAAATTAGACAAAATCGCATTTAAATCAAATGAATTAAAGTACTTTACCTTGCCGCCGGTGACGGAAAAATTGGCAAATATGCAATACTTCTCGTTCTTGTGGCCAGTGTAGGTTTTAAGGCACTTGCCCTTGGAGTAGTCCCACAGTTTCAGGGTGTTGTCAAGGGTGGCTGCCAGTATGTATTTGCCGTTGGGCGAGAATTTAACAAAGCTAACGGGCGGATTGTCATCATCGATCAGCGTCTTCAAGCACTGTCCACTAGCTGTGTCCCAAATACGACATAGACCATCATAGCTGGAGCTAACAATAAGCGAACCATCGCGATTAAAGTGCACCGCCGAAACGGGATCAGAGTGGGCGGGCAGCGTCTTCAAGCATTTGCCTGTGCGTACATCCCAAATGCGTACGCTCTCATCAAAGCTGCCCGATACAATCAAATTGGATTGCGGATTAAAATTGCAGCAGAAGACATAGTTGCTGTGGCCTTTAAGCGTTTTGAGGCTCTTGCCAGTGCTCAGTTCCCAGACTTTGAGTGTCTTGTCATCGCTGCCGCTAACAAGCAAACGTGAATCCGACGACCAGGCGACATCACTAATGCCAAGCTTGTGCCCCGATATGGTTTTTTCAAATTTGCCATCGTAGGCACCCCAGATCTTTATGAGTTTGTCCGCAGCTAAATGACAAAAAAAAATATATATATATATATTAGGGAAACGTGTGTTCAATGTTAACTCACATGAGCTGGCAAGCCATTCGCCATTGGGACTGAACTTGACCGCTGAGACGGCCTTGGTGTGACCGGCAAGCGTAAATTTCAAAGTGTAATTCGGCTTAACTGACATGGAGCTCTTGTTCGACGTTGTGTTGGAGGATGGTGCTGAGGCAGAGCCTGGCTGCAATGAATTTGGACCGCTAGGCGCTGTTGGCATCGGTTGCTGCGGCTGCTGGTGCACAACGCCGGGATGGCCAGTATGCACGGCTCCAATTGGCACCATGGCAAACGTTCCTTTGTGCTTCAATTCAACTCTATGCTTGACTCTACAAATATATACACAAAAAAACACATACAGACACACACACACACGGCTACTCAGTTAAAATGATATGCAAATTTTGTATTTTTTCTTTAGAAACACACTAAAAAAAAAAAAAAGGAACAGTAAAAACAACAATAGTCTAACCACGCGGTTTTTTTGGGTTATTGGCAACCACTTGGCGACCGGCGTTGAAAGTGCTCGCGTTTTGAGCTCTGCGCCTAGAGAGTCTGCGCTGCTGTTGTAGCGGCAGCGGTTGCTTGCAATTTTTTCACCCTCCTCTCGTATTATTGTAGCGCGGCGTTCTTCTTCTTCTTCAATGTACGTTTCGACTGTTTTGCCCAAAATCTGTTTTTGTTTATTAGTTGTATAGCTGAATAGTTACCTTTAGCGGACGTTAGCGGCGGCGCCGTTTATTAATGTGTGTTTACAATTGGCGCGCTGAGGAGCTTACTGGTTGCCTCTGTTGCAAAAAATGCAATTTGTTTGCTTTCTGCCTGCTCTACTTTTTTGTAGCACGTGCTTCTTCTTTCTACTGCAATGCGTGCGTGAGCAAAAACATGGCGCGCTCTTGACAGTTGTGATGACAGTTTGCGGCTGTTCACAGTGTTGAGCAGCGGCAGCACTCGATTAACTCACAGATGTCTGCTGCGCATTGCACTCAAACAAAAGCTGTTTGCTATCGTACGAGCATTTTGAAACATTGGCGCGCCACAAATTATTTTTTGCGAATAATCTGCATGGTCATACTTAAGTGATTGCAAGCGTTCGATTTGGCTACATTTTGCTGAGCATCTGCACAATTGCCGGCAAATTCATTTGCAAACTTTGCACAATCAATAAACACTTGCGACACCGAAGCCCGCAATTAACATCCTAAGATTTCAGAAATGCACAATTACAATGACAGAGGCACAATTTATATATATATATATATTGATATTGTAAATTACAATGTAAATGATGGGTTCTATTAACTCAAATGTCAACTGATTCTTAAATAAATATTTAGATTAACTGTTAGTGTAAATATTCTGAATTGCATTATAAATTCCGAAAGTTTTGATGCCTGCCAGTTTATATTGCGTTCTTGGCTTTTGTCACTGCTTTTAATCTAACGAAACTTGTTTGGTTTGGCATTAAACATGATGAAATTTTTTTTTGTTTTTGTGAACTTTGAGGTAAATGCAAAAGTCAACTTCTTGTGTGTGTGTGTGTGTGTTGGTCAAGGTCAAACAGTTTTCAATTCACGCAACACCAACAACAATTTACTTGTTGTTTTATGAGTGCATTAAATATTCGAGTGCGCTAAAAGTGTTCAAATTGCCAGAAAACAAACTCCACAGCTGACGGAGCTCAATGAAGCCCCTTCTTACTTTTATACCCATATACATATATTAAGTATGCACAATTTGAGTTAAGGTCAAGGTGTCGTTTAGCTTATCCAATTTGGGAAACAATAGAAAGTTTGTTTAGTGTAAACTCTTTTATCGAACACCTTTTTGGCATAATTTTGTCTTTCCTTAGTCGAAATCATGCCTAGAAAAAATCAAAGTTTAACAACAGTTAGGGTTAGTATCAAAATCGTGCATATCTTATATTCACTGTAGACTAGAACGATTTTTGTATAATAACAATAATATAGCTTGGAAATAACTATTACTATAATAACCATATTTTACAAGACTTAAGCTGTAATCTTTCCGTTTTTCATAAACAAAATTCAATTTAGCTGCTTTTCTTGTTTTTTTTTTTGGTTTTTATTACGCATTCTGAAAAAGTTTAAGCTTTCGACTATTGTTTATCAATGTTCCTATTGTTTTTTTTTTTTGTCTGTTTCTGTTTTGCTGTCTGTTTTCTTTTTTTTTCTGGGTAAGGTGTTAGGTGTGGTGGGGGGGGGGGGGGGGTTTGGTTAAAGGCGGCGATTGTTGCTGTTGGCTTCGTCTTGGTTTTGTTTTAATTCAAGTTGTGTTGTGTGTCGTCCGTCGCCTAGTTTAACTTGCAAAACACGTAATCTGAACGAAGTGGGGAACAGTTCGATACGCGAAGGGGTTGGTGGGTGGGCTGGGGAGGGGGAGGGGGAGGGGTCTCATAGCAAGTGGAGCGCATACGAAAATTGTTTGCCAATGTCGCGATAAAGCGCCGAAAACTACAAACAAAAAAACGTAAAACCTATATAAAATAAGTTAAGCTTTCAGATACTCTGTAATGTTCCAAATATGGATACAGTTTAATATTTTCAAGCACATTATAACTATACTTTTCGATCGATGGAGTCTTTATGCATAATGTTCTTTAGACAACATTGAAGATCAAGTATTCTTGATAACATTTTGAATTCCAGGATGAAATGATTATGATGTTTCGCATGCTACCCAATTCTTATAGATTATGCCAACAGGGTATAGAAAACGTGCAGAGGTGAAATACAGTAACATTGTTAAGAGAAGTTAAATACGGCCGCTGGACACAATACGTTAACGGGCATGGCCACGTGTACGCTTCATAGAACGCACACACACACATACACACACACGCACACGCATACGCATACACACACTCGACCTTCCGGCACATAAAACAATTGCAAATAGGTTACGCAAATAGCACAACGGACCCAAAAAGAAGAAAATAAAACTAACGAAATTTCGACAAGCGCTGCATGAAAAACCAACTTTTAGTACAAAATAGCGCTGCGTCAGTTTAGTTCAGTTACACACACACACACACACACACACACACAAGTATATCTGCGAGAGAGAGAGGGGGAGAGAGAGAATGGAGGGAAATAAAGATCTTAGGCCGCATTGGCGA
Source organism: Scaptomyza tumidula (assembly GCA_035044465.1). NCBI lineage: Eukaryota > Metazoa > Arthropoda > Insecta > Diptera > Drosophilidae > Scaptomyza > Scaptomyza tumidula. The sequence goes on along the minus strand of JAWNNW010000220.1, from coordinate 1,254,209 downwards.
GTGCAATGCCTTAGCCCAAACTGACTTTCCAGCCCCTGCGTCTCCGTCTCCGTTTTACGCTATCGTAGTGGAACTTTGTTGCTGCTATTGTTATTGTTATTGTAATTGTTGTGCTGTTGTTTTTGTTTGTAATTTTTTTGCGAACGCCAGCAACGAACGGCAACAAACGTAAGAAACTTCACACACAACAAATCAGTTGCAGTCGCGAATTAGCGTCGCACAGACGCGCTTTTTATTTTCTCTTGCTCGAAAAGCTCTCTGCAGAAGCTGTGACTTTACTTTATTGTTTGTTTTGTTTTATTTTTGTTTTTGTTTTGTTTTGTTGTGTTTTTGTGATCGTTCAAAACAATAATGGTGCACAAAAAGGACGATGAACAACAAATGTCACAACGTGTGGATGAACTGCGACAATTGATGAAGTCGCAGCCGCAGCTACCCCACAATATATGTATGTAGTATCAGTTGGATTAGATCGAAATATTCGAAATATTCTAAAAACATAACACTATGTGAAAAACAATTGAATTTATATCTTTCAATTAGCAAAAGATCGTAAATGTGATTAAAAATAAAAAATAAATTTAAAAGCGTTTAGTTACGATTTTAATAATATTATAAACATCAATGAAAGGGTTTTACAAATAAATTCTAAATATTCTTATTATTATTAAAGCCATCTTTTTAGATTAGGTTAAGTAAGAAGAAATAGCATTTCTTATAGTGTGTATAGAAACGAAAGATGTTAAAAGATAATATAACTAACTAAAAAGAACGAAACCAACAAACATTGATTAGAGATTTAGAAAAGAAAAGTTTAAAATAAATGTTAAAAAAATGATTTTTATTTTAAAGAAAATGTAGATTTATATAGAAAAAGATATTTTTTTGTTCTAAGCACAACATAACCGTAAAGAGAATTCAATAATAAACCAGTATAATACTTGAGTTTATAGCAAAAAAAAAACAAAGGGCTCTTAATAAAGGTTTCTATGGGAAATCTGTTCGTACTTCTCTGAAGAAAAGATAAATCTCCTTAAACCAAAATGACTTTTATGAATGTTAAGTCTGTCAAGATTTTTTATTTTTACTCAAGTCTTAAGTTCAAACTTCCATCCAGCTTAGCTTAAAGGTATAATATAAAACATTGATTAACTCAAGTATTAAGTTCATACTTCCATCCAGCTTAGCTTAAAGGTATAATAGTATTTAACATTGTACTGATTAACTAACATCAATTAGGGGAAAGGGGAATAGCGACGATTTAGATAAACCGCTAATTGGGCAAACGGTTCAGAATTGTAAAGAATAGCTGTCGAACGAGTATTGAACTTGTTTACTTTGTGTATACTATATATTTGAACAGTGAAAAACAACGTAGTTTAGTAGGTTAACGTAGAATAATACTTACTTTATGCAACTTTAATTATCGAAACACTTAAAAAATAGAATTTGAGCTCTTACAAGGTTTAAGAATAATCATACTAAAACCAAATTGTCAAGTAGTTAAAGTGCTTTATGACTTTGATAAAACGAAGCTTGTTAAAAGAGCTAAGGTTTTTTTTTCTTTCTAAAAGTGAATGGCAAAAATGCTACAAACTGCAAACGCTGACTGTAGAAATCGAAATCGACATCTAACTAGCCGTAACTCATAATCAAAACATACAACTTGTATGTATGTAATTATATCTTAGTACATGTGATTGCCAAAGTTATGTAAGCTGTGACCCAGGCGTTACTTGGCATTAACTTAAGTTAAGTTGGGTTTAGTTAGATTCGTGAGGTTGTGGCTGACACGTTTTGGCCACATTTGTGGGTCAACTAACTTCAATGCAATGATGCTGTTTGCAACTGTTGCATAACTCTCGTGTGTTGCATCGTTGCTCGTCAGAGCTCTGACCACATTAACCACAACTAAATTGCACATTTCCTTCTCTCTACCTTCTCTCTACATACCATACCATACCATACCATACTATGCCATCGCATTGCAACGCTCAACGCTTTGTCTGGAACCACAACGACAACTGCATCATTGCTGGCTGCCACAATGATTAGCCTCCACATTGCTGCGACGCTTTCTGCACACAACGAGGGGCGATCTGGCTGCCGCACAGCGTCTGCTGCAGCTAAACTATTCCATGCGAAACAAGCACCCGCAAATCTTCATTGATCGCGATCCATTCGATGCCAGCTCCCAGCAGCTGCTTAAAGTCGCGTGAGTACACTCCAGACTAGAGATGAGCGCGTGACACGACACGAGACCATTATCGACAGGGCAGCCAAACAACATTATTTAATTTTTACACTTTTAATATTTGTTTCACACTTCTTATGAAACTTTCATGTAGATACTTCAATCAATAATGTGTTTGACTTCTTTTAATACCTCAATTCCAAACTCAGGGGTCTGTTAAGTGGCACTAGTTTGTGTTTTATACGAAAATTAAATGTGTTTTTTATGTTAAAGTTCTGTTAAGCTGTTCTATAAGGTTAAATACCAAGCACGGGGAATATTTAAACCATATTCCTATTGTGTGGACAAGAATCAAATACGATTAATGCAGCTTTACTGAGAAGAAGAATTCCTGCATTTTACTATTGTGGAATCCGAGTATAAGTCTCGTGTGTCATTTATATAATGTTTTTATGCCTCATGTTGCCTGCATTTAAGATGTAAAACTTGAACATGTCAAAGAAGTGTTCAAAAACATTATTTTAATATATGTTATACACTTTTTATGGGAATTTTTGGTGGATTTTCTCAATCAATAATTTGTTTTAGTTCTATGAGGTCTCATGTGTCATTTGCATAATGTTTTAAAGTCTCATGTTGAGTGCAATAGGGATTTAAAACTTGAACATGTCAAAGAAGTGTCCAAAAACATTATTTTAATATATGTTCTACACTTTATATGGGAATTTTTGTGGATTTTTACAATCAATAATTTGTTTTAGTTCATTTGCATAATGTTTTTAAGTCTCATGTTGAGTGCAATAGGGACTTAAAACTTGAACATGTCAAAAGAAGTGTCCAAAAACATTAAAAAAAACATTTTATAGGAATTTTTTGTGGATTTTTACAATCAATAATTTGTTTTAGTTCTATGAGGTCTCATGTTGAGTGCAATCGGGACTGAAAACATGTCAAAGAAGTGTCCAAAAACTAGGCACGACTAATGCTCATCTCTAGCGGTGTCACCATAACCGGTTTCTTTTGCATTGTGGCAACAACTAATTATAAAGCTCTTTGTTGCCGCTGATGTTATTATTATTTGTTGATGTTGTTGTTTATTGTTTGCCGTTGCAGTGATCTGGTGCCGCTGCCTGGCCTCACACCGGAGAACAACAAGTTGCTATTTTATCGCCTCATTGACTACGATGCGGACAAGGTAAGCAAAACAAGTCACTTCGATTCGATGGCAGCCTAATTCAGTTTGTCAACTTGCTTGCAACTTGCAACTTGCAACGATGCAAATTGGCAGTTCAACTTTACGGCTGGCATCAAGGTTTTCTTTATGGTCGCCGACTGTCGCTTTGCCACAGAGACCGATGGCCGTCTATCGGATGGCGAGATACCCATCTTTGATATGGCCGGCTATTCGCTGAGGCATCTGACAAAGACGGTGCTCAGTTCGCTGCGCGTTTACATGAAGTTCGTGCAGGAGGCGCATCCGGTGCGACTCAAGGAGATCCATGTGCTCAATTGTCCATCGTATCTGGACAAGGTGCTGACCGTTGTCAAGCCGTTCATCAAGAGCGAGGTATTCAAGCTTATACATTTTCATCTACCCAATGCGGACACTCCATACAAGCACTTTCCGCGCGCCATGCTGCCCGAGGAGTATGGCGGCGAGGCGGGCAAAATGTGCCACTTGAAAGAGCATTGGATGCAGTTGCTGCAACAACAACGGTAACTACAACCAACACACACACACACACACACAGACTATATATGTATTTAATAATGCTTTTACGCTTGTTTTCCCCTAGCGAATATCTGAGCAATGCATCCAACTGGCAGTTCAACAAATGCAAGAAGAGTGGCAACAACAGCTCCTCCGACTCGATGACGCCGAGTCTCAAGACGCTCGAAATCGATTAGATGCGTTTAACGTAACAGCCGTAACTGTTAACATTCTTTTACCATAACCATAACCATATTTTCTCTGTATATATATGTATATACACATCTGTACATATTCGCCGAATGGGCTTGGCCCCTACTAAATGCTAAATGCTTAATGCTATTTGTTTTGAAATTGAAATTGTAATGCAAAGCAAGTTAACGCTAATCTATAAATGCTGCCACAGTGGCGCTTGAGTGGGGTAATGGGTAAATGGAATACAAGGGGTTACAGCCCCTTTATTAAATATATATAGACGCAAGGAAGCAAGGAAGGATGTGAATCAGGTTCTCGAACCCGCCTTCACATCAATCAAAATAAAATATAATGACAATACAAAACTTTGTTCACAAATAAATACATATACATTTTTTGATTGAACCAACTGCTGAAAGAAAGCTTTGCTTGGATTTGTTTCTGCTACCGGTTTGCCTTACAATTTTCAATGTATATTTTTTACTTGTTATTATAATAAAAACAATCTTAATTGGAAATAAAATGTGGATTCAATTACAAAAATTGTAAGTGGTTTATGTTTGGTTTTAACCCACGCTTCAATTAGTTTCACCTGCAAGCAAATTGCAGCTATGCTTTTCGTTATTTTTAATACCAACTACAACAAGCACTTGCCTTTTGGCCAATTAGTCTACTCAACTGTTATAACTCAACGCAGCATCAAATAGTTGCCATAGCAGCAGCAGCAGCAGAGCAACGAAGCCAAGATAACAATTTTAATCTGTACGCAAGGACTAAACTAAACATAAACCGCTTAATTATAATACCCTAGCAACTAGCAACTAGATATTTCAAGGCTACAACAACACAAAAAGGAAAATATAAGAAAAATCTACTCCAACTGTTGCATTTTTGCCTTGCTAATTTGACGTTACTGTTAACTGAGGATAGCTATTTTAGTTGCTGTTGCTGTTGCTGTTTTTGCTCTTTCTCAGAATTTTCAATTACAATGCTGCAACATCATTTCAATCAATGCCATCAACATCATCATCATCATCATCATCATCGTCATAGTTGTCATAGCGTCATTGGGAGCTTGATGCAATTAAGTGGCCAACTAGGGACGATAAAGTTGAAAAAAAAAAAATCCAATAATCCACTGGAATTAAACAAGAAGTGCCAACAAAGATAGTAAACAACGTTCGTGTAACACTTTGCACGCACTGCGAAAAAAAATATTAATTAAAAAAAATAAACTCAACGTTTTTTAATGATTTTAAACCATAAAAGCAAAGAAGTTGTTAAAAAGCCAGTTTCGGAATATTGCACATACAAAAAATAAACACAAACGCATTTGGTAGTTGATTTTTTGCTTTATTGTAATAACAATAACAAACATATCTATATGCAAATGAAGTCACAAAGAGCTTTTAAGCGTATTTAGCTTCGTTTTTTTTTTAGCAGTGCACAGTCAGATAACATATGTATGAGTGCATACATGCATATAAAAAAGGAAAGACAGAAAGCGAACATGTATATTGTATAGGATTGTAGGTGGGTAGGTGAGTGGGTTGCACGACGAACGGATAGACAGACAGACAGACAGACCACAGAGAGATATACACGTACACATGAGCAGACAGATAGATTGGATAGAAGACATACACGTACATATATTCATTCAGTATAAGTGGAGCAGTAGCGTTCGTAGAGCACTTGAAAGCATAATGCGCATATCGACATGCTGTTTGTTTCACCGGACACTCTCTCTCTCTGACACCCTGTACGGACGGACTTCAGCTGCCGTCAATGGCACATTCAGCGACAAAAAAAAAGGAAAACAAAATGCAGGTTATCTGAGTGTGTGTGTTGAGGTTGACAATGCAGGTTATCTGAGTGTGTGTTGAGGTTGACACTTTAAAGAGAAAGGTTTTAATGTCTGTCTGGCAACACCAACAACAACGTATAGTCGTCACTCATATCGTATATATATATATTTAGTATGTACATGTCACACTGCATGAGTTTAACATCGTTTAACGTTGCAGCCATCCATCAATTTGTGTGTGTGTGTGTGTGGCAGACACACCCAGACACAGTCCAGAGACAAGCAGCTGTCGCACCCTCAAATCTACAGGCTTATTTATTTAACCAAAAAAGGACGTGCATTGCATGCAACTTCATGGTAATCGAATTATGTGCTAACTCGGTTTGGCCATTTTTGTTTTAAGTCCATGTTTCCCCCCCCCCCCCCCTTTTTGTTTGGGTGTTCATGCATACACAAAATGAAACACAATGGAGCGTCCAAAGATGCAACGCCTGAAGGCCTTAAAGCTGTGCAGCCTGCCATTTAACACAACTTGCACAACAACTTTTGTTTAGTTTATCTAAGGAGTGCCGTTTAGTAAATAGAATAGTAAATGTACATCAGACATAGGACGAACTTAGCCTGCATTAGGCTTACTGACAATCAGCTTAAATAAGACTTCAACAAGTGTGGCCACAAAGAAGCATAACTCTCTATTTTCCTATCTTTCGATGAGACACACAAGAAGCCTTTTTTAAATTTTACATACATGTTTTAGCTTGAAAATGGAACCAAACTTTGCTTGCCATTTAAGCTCATCTTGTTCGTTTGTTCTTTTTAGTCTTTTGCATTGAATTATGAATGAACGAATGAGCTGCTTGACCAAACTAAACAACTGAGCAAACTATGTGGCAAGATGGAACAAACTTCATCAACTGAACAAACTAAAAGACTAATTGTAACGTTCTGCAAAAATAAATCTACTTAAGTTCAATATGCAACCCATATATCTACTACTATGACATTTAGGATTCAAACTAAACGTTTTATAATATGGAATACGCTGATTTTGGGGCAAGTAGCGCATGTTAATGGCATTGATGCCGAACCTTAAACATCATTATGACAGGCAGGCAAATATGTGTATTACAAACCGACAGACTTCACTGAATCAACCAAAGCTATGGTAATGACGCTGAGCAGCAACAACAATCGAATCGACTGAATGGATTTAATATCAAAGCTGCATTGCACTTGATGTGGCGTTAATTATATTTTGGGACTTAATACGTTGCAAGCCTGTGGTTAAAGCTTATCACGCCTTCGCCAGACTTGCAGCATAATCAAAACAACAATCTCGAATGCTCCAAACAGGACGCCACGAAGATTGTTCAGTTTTTACATAGATCGATGTGTGTATTTACACTCAGAAAACAACAAAAAGAACACACGAAAGTTCACCATGAAAATAGATTATTTTACTGTGTGGGTTTGAAACATGAAATGTAATAAATTGAAGTATAAGAAATGAAAACAGCAATTTGAATATGAAACATAATTAAATGAAAGTGCACGGACTTTAAATTGACATGCCATATTCATATTATAGCGTTGAACCATATTTAAATCAATACTGCACGCATATTCATAATTAATATTTACATGAAATAATATTGTATGCGATATCACCATATTAAATTAATTAATATATTATAGCCGGAGGTTATTAACACGTGCACTTTTGCATGTTTTAAATTTAATTTCGAATTTTATTTGGCTTTAACATGACGATTCGCGCTGCTCGTCTCTCCAAGGCTGTGAAGCTCTCTTTATCTCTTTCAATAATCCAGAATTATTCAATATTAAATATATGGCGTAAAGAGCAGGCGTCTAGCTTCCTTTACAAAGCCTTTTACATACGAAATATATGTTTGGCTTATTAAAGGAGATTTCGCATCGCGTTGCTGGTTAACATATATCGTTATATATCGTTCGGTTAGTTTGATTTGAATAGCATTCATTATATTTCTTGCGTTTTTAATACACATGACATGAATAAAAACCAATTATTTGTGCACATGTCAAATTAAGCATAATCATATTAAAAAGCTACCATAAATATGCATAATTTGTAGTAGGTTTTTTTTATCCGTGTGTACGTATGTGTGTGCCAGAACAATCGGAAGGAGCGCGCGTCACACACACACATACACAATAATAAGTAAAATGGGCGACATTGTGGTCGACCCCATTAACATGCAGTTGAAGCAAGTTTTTGGACTTGCACATCACTTTGACTTCTACTTTGAGGTTACTAACTAACAACGTCACAAGCAGTATATCGCAGTAACAGCAGCAACAGCAGCAACAGCAGCAGCAACCGCAGTGGCAGCAGTGGCAGCAGCAATAGCAACATGAAGCACAAGAAGCAAGCAGGCAAACAAGGCAAGCAGGCAAAGAGCTACGACAACAAAAATGTGCAGTCAACAATAGTCACTCTTACACACACACACACACACACAGAAACACACACGCACATATACAGACACACCCACATAACCAGCTTTGGACGAACAGTAACATTCCGACCATAGCTGTTGCTGTTCGAGCGAAGCTTTGGCGTCCCCATTCGCTCGGCTGACTGAGTGATAAGTTCAGTTGGCCTTTGGCAAGCGTCGTGAACGGTTAACGCGTCCTTATTTACTACTGTGCCATTGTTTGAATACTGTATAAGCCTTTCGAGCGTTTTACAGTTTCCGATCTAGTTGCACATTGTTCTTCTCTCTGTTCTTTTTTTTCTACCATTTTTTTTGACTGTGTCAGTGTTTGTTTTCGTAAGTGTTTCCAAGAGAACGAGAAACGTATAAAGAGAGAGATAGAGGGAGAGTCGATTTTATTTAATTCTTTGGTAAACAAACATATTCCTTTCGTGTTAATCTTTCTCTTCCGACCAGCTCCAAAGGGAGCTCTCCGCCTTTTTGGGTAAGTGTTTCTTGTTATTGGTCTAAAGTATTAAAGTTGTTCCAAAAAACAACTACATCGATCTAAGTGACTTATGTTGTACGTGTGTTTGCCATTATGTAAGTTGAAGTAGTCCAAGACCCTGTTACCAAGCACTCATTCCGTTAGTAACAACAATAGTGAGCGTGTTTCCTTTTTTATGCTTTGGATTTTTGTTTCCTTAATAACATAAGGAATTTCGATTTCGATTTTCTAACTATTGACAATCAAAACAGCCAAAAATTAATGTTTCAATGATGTTTGATGTTGGTTCCGTTTAGAACTGATCCTTAACCATCGTAAAATTGCGATATTATTATCCTTCATCATCCATCAGTTAGCCACCAGTTTTTAAAGCATACTTATTGGCGCACGTAAAATTCAAAATAAGCTCTCATTTAATCCATGCAATACAAACATCAATTTGTATTTCTGGAAAAACTAGAATGTTATCTAGTTTAGATATTTGCAGAAATGTGCCGATCTCAATAGGAATAAAAAACCTTGTCTTACATTTACATTTTCATTAATAAATTTTGCTACGTTGAAACATTCTAGGGAACAAATTAGCTGATCTGTAACAATAACTAAAAAAAAGTCAGTTGAGTAAACTTAGAAATGTTTTCATCTTTAAATGTTAGAAGCACGGACTCTTAGGTTTGTGGAAACGATCTCTTAGCAGAATCTAAGCTGCAAATAGCCTATATATATCCTATATTTCTGGTGCAACAAAACAAAAAAAATGTGACTTGTGTTTTTCTCCAGTGCAATTTCTATGTGTTACTTTGTAAAGAGGAACCCAAATAACACGTATAGACAAACATTTGTACATACTACACTTTGAGAAGTAAACAGGCGCACCTTTCATATGATTTCGTGACCGTGCATCGAGCTTCGAGCTTGCATTTTGTTTGTGCCATAATCTTCTTCTTGTGCGTCTGGCTGGCGACAAAAAAGAAGCAAGTATTTTGAGTTTATACCAACTTTTCTATTGCGTTTTGATCTTGTGTCAACGTGTTACTGTTGCTTGCTCGCTGTTGGCATATTTGCACTGAATACTCTCAGAAAAAAGTTGTTGTATGCCTCTGCCAACGGTGAATGCCAGTAAGGACGGGTTGGTGAAACAACAACAAATACACAAACATGTTCATATGGATGCAAATACAAATACATTTTATATGTATGCATTAGTGCAACTTCTGCTCCAGCGGCTTTAATACGCATTATGTGTGTACCAAATGAGCTTAGAATTAAATCAAAATATTCTCGTTACTTTACTTAACTTCATATAAAATTTGAATCAGCATCTAGCACTGAAAATAGAAATAGCAAATGTTAAAATCGAAACCAACTTCAATGACATCATTGAAGTTCTAAAGTTAATCAGTTAGTTTAGTTCTTTATTGTCTTTTGTTGAACTGCTTCAGATGTTGTCATTGCCAGAAGTTACTTTGCCACCCCCCCTAACACCATCTACCACTTGCAAAAAAGAGGCTCTTGCTTCTCCATGCTGCTGTTTTCTATTAGCAAATGAGGCGCAAACGAGCAACTGCAGTGAACAACCTCAATGTATGTGTGTGTATCTCTCAGACTGTGTGTGTGTGTGTTTGTGTGCCATTACTTAACACCTACAAGCTGACATCCGTCTGCACGCTATTACACGATTACAGCAACAATGGCAAAAGCAATAGCAATAGCAACAACAACAATGGGCAGCTTCAACTACCCCCAAAAGACGTTGGCCAGGTCAACGGTGCAAACATTTTTGGGGTTTGAGTCAACGTTTTGAGTATTAGTCATGGCTCACTGTTTGCTTGCCTTTTGTTATTGCATGCTAATTTCATTCTGTTTCCTATTAGCCAGCAGCTATCGCTGTCCCTTTCGTTTTGTAATGTTGCCCCTCAAAGTATGCAGTAAAATGTGTAATCGCATTTAACGTTACTTACTATCAAGTGGGCCAGCAAACGAAGAAGGGTGGAACAGGGGGTGGAGGGGCGAAGTGTAGACCAAAGAGTAGAGAAACTACATACTTACTAGTCACATGGACACTCACATGGACAGTTACATTCAGCATCATTCCACATGCCACTTGGCTGGCAAGCTAGAATGGCAGGCATAGACAAAAGGCCGACAAGAACGACACAACAAGAATAACTGAACATTGCAGTCGAATGCAACCGACTGCGGAATTCTCTGATATCAAAACTGGGCTAACGAAGATAGATAGATAGATAGATAGATAGATAGAAAGATAGATAGATAGATAGATAGATAGATAGATAGATAGATAGAAAGATAGATAGATAGATAGATAGATGATAGATAGATAGATAGATAGATAGATAGATAGATAGATAGATAGATAGATAGATAGATAGATAGATAGATAGATAGATAGATAGATAGATAGATATGGCGATTTCTGATTTCTTTTATGCATATTATTGTGGGAAATCAATAGCTATATTCACACCAAATTCGGTGATTCTAATCGTTAAACGGTATATATGTGTGTTTTATCGATTTGCACATCGAGGTGTATCGACTTGTTATCGATTTAATACCCCAAGATTTTGTCAAAGTTTCATTTCTCTAGCTTCTAAAGGTGTCAAAGAAACTTGCTTTCTTACAGGCTAATATAGTCATTACCTTCGGTAACAGAGTATGAAAATACACTATTAAGTGTGCTAAGAGTTATCGACTTGAAGATACTAAGTATATATGTTCATACTTAGATCATATAGGTATTAAAGTGTTAAGAGAACATTTAATTTAATCAAGTAAATCTTCTTAATATCAGCAATTGAATTCTTAGTTTAACACTTTGGGAAATGCATTGTTAAACGACTTGTAAATGTGTTGCCAGATCGTTGATATATTTAAGCCATTATCTGACTTATTGACTATTTAACCCAACGTTAAAAGGGTATAAAATGCGAACAGCAATGACAGCAAACTGAGCACCTGCCCACAAGTTGGCCTAAATTGGTAGACGACCGACTCTGCTACAAAGCACAATACATAATGAAAACAACACACACTCACACACACACACACACACACAGACAATCTTTGAGACCCCACACAAACACGTTGGCATGTAGAGAAACTGATTTAGTGGGCTGCAAGCAGTGCCCCGCTTATCAAAAGCTAGCGATCAAAAGCAACGCCAACAATTTTTTGTTCATTCTGCTTTTGTATATCTACTTTTGCTCCTTGCCACATAGCGTGCAGTGCCCTACACTTCTACTACGCCCACTTTACACCACCCTCCACCAAAGTTCTCTCTCTTTCGACAATGAACACAAAATGTTGCTCTGGATATGCAATTGTATCATTTGAAGCGAAATGGTTTCATTTATCATTGGATAAGTTAAAAACATAAATATATTAACTTTTTAATAACTTTTTTTTAACAAAGCAGGACACAACTTTTGCCACAATATTTCTTTTCTATCTAATTTCCGCTTTAAAAGTTGAAAAACAGAGTTTTGAATCAGTTTTGAAGCCATTTGCGAAACGTTTTAGAAAGTCAAACTTATTATTCTAAGCAATCAGTCTTATTAATATTAAAGTCGATTTTATCCTGACTCTAGAATAATTTCTCTTGTATTTCCTTTAGTCATTTCAAGTAATTTTTGTTCAAATCAAAAATAGATTGTATAACGAGGTCATTCGAACTAACTTCAAGAACGCATTTTCCATACTAAGTCCAAATTTGAGTCATGCTAACCTTAACGAGACCAACTCCATTATAATGAGTACACAAATTTTAGTATAATGCATTTTTGCATATGCGCATCCGTTTCCGTTTCCGTTGGGCCATTTAACAAACTTACTCACTTATTGAAGGTAAGGTCAGCCTTCGGTTTCGTCTTCGCCTTGGACTTTCGCTTATTTGACTGCTTCTTGCTTCTGCGGATCCCCTGCTTCTCTACATTTTAACTGGCCAAAACACACAACACCACGCCACGAGCAGCATTTAATATTCTGACGTTTGTTTCTTATTGTTTTTCTTTTGTTTTTTCCTTGCTTTTTGTTATTTTTAGGTTTGGGTTTGAGGGAACGAGGGGGGTTGTGTTCATGTTTTGTGGGTGCCATTTTGGCGGCGGGAGTTCGGCGTTTTTTCGGGGATCGAGTTATACTTTTTTTTTGGGGCTTTTGGGGCAGAACAAAATTTATGAGGTCAATGAAATTGTTGATGCCTGTCGCGCCACACACTCTCTCTCTCTCTCTCTCACTCTCTCATTCGCTTACGCCACTTGCCACTTGCCTCAAAAGTAAAGGCAATTGGGCAATAACGACGACAGCGGCGACGTCGTACAATAAGCCGCGTTCCCCCCCTTCTCTACCCACTGCTCTACCCTTACTCCCTTCGTTTTGGCAATGTCATTGGGGCCAATGTTGTTAAAGGTTTTTGTTTTTGTGTATTTTGTTTGTTTTTGTGTGTGTGGTTGGGCTTTTTTGGCGGATAGTTTTAGCGCACTAGAATGTTATGGTTACCAGACGGGGGGCGAAAGAGGCGGAGCCGTTCGGCTTGCAGTTGGAACGAGCAGTCTGAATCCCTCACCACGAACCAACGCCTGTCAGCTTGTTATCGATTTTCAATGAATGTCGCTAAAGTTGCGGCTTGTTGCCCGCAACAAGCACTTGTCCGGCGCACTATTCAAGCGTGGTTCGTTGGCTTTAAAGCATCCTTCGGATGATTGGTTAAAACTTTCGTTGACGTGGCAGCAGCAAAAACTATCTGATTACTGTGGCAAAAAGTTTTCATTTTGTAATTTTTCATAATTAGTTTAGGTTGCATTAATTTAAGCTCCATTAGCTTGACTTTGATTTGAGTACAGCTAATGTGGGCTTAGCTGATGTTAAGCTAGTCTTGAGTGTATGAACTTCTTCATGAGTAGATTCTTAGCACTGACCATTTCATATGTGCATTTGAGAATGCATCCGGATATGGCAACTTGTTGCAGATGTTCACTTATCTATGCATAAGTATCAGGAATTCAGATAGTTGAATTATTATTCATGGGACAACACTATTCAAAGTCGTGCATTTGATAAAACCCAAGCAGTTCTCGAGAGAAATCCTGACCAGAAGATACATATTAGCACGTACAGTCAGTGCTTGAACGTATATATGTATGTGTTTACGCGTTTACTTTATACTTGACTTAACTTCAATCTTCCATATCTTCGTAGTTTGTCAACTGATTTCACTCAACATTTTACAGATCATCAGATTATTTCGTCGTATGTTTCCAACGGCGTTTTTCCAAGTTTTTCAAAATCAAGATTTTATTGTTATCGATCGATCACATGTGCATATCGATCACAAGTGTACTCCAAATGGGGTAAAATGGAAATTTCTGGGGGTAATAGTAATGATTCAAAAGTATATATTTCAAATTTTCAACTTCGACAACAATATTGTTATTCATTAAAAATATGTTTTTTAGAGTATTCTATCGACCTTTTTTTTTTTTGCTCTTCACTAACGGGGGGTAACGTCAAGTTTGACAAAAATATTTGGGGTAATGATTAAAAAAGTTCGCCGACCGCTGCTTTATAGGGTCGAAGATGCTTCACTCTGCCTTTTACATACTTTTCCCAACAACCAATTATCCTTTTCACCCATTTTCAACAAGTCCATGGTTTAAAAAACAACTCATTCCGATTCGATATAGTCAGTCTGTCTATACTAGAATATATATACTTTACCTCATAAGTTCATAAGTTTTTGAAAGTTTGTTAACATGTTTTTATACTCTTTCACGCTTAAGCTTGAAACCCTTATATGACTTATACATCTGAATAACACATAGTCAATAATTTCTTGAGATATTGTGTCTTTGTCATTGCTTTGTGCTATTTTTCTGTCCTTAGTCGGGCAGTAAGCTCACATATATATAAAGACTTCTGTTATCAATAATACTTTCTACTAATTCTGTTAATAATAATCCTTAAGGGTAATAAAACTTAACCTAATATTGATCATCTGTTAAGACTTCGTCAAGATCCATTCAGAAAGATGGAACAGATCACATTATCCTTCATTTCGAGGCGAATAAAGTTTGACTTCAAACTCTTCAAAGTTATGCAATATCTGGCATTCCTTCGATATCAGTTAATGCTTGTTAAGCGATTATAATTAAAACTTGCACAAGCTTATTTTGAGAGCTCAACACAAATTAAATCTCGTATACACTTTTAGTGAAAGCTCGATGCGTTCAATGTGTTATGTTAAGGCGTGAGCGTCCTGCCCTGCCCCGCCCTTTACCCTCTCTCACTCTTTTTTAATGAGCTTTGTTCATATTTCAAAAGTTTCTGTGAATTAGTATAACACTGTGCGTTTCTGAGTATGTGTATGTGTGTGTGTGTGTGTAGTATACTCATGAACGCACTCATCTGCAATTTTATATTTCAATATACGCCCTACCGTGCGGCAGCAAGCTATTAATTTAGACTGACGCTTGGCAGCACTGAAAACACAACAAACAAACACACACACACACACACAACATGCACACACAAGGAGGTGTATAAAGCAAATCTGCGTGTGGCAGCAGCGAAGCTGACAAGTTTATCATTAAACTATAACAATATTGGCGTGAGCTTGTTTGTGTGTGTGTGTGTGTATGAGTGTGTGTGTGTGTATGTGTGTGCTCCCTATATTAAAGCTAAATGGTAAAGCCAGCTGCCGTTACGAGCTCCAGGGACGACGAAGCTTGGGCCCAGGTGCCTGCCTGACTAAATTGCCATCAAAGCCAATGCCAAACACCTCTATAAATACAATTTGAGTAAAACACACACACACACACGCACACATACACACACATAGTGTTGGTTGTTTTGAATTCAAGGTTAGTTCTGCGATTATTTTGTAAGTTTTGTCGTTTGATATTGGGAAATTAAAGCCATTTAACCAGATGTAAATGACATAACAATTGCTATCTGATAAATATATATAATATATTCAGAATATTAAAAGTATAAAATATATAATATAATGTACATATATAAACTACTTATTGAGCCGTAAGCCTTTACCAATGACACATGCACACACACATACATATACATATGCAAATATGCTTTTATGTACGATATGTATGTATGTATATGTAAGTATGTGAATTAATTGGATTTTGCAGCAGAGTGAGCTGCAGTTGAAGGGCCAGGGCTTGCCCCAGAAAGTAGGCAATCAATTCCATGCAGCCAAGCTCCCGAAAATTCCCAGGGGCAAAAGCTTTTACTCATATTGATGTAGTGCTAGTGCAGCAGCAACAACAGCAGCAACAACAGCAACAACAACATCATAAATAAACTGCAAAGTTAAATTTCGTTAAATAAGAAAACAATAAAAAAAACTTTAATTACACTCGATTCCCAATGGTAAGAAAAATAATGGAGCATATTCGCTTTCTTCCCACTTAAGAGCAATAACTTTTTAGCCAAGGTGTTGCAACAAGAACTGCTCTTGCAACAGATAGGATCCCTTTATGGTGATTCCTGCCATATCCCTTAACTGCGGTACTTAGTTTAATTGTTCTTTTCTTCTATTGTTCGAAATCTTTCAACTCTTTATAATTTCTTCACACCTTTTGTCAATAGTTTAAACTTATCCTAAAAATTGTATATATCTAAAAGTTTGTACATATTGTTGTTACTCTTTCACGCTATAACTAACGAATGAATGTTAATATTAATTGATTTAACAGAGTATTTTACAGTCGTTGCTGCCTAAATGTGCTCGCAGCGTTTTCGCTGCGGTTTTGCAGTCAAACTTTAATATTGTTATTTGTACGTTTGTAGTGTGTGTGTGTGTGCGTATGTGTGTGTTTGTATAGATGATTATTAACAGTTGCTTTTGTTTTTGCAGAGCTAAACGGCAACGTTTATGATTTTAGGGATGCAACTTAGTTCACATTGAATCGAACAGGCAGCAAGTTGCAAGTTGCATGCAGCTGTATGTATGATAAGTCACAATTTGCATACCACATGAAGTGGTTCGTTAAATAAACGAATATTATTCCCATACCTAGGTCTTAAACAAGATGTTTGGCAAAACAAAAATATTTCGATTATGAAAAATACTTTTTATCGCTTAGTAATCGGAAAATTACAAACGTTAAAAGATTAAAGAGTTTGACTTCCATAAAATATTTACTCAAAAAAGCTTGCGTTACTTTAATTGTTGTACTCGTAATATATATAATATATATATATATTTGAAGTACAAACCGAATGGTAAAACTTTTACCTTCAAACTTCACTTCAGTCTCTGCCTTGTATGATATTGACTAATCCGCCTGCTGTTTGTCACAAACACAACGCTAGTCATACAATATCTTTAAAAATTATAGCCTATGTATTTTTCTGATGTTTAAGCTATATAACTCTTAAGTTTCATTAAGATCCATTAAGAAGTGTTTGCGTGAAAGAGTAACAAATGTTCATAGAAAGTTCCAAAGTTAATATCGATCATGATAATGTTGATCGAAATATATCCCTCATTTAAGTTTGTTTTGTGTCCGATAATGGTTCATTTTGGAACAAACGTAATACCTGATAAGTTGAAAAACGAATCTATTTAACAACACAATGTGGATCTTAGTTAGTTTTGAGAAATCCTTAGACAAAATAATGTTAAAGCCTTTCCAAAAACTGATCTATTAAACAAAACAATGTGGATCTTAGTTATTTTTGAGAAATCCTTAGACAAAAAACTTTAGGTCCTTTCCAAAAACTGATCTATTAAACAAAACAATGTGGATCTTAGTTAGTATTGAGAAATCCTTAGACAAAACAACGTTAAAGCCTTTCCAAAGACTGATCTATTAAGCAATACAATGTGGATCTACCTTAGTTTTGAGAAATCCTTCGTTAAAGCCTTGCCACATTGATTTCCATATGATTTGATTTCTTAGTATGCGTTGTGTGACAAGAGTCAATATCGGTCAAATGTTTATAGAGTTGGGCTTTTATATATATTTTATTGCAAATTGTTGTAAATTAAGTTAAACAAACCGTTAATGGAAACCGATTAAATAAGTTGCTATTTTAGGTTCTTATTTATTTTTGGCATGGGTAAAACTTTATTGAGAATGTGTCTTGGATTGAAGAATTTTCTTTGTATTGATTGAGAACCATATATGTATATCGAATGTGTTTATTGTTGTGTTGTTGTTGTTGTTGTTGTTATTACTTCATTCAAGCCAGTTCAACGAACTGCAGACACGAAATGGCTGGCAATTTGCTGGCTACGGTTATTACGCCAATCATTTGTTGCCTTTGCAATAGTTTATAGTCGTCGTAGTAGTAGTATTCCCCAGTGACTGATACTATGTATGAGAGTTATTGCTCCAATACCCTGTAATGTCAAAAATGGGTATAGTGTTTAGCCTGTGTATTTGGCATTTAACTCAGTTTCAAGCTTAACTTCAGTATTTGCTTTGAAATATGTCAAAAAAATAAATCGATTTTTTCAATAGTTAAATATTTATTTATGTAGGTTAGTTCAATGTGTTTTGTTGGTTCCACTTATAGGGTATATATAAGTCTAGTTAGTTTTGGGCTAGCACATATCAATTGTTGTTGCCTTTGGCAATTATGAAAGGCTAAGAAAAGGAAGCGTGCCAATAGCCGTCTAATGTGTTTCCTACACTCTTGCCTCGCTTTATCTCTATTTCTCTGTCTCTGTCTCTCTCTTTCGCAGTTGAAAGCGACGCCTGCAGGACGTACACACACACACATATATGCCTAAATCCATGTACATGTGTGCATGTGTATGTGTAAGCCCTAGTTGTGCATGCTGAGACACCGAAATGGATGAGCGACGACAGAAACGACTTGGCCCAGCGCCAATTGCATCGTTCGAAAAGTCATTTGAGGACAATACCACCACGGTAGCAACTGCTGCAACTGCTTCAACTGCTGCACAGCAACAGCAGACACACGAAATAGCGGTAAGTTTCATATATATGCCAAATATAATAACACATATACAAACATATAGTTGCATACTTTTCAATGTACATAACATCATATGTGTGTGTGTGTGTATTGATAAATTATTTATAGCTGGGGCCACAAATTTAATAAACCAAAAACATACTATCAAAACTTGCACAGAGCTTTGCAGCACATTTTAGTTTGGGTTGAAGGAACTGCGGCGGCCTGATGGGGGGGGGGGGGGGGGCCTAAGGGGGCGCAACAGCCGGGTAAATGCTCTGGGCACTGGGTGAATGCCAAAAACATGCAAAATGGCCACTTAGAAGGCTGGCGAACAAAACGCTTTTGGCTAATAAACAAAAGCGAATCTTAAGCGATGACCACAAATATTTTAAACGACAGCCAGCCCAAAAGCAGCACAGCAACAATAACGACAACAACAATAACAAGAGCTGTCAAACTGTTTGCGTACAGTTGAAGAGGCACAATTTCGAAAATATTTTGACATGCGTCAAATCAAATGTAAAGTGGAAATGCTTCAAATAATGTCATTGAACAATGGGCCAAAAATGAAGAGCAGGAATTGCAAAGAGCTTGTAAAGCATGCATGCCATTGTATGTATGTGTGTGTGCGAGCCTGTGTATATATGTACGAGGGGGGAACCATAAGTTCCGCGAACTCTAACTCCCCACCACAGCGTAATTCCTGGAACTTATGGGTCCCCCCTCGTATATTAATGGGTCGAGCAAATACAGCCAAAAAACGAAACACATGCAAAAACATCGGAAGCTGTGGAGTAAGAGAGAGAAAGCGAGCGGAAGAGAGAGCTTAAGTGCGTGAGAGCAAAGCAAGCCTGGCTGGAATATTGCACAACACATGCTTAGAAACAGCATAAGAATTTCAATTGCAAATGTGCTAATAATAATAAAATAACTAATATTGCAAGTTGTTGGTATCTTCTTAGATTTGTAATAGTTTTGTTGTTATATACAACATATCTTATTATAAAATAAATACTCGAAGCATAATAATCTGCGCTCAGTATTCATAGCTCCATATAAATTATGCTTGTACCGTAAAAGCACTGATGTGATTTTCGTGCTGTTAATTTTATGTTGAGCGCTGTAGCCAAAGAGCTTTGCCAGCTGAGCGACTGAGCGACGCTCAGTGGAGCTTTCAGTTAAACGCCTGATGTCAAGCTTTTAGCAGCAGCAGCACAGACGACAGCTTTCTTTGAATTGAATCGTTCACCCTGTGCCGTGTATGTAAGTTGCTGCCAGCCAGCAGCCGCAATCAGCATAGCAAACTTTTCGGCAGCGGACCAGTACGACGCTGGCGCTGTGTGCGTGCAGTCTAACGGTTGAAAACGTAAGCGACGTACACGACGTAAATGACGACAGAGTGAGAGGCTGGCTGGCTGTCTAAGCGAGAGCGCGTGTTTGATGTGTGTGGTGGAGTGTGGAGCGTCGAGCGTGAAGCGCTAAGAGGGCGCGCTGCGAAGGAAGAAGCAAAAGCTAAAAGGAAGCGAACCAAACGAATAAACGCACGCGGCAGGCAGCCAACGACCAAAAGTGAACCAAAAAATACAAAAACGAAACGAAAAAGTTGTAGTTGACTTTGCGCCGCTTCCCTTACGTTTCGCGGCGTCGCAGCGCCGCTTTCATTTCTCACACAAATTTTTTTTCGGTTGCTTATTTTTTTTCGGTGGAAAGTTAAGGCAAGAAAAATTAATGAAAAATTAATAAGGACAAGCAGGCAGAAGCGATAAAAATACCAAAAATACTACAACAAAATACAACAACAACAATATAAAAAAACGCTATAAAAGAAAATATCCAAACAAACCACACACATTTTGAAAAAAAAAAAACACAGGGCAAGAGAGCAATAGCATCAAGTTTTTTGGCACACGGTGAGTAGAAATACGCATACAACGGCACACACACACACAAGATGCCATGTGAATGTGAATGCGAATGTATTGGTATGTGTGTGTGTGTCTGTTAACAATAAACAGAAACAACCGCACGGTGCCAGCGCCTCTCAGCATGCTATACATATATATGTACATACATACATACATAATATAATAATATGTATATATATATATTATACACATGCAGAGTATATATGTATATGCATATTCACACGTGTTTTTCTCTGTGTGTGTGTGTGTGTTATTAAAAAATATAAATTATAATACCAAAACGTGGGTAAGAAGCAAACAAAATAAAGGAAGACAAATAAACAATTCGTTGCCCTTTCTGACTGGCCCCATTTTGTGCCTCTTCTGCCTCTTCTCTCCTTGGTTGTTTTTTTTACATATTTTTTTGCTGCCTTTTTGTGTACACCACAGAAATATTTATATATATGAGAGCACTAAAGGCGAACCACAACAATTGAATGAATTTGTTCGTTAGCCAAGCCGGCTCTTGTTTATTCATATTAATTACAATTTTTATGTGCCACGGCGTGCGGCGGCATTCAATAGCTACAGTGTGAGTGTGAGCTAGACAGAGAGAGCGAGAGCACGAGGTTGTGCGTGTGTGTGTGTGTGAATGAGAGCGATGTGTAGCACGTGAAAAGCATAGCATAGTTTTCAGCATCAGCTTTAAATTAATTTTGTTTGCTTACGTATGAGTGACAGTATCCATGTGTGTGGTGTGTGTGTGTGTGGGGGGGGGGGGGGGGGTGCTATCACTCAAACTCATCACTCAAGATAGAAGCGTGCCAGATTTTTGTTTTTTCCAACACGCAACACGACATTTTGGCTTCAACAAAAATATATATATATATAATTATTATAATGTATACATTTAAATAATCGACGAATACGCCTTGTAACCTTTATTTTTGCCTTTGCTTAATAGTTTAAAGTTAATTATATAGTTTTTGAAAAATTGTTTTTGTTTTGTTTTCACAGTTTTTAATGGCAAAGATTGATTTAAGCGAAACATTTCTATTCAGTTGAACATTTTTAAGCGTAAAAGATTTAAAATAATAAATCAAGAAAGCTTTTTTAATAGTTAAAACAC
The DNA here is from genome assembly GCA_035044465.1 of Scaptomyza tumidula. Taxonomy (NCBI): domain Eukaryota; kingdom Metazoa; phylum Arthropoda; class Insecta; order Diptera; family Drosophilidae; genus Scaptomyza; species Scaptomyza tumidula. The sequence goes on along the minus strand of JAWNNW010000220.1, from coordinate 1,232,333 downwards.
AAATTAAGTTTAAGTAAACATTTCTATTCAGTTAAACATTATTAGTTTTACTATTATTCTTGTTTTGTATACTAGTTTAAGAGTAAAAGATTTAAAATAATAAATCAAGAAACCTTTTCTAATAGTTGAAACATAAATTTACCTATTTCCAATTCGAAAAAAAGTAGAGGTTTTTGTAAATATCAAAAATATGTTCTTCACATATTAAGATTATTGCTATTTGATTTAAATATGTGACTTACAAAATTTATTTTATATCGGGAATAACTCTATAAAGTACAAAGGCTTACCTCAATGACATTGAATCCTTATTCGTTCAAGATTTTACTTCTTTACAGTATTCATATCTAGATAAATCGTTTCTCAGCTTGATTTCAAACTCTTTTTAAATGCATTTTTCTTTTTTATTATTTGCTGATTATTTTTCGATTTTTTTCGTGTCACGAAAGCCAAAATTTGACACACGTCCAACTCTAATCTTTGCGCTCAGACACTTAACGCATCCCTCTCTCTCTCTCTCTATCTCTCTCTCTCTCTCAACTACTGGCACCAAGCTGTGAAGCGCCATGTGTCAATCAGAGTGTGAATGAGTCTGTGTGTGTGTTGGTGTGTGTGTTTGTGTGTGTGTGTAAAGAATTCTCCTTGAACGCATTTGATGCGCTTGCATTTCATCATTTTGAACATTTCTAGCTTGGACTGTCGTCAAGGGGAAGTGGGAAGGGAAGGGTGTGTGTGTGTGTGTGTGCGGGATGTCCCTCTGGTTATTGCTCTACTAAACTATTGCATATATTTCCAGCTCACACACAAAAGAGGTGGGGAAAACCCAACCACTCTCCCCACCCCACACCGCTTTCAGCTGCGCTCTGTTCCAAGTTGAAATTTGATAATTGCATTGACATTGCGGTTAACAGGACACATATAGAGGAGGAAACCTGCGAGCAGGGGGGGGGGGAAGGTGGTGTTGGTTGAGGTTAACAGAGAGCTTACAGTTTGCCACAAAACTTTCGGAGCATGGCGACAAGGTCACAGCTGCTGCTGTTGCTGCTGCAGCTTGAGTGACAAAATACATACGCATTGGCATTTAATTAAAGTGGTTTATGTGCAATGCAAGCAAACTTCTCTCCATGGTCACTTAGTGTGCATTAAAATGTGTGTAATACACAAATTAGAGGTGCTAAAGTTGATCAACATAATCAACAGCAAATTGTATCTATATGAATTGTCAAATGTTTGAAGAAACTTCAAACACACACAAATTAGACATTAGGCAACGATTTTGAACGAGGCAAACAATCGAAAAAAAAACAAGTAAGGAAACTTTCTTCTTATACTTGAAATGCCTACTTGTTATCATTTTTAAGGTCTTACATTTGCATGGCAGCTTTATGAAATAGTGTTTTTGTTTGACAAATGGTCTAACTGCAAGCAACGGAAGACCTTGACCAAAGTTTTAGCTCGATGGTAGAAAAACTAATGGATAAGATACAGATAAAGACGGACATAGAAGTTATATCGACTCAGCTCATTTTATGGTATACGAGAGTTTTCAGTATATTCTATTGATAATACAAATGTAACAGTTGAAAAGAATTTTTGTTTCTCTTTCACGTTATAACTACTGAATTGATTTTACTGAAGTTTAACAATCAAATAGCTTGCACATCCGATAAACACATAGGCAATAATTTATGAAGATATTGCGTGATTGGATAGCACATAAAAATGGCAGGCGAAGAATTAATTGCCATACATGGCACATACTCCGAGATACCGAGGTAAAGGAAAAACGAGCACAATAGTAACCCAATAAAGATAGCGGGGCAGATAAATTGTCAAGTTTAGGATCTTCCACACGCCTTTTAAAATCGAATCGAATCTTTCGTAGTTTTTTCTGGTAGACTTGCCAATCCTGGTGTCAATAAAGCTCTTAATTTTTGGATGCCACACCCACACATACCGCCAGCCTTCTGAAATCGTCATATCTTCGCCTTTGCAAGCTGACTGCTTAACATCCGTTATGGTATCAGCGTATTCCGCAGATTGAAGCCGTCATGAAGGCTCTAGTCGAGAAATCCCGACAAGAAGATACCCTATACTTAACGCCAACACTAAGTGCTTGCATATATATGCAAATATGTCTGTCTACGCTTATACAGCATACTTGACTTAGCTTCAATGTTCCATATCTCCGCTGTTTCTCAACCGATTTCAATAAACAATTCACAGATTATCATTGTTTCATCTATATTGAATGAGTTATCAATATTACTTAAAATAAACTTGTACTGTCTATGGCTTAGGAGAAGTTATGATACAAAACTAAAGTCTCTAGCTCTTACAGCAATTCCAAACCAATATACCCAACAATATACCTGGTTACCCTGCAACCATTTTATATTGAGCTCCTTTTCGTTATCAATTATGAAAAGCTGAGATTGCAAAGCTGCATTCAAACACTTCGCTTCATTCTCGCTCCTCTCGCTCTTTTGTCAAAGAACTTGTTTCAAAACTACATTAAAGAAGCTTTCTCATCGCCTTTGCTTATACATAGTTTATTGTTGTTTATAGTTTAGTCTCAGCTTTGTGCCAGAGTTGATTGATTTCATTAACCAATCTCCACTTCGAAAATTTGTTTTTGTCAAAGTCCATTCGCTGCATCGCCAAAGCAAAGCTTTCAAAGGAAATTCAATTAGAAAAGCTGTGCAGCACTTTCGAGCAGCAGGTAGCCCCCACTCTCACCCTCTCCGGTTCGTAATAGTTTGTGGGTCAAACAATGAAAAACTGAGGGGAGGGGGGGGGAACGTAGCAAATGAGAGCAAAAGTTGGAAATTCATTAAAATCACATAGTATGAAAGCCATAAAGGAATGAAAGTTGATTGTGATTGGGTTTTTTTTTTGGGGGCAGCAACAGCTGCATCACTCGGGGGCATAATACAACTCTACAGTTGCTCTCATTACAACAAACACACACACACTCATACACACACACACACTTACAGCCATAAGGGCGCGGCCAGTGTTGCTAAGCGTTGTACATTGTGAAAAAAAGATGCCAGGACATTTGATTTCAATTTGCGAAATGTAAGTCAAAAGTGCACTTATATGTGCGTGTGTGTGTGTGTTTGTGTGTGTGTGTGTGTTTGTGTGGGTGCACTTAATGAAATAATAGTGGAATGCTTTGATGCAAGTTTTTTAATCCCATTGCTCTCCCTCTCTCTCTCTTTCTCCCCCTCATACTGCAGATGATGGAGCAAACAACGCTGCGCAATCAAACAACGACACCAACAACAACAACAGCAACAACAGGAACAACACACAATCCCAATGTTAGTGAAGCAGCAGCAGCAGCAAGCGTTGCGACGGACACAATTGGTAACAACAACAACATCAACAACAATACTAGCTCCCCATGCTCATCCTCATCGACATCCACATCGACCGCCTCGTCCGCAACGCGCAGCTCGGTGGCGAATGCCAGCAGTGTTGTTGGTGTTGTTGCCAAGCAACGTCCACCGCCGCTTAAAACAGCAACAACAACGGTCACAACGACACTAGTCAGCAGCAGCGAGGGTGGCCAGCCATTGCCCCAGCCAGCTGGAGCCACGGGTGGCGCTGGGGCAGGCAACAACTATCGCGGTGCTGCCACTCTGACGACACCCTCAACGCCACGCATCGAACTGAGCCGTGCATCCAGTTCGTCACACCACGAGGAGGACAGTCGCGAGAGCAGTCCCGAGAACGTTTTCGAGCAGGTAAGAGGCTCCCGTCCTCACATTTGGTCCTTAGTCGTTGTCCGGCTTAGTGGCTAGTAGCTTGGCTTTTAGTAACACACACAGCAACAGCAACAACAACAACAGCAACAACTTCAACAACATCAACAACAACAACAGCAACAACATCAACAATAATTTGCAATTAACTTTGGCCAATGCCAAACGATATTTTTATTATATATCCTTGCAGCAAGGCCAAGTTAAATAATCTTTGCTTTAAGCTAACAAATAATTAAGTTTAATATTTTGTCGTTTAAAGTAATTGTTGTCTGCTTCGCATACTTAAAAACATTTCCATTAACATGTTTTTTTTTTTTGATTTTTTGCGATTATCCTTGATTATCGGGTCTGAACTTTAATGTTAGTTGTTTGTAGAAAAAGCTAATGTTATTTATTTTGATAGCTGGATTAACTATCATTTCGAAGATTTTGTTTATTTTGACATTATTTTGAGCTGGATTTTTGTTGCAAGGGTATAAAAAAAGAACAACAAAAAACAACAAGTAATTAACAGCTCAAACACCGCATGACGTCGCTGTCGCTGTCGCAGTCGCAGTCGTCGTCGCAGTCACCATCGACGTCGACGTCGCATTTTAATGAATCATTTTGTGCTAATTTATTGTACTTTGTTCTTGTTTTTTTTTCATTTTCTTTCTTTCTAACTCTCTATGTTTTCTCTCTCTCTCTCGCTCTGTATCTCTGTCTCTGTCTGTCTCCCGTATCCTGTATATGTGTCTTTCCTACCAATGCACCAACAACGAACTACTCACACACACACAAATACACCCCCCCCCCCCCTAACCTCACCCCAATCCGAAATCCAACTTTTATCTCCCTTTTGGGTACTGATCCCCCCCAAACGCAATGCACAAAAATTGGCTGTTGATTTGTTTGATTTGTGTTTATCATCATCTGCTCTGTACCTGTATCTTCTTCTTCTTCACCATTTCACATTCATTGCTTCTCCTGCTTTTCTCCCGCATGCTTTTATTTCCCATTAAACGTAACTTGCTTTAAAAATTCTATGACATGTGCGTGTCCGTATGTGTGTGTGTGTGTTTTGGGTGTGTGTATTGGTTGGTCAATGTGTTTAACTAATGCTATGAAGGTCGGCACTGGCACCCTACAGGAAGCCATTGGTCTCGGTTTTCGCGAGGATGGCGCCTTGGAGTTGCGCAGCTCCACCGAAGAGCTCTTCTTTATGGATCCCGTGCAGAAGCGAGAGGAACAGGAGCGCCAACAGCAGCAGCAACAACAACAACAGCAGGTAAGTGCGGTCAGGGTTGGGAATAAAAGAGGTCTGAAGGGATGATGAAAATGGAAGGCATGAAGAACTAGGTAAACATAATCGTTGCATGATCGATATGATATCGATTAAAAGTGTGATTTTCCCTAAAGAACCTTTAATAAGGAGTATTCTGTTTTAGATTGAAAAACTTGATGAGAAATCCTTGAATGTGTCTGTTATTGACAGGTTCCGATTGCATCTCGAAACCGCAAAAGCCATCATAAGCAATAACATTAACAACAACAACAACGATGCAACTCGTTGCAACACGACAGCCTCTGAGTTGCCACAATAATCAAAAGGTAGTAAAAGGTAGAGAAAATAAAAAAATTGACAGAACGGAAATAGAAATTCTGCATTCCAATGCTGCTGTTGGGTGGTTGGCAACCCTCACTGACTGGCTAGCGACTAATGACTTCTGTCAAGTTTCACAAATACCTGGCAACTTTTTGCTTCTGACACAATTGCTATGAAAATAAACCAAACAAACAGCAGCAAAGCGAAGGGTAAACTTTAAAGCTGTCAGCTGACAAGTGCAGCAAGGACATCAGCAAATGCTGTTGCAAATAAACCTTAGCTACTGAAGACCCCTCCACTTACACACACTCTCTCCACTAACAGTTAATCATTAATGGCCATGAATTGCAAATGCTAAAATGTATATTCGAATTTGCATCAGTTGAAACAAACGGGCTGCACTTCTTCCAAGCTTAGTTGCCTCAAGTGGCTGCCTTTGCAGCTTCAACTAACTATAACTATATATATATATATATATATATATATATATCATTTAACGATAGCAAAAAGTAGTCAATTAACGTTTTAAGGATGGGTAACTCTGAGAATGTACTCTTGAATTGTTCGATTAAGCTAAAAGCAAGCATGAGAACAAACTTGATTCAATTTGGTTTCTCTTTTCACTTGTCCTTTTCGCTTTGTTAACTAACTAACTATATCTTGGTAAAAGCAGAGAATAATACAGAAAAAAAAAAAATCAAAAAGCAAAAACTCAACAATGATTTCTCTTAACATTTTCATTCTGCATTACTTATAACTACTTTTAAATCAATTTCTTTTAATTTCCGTAACCGGGACGGATTGTGGGGGGGGGGAGCCGCATAACGAGATTCGAACGAACGGAACGGAAAACGGAAAAGCGACCAATTGTCAGCGAGCTTATTAATTGAAATAGTAACATAATGGCAATGCCATAGCATCCGTGCATTGTTTGTTGAAAGGCGGGGAAAGGAAAGAAGTTTGCTTCAGTTTTTTTTCAAGGCACTAATCAAAACAATAGGAAACTTATTATTGAATTCTGCCAGCCGAAGAAAGAAATATTAGTCCGGCACTCATCAAGCTTTCAATTTGCGATTGACAGGCATCAGGATATACTATCCAACTGTGATTTTAAACTTTAATTTTAACGAAGCAAGTCAACTATGTCTTAATATAAAAACTTTGCCTCAGCGTTATGGTAACCTTAATCAAAAGAAAAACTAAACGAAAAAGAAAAAGAAAAACGAGGCTAACTGGCAAAGAGTGCTTAACGCTAAACTAAATAAAGTTTGTCCAACAATTGACAGCTTAATAAAGTTTAATACTTTTAAGTTATGCTTCCCTTCAACGAAGTGCAACAATGAAGATAAGAGAACTGCAAGATTCAGTTCAAGTTAATTATTCTTAAGGAATATTGATTCTGTCTGAAAATAGTATTAAGCCTAACTCTAGTCAGCTTGTTTAGTTAATCTAGGTTGAACTTATCACCTGATAAATAACTCCTCATTAAGTCAATAATCATAATTCAAATAAGTTCAATTTCAGTGACAAATAGTCAACGTCTTTTGGATTTTAGTTTAGTATTACCAAAACTGCCAGAAAACCATGATTTTCGTAAATTATTTGTTCCTATCCTATGCCACAATGGTATTTTATCAATTTCGATTATATTATACATATATATACTATATATATTTGCAATCAATTATAATTGAATATTCCATTTAACCTTTGGTATTCAACGAAACTTGTTCCCGACTTTGATTGATCGATTTCTGGATACCTGGGATATCGCGTTTACATTTTTGTACATATTCCCCATTTTGCACTGGGTTCTTTGTCAGTTTTGCACGTAGTATCTATAAAACCTTAAATAGCTCGCATTAATCTCTAATCCCAACAATTATATCAGTTTTTGCTTGCATGTTTCTTCATGAGCAATCTTCATTGCTCACTTTCCCTCTTTCTCTGTGTCTGTGTCCTGTACCTTTTCTTTTTCTTAACCCATTAACAACCATTAATTGAACGCCTTGGGTTTGCGAGTTGCGGTTCTGGTAACTACAATTCACATGCAATTGAACCAACACCGAAGATTGTGTTTCAGGTTAGCTCGCATTTATTGCTGTTTCGCATTTGTTGGTTAGATTCGTAAATATCTTTACAATGTGTATAAGTAATTAAGTTCAAATGCATGGGGTCATTTATTAGTCGGTAGTTTTGTGCTTCGGTCAAGGTGTGTCGACGTTGTCTTCTCGACATTTATCAATGTCGCTTAACCAAGGTGTTGACTCTCTCTTCCTGTCTTTCTCTCTTTCTCTCTTTCTCTCTCTCTCTCTCTCTCTCTCTCTCTTCTCTCTCTCTTTCTCTCTCTCTCTCTCTCTTTCTCTCTCTCCCCATCTCTCTCTTTATTTCTCTCTCTCTCCCTCTTTCTCTCTCCCTCTCTCTTTCTCTCTCTCCCTCTCTCTCTCGCCCTCTCTCTCTCTGTATACTGTTCCCACTGCCTTTGTCTTTAATTCTTACCTACTCATAACTATTTTTGTCTGTCTTCTTGTGTACATCTAATCTAACTGCAATTGCTTTTGTTACTGCAGGGCAAGCACACATCGCCGCACTTCTTCAAGTTTGATGACCACCAGAGCTATCTGCAGCAGCATCAGCGCAAGGATTCCGCCAGCTCGGAGGTGGCCGCCCTACTTTGCATCTCCGGTCGCACCAGTCGCATCTCAAGTGTTGGCAGCCAGGGTTCAGCCGTAAGTCGTCTCTCTGCCATATCGTGCGTCTCGCGCTCCCCCTCGCCGCATCGCATGCTGCTCGAGACATCGTTCTGCGGCCCAAAGCCTGTCGAGTGCTGCGATGGAGCTATGAGTGGCGCCAGCAATGCCTCAACGGCACGCAGTTCCGCTCAAAGTCTAGCCGAGGCGACACTCGCCGTGGAGCAGCTATTGTTGGCACGCACCAAACACGATCCCACCCAGGCGGTGTTGGCCGAGGGCATCCAGATGATGGAGTCACCTAGCAGCACAATCAACTCGCGTCGTGCCAAGCTCTCTGCCAGCACTCTGGCCAATAGCGAGGGTAAGGCACGCAGCAGCAGCGGCGGCAGCAGCAGCTCAACCAAGCCTAGCTCGGCAGTTTTGAGCGCCCAGCGACGTAGCAACAAAAGTCCGGGTCAGATGGTTGTTGGCAAAATGGCCAGTGGCACGGAATACATACGCATTAATCTGCGTCCCGATCACATGTACAGCGACAAAGGCATTGCGCCCAACGAACGGGTCGTTGAGGCACCCAATCAACTGGCGCCCGTCTATTCAAAGTCACAAACGCATTCGAAACCAGCATCGCTCAGTTTGCAGTCTGGCGGCTTGGATGAGCATCGTCTGACGCCGACAGCAAGTCCGAAACCATCGCATCACATGATGCGACATACCAGTCGTTCACCCTCACCGGCTGCAACGGCTCATGCGCCTGTCTCCCGTAAGAGTTCGTTTAGTTCGCTGTTTCGTTTGGGTAAGGATTCCCCAGATTCCCCAAGGGAGACAAGTCGGTCGCGCAGCAAGAGCAAAGAACGACCCTCAACGGCAATGGCAACGCTAACAAGCCACTCCACAGCAGGTGGAGCTAGCGGTTCACAGAATGTGACGCCCAGCAAACAGAAATCGGTGCTGGCCATATTCAAGCCGGGCAAAAGGGGCAGCAGCGCTGGTCCCGATGGCAAGAGCTCTAAGAGTTCGTCGCCTATCGATTGCGGTGAGCACCCACCACCACCACCACCGCCGGTGCCTGGGTCCACTGGTGCCCGGAGTCGTACGCCCGCGACCTCGCGACCCAACAGTCGTCTGAGATACTATGATGAGCCCGTCGAGGGATACATTCACATACCGCTACACACACCGCCAGAGGAGCACGAGGCGCGTACTCTGCTCCGTGGCATACAGCAGCTGACGGCACCATCGCCACCGCCCATGGAGCGTCCAAGCTGTAGCAGCACAATAGCAACTGTGACTACCCATCCGGCCCATCCGACCCAGCCGACAGTCATCACAGCCAGCCAGCTGGCAGCAGCAGCGGCTGCCCTGCGTCCAGTGGGACACCAGCGTGCCAAAGTGCAAAGACCCGACCCGGATGCCATACAAACAATAGAGGAACGCAACTGGAGCAACTCCTTCGAATCCCAGGAGACCCGACAAACGGTTAGTTCGGTGGTTAGTGCCCGTGCCGCCAATCTCGCACAGGGCATTAACGAGCGCATAACCGTAGCGGATGTGGTGAATGGTCGGGAGAATGGTGAAATACAGCGTCTGCCATCGGTAGACAGCAATCAGAGCTCATGTGAGCCACGCCTGGTGCAGACCGTGGCGACCGTTAATGCCCCGCTCGAAGATGCTGTGGCTAAGGAGCGACGTCGATTGCTGTTCGCCACACGCATCGGCTCCGGCAGTCAGGAGCAGATATTCTCAACACAGTTCAGCATCTCGAAGACGGAGAGCCAGTCCAGCCAGCTGTCCGAGCAAGTGCAGCTGCCCGACTCCAACTCCACAGCCTCCGATTGCACCACAGACGGACTGCAGCGACAGGGTACAGTCATTAGGCGACCAGATGCAGCACCAGCTTCTGCTGCAGTTGCACCACCACCACCACCGCCTGAACGACCAGCTCGACCTTCAGCAACACCACCACCACCACCCATACGAGGAGCACGTGCGACAACAGCACCCTCAAGCTCTGAGGAGGAGCAAGCGCCTGTTTTTATAAGCACCGCTGTCGTCATGCGCTCCAAGCGCAAGTCAGGCTCCAACTCGGAAGAGGAGGGCGCAAGAGGCACAGCGACACGTGCAACACCACCACTGGCACCAGTGGTAGCACCACAACTTGCCGCCGATGTGCGTCATTCGCGCTACCTCGAGAACTTTGATGTGCGCAAAAAATATCACGAGAACGTTGCGACAAACGTGACGGGAAGTGCAACAGGAAGCGTCGGGACGGGCAGCATTGGGACAGGAAGCGTCGGGACAGGAAGTGTGCCGCGTAAGCCCAAGCGTCACAGCGTCCTTGATACAAGGTGTAAGTACATTATATGAATGCAACAACAATCTGGTTAGCTGAACCAACAGACTAAGTGCTCAGGGGAGATTAGATTATTCACAATCTACTTACTGTTTCATTTTCCTTACCGTCATTGGTTTAAGACTTTTTCACTTTCACTTGTGTACAGATAGCTTTAATAGTGTTGAATAACGCCAACAGGCAAGCAATTAATACATATCGATAGCAGTTGATTCACGTTTCGATTAATTGGCAATGAAATCAGCTTTTGTCATGGTGACTAATAGTGAATCCTTTAATTTCACAGCAGCGAGCGGAACATTGCCTACAGAGCAGGAACCGGAAACGGTACAGCACGAAGAACTGGAGGCATTGACACCACCGCCGCAAGAATCATGCTCGGAGCGTCATTCCACGGATGAGCACGATCCAGTTGAGTCGTCGGAGAGTGAACGCGACTCGGATATGGCGGGCACCTCGTCGATGACGACAGCCGTACCGATGGGTGCTGAGGCGAAGCGTCATCGTTTTCCGCGCAACATTTGTCTGATTGAGGAGCACGAGAGCACCGGTCTCGTCTCGCAGGACTCCTATGACGATGACCTACCCTATGTGCCCACAACGTTGCCCGAGGAGCGGCCGCAGGGCGTACCCATAATCCCAATGAAGGAGCGTGCCAACATGGAGCTAAGAACGTGTCCCGTTGACCGCCCACGCTCGACAACGCCACTAAATCCCTCGCATTTGGAGGAGTATTGCTCCGGCATAATGACACCACAGGAGTCACCACTCGCTGGTCATGACCTGGATCCAACAGGTGCCATGCGCGGCGAGAAGCTGCGCATTAGTTTGCCCCGCAAAGATTCATCTATCAAGGATAAGACACAGAGTAGCAAGTCACCGCGTCGCATCTCCAATGCCAGCGGCAAGTCCTGGTTCGAGTTCGCCGAGGGCGGTCTACGTGCCAACAACCTTGAGCGCAAGGACTCAAGCAAACAGCTGCTGCCTGTTGCAACAACCTCAGCGGCTGTGCCAAGTGTTCCGTCTGGTTCTGGCCAGCAGCAGCGCAGTACGCCGGCCAGTTTGGAGGAGCCCAAGACCAAGGTTTCCACACAGCGCAAACTCTCCGGCCACTGGATCGACTTTGAGAATATACCCGAGAAGCGTAAACCCGCCAAGCGCATCACTGCGCTGCCCAAAGAAACAATAACCACCACAACCACCGCAGCAACTTCAAGTGTAGCCTCCGGCTGTAGCAATGCACATCGCCCAATGTCCGGCCATTCGCATGGGCATCACAGTCACAGTCATCATCATCATCATCATCAGCAACAGCGCCCGGATGGCGGTGACAAGCTGCACTATAACTATGTCAAGCCTGAGGACTGTCAATGCGAATGCCATGAAGCGGAACGTGGTGAATCCTCTGCGGCCACAACTACCACCACCAGCACTACCAGCACAACCACCGTTGACAAGGACAAGGATACCAGCACCGGTACGGGCACAGGCACTGAGACTGGCAGTGATTCGCTTGCTTCTGTGGAGCTACTGCAACAGGGTGAGGATATGTTGCCGCTGCTCGAGCCCGAAACCCAGCTAGAGAGCAGGTATGATCCAAGACTAAAATAACCTCTTTTGGCCATTATGAATGTTAATCTTTATATTGTGATTAACAGAGTTTACACAGAAGAGCCACCATCGCCTCCAGTGCGACATGGGAACCCAAGTGCTGGACAAAGAGTAAGTTGGAGCTGACGAGTCCTTGATTGACCTGTCCGTCGGCAGAGGGAGAGGGAGAGAGTAAGAGACGAAAGAGGAGGTACATCTCAGTTTCCTGCCGAGTTCCGTCTCTCTCTGTCTCTTGCTCTCGCCTTCTCTTTCTCAACTCACTTCTCCTCTCAACACTCACTTCACCCTTTCTCTTTCTTTTGCATGTCGGTAAACAGTCGGAGGAGTTTCCACGTCGCGACGCACCCTCCGGATCGAAAAATCGCAAATTTCCCGATAGAAAATAAAGTGTTATTTTAGTTTTTTTCTTCTTACCTACTATCTTCAGGTTAGCTAACAAACAAAAATTCTCTCTCTAAAAGTAAAGAGTAAAAAACAGAGAACACAAAAAACGATAAAGGCTACGAAAAGTCCTTGGGTTAAGATCCTCAATGTATGTACCTCAAGCAGTGCGGTTGTTAAAAGATTAATAATGCAGACAAAAATTTGACAAAGCCTCCGCTCATCGATGTTCAGATGAAACGAGCGAGTATTTCCCTTCGGTTCGAATATATATATAGCTAAATGTGCTTACTAACGATAATATATGAATTTGAATTTATAATACTTACATAAATACATATATATATATACATGTATACATTTGAATCTAGGATAACTTTTTGTTAGCAACAATTAACACATATATATATCCCTAGACGACTCTATCTCTTGCCTCTTCACAACTCGCTCCTCTCGCCACCCCCCCCTCTATATACCCAAGTGCAAATGCATTTCAGAAGCAATTCGCTGGCAAATTTGATGTGATCTTGAATAATGTTATGATTTATAGTACCTACTACAACAACAACCTATACTTACTATATATATATACTACACATGTATATGTGTATGATAACTGATAACTGCAATCTGTTGTATCTGTATCTGTATCTTGTATTTAACTGTAACACTCAGATCCTAACACTTAAGTCGCTAAGTTTATATATATACATACGTACGTACATACATATATATAAATCTATATGTTCTATATATATATTTAAATGTAGTTTTTACCTACAGTAGCTCACATAAATAACTTAATTCTGTTAAAGCTCAACAGTCAGTAAATCAGTCTAAAAACCCAACCAGCACATACTACTACGTTTAATAAAAAATATAAAAAACAAAACATACATACATATAGGAAATTATAATAATGATGATATAACGAAATAAAACCTAATTCAAAATGTCTGAAGACTGACAACACTGACAAACTGGATAAACCTTGTTAGCATTCTCTCTCTATGTGTACTTTATAACCACCCACCAAAATAGGAAGATTTCGCCGTACGTACACACTACTTCGCGTAGTTTAGTCTGGCAACCCTCGGCCAGCATTGTTGTAGCCATTATACTATGTATATGCTTTGAAAATTTATGATCTTATACTTTTTTCGAGAACTTTCATCTTAGCTAATATTAGAAAACCAGATTTTCCTTAAGTAAAGTTCGCGTAGTTTAGTCTGGCAACCCTGGGCCAGCATTGTTGTAGCCATTATACTATGTATATGCTTTCGGGGATTTTCAAACTCAGTTCAAATTGGAAACCAGTTTTTCCTTGAGCACACAAGAATAAACTTGTTTCTAACCCAAAATGGATTTATGCGCGTTCCACACGAACGTATATCGAATATATATATACTATATACTATGCCATAACAAATTATTTGAATGCAAGAAATAAAGTGAGAAAATGTAGCTAGAGTTAAAATACAAAATTGATTGATTGATATTAGTGCAACGGACATTCATTTAATTGAAGCAAAAATAATGAATACAAAAAAGAATAATACATTAAGTAAGTTAAACAAATACTAAATACATACAAACATACATACATACACATGCACACACAATTCCAATAAAGATAAAGTTAAAGAAAGGAAAACTACATTGAAAATGTGCTAAAGATGAATAAAAAAATTAGTTTTTGGCCACTGAAAATAAGTTTAAACCAATTATAATACTCGTTTTAGTCCTATGACGAAATTCAGATAGAGATATAAACAAAGAAGATAGAGAAAGAGAGAAAGAGAGAGAGAGAGAGAGATTGTTTGGTACTTTCGAGTTTTAGTTTTATTTTAAGTAGATCCTGAACTTAAAAGACGAACAAGCACAAAAACTTGCACTTAAAATTAAAATGAAAAATATAAAAATAAAAAATATAAATAAAAAATAAAATAAAAATAAATAAAATTGAAAACTTATATAAGATATTATGCAAAAATGTTATAAAAATTTGTACAATATTTCGAAACAATATATTATATTATATATTGTAATCTTTAAAATCAAAAGAAAACAAACGATAAAAACCAATTATATAGATTCCTTTCAATTTTCGACACTTCTTTTTTCGGCATACCGTTATAAAATGCTTCAGATGTTTATACATACATACATACATACATACTATACGTACTATGTACTATATATGTACTTATATAAAAATGGAATTTTTTTTTTGAGCTATTTATTGAATAACAAACTAAAAAACCAAATACGAATACAAATACAAAGAGCAAAACTGTTGTTGAAAAATGCATTTAAATAATGAAAAAAAAAAAACAAGTTGAAATTTATTAAGCAAAAGCAACTTAAATTGTTACTAAAAAAAAAAATAACTTTAAACATTCATATGTGTGTTTATGTATACAAAAATCGAGAAAACCAAAAACAAAATACTAAGAATTCAATAAAAAAAAACAAGTTAGAAGCTCTAGTCGAGCAATACCGACTAGACGATACCCTGAACCTATACTGTAACGCGTACAGTCAGTGCTTGCAAGTATGTGTGTGTGTGTGTGTACGCATACTCAACTTCAATGTTCCATATCTCCGGTGTTTCTTAACCGATTTCAATAAAAATTGCACAAATTGTCATTATTTTGTCTAATGTTTCAAATGCCATCTCAAAGTTTTCCAAATTCAAGATTTTGTTGTTATCGATCCCATGTGTAGATCGAAAACGGGAAGAGTTATCGAAAATCAATAACAAACTTGTGCTGCCTAGGGATTAGGCAAGCTTAAGTTCCAAAATCTGGAGTCTCTAGCTCTAATAGTCTTGCGTTCATACATACGGACGGACGGACGGACGGACGGACAGACGGACGGACAGACGGACATGGACTATATCGACTCAACTGGTAATGCTGATCAAGTATATATATACTTTATGGGGTCGGCGATGCTTCCTTCTGCCTATAACAAACTTAAGCACAAAGCCAATATACCCCTTCTATCCATTTTCAACCGGTTCAGGGTATAATAAAAAGAATCTAGTACGAGTTTCTGCACGTTCATTATTTAAAAATGCATAAAGAAATATGAAATATGACGAAAAAAGAAAAGAACAAAACAAAAATGAAAGAGAAAGCCCCAAAAAAAGGAATAACTATTAATTGAAAATTATTTATTAAAGTGAAGAAAATAAAAAAAAACCATAAACAAAACATATTAAATCAAATGCCTTATATTTTGTGGTGGGGGGAAACGATTTAAGCCCAGAACTTAATACCTATATATGTATATATATAGTATAGGGAAGTATTTAAAGGTTTTTGGTAAGTCACATTCAGTGCAACTGATAAGCAATTTCTGTATCTACAGACCGGAATTAAATGCTTGCGATCATAATTCGAATGTTTGCCAATGACTTTTGACAATAACATTCTCATCACGTTGTCAATTTGTCATGATTATCAATTGTTATATATAATACCTCCTTGTGGCAGTTACGCAATCAGCAATCAGCTGGGCAGAACGAATGCAACACGTTGGCAGGAAACATCTTGACCAACAATTATCGTTGAATGACACAAACACACAACTTACTCATCGTGTAAACATTCAACCGCAACGGTAAGTACTATCAACTGACCAGCACAACAGCGCAAGCGCGCTCTCCTGCGCGATGCTACGCTCTCTCTCTCACTCTCTCAGAATAGTGCAATAGTAAGACTAATCCACCTGGCGTTTGCTGTGTGAACTATTCGAATATCGTAAGTGCATTTGGCAATAGGTAAATCTTATTGTTTTGACTAGCTTATAAAATCTAATGGCCAAGCATTATACGTTTAGGGTTAAATGTTTTCTACATCATCATTTAAAAAAAATTTATACGCTTCTCTTCTTCACGTACACAAAATGATCGTGAGATATAGTATTGCGAATATCGTTAATATGTGCTAAATATCGTAAGTTCATTTATTCACAGCAATAGAATCGAGCTTTTACAGCTCCAATAAACTTTAAGTTCATGATATCATGTTTTTTGTATATTTGTGAACTTAAAATATCAAAGCAAAAAAAAATATTTTAAATATTATATTATTATATATATAATGGTTGATAAATACTTACATTTTCCAGAAAATGCCATCTACGATGATGTAAAATACTTTTCTCTTTGGGAAATGATATTGATAATCAATATCGTCTACTTTAAAATATAAACATCCCCAATTGCATGTCACGAAGCGGCTCCCCTCCACCTTGCCAGAGCAACGTTAGCGAAAAAAACGCGCACTCTCTTTTGAACACGCACACAACACATACATACATATAAACAGAGACAGACACTGACTGGCGCGACGCGGCGCGCACACAATGGTTTTTGGTGACGTCACACGAGAGCGCATGCCGCTCTCTCATTTTTGTGTGTGTTTTTATGTTTTTGTTTCGCTCTTTGGCAGCAGCAGCAGCAGGCCGCGTAAAATCTGCAACGTTCATTATAAATACGATTCACTTACAAATCAGCAGTCGTAACGCAAAGACGTACACCGCTTGTCGCATAAATTATTAGTAGTAAAGAAAAAGTGCCCGAAAGTCGAATTGAGTTGCGTTGTGAAATGCATTTCTGAACAGTTCAAGAACGATATTTAAGTGATAAAGAACAAGTGCGCGCATACACAAACACACACTCAACTAGCGAGAAAGACAAGTTGAAACAAATTCCGATAATTGAAACTCCAAGTTGTAGTTTTTTTTGTAAATATTGTTTTTTTTTTGGTTTTGCTACCTGTGTGTGCAGTAAATAAAAAAAGCGAAATGGCTTTCATGATGCCGGTTATGAAGAACAACTACGATATCTATAAGGATACGCGTGGACGCTCGCGCAAAACATCCGAGTGTTCCAATGCAAGCGCTGCCAGCAATACTGGAACGGCAGCGCTGGCAAGCGCAATGGGCTCACCGGCTCAGTCAACGCAGCGCCGGCGCAAGGTGTCCGAATGCAAATCGGAAAGTTTTGCGACATCGCCGTCGCATGGCCAGTTGGGCGCCCATCGCATGCAGATGCAGCGTTGCCACAGTTCGCGAGGATTTACGCGCAATACGTCGCGGAGTTCGCATAATGGATCCATGATGCAAATGATGTCACCGACACGTTCCAGTCCGCCCAGCCGGACGCAGACCGCCTCGGTGCTGGAACGACAGGCCGCTGCACAGGCAGCAGCACAATCGGCAGCGGCGCAACAACAACAGCAACAACAGCAGCAGCAGAGTAGCAACGATTATACGAAATTTCATGTGCGATTAGTGGACAAGCTGCGCAAGTCCTTCCGCAAGGATAACGGCAAGCGATCATGAAAACGCGTCACCCACGCAAACAGCAACAACAGCAGCAGCAACAACAACAATGACAATAGTAACAGCCACAACAACAATAGCAGCAGCAGCAGCACAGGCGCAGTCGCACTCAATAACAACAACAACAGTGCCTTGCTGGAGTGCGTCGACGTTGACAGCACACAGCCGCAGCAGCAACGTCGTTCCAGTGTCAGTGTCGTTAGCCGCATAGGTCGCCGTTTCAGGCGCTGCTTTCGGGCTTTTGGCGCAGCCGCTGTCGCTGCCGGTGCCAACGCAGCTGCAGCTGTTTCGGCATCTGAGTTGGACTTTAATGATGCCGACGGCAACGGCGGCAGCTCGGAGCAGCTAACGGCAGGTAGTCCCTATGCCATGCGTCGCTGTCGGCGTCGGTGCAGCAGCAGCAGCGGCAGCAATAGTCTTAATCGGCTGAAGCTGCGACTGCGCCGCACCACCTCGTCGCCGGGCTAAGTGCGCATCGCAGCGCTTCTTCGAATGATGACCGAAAACAAATTCGAATTCGAATTCGGATTTGTGAAATGCTTGGAATGCGACTGCAGCTGCAGCAATGGCTGACGGGGGCGGAGAGCATTGCCAGATGTGCAGTTATATTTAACTGGGTCGCTGCAACTGAAAAAGAGAGCAACGGGCAACGGCTGGCAGCAGGCAGAATGAGGACAGAGCGGCGCATAACGGCACAAAGCGAACATTGTGAAACAGGTAGAGCGGATGCGATAATTGGACAGGCAGCGGTTGGCGGCGGATGGCGGCGGGTGGCGGCGATGTTGAATAAGTTGGCAGCTGTTTGCAAAATATATTTTTTTTGTCTGTTTTTAGTTTTGTTTAGTTTTGATATATAGTACACAATTGTGAATATGATTTTTAGACAATTTTTCGCTTTCAACATTTTTACAAAACATATTATGAAAACAATGTACATATACATATTGTTATAGTAACTATATCTTTTTTTTTTGATACATACATACGTACATGTATCGATGTACATATGTTAACATATGCTTGAAAGTTCATGAAACAGTAAAAATAAAAGGCTTCCACACGACATACACACACATACACATACATTATACATACATACATACGTTAGACTCGTGAGAAACCATAGAAGAAAAAACAAAAGAAAGCTTAGCATTAAGCAAAGAAACAAAACAAAAGGGAAACAAAACAAAATGAAATGAGACAAAATTGCAACTGCCAATTGCATTGTGCAACAATAAAAACACACACACAAATAAAACAACAACAACAAACAAACAAACATGAGTAGCAAAAGACACTAAAAATAAAACCACAAGAAATTTGCTATGAAAAAAAAATAAACAAACTTTTTAAATTTAAGCGCGATTTAATGACAATATGTGTACATGTATATATTTATTTATATATATAAAGTATTTGGGTATATATGAATGTATTAATTTGGAAAGTGCGAGCAAAATCGAAACAAAACAACAACAAAACAGACTTTGACAGTATATATATATTGTATATTGTATAATGTTAAATATATATATATATATAATATTAAATATGTTATAAATGCCATACAATTGTACCTATACATACGTGCTATTATATAATATATATATGTGTATTTTTTTTTTGTTTCTTATTCGCTTATACATACTATATATGTGTATATGTATGTGTATGTGATTTTAATTGTTTAGTGATTAGTTTCTTATTTTTTTTATTAACAACAATAAACATACACACAAACAACAAAAATAAATCGTTGAAAACATTAAAACAAATATCTGAATTATTTTTGGTTAAGATACCGGAAAAGGCGACCAAAAAAGAGCGTGACATCTGCAACGAAAGAGAGCCGAAGAGAATGAGAGAGAGCGAGCGCGAGATATGCAGCTGAAATTGCATGCCAAATGCGCAGAAAAATGCGTTTGGCGCCAACTTATGCACTATTGAGAAAACATCTATAGTATATCTTGTACTGTGTACTGTGTACATTGTACATTCACCTCCTGCTGCACCTCCCCCTGCCGCACTAGCATCGGTTGGACCAACTTTTCGGTGTTTCTTTTGTACTTTTGTTTGGTTTTGCATGCGGAAAAGAAAGGCAACTCACACAAAATCAATAGCAATAACAATCAAAAACAAAAACCGACTAGAAGATACCCTGTGTACTTGAAAAAAAAGGCGACTCACAAAAAATCAATAGAAATAGCAATAACAATCAAAAACCAAAAACCGACTAGAAGATACCCTTGACTTAGCTTCAATGTTTCCATATCACCTCTGTTTCTCAACCGATTTCAACATATATGGCTATGGACATGGCTATAATGCATACTATATATATATATACTGTATGGGGTATGAGATGCTTCCTGCTCTTTTTGCCCTTTATATCTTTTCTTAGGAACTTCTCAAATATTTAAATAAACAATAGAAAAAGTATCAGTTTAAAACAGTAAGAAGGCTCTAGTATACCCTGACTTTGATCTTGCTTGAGGGTTCTAACCGGATTTAGCTAATCTTTTAATAGATCAAGAATAGGTCAAGAAATGACAAATCGTTAATATTTCGGATTTTATTGTTATTGATACAACATGGAAAGAGTTATCGATAACTTAAACGAACTTGCCTGATTGATTTGGGTTTGAAAATGATTCCAAGGCATCTGAACTGCATTTTACCCAACTTTTATATAAATTTATTTATTTTTTTTAACTACGATTTGTAGAACTTCTTATTTAAGAGCGCCCAAAAGCACTCTATTACCTAAATAAATTTTTTTTTTTTTAATTTAGTACCTATAATATGTTTATATTGCCTTGACATTGACTTATAAAGCTGTGGAATGATAACATTTGACTCCATCAAATATATATATATAGTATTTTGCTGATTGTAATAATTGCAATTTTTCAAAATTTCTCTTGAGCATCATCAGAGCTTATTGTATATTCAAGACAGTCGTGTGTTTGTATTTCGTACCGCTTAGAAGAAAAGAAGGTAAAAATGAATCTTAAATTAAGTTCTCATCTAAATTAAAAGAATTTCGTACAAATGTTCCTAACTTTAAGAAAAGAAGGTAAAATGAAGCTAAAATAAAGTTCGCATCTAAATTAAAAGAATTTCGTACAAATGCTTCTAACTTTAAGTGTTTCGTACAAGTAAGTATCGAAATATAAAAACATCAAATGATGAGAGTTTAAACAAGAGATGAAACTGAAGTACTTCAACATGGTAGTTCAGCGAATGTTCATCGAATGAGTCGAAAGGTAAGCAATAAATGTATACAGTGAGATAAATTGATCGGACTGTATTGGACTTTGGGTTTGGGTTGGGAATAGCTTGACAATTTCACGTATGAAGATACGTTAAAGCTTTAATCGAAAGCGTCATTTTGTGTGATTGTTATTTTATTGATGATTTTATTGTCATTGTTGTTGTTGTTATTGTTGTTGTCATTCAATTAGCGATGTGAAAAAAAAATTGAAATTGAATTGTTCTAATACAATTGCAAATGCGATGCATATATGTACACAAATGTATGTATGTATGTATTATAAAACGAACGAATTGCATCCTAAGAGCATACTTTGATCCATTACATACATACACACGTACATATGTAAATGCATACATAGATAACATAAACATTGACATTGAACTTGTATTCTTAACAGTTTGTTTACCTAAACACCTAAAGTAATACTATAAACATATATGTAGATTAGGCTATATGCGTGTGTGTGTGTGTTGTGTTTGTTGTGTGTTCTTATCAATCTCTTATCGATTGCTTTTGAAAACCGGTTTGGGTCACTTTTGGTCCCGGCATATATATTTTAACAATACACACAAAAAAAAGGAACGAATCGAAAAAAAATCGAAAGGCAGCTACGCAGTTGAACGCTAAAGATAACAGATATTTGATGAATATAAATACATATGTTATGCATTCATAAATGTCAGTTCTAGATTTACAGGCGGTGTTTTCAATGATACCATAAATTATATTGCGTGATTGATGGGAAGCGTTTAGGTTTTGCAACAACAAAACATAGCAAAAATAAGTAAAAAGTTTCTAGTCGACAAAACCCGACTAGACAACACCCTATACCATACTTAACGCATACAGTCATTTGAATGTTTCGCATACTTTACTTAAATTCAATGTTCCATATCTCAAAGATTTTCTTGTTATCGATGCATGTATATGTATATCGGAAATGGAAAAAGTTAAACCAGAATACTTTACTTTACTTTATTTCAATGTTCCGAATCTCAAATGCCGTCTTAATGTTTTTCAAATTCAAGATTTTGCTGTTATCGATCACACGTATATGTATATCGAAAATGGAAAAAGGTTAAACCAGAAAACCATTATACACTTCTTAACCATTTTTCACGGTATAAAAGGGAGTACAAGAGAAAAGTGTCGAATTTGATTGGGGAAAAGTAGTTAAAACAACATTCTCTTACTCACTCACTCTATGTGTCTCTCTCTCTCTCCCTCTATTTCATAAAGCTTATTTATGTGCATGTATTAATAGTACAATTAGTGTTCAGCGAACTTTAAAGCTCGACCGTTCCCCCCCCCCCCTCCCCCTATCCACCAATGATCACAACGAGTGATTGTTGTTGTTGTTGTTTTTCATGCTCCATCAAACAAAGCAAAATCGAAAGCGTCATTCAATACAAATTGACATATGTATGTATGTATGTATGTATGTATGTATGCATAAATAACTATCTTTGTTCTGTGTGGCATCTATCGTTGCTGCCCCTAGGTGCAACATACGTACATAGAGCTCCATAACACCCCCTTCATTAATGTTCGTCTCTTATCTATCATCAAACGGAATCAGAAATAGTGCGTTATATGACGCAGTCATATTTTAGCTTCCTTTTGTATTATGCCTATCTCTTTCTCTCCCTTCGCGTCTCAATTGAACTAGCCTTGACATGGGTTAAGAATCGTTGTTGATGTTGTTGCTGTTATTGTTATTGTGCTTTCTATGTTTTGTTTTTGTTATTGTTACATTTCAGTTGTTTCGATTCTATTTGCTAATTTACGACTCGGTCGAGGCCGTTATTTCTGTTTTTTGTGCTTATCGTATGTTTGCATTCGTATGTTTGTATGTACATTGTGCATACCCCGTTAGCCCGTGCAAATGTATGCAACAGTTAGAATCAGAATGAAAGTGAAAACAGATGGAAGTGAGAGAGCATTTTTCGAATTGTTTCACTTCATTTAGATCTTAGCTGCTTAAACTTGTATTGCTTGGCTATTTGTGTGTTTTTATTAATACAGGGTATACTTTTCGCGTGTATCTGTTGAGGTTCTAAAAAAAGTTTCCGATTCTGATGATTTTTCGATGTTCACAACAACAAGTGGCTACAGATAACAACAACAACAACACCTTATAGCCCACCCCACATTTTGCGACTTTCCCCCCCTGCGCACGTCACACCGCAAAACAATCAATGTTAACCGCATGAATGTGTTGCGCGTGTTCCGTTCAATTCTCCAATTATGACTTGTTGATGAACAATTTCTCGTTTTGTCCCGTTTCGAGTTGGTCCGCAGCATGATTAACTAACGAATGTGACGACGACAAAGGAAATACAAAAAATGTCTCTTGCAGTTTTCTTTTCTCAATTGCACACTTGCGGTTACACACACATACACAGAGACAAACATAACTGTTGGGTAGGTAAGTCGACGTTGCTTTCCGTTATTCCGGCCAGTGACACTTGAGACGAAATGGAATGGACCTTCCCACCCCCCTCCACAATTACCTCTTCCAAACCAAGACCATCAATTAAATATTAGTTGAGTTGAGTTGAGTGTTTCGTTAAGTTGACATGAACACACATACATATGTACATACATATGCACATATGCGCTCTTTCATTAGCATTCTCTTTATGCCTGTCATTATGGCGTACATACATACATACACACATAAGTACATATAATTAGTGGCAACGACGCTTTTAATATAATTTCTTTCGCATTTGATGCCTGTCTCGCGAGTGTGTGTGTGTGTGAGCGATTATCCAATTGCCACATGCTACAATTAAACGCAAATTGTATTTATCTTGTATCTTGTACGTATCTTGGCAGCGTTTATGTACTCACAAATCTAAATGAAATTTGACTTGCAGAAAGCCAATTTTATAGTACATACATACATGCATATGTACGTGTATGTAAATATAGAATGATTGCCCACTTTGTTTGATTTATTTTCGTCTCTGGCGTTTGGGTATCTTCATTTTGTTGTTTACGAACCCGTTAAAGATCAAGGTGATGAGGCAGAGGATAAACAACAGACAACAGTTTGTTTGCCAAAAACCCAAAAGAAGAGTAGAAGGCAATGTTTCTCTCCTGCTTCAAGTGTTTAACGTATGTAAGTGTTTGACTCTTAGGTTCCGCTAATTTGCATTGACGTCACAGACATCCATCCATCCATTCGTTCGTTCGTTCGTTCGCTGAAGGCGTGGAAGGGGAAACTAAGGCGCGCACATTGAAGGATGCGGATTACATTTGTGTTGTTGTTGCTTGCTTCTAGGAATAAGCAAATTAGCAAGCAATAACAACTAAGTCAATAAGCGCACCTAAGTGCACGGATGAATAGGGGAAAGGCAAAGGCAAAACAAGCGCATTTAACGGAACACTCAAAGCTGTTGAACAACAAAAACAACATGATGCACAGTGTGACAAGGACATGTTATTAATGATAGAATTGCTTAAACGATGTTTATGTTAAATCATTTGGTAGCTTAATATAACAAATAATTACATATTTATTATTAGTTGATCAATATTCGTTTCACATATGTATGTATGCATATAGAAACGAGCTGCTTCTAACTGTAATTGCATACCCATCAAAATGTCTATTTGAGTCAACTATTTAATTCATATTCATGCAATGGAAAATTCCCAAAAACTTGTCGTGCAGCCCAGAAACAAAAACAAAACAAAACCAGGGCAGAACCAGGACCGGTGTCGAGTGCTTTGTTTATATTGAGAGAGAGCGGCGAGATGCAGGCAGGGCTTGCTGAGAGCAGCAGCATGGAATTACGAAGCAAACAAAAAGTAAAAGCCTCAAAGAGAGGGTTGCTTTATAATATGCTTGCTCATCGATTTAACAACTCCTTGTTATCCTGACCTAGTCAAAAACACACAAAATTCCCTATGCGCAACTCTCACTCTCGCTCGCTCTCGCTCTCTCTCTCTCTCTTTCTCTTTTGTTTTTTTGTTCTCTGTTCAAGAGATATAACGAACCTGAGCGTCACAAGTCACGTAAGCCACAGCAACGAAAAGCGTGTAGAAGACGGTCGTCTTGTCAGCACCATGAAAGATGTCAACTTGCCCTCGGACCCCTGCCGCTGTTCAGGTCCACTAAACATCTCTTGCTCCTTTAGCGTCCTTAAGTATTTGTCAGGGGCATTCAACTGTTTGTACTACGTACGTTTAACGATTCTGCGATTATTGATTTTGATTACGAAACGAACTTCCCTATTGTTCATGACACTCGTTTTGGTAATTTAAATACTTGACTACGTATATGCCAAAGAGTTTTCAAATGAAAAAGTTGAGTAGTAAAGTTTACACGTGCATAGTTAATCGGATTAAGTTTGTATTTTAAATACCCTGTGCACAATAATTAATGAAATGGGGCATGCGCAAGGAATTGAAAGTGTTTAACCGGTGAAAGGACGTCAACTACAACCCTAAAGGGTTAGTACATATGAACATAAGTGTTACTTGGCCTTAGCGAAATACTTTCGGGGTCTTCATAGAATATCATCTAAGGAGGAATCGGCTATATTACACTTTACAGGGTATCTAGCAGTCGATCAGTGACGACTTAAGCACTATTACACAGTTTTGCAGTATCCCATTCAACAAGCTAATAAGCTTATATATAGTATACGGTTGGAGAACTTTTCCTGGTATTCGTTATTGCATTTCGAATTTCCTGTAAGTGCTTACGGGATAAGTGTTGTGTTGCAAGTTTCAACGAGAATTAGATGACGCTGCCACTCCTACACACATTTAAGCTTCATGATTATAGCAAAGTGGCTACACGCGCGTGGCAAGCTTTGCAACAAAGGGAGGCACACAAACTTAATCTTATACTTAACTCTAAAGATAGATTTTTAAAAAACCTCTATCATCAATTTTTAAATTAACAATAACAAATTCTGCATATTTCGTAGCACGCAATAATTTTCGGCAGCTGCTTCCAATTATTATTTCTCAAAACCACACGGTTTTCCCATCTGACTTTTCTTTAGTTCTGGTTTTTTGTTATTTGTGAGGTCTTATAAAAGAGGAAATTGGCTTAGACACTCGACAGTCCTAGTTCAAGTTAACAGTTAACAACAACTAACAACAAAGAATGTTAAAAGGAGCCTTAGGGCGTATAATAACGAATGACACTGTGTGTACTATAACTATATAGTATTATATTCATAAAATGGTTGCGATTTTTTTCCTCATTATAAAAGTTTCCTCAGCGAAGAGAACAGCGAAGTGAAATAATCAAAATATAGTTGTAAACAAGTGAAAACGTTGCGGTCAGACGTTACCGACTGCGTAATACTCTGATACGGCTGATGAGCTAAGCTTACACGGAGAAAGATATGCCGGTTTCCGATCTTATGTGTGGGGGAAGCCATTAGCTATCTTCGCATCAAATTTGGTAGTTCGAGCTGTTAAAATGTGGAAAATCTGTGTTTTATCGATTTGAACATCGAGGTGTGTTGACTTGTTATCGATTTAACAGTCCTCCAGTGGGCGTAGCACCCCAATTTTAACCCAGAAAAAGTTGCGTTCATACAGACGGAACTTACCAATATACTCTTTTTTTCATATACTCTACCAATATACTCTTTTCCTTCGGTATCATTCATATCGAAAGCAACATTCTTGTTATATTATCAAAACTAAACCGTTTATTCTATCGAATGAAAACAATTTTTGGGATTAGTACATTCAATAAATTTATTTAATACCCAAATTTAAGATGTTTTTCATTAACATATTTCTTTTTTTTACTGATTTTTTTTATATTTTGAAATTCATAAAAAAATAACATTGCATTGCAATAAGGATTCAAAATTCGCATTATCTTTTGTGTGCTGACATTTGAAAGAGCATTTACTAGCCTGCGTGAACCAATTTCAAAATGCTTCAAGCCCTACTCACCCACAATGAAAACTAGGTGTGATAAAGAAAGGTGAAGAGAGAGACTGAAAGAGCGCCGACAACAAGCAAAACAAACAAACGAAGACGAAGAAGATCTGAAAATGGAAATCAAAAACGGAATGCAAGTAAAAATTATTTAACGACAGCTTCAACGCTTTGCCAACGAAGCGAACAGCGAAAAAAAGCGCCTTAAAGTGAAAGTTAAAAACAAAACAAAACCAACATTCAACAGAAGAAACAAGTAAGAAGGCTCTAGTCGAGAAAACCCGACTAGACGATACCCTTAACCCAATACTTTATGCGTACATTCAGTGCTTGCAAGTATGTGTGTGTGTGTGTGTGTGTATACTGCATAATGCATACCAAACTTCAATGTTTCATATCTCCGGTGTTTCTCAACCTATTTTAATAAGATTTTCACAGATTGTCATTATTCTGTTTTATAATTCAAATGGCATCTCAAAGTTTTCCAAGTTCAAGATTTTGTTGTTATCGATCCCATAGTGTATTTCGAAAACGGGAAGAGCTATCGAATATCAAAACCAAACTTGTACTGCCTAGGAATTAAGCGAGCTTTAGTTCCAAATCTGGAGTCTCTAGCTTGTATAATCTCTGATATCGACATGTTCATACATGCCTTTCACATACTTTTGCACAATACCATTAAACCCCTTTTAGCCATTTGTAATGGGTTCAGGGTATAAAAAGAAATTAACGCCAGCAGCAAGAGCAACAACACCATTAACAGAAATGGGAATAACTGGTGGCAGCCGTTGTGGCTTTAAGTATAGTAGTTTGGTTTCGGTTTTGGCTTATGTTTGTGTGCCAGGGGGAGCGCTGACGACGACGACGGCGACGTCAGCAGCGAAGTCGAGGCATGCACCTGCACATAGTTATGTTAATAACAGACGCCGACAACGACGTCGGCAGCGACGCCGCTCAATATTATAATTCCGGTTATTTTAACGTGTTAGCGGCTTACTTGCCATTGCCATTGGGAGCCACACTCAGAGTCAGAGTCAGAGTCAGATTCAGAGTCATTGCCAGTTTCAGTTGGTTAAGACCGCGCGAGACGCTTGGACGCAACGGTAACAAGATCAGAAAAACCAAAGACATCCCTCATAACAACAACAACAACAGAGATCAAGAGATAACCGGCAATGTATTCATTCATTCATTCGTCAAGTGCTTAAGTAAACGAAAGCTATTGTAACTCTCGTTCTGCTTTCTGTCGTTGCCGTTGTTGTCGTTGTTGCTGTTGCCAACAACAACCAAAAAAAAAAAAGAAAGAAAAACAAAACAAAACGAAATCAAAAGAAGAGTTGGGTTTTCGTCATATTTGGCAAGTAAGACAAGTGTCAAGTGTCGAAGTTATTTGGAAAGTGATTTAGGTTAGTGAGATTTAAAAAAAAATACTTCAAGGACAAACAATCGATTTATGTGCATTGGAAAATGGGTTTGGGCCCACAGATTCGTGCCTTAATATTGTTTTCAACTGTTTTCGCAGTTGTGCTCAGTGTAACAAATGAATTTAACTATTATCCGAACGAAAAAATTAATCGATAACTTATCGATAAATTATCAATTTGTTTTAAGCAAGCTTTGATAAATTTTTGCTTACTTCATCTTTGCAAATTATTGTTAGTTATCTTATCGATAAGTTATCGCTATAAGTTAAACTTATCGATAAATTTTTATTTTGTTTTAATTGATCTTCGATGAATTCTTGCGAACTGATTCTATGAAATTAAATTTGTTTGTTTAATTTATCGATAGTTTCTTGCCAACTTTTCATATAATACCATTTATTTCTATTCACAGATTCTTAACATTACTTAGTATACCTTCGCGTAAGAGTTATCGATTGACGATCACGATAAAACATACACATACACACAGATATAGACACAGACATTGATAAAGCTATGTCGGAGGCGGTTACGCCCACCACCACCACGCCAATAACGAGGATAGTTAACGACCCAACCGCCGAGGCGGCCGAGAAGGCACTCTGCTTTCGTGGCTTTTGGGCGTGGCTGGTGCTGATACTCCTGATTGGATTGTGTGTTGTGTTCGTCATGTGGCTTCTGCGCAAGTTCATCCAGGGTCCAGTGTATCGCAAGAAGAATCGCATCGATGGCAAGGTGGTCATCGTAACCGGTTGCAACACGGGCATTGGCAAGGAGACGGTGCTGGAGTTGGCACGTCGAGGTGCCAAGATCTATATGGCGTGCAGAGATCCGGCCAGGTGTGAAGCAGCTCGCATCGAGATCATTGATCGGACACAGAATCAACAGTTGTTCAACAGAACCTTGGATCTTGGCTCTTTGGAATCGGTGCGGCATTTTGTGGCACGCTTCAAGGCCGAGGAGACGCGTCTTGATCTGCTGGTCAACAATGCGGGCATCATGGCCTGCCCCCGTTCCCTCACCGTCGATGGCTATGAGCAGCAGCTGGGCGTCAATCATTTGGGTCACTTTTTGCTCACCAATTTGCTGCTGGATCGTTTGAAGCAAGCGACACCCAGTCGCATTGTGGTCGTCAGCTCATCGGCATATCTCTTTGGACGCATCAATCGTGAGGATTTGATGAGCGAGCGCAAGTACAGCAAGTTCTTTGGTGCCTACAGTCAGTCCAAGCTAGCCAATATACTCTTTACACGCAAGCTCTCCAATCTTCTCAAGGACACGGGAGTGACGGTCAACTGTTGCCATCCGGGTATTGTGCGAACGGAGCTCAATCGTCACTTTGCCGGTCCAAACTGGACAAAGAACACTCTGAAGGTACTCTCGCTGTATTTCTTCAAGACTCCACGTGCCGGAGCACAGACATCGTTGCGTCTGGCGTTGGATCCTTCACTGGAGCGCTCTTCGGGTAACTTTTATTCGGACAGCATGCGTTTCCCGTTGATGCCCTGGGCCCGGAGTTCAGACACCGCCGACTGGCTGTGGCGTGAGAGTGAAAAGCTAGTCGGTCTGCCGCCCATCGAGACGCCACCACCAACTCCACAGAATGGTCAAAGCTCAGTTCAGAGTGTTGAAAATGGACACCATGGAACGCGAGTTGCTGCCGCTGCTGACACTGGCGTCGCGACCATTATGGTCGAAGGCGTTTCCACTTGAAAAAAAACACAAAGAAGAAGAAGCTTGATTGGAAGTGCATCGTTCAGCCAGTTTTTATGAGATTGAAATTGTTGTTGTTGTTTTTGTTTAAGTGTCGGTTTAGCAGTAGCCTTGATTGTTGCTATTCTAGAGTTATATTTAATTGCATACATACATGTGTATGTACGTATTTAAGTGAAATTATTTTTTTTTGTGTGTGTTATTTTAGGTTTAATCTACTCGAAATAAATGCAAAATGAAACAAAAGCAAAAACAGAAACTCAACGAAAGCAAATTCATTGAAATTTGCCGCCGTTACAGCTGCTTCTTCTTCTTCGTCTTCTCCATCTGGCCGCTGTGTCGGCTGCGTTCGTTCACATGCTATTAGCGCAAGCAACAACAAAACAAAAACGAAAAACGAAACGAAACAACAACAATCACAAGCAACAGCATCGAGAGTGCAATTAAACCCATGCACGCCCAACGGGGTCGTTTTGCACTACATGAATTGTGATTATCGTATCCATGCATACAAATGTATGCCTGTACACGTTCATTGTTTTATATCCACTTATTTAATGGCAACTTTAGTAAGTTTAGCTTATAATCAGAGCGAGACAAAAATAGCTAATCGCAAAATGCAAACAGTTCCAGCTAAAAACATGTTTATATTTATCAATCACATTTACCTATAGAGTGTAAGCTTACACTGAACGCTGCCCACAGAATGGTTAAAGAACAAAAATCAAACAAGTTGCCAACAATGGCACGAAAAATTGCATGGAAAATTCCATTCGCTTTAAGTGCCGTTGCATTGTGAGCGCCCTTTCATCCAGCGCACACACACACGCACACACACACGCGAACAATTTGCACTGGCCCAACATTAAATTGAATTTATACATATTTCTGTTTTGTTGTTTCGTTGGAATTTTGGAAATTGAGCGAATCTCTAATGGCTTTTGCTGCAGCACGCGTTGACCAAAAATTAACACACAATACATACGCATACCGGTATGTATGTGTGTTGCTTTTAATGCATACATATGAACATTGCAAATCTTAACGAAAGTTTTATGTTCAGCTGCTGTCTGGCAACGCCCTGGTTATTAAAAGAGCCCAGTAAACAACACCAAATAGCTAACGGAATAAGCAGCATACAAACATACATACATATGTATGTATGTACATATATACGACATGCAAACGTGAGCGCACATGCATGCATATGCAAAATGAGAAAACAAGACAAAAAACTTTCCAGAGACATGTTTGGTTGAAAGAATAGAAATGGTTTCAATACCAAGACTTACGCTTTGGTCACGTACTGAGAAAGGTAGCAAAAATAAATAAAAAATAAAAAAAATATTCCAATATACACACAGTTTGGCACAAAAATGTTTACATAAAGTGAAAAATTTTGATCTTTTCACTTTAGAGGTATAGTGACACACTGGTTGTTGTTTTTTTTAACTTTTCTTTTCTTTTTATAAGTTATTCAACCAATTATCTCTTAGACCTATTAAACATAACTTAAAATATACTAACATTAACAGAGAAAAATAAAAATTACTTACAAAGGACAAAAAATAACTGACACGAAAGTGTTTACATACTCCCTTTTTTTGGGTTTACTTTCGTTGTGAATTGCATATTTATAGTTACTTTTATTAAAAATAAATGGCATATGGTGGAAACACTCTCTTGTCAAACTGTATGTAAGTACATTCAAACAAGACTTAAGCATATGTACACATGTGTGTGTGTATGTTCAAAGTAGATTTACCGTAAATTGAAAATTCTAGAAATTGGTGATGTCAACTTAACGGTACGTACATATGTAAGTACATACATACATACATATGTATGTCCATATTTCACAATGCCTTACAAAGCAAAAAACTGCATTACTCACTTAAAGCGTCAACTTGATGATAGCTGTCATTGTACATATGTATGTATGAATGTACATACATATGCATGTATGTATGTATGTATGTAATACAACAGTTAGAGAAAAAACGTGAATGAGCTTACAATGCAATTAAATATCGCCAGATAACAAAGTCGGTCAATTATACAGCAAAAACAAGTAAGAAGTCTCTAGTCGAGAAATGCCGACTAGACGATACCCTGAACTCCATACTTCACACTTACAGTCAGTATGGCAATAAGAGACAATAATAAACATGCAGAAATCTAATATACCTTAAAGCTTTGAAATAATCTTAAATATCGATTTAAAGTACAACAGTAGCTAACTATCCAAGGTATCTACTATTGAGTGTGTACTGTATCCAGTCACGTTCGTTGAATAAAAAAGTCAGAGTCCATATACATACATACATACATATGTACATATTTGATCTTGATCTTCTAAATCTTTATAAGGATTTTATAAACTTAAGATGTAGAAGTTTACGCAATGCATTCAAAATTGCAATTATATTTCTGGAATATTCTAATTTGAATATTGTTGTATATATTTTTGTTACTGTAATAATAAACATACACAAAGAGGGTATCTTTTAAGTATGTATAACAGTTGTGATTTGCATTTTGATACCCTACAAATGTAAACAACAACAATGGCAAACGTGACGAGGCATAATTTCGAAGTCCGAGCTCGAGTTCGAGTTCGAGTCATAATCGTTAATACTCTACATAACTATCCTACCCTTGAACTTTTTTTGGCATCGTGCAGCTTTTAACAATAACAATTAACAATTTAACGCATAAACATTTTCCGAACTGATTCGAGTTTATTTAACTTTAATTTTTCAGCTGGCACAAAATGCGCATTTGATTATTATTCAGTCAAAGCATTTTATAACTGTATAACTGTATAACAGTAGTTAGATGCATTCTCTCTCTCTCTCCCTCTCTCTCACCGAACGCAAAGAGCGTCAAATGACGTTTGGACGATCTTGAAAGTTTATTGCATGCTCAGTTTTTTGCATAGCCAAGCGAAAAGTATTTGTATATGTACATACACACACGCACACGCACACCCATACACTTGCAAGCATGTGTTTGGATAAATACTTGAATTAACTTCAATTTTCCATATCTCCGGTGTTTCTTAGCCGATTTTAATACAAATTTCACAGATTATCATTATTTTGTCTCTAGTTTCAAAAACAAAGCTTACAAATAATTCAATATTCTTGCTATCGATAACATGTGTATATCGGAAACGATAACTTATCGATAATTTGAAACGAACTACTAACGAGATCTATGAGATCGACGCGTTGATTGACCAAACCAATATACCCGTTATACACATTTCGAATGCATTGAGGGTATAAAAATTTTCCGTAGGGTGTCGGAAATGATATAACAGCTCACATTTAGCTGCGTTAACTGCCTGGAAACGTTAATGGAAATGTTGTCTGTAATGATGTGAAAGAAATACAAAAAAACAAAAACAAAATACGAAAGAGAAATGAAGAAATGAAGAAAAAGCTCATTAGCTATGGCATTAAAATTAAGTTTGATTCCTTGGTTCAAGGTCGAAAGAAAACAAAGAAATCAAACACTTGTTGAGGAAATGACTAATCGTGCAATTCTAAACTATATCTACATATATATATATATATATATATATATGCACTTGCATAAATAAATGAAAGGGAAACATTTTCGAATTTAATTCGTTTTTGGAAATCGTAGCAAGCTTAAAGATTTTTGGGCATATAAATATTTGTTTCGTAGAAGAAATAACAGACTTTCATTTCGAAATATTTAAACAGAAAAACGACGATTTTCGAAATAGTTGTATTCGTTTTGGGTTAAGTTTGTGAAATTCGCGATATTCCTGGGTCAAATAACTGTAGAGCATATCGAAAATGTTCCGAAGAGCCCGTGCCGTAAGTAAACTCGAAAGATATTTGACTAGAGATATATATAACTATATATCAATCTATATATACATATATTTAAGACATTTTCAAAGTGCACACGTATTTGCTTAACTGCAGATAATACATTTTGTAGCCAAATTGTTTGGCAGCATGACAAAATTAAGTGATATAAGCTAAAATGACCATATAACATGCAATTGCAATACATACATATTGTTTGTAAAGTGTATTTGGCATTTGGCTTTATTTTTGGGCCGCTTGAAAACAGTCATTGAGCTCCATCTATAGCGTGAAGGTGTTGCAGTAGCGCCATCTAGGTGTTGTTACAATTGAGCTATTTTAAAAGTTAACGCTTATATTTGGCATCTGCTGCGCAACAGTTACGCGCACTGAACGCACGTCAGTGTGCAGCGCTGCCACCCTTTTAAGTCAACTTACGTTACCGAATTTAAAAAATGAATTTGGTCAATTTACATACACGTTCTCTTGCTAATTACAGTATATTTTGCTTAAAGTATTTTTTTTTGAAATGTTTAATGGCCATTCAATTTGACACGTGGCATTTTGACATTTAACATAACACTTATGTAGCTACGTTTGACAATATGTGTGACGTAAGCGCAGTTATCGAGTTGCAGCCAACATAACGTTGAAGCGAATAATACTAAAAACGACGTAGACATTTGGCCAGTGTGACCATTATTAGACGATGTTGCCACAATCGACGAAAATTGTGATATTGAAGTGGAAGAATTAAACTTGGTGGCAAGAAAGTCGCGAAAGAGTGTTGACTATTGTAAGAAAAAGTATAATTTGAACGCGCCAAAAGAAATTTACCAACTTGGGCATTGTTAAAAAACCTTTTGCTGCCCCAGCGCTCACAAATCAACCAGCACTAAATCAAAAGAACGTAACTTAAACAAACTGACACACACACACACACGCAAGAAGAAAAAATTTTTGTTTGCGCTGGAGTTGAGGCGCTGATGCTACGCCACGCCGCGTAAAAAAAAAAACTAAAACGCTAAGCAAAAAGCCAAAAAGCAGCAAAACATACAAACAAAACACAAACAATTAATTGACATTGTTGAAAAGTTTGCATTAAAAAAGCAAAAGCGAAAATGAATTCGAAGCGCATTAAATACACAACGCTGGCTAGCTCAACGGAAGCACCAACGAAGGAGGAAATCGTTCCCGTTATAATACAGCACGACCAAGACGTTGAGTCGACACAGTATACATATGCGTATACCACAACTGAGGATGATACCGAGACGGCCGTGGTGACACTCAGCGATCGCCATCATGAGGCATTGGCCAATGCCCAGGAGGTGATTATCGATCAGAATGGTCATGCTGTGACTTTGCAGCAGTTGGTGGAGAACAGCACCGTTGAGGAGGTGGAAACGATTGATCAGGGTGACGGCACACACACCATATTGCACATTGTGCCCAGCATGGCCGATGACGAAGATGAGGGCGAGGGTGAAATCGAAGACGACGACGAAGACGAGGACGATGACGATGGAGATGCCATTGAGCATGACGATGACGAAGAGATTGTTGGCGTCGAACAGGATGATGCCGAACTCGAAGAAGAAGATGAAATTGGCTCAATTGTCTTCGAAGGCACCATCGACAACAGTCCCGAATCCGATTCGCAGTCGCGCAACAAGACCTTCTATTGCCCAAATTGTGGCAATTGCTACAGCGCCGCCGGCTCATTGAAGCTACACATGCGCGCCTGTTTGCGGCAACGCAACGAGGTCTCGGCCGACGATCGTAAGTGCAAGGTGTGCTCCAAGATCTTCAATTCGGTCGCCTATCTCAAGGAGCACATGATGCGTCACACTGGCGAACAGCCATATCGCTGCATTCGCTGCTATCGTAAATTCGTCGATGAGTCCAAATATGATAGACACATGGATTCGCACAAGCATCAGGATAAGCTGGAGGCCGAGGCCGAAGCTCTTGCCGCCCAGCATGGCGGCAAGAAGGTGGTCGTCAAGGAGTTCTGTTGCTCCTTTTGCGCTGAGAATTTCACCGTTGTCTTTGACGTTGGCCAGGTGAAACGGCGCTATGCTTGCGATGCCTGCCGTGACAAATACTCGAACGCTGAGGCGCTGCGTCAGCACAAACAGCAGGTGGAGGAGAAGCGTGATTTTAGCTGCGAACGCTGTGGCCGCAAGTTCGTCTTCGAGGGATTCCTGCAACGCCATCTGCCCACATGCGATGGCAGCATTAAGCGTCGTCGTGACATGAAGTAGGGGTGGCAGCAACGTGATAGCAGTTGGCGAAGACGGCGCAAAAGATCAAAGCCGTTAAAGCAGGAGGTGGAGTCGGAGCCGGAGGAGCAGGAAGTCATTGTGGAGCAGCCGCAGGCAGCAGATGACGAATATGTCGAAGTGGAGGGAGAAGTGCTGCTGTCGCCGCCAATGCGTTACGTTGTTATCAATCAGGAAGAGCCTGAGGAGCTAGATCAAGATGAGGACGCTGCCGAGCCGCTGGAGCAAAAGCATTATATTCAGCCCTAGAGGCTGCCCAACAACAACAACAACATTTGCTAACAAACATGAAAAACAATCCTTTTCTTTAAAAACAAACCTAATTTCTTTCACATAAAAAACAATCAAAAATTGATTTTAAGAGAGATTTCATTGCGCCTCAATTTGATATCGAAGGCACATTAACTAACATACATACATACATATATATGTATATGTATGACCAAGAAGGAAAGAAAAAATGACAAACACCATGAATAAGAGAACAAAAGAAAAGGTTTTTTTTTTTAAAACATGTAATAATAACTTTAAGAATTTGTTATGAGCGTTCCGAGGAGAATTTTTTTTTTAATTTTTTTTTTTTAGTTTATTCATTTCGACATCATCTTAAGCGCTTCTTTCTTTATCATCATTTCGTTGCCCAATGTCAATGTATAGATATATTCATATTCATCAGAACAGAACAGAACATAATTGAAATATCGGATAATCGGAGGGGGGGTGTGTACAACAACAAATTCATTGATGTTGAATTAAATAATAAACAAAAAATCAAAAGCAATAAACTAAACAAAACCATTTTTTGATTTATGAATAAAACTTAAATATATGCTATAAGCCAAGTTCCATAACAATATTTTGGGATAATTCACTAAAGAAGTATATATTTATGGGGTAAAGCCAAGTTCCAGAAAAATAGTTTGGGATTATTCATTAAAGAAGTTATATATTTATGGTGTAAAGCCAAGTTCCATAACAATAGTTTGTGGTAATATTTTTTTTGGTCTACGAAGTAAAGTTACTTTCGATTTTTGTATTCGGACTTCACTCTGGGGTAAAGTCAAGTTTTACAAAAATATTTGCGTTAATGATTCAAAAAGTTCCCCGACAACTGATATACATTATCTCTGATCCTTGTTTTGAACCCAACAAAACTATCCATCAAGTATAAATATTGGTTCAAAGTAACTTTTTGTTAATAAAAAAGTGAACCACTTTCTCCATTTTGGCTTTATCAAGCCTATCTAACTAGAAAGCCATCAAAGTGCTAATCCTTAGTCACCATTTGGGTAATCAGCATAATACTCCTCCTTATGGCTAGTTCACTTTTTGTGCTCATCCAAAAGTTAATCAATAACATGAAAAAGAAAAAACATTCCATTTCGTTTCTTTTTTTGTATGTGTTATATTAACCAATGCAGACCGCAATTGGTGTGTTATTCATTTAAGGCGCAGCTTCAAACAATAATGTGTTGCACAAATGTACATTTTAACTAATTAACTGAGAGGGGATTGGGATCATCGTTGCTTTTACCAGTCCCCTCAGCTACCAAAGCTGGTCTTCGTTTACGACCAGAGCTTCAGATTGGCGCGCTTGGCGTACGATTTCCAGTCGGTGTGAGCGTAGAATTCCTTGAAAATTGGTGTTACTAGCGTATCCTCGGGCAGTGTCTTGTATACAGGCTCACCGTACCAGGTGCCAACCTTAAAAGAAGGGTTAAGAAATAATACATACAGTCGAAATAGTGTCGCAAATCTTACCTCCCAGCCGGGCACGTTCTTCATGAGTTCGGCCTCCTCGTCACGATTGATGCGCAGCTGGCGCAAGAATTCGCGATCGCGCTCTGCAATCAGCAGAGGAAAGATGACATTCTGGGCCGAGCGCATCTCAATTTCGTCGCGCCTAACTTTTTTGGCCGTCAAATAGTAGATGCCCAAACCGACGGTGGTCACCGCCACATAGGCACCGATCATTGTGAAGCCTGTAATTATTATATATATTGTATGTATATACAAACAATAATAGTTGTTCGCGCACCTGTGAAGTAGCTCTTGGGCAGCACACGGGCGAAAGGAATCTTCTTGTATCCACCGGGTGGTGGCAGGTCCTGCTTATGCGACACGGCCGTTGCCATTTTGGCTGCTAAAATTTACACAGTTTCAAAGTTATAACTTGATTTGACCTCATGCGCCATTAAAATATTAACTTACGCTGTGAGAATCCGGTGAAAAGTTGGAAATTTGACTGTCAAAATTTCACGACGCCTTTTGCATAACATACAGCGCAGTGTGACCTAAGCTAGCACAAAGAAAAATACCAATTTAAGAAACGCGCAAAAGCCTAACTTAATGTCTACACTTTAAGCGTTTTAACTTATTTGTTTGATTGCTTTCTAATTATTATGTGTATATATTATATCATGTGTATATTAATTCATGTCGCTCACTTTTTAAACATTAAACAGTATACATTTTTAAAATACTGAAACAGTATTCACACTACAAGCTGTCAAGCATTTGTAATTTCTGGCAGCCTTTACAGCTGACAACATACGTAAAATCAAACTGTTCGTAAAAAGTTATTTCTTTTGCCGTCTGTGTATTGTTACATTTAATTGTGCTTGGAAAAAATTAACTTAAAATTGTTTGATTTGCATATTGGCATGGCACTTTTGCACAAACAAAGTGCATTTAAGCGTTGCTTTTTATCAATTAACCAATATCGCTACATTAAAAAGGCAAATCCTGAAGTTGTTTCACATCTCGACTTAGCGAAGATGTCTCAAGCGCAGCCCTTAGAATCGGATCGCAGTAATGAAAACATTCTGCAGGTGAGCCATTAGATAAAAACAAAATTATTTCAAACATTGCGCGCTTGCCTAAACGTAAACTGCATACATCAGCTGTGTCTTTCGCGGGTGGTACAGTATTTCTTTGGTATTTTCATCGCTGCCGATATGAAGAATATCATGTGTGCTTGCGAAATACATAAATATTATTTGAAAAGACTTTTCTTTTAACAATTTGCAAACGAATTTTTGTTAAATAACCAATTTGCGATATTTTATTTACTCACATTGAACTTCTTTTTTATATTATGCATGCGCATTATTAATGTATCGATAATGTGAACAACAACAAAAACAATCGATGGTACGCAACTGAAAGCCAACCAACCATTCGAATTCGAATATTTTAACATTCAGTTGCCGCGCAGCTGCCGTAAAGGAAGGGAGAGTAGGAAACTTTTTTCGCTCGCCAAACAAACGCCACAAGAAAAGAACATTTCCAAAAATTCTTCACTGGGGAAAAAGTAATTTTTTTCTGTGTGTGTGCGTGTTAGTGTTCAAAAAAATTTGAGAACAGTGTTTCGAGTTTCTACACAAAAAACCCACAACAGCCAATTTAGCATAAATCATGGCGTTCTATCGCATTTCTGCACGTAAAATTGTCGACGCACAGGTGAGTTTTCAATGACCCCTCCACTCCAATCCAACCAATCATTAACTCTTATAACAGCCACTCGCACGTTCGAACGTTCATTATTATTGTTGTGGTCTCTGTTTGCAAAAGGATCTTTTGATATTCAAGCGTGGCTTGCCAACACACACACACACACACATACAACACATAACGCGCTAGCTTCTATGTCTGTATATGTACATCCACATCCATGTTTGTCTGTGAGTGCGCGTTGTTGTTGGCAAGGGCGACGTCACGCCAAAAAAAAAAAAAACTCAGCCATGTGCTTGCGATTAAAAAAAATTATACTACTACTACTTAGCGTGAACAATTAAAAGCTGCTTCCCGCTCTCTTTCCCGCAATTTAACTGGCGCGTTGAATGTTAGCAGTTAGAAGAATCGAATTATTGGCATATATGTATGTATGTATTTGTTTGATGTGTGTGTGCTAATTTTCCGGTCAGTGGGTGATTACATAATCGCATAGCACAGAATTTTTCACTTGGCTAAAATAGCAAAGCGCGAATCTTCTTTATAAATAAAACTCTCACCAGACGCAGTCGCAGTTGCCGTTGCCGTCGCAGTCGCAGCGAGCGTCGCAGTTTGAGTTTAATGAACTTCTTCTTCATTGTTTAGCCCGTTTGCAGCTGCATCTTTGTTCGCTTTGTGCCATTTATTTATTTATTATGTTCTTTTTGGTTGTTGCTTTTAATTTCCATAAACGTAACTCCTCTCTCTCTCCCTTGCTGGCTTCAAATTTGGGCTTAAAACCACGCGGCATCACAGCGGCCTTGTTCTTGTAATATTACAACAGCGCACACACCAACAACAATGTTGTTTGGTTCTTGCTGACGCTCCATCCCAAAAAATAAAAAGAGCGGCTCTCTTCACACAAGCAGAACCAGAAGCAGCAGCAGTCGCCGTACAGGTAGCACACCACAGCCGATATTACTCTCTGCTGCTCGCTCTCGCTCTCTCTCTTTTTGTCTTTTACTCTCCTAAGTTACAAAGTTACGCGACACGTGTTGTTGTTGTTGTTGGGACTCTGCTTTGCATTTGTGAAGAGGCGCTGACTCTGTTTGCCAAAAGTGATTCGAAATTTGTGTGCTTGTTGTTGTTGTGCAGATTTGCACACAAAGCCAAAAGATTGTCCGTCGAATGACCTTTAAGCACAGAATAGAGTACATCCACCCACCCACCCATCGCCCGACGAACGCAGCCTGCACACAAATAAAATGCCACGTAAATACATACATACATACATGTGTGCACAAGTATCCGTGTGTGGTGGATTATGTAATGTCAAAAAAATCAGCACACAATTCTTGGCAAAAGTTTTTAATTGAAAAATCAATATGGCGTCACACTCACATGGCTTACAGGACGAGCCTCCTTTTGAGGCTCATTGTTTGTTGCCAATTGTTGTTTTGGGGGTGTCTATTTGTTGTTCTTTACGAGCGAGAGAGAGAGAGAGAAGAGAGTGCGTGCCCAACGGCAAAACAAAGTGAGTGAGAGAGATAATGAGTGGAATGGTTAGAATGAGTGAATGTGACGCAAACATTTGGTCGATGCGTAATACGAAAAAGTTAAATAATCTATTTTGTTCGTTCGTTCTTCTAAATGTTATATGTTATGCATAAGCCACAAAATTTTTCTTGCTGTTGTTGGCTCTGCGCCAAAATCGAAACATTTAGCAACAACACACAAACAAACGTCCTTCATGCTGTTGTTGTTGCTGCTGCTGCTGTTGTTGCTTGGCTATAAATACCGAAATGTATGTAGGTAAACGTTATAAAGGGCTTGATATTTGCGTTGCATTCGCTTTCGGTACAATTTTCGTTTGCAAATTGAACAACAATATGAATAACAACAAAGACAACACGCAAGACCTTTCCGTCCGTCCGTTCGTTCGTCCAAACACGCGAATATTTTTAACGCCCAGACGCTAATACGTCATGAGACGTCGTGAGACCAATGCTTACGTAAAATGTTACCATTTAGCATTGCGTTGCCCTTTTTGCATGTATATGTATACATGTGTATGGGTTTGTTTCAGAGAGAGAGCGTGTCGAAATTTGTGCATTGCTCTCTTAACAGCTGATCAGACAGTTGCATAAGGTGTACAATGTCACCTAATTTGACGTATTTCAATTCGAATTCGAATTAAGTGATTTAACATTCAGAGCTTAACAGTGCATCGAATTATGTCCCTCTAGCTTTGCTTGGGTTAACCCTTAAGCTATTTATAGGTTATAAATTGATAATGAGTTGAATTTATGATCATGATATGATAGTCGCTGCCTATCTTAAGTGGTATTTTTGGAGAGCTTCCACCTGTGCGTTCGGCTCATTTTTGTTTGTATTTCTTCAGCTTGTTTCGAAATTCCATAGATACAAAAAGTTTTAATGCTTGCTTTTTGAGTAGATAACAAAATTTCGAAGGCGTCATGGAAACTTTGCATGCTAAGCGTAATCGTCGTCGTCGTGGTCGCCAGTGATAAAGTTTGATAAGAATCATCAATAGATTACGTACATCATCATGTGATGTAATAAGCTTAATCAATGAAAGTCAACTAAATGCATTCTCAAAGGTTATTTTTTTTTGGTAATAAATTCGATTTAACAACATCGTTTTGCTAATGCCAACCCCATCCCCATCCCCAAATGGGACTTAACTGATAAGCATGACAAATTTGTGTGCGGGGCACATGATCGAGTTCGGAACAACGCGCGCGAGAGCTGATAACGTTTCGAATTTCGAATTGGCCCAGCTAGCTTGGTTAGGTGTTAATTTAATTAGGACAATTGATAAACAAAAAACGCAAAATATTTATAAAACGAAATGCGATCGATTTTATCACACGCAGCTCAAATATTGGCATATATACAAATTATATATGATGATATTGATAAACAAAGCCGAAAAGAGAGTCTAATATGAAATTCGAACTGAGTGTGACATTGGAAAGCTGGAAGCAAGAAGCTTTCGAGGGATTGCACTTTGTTTGATGATGATTGAAAATTCTGTACAACAACTTAATCTTACTACTAACTTAACATAAATGTTTATTGTAACAACAATTGTTAACTGTTGCCACTGAACAATGTTTCAATGAACTGCAAGAGTCGAGTGTGATCCCCATTGTTCTGAGAACCTTTGTCCGCGACGAACTTAAGCTTTTGAGTCACGAGTTAAACAAAACAAGAGAGGAAACTTGTTCAGAAGAGTTTGTGATTAAAGTAATGATGTAATCATTAATTCAACAGACAGACAGACAGACAGAGTAAATTCCCCACCAAGATCCATTTAATCGATTCAACTTAACTGTGCTTACGTCATGCGTCCGTCATACGTACTACGTTAAGACGTTAGGTTAACAGAGCTAACGTTTTGTCTCTTCTATCTGCTGCGTCTTCAATGTAATTCAAATAGTAAGCAACTGGCAAGGCGAACGGAGTGGGGGGTGGGGGGTAATAGAAATGATCAAACAAGGGAAGTTAATAACCATAGTTCGGACAATTGAAAGCGTCACGCGATTAAGAAATGTGGGAGGGGTGGGGGGTTGTAAAAGAAAAGCGTTATGCATTTTGCTGTTATGAGCTGAAAAAAGTGTCAAGTCATTGCCAAACGCTAAGCGAACTTTAAGCTCGTCTCTCTCTCCCTCTCTCTCTCTCTCTCTCTCACCGTCTCTGTTGTTTACCTTGATGTCAACCAAAATGAGTCGCGTTGTGTGTGTTCCCGTTGTTAATGTTTGAATTGTGAAGGTTGCGTCAAGTATGCGACGTTTGATGATTGTTTATGGTGTGGGTAAGGGGTGAGGGAGGGGGATCAGTGTATTTAATTTAGCCTGTCATGTGCCAGTCGTAATTGTTGCAGTTCTA
Source organism: Scaptomyza tumidula (assembly GCA_035044465.1). Lineage (NCBI taxonomy): Eukaryota > Metazoa > Arthropoda > Insecta > Diptera > Drosophilidae > Scaptomyza > Scaptomyza tumidula. The sequence goes on along the minus strand of JAWNNW010000220.1, from coordinate 1,188,775 downwards.
GCTGTTCGATAAACCGAATGCTTATGCAATTCAAACTGTAATCTGTCTCTGCTCTAAAACCGATTTTCAACACGCGACATTAATTTCCTTGATGATACATACATACATACATACATACATATATTGTATAAGTACATAATCATATGTCCCAAGTATGTGTTACAAGCACATAAAATATGTACTATAATGAAATATATGTTGTATGTGTGTGTGTATGAATGTGTTGAGGCGCGCGATAAGTTAGAAAGCGCGTGAGACCGTTGTTGCGGGGACCTTCAAATTTCAATGGGGAAAAACGCTTATCACTGGCGGGAAGCTTGCTTCTACTACACCCCCTCCCTCTCTTAGCTCTTTCTCTCTCTCTCGCACACTCTGTGTCGCAATCTGGAAGGCAGGCGCCCGCCCGTGAAACAAATCTGATTATGTTCATGTACCATACACATATGTATGTGTAAATGCATGTACACTTTGACAAAAAACAAAAAAAAATACGTACGTACATATATTATTTATAGTATAAGAAAGTATTTAACTCGCTAGCAAGCGATAAGATAATGACTCGAGCAGTTTGCTAAGCTTAGCGATAAATATGTGTGTGTGTGTGTGCTTGTACGTGGACTCCTTCATTTCCAATGCATTAATTACGCTCTTTCGAAATTGTATGCGAAAGCAACGTAGGCCGTATTGCCGGTGTCACGCGTGTATAAGAGAGAGAGTTTCTTTGACGCTCACTCTCTTTTTATGCAGTGGCGCTGACGTTTGTTGTATCCGTTATTTGCACTCGTGTTACGCAACAAGCTGAGCAGCTTTTGTCCTTACTTCTTCTACGTTTTGTTTGTTATTGTTTCTGTTTAGCATATGCACACACACACACAGACACACGGAAACTTTGACATCTTAATTAGCACCCGATATTAAAGAGCGCTTATGTTGGTGTTCACTTCGCGGTTGCGGTTTGTGCATCGGACAAAACGGCATTTGTCTGGTTGAGTTGATCTTTTGGTCACACTATTCATTTAACGTAATGCATATCGAGTTTCTATACAGCTTTTATTTTTTTCTTAACAATTTGCCGCCCTTATGCGTGAGCCCCCATTGCGATAAGAAAACCCTTATTAATCACAGCTTAATGATATATATTTAAAAATTAAAACTCTATTAATATAATGCACTGTGTATGTAAATTAGAGAATTTGTAGGCGTGCATAACGTTATATATGGTGACGTAGCGATCATCAGCTGTTTGACAGGCCATCTCATGGCATCGATAATCGATTAGCGTACGCGTAAATTGTGCATATTCATTTTTTTATCAATGAAATCGCGTTTTTGGGGCCGGTCCATTTAACCGGTTCGGTTTGTGTGCACACACAAATCAAAATCGATACACAACCAACCAAACATACATATCCATGTGTGTGTGTGTGTGTGTGTGTGTGTGTGTATACAAACGGTAGCCATGCAATTCAATTTGAAAACGAGTCCGTCGCTTGGCAGCGCCACAAGTTCACATGGTTAATTGAATTTGCTGACCCACTAGCCGCGAAAACAAAATGAACACAAGAACAACAACAACAACAACAATAGCAGCAAACTGAGTATTGAGAGCGGCGGGTAGGGCGGGCAGGAGGGTGGGCAGGGTGATTAAAGTGCAAAGAGAGCAGCAGAAGCAAGAGAGGAAGCTCACTGCAAAATTGCACTTTGCGCTTCGAGCTTCGATTCCGTTTTCATTTCCATTTCCATTTCGTTTCATTTCATTTCGTTTCGTGTCTGGGCTAAACGCCACGCGTGGCAACAGCCAGCAACAATGTGCTTTTTGGCTTTGGAATTTTCCCTGTCGCTTTAATCGTTTCTCGATGGCCGCGTTTGATCATTAAAAAACAACGACGACAAAACTAGTTCTAACCGGACTTGAGCATCTCTTCACCTTCTTCTTCTTCTCTTCTTGTTTGTGTGCATGTGTCGCGTATTAAAGAAAGAACTGCAGCCAGCCACAAGGGCAGTGTCTGAATGATCAAACAGTGGCTGGCTGAGTCATGAGGAATGAAGATGAATTATGGGGCTGCTGGCTGCAATCGCCGCTTTGCTCTGCGTGCTTATCAACACACACACACACACGCACTTGTGTGCGTGTGATGATTGGCTTATTGCTTATCAGTTGAATTTGAATTGAGTGTAAGTGCAATTTCACGCGCAATTGCGCCTTGAAGTGCAGCTCAATGACATCCAACTGACTGGAAGTGTCACTCAGCTCAGCTGATTGTTATCGATAAACCAACAACCAAACACACTTTGTGCGTTGCCAACTTTGTGCAAGGCTTAAAACCAACACTTAATAATAATAATATTTTCTTCTCTTTTCTTTGGAACAGAAAGCACCTATTGTTGGAGCTTATGTGCGTTCAATTGCTTCGGATGGCGCCAGTTTGCGCGAAGTGCTTGCCTGCAAGATACCACAGGAGCAGGAGCGCGTCAAGGCATTCAGGAAACAACATGGCTCCACCAAAATGGGCGAGACAACAATTGATATGATGTACGGTGGCATGCGCGGCATCAGGGCACTGGTCACCGAGACCTCGGTGCTCGATCCCGATGAGGGTATTCGTTTCCGTGGTCTATCCATACCCGAGTGCCAAAAGGTGCTGCCAGCCGCCGATGGCGGTTGCGAGCCACTGCCCGAGGGTCTGTTCTGGCTGCTGATGACCGGCGAGGTGCCGACAAAGAGTCAGGTGCAACAATTGTCCTGCGAATGGGCGGATCGTGCTGCCTTGCCGCAGCATGTGGTTACCATGCTTAATAACATGCCAACCACATTGCATCCAATGTCTCAATTCTCGGCTGCCGTTACGGCTCTCAATCATGACAGCAAGTTCGCCAAGGCGTATTCGTCGGGCGTCCACAAGTCCAAGTACTGGGAAGCCACCTACGAGGACAGCATGGATCTAATTGCTAAACTGCCAGTGGTGGCTGCCACCATCTATTGCAATACGTATCGCGGCGGCAAGGGTTCCCGTGCCATTGACTCAAGTCTCGATTGGTCAGCCAACTTTGTGAAGATGCTCGGCTATGACACACCCGCTTTCACCGAGCTCATGCGTCTCTATCTGACCATTCACAGTGATCATGAGGGCGGCAATGTGTCCGCTCATACCACGCATTTGGTTGGTTCGGCGCTCAGCGATCCATATCTATCGTTTGCCGCCGGTTTGAATGGTTTGGCTGGTCCCTTGCACGGTCTGGCCAATCAGGAGGTGCTCCTCTGGCTGCGCAAATTGCAGAAGGAGGCTGGCAACAATCCCTCAGAGGAACAGCTTAAGGATCACATCTGGAAGACGCTCAAATCCGGACAGGTGCGTTCTATCAATCTATCAATCTTTGTTATCGAAAAAGTATTTCACTAATCGATATTAATTTATGTGTAGGTTGTTCCCGGCTATGGTCATGCTGTGCTGCGCAAAACCGATCCTCGTTATACCTGCCAACGTGAGTTCGCCCTCAAGCATCTGCCCGATGATGATACGTTCCAGCTGGTATCCAAGATCTACAAGGTGGTGCCACCAATTCTAACTGAGCTCGGCAAGGTCAAGAACCCTTGGCCCAATGTTGATGCTCACTCCGGTGTCCTGCTGCAATACTATGGCATGAAGGAGATGAACTATTATACCGTACTCTTTGGTGTGTCGCGTGCCCTCGGCGTCCTTGCCTCCCTTGTCTGGGATCGTGCCCTTGGCCTGCCCATCGAGCGTCCCAAATCCTTCTCCACCGACGCGCTCATGAAGTTGGTGAAGAAGTAAGCTTTCGGCGCCACACAACCGATTTCCAAAAACCAAAAAAAACAACAACAAAACAAAAACACAACACAAAACAACAAAACAGCAACAACAAAATGGAAAAAAGCTTCGTTTTTCGATGCAGTGCTGCGGCTAAGAGGGGAAAGTTCAATAAATCAAATACAACAACAACAACAAATAGCAACACTAACAATTCAAAACAGTTATAGACGAAAGAGAGAGAGAGAGAGATAGAGGAATTCACGGAAACGATGGATATTTGGAATATTGACAATAAATCATCGATAAATGATTGACAATGTTAATATTGCCGAAGAACGGAAGAGAATGCGAACGCGATTGTTAGGGAAGTTGAAGAAGAAGAAGAAGAAAACAAGAACAACCAAATACAAGATCTGCAAGCAAAATCTGAAACAACAACAAAACAATAAGTTGAAAATAAGGCAAACTTTACATACTTAGTAGTGTAGTTAAATTTTGAATGAAATATGTATACATTATATATTTAAAACGAGCCGCGAAATGCTAAAATGCGAAGAATAAAAAATCACCTTTGTATATATTTATATATATAAACATATATATATATATATATTTATATATATAAGCGCTATTTATACCATATAATGGGCTAACAATTGTTTTGCAAACCCACACACACACAAACACACACACACTGACACACTCACTTTCACTTGATCCCTTTAAACACCGTTTTATGTTGAGCATTTGATTTATTTTTCAACTATCGAAAGATTTTCGTCCTTCCTGAACTGCGTTATAAGTTTTGTTACTTAACTACACTTTAAGCCAATATTATTTTTTCGAGGCGTTTGATACATTGACTTAAATAAATACCCGAACCAATCAAGGAGCCCCGCCCTATATCTTAAAAAAAAAAAACTAACTTGATAACACTTTACTTTTAATTTACCCTTTAACTATATAGTTATTTTCTTTTACGTTTACTTTAAACAATGGAAAATTATTGTTATTTTATGTAATTTATTGCAAACCAGTAAATATAATAACGAAAAATACAAATTACATACAAAACGAATGGAATGAAAAACCTTTTAAAAAACGTAATAAAAAAATAGAACAATAATATACAAACAAACAAAAACGCATTCAATAAAGTTTTTCTTTATTCGTTAACGTTAAAAATGTTTAAATCTTGGCGGCACATAAAAACGTATACAAAACAGTCGTTTTTTTTTATTGAGCTTTTATGGTCACACGGTTGCGCATCGACCATTATCGACCGGCCGCCACACGAATGATGAACACCGATAGTGGTTCATCGATATAGCATGGTTTGCTCTGTAGCAATAGTTGGTCAATTTGTACACTGTGTTACATCATTTATAGACAAATTTTAGTCAAATTAAACGGTATTTACGCTGCCTGAAGCAAGAAGACAAACAATTTGTTGTAGTTAGTAGAAATGTGCATGCAGTTTGCAAATTGGTACGCGATTTCATAACAAACCAAACGAGCCCGAAGCCAACATCGACGTGAACTTGCGGGCTGCGTGTTTTGGATCGCGTTCGCCGGAAACATAAACATACGATGAGCGAAATCAGCACTAATCAGGTTAGTTAAATGGTCTGATTGGACGGCACAGCTCTCCAACTTTAAGACGCAACACGGGGCCAACAAAAAAAATTATCAGTACATATTTTTTTTCGTTGATTACGATTGCAAACACATACCCACAAACAAAAATAAACTGCGCCGTTGCAGCAGCAACAGCAGCAGCATCTCTAACTGTGTGCGTGAGCCTGTGTTTGTATGCGAGAGAAAAGAAAAATATTATATTTTCGCATTGACGTTTTGTTGTTCTATATGTATGATTTGTTTTGTTTTGCCTTTGATGTCATATTTTGTTACATTTGCCTTGTCTTTTCAGTTCTGTGCCATTGATTTTTAAGTATTTCAAACCAAAAAAAAATAACGAAAAATATTAAGAAAAACAAAAACAGTAGAAACCAGCACAAGAATCAAAGAGGAACCAAAGCCGATACCGATATACCGATTTTCCCGACACGAATACAAAAAAAAAAACAACGTGCACCTTTCTCCTATAACTTTTCGTTTAGTTTATTTTTATTTTATTTTTGGTTTTATTTCGGAGCAGCAACAGAGCAACGGGCTGGGGGCAAGGGTATCTGCATAGGCTGCATACCTTTTGTTTTGTATCAAAATTCTCTTTCGTTTAACAAACTAACGCAAACCCCAAACAAATGGCGGCCTACTTGAATCGCACCATTTCGCTGGTGACTGGCCAAACGGGCCCCTCCGGCAACGACCAAAATTCGACGGGCAACGATTCCGTTGACGATTCGCGTCATAATCTATCGCTGCAAACGTCTGCCTCATCGACGTCGGCCAACTATAACGCTATGACCGATAATCGATTGTATCAACCAAATGACAAATCACCGCTGCAGATATTCGTGCGTGCTAAAAAGAAGATCAATGATATTTATGGTGAAATCGAAGAATATGTGCTGGAGACAACAACCTTCATCAATGGTAAGCATCAAGTATTGGTAAGGAAATTACATCCTAACCATCTTTCCCATTCTTTTATAGCTCTTCATGCGGATGCAGAAATTGTGGACAAGGCGGAACGTGAGCTATTCGAAAGCTATGTGCACAAAGTGTCTGCTATACGTGAGGTACTGCAGCGAGATCACATGAAGGTGGCCTTTTTTGGACGCACTTCGAATGGCAAGAGCTCCGTGATAAATGCCATGTTGCGCGAAAAGATACTGCCCAGTGGCATTGGACATACAACAAACTGTTTCTGTCAGGTGGAGGGCAGTGATGGCGGCGAGGCCTATCTCATGAAGGAGGGCTCTGATGAGAAGCTCAATGTGACGGTATGTACAAAGATAAAGCAATAAAGTAACTATATATATTTGAATTCGTTTTGCTTTGCAGAACATCAAACAACTGGCGAATGCACTGTGCCAGGAGAAGCTATGCGAGAGCAGTCTGGTGCGCATCTTTTGGCCACGCGAACGCTGCAGTCTGTTGCGTGATGATGTCGTTTTTGTGGACTCGCCGGGCGTTGATGTCTCTGCCAATTTGGACGATTGGATTGATAATCATTGTTTGAATGCGGATGTCTTTGTGCTTGTCCTAAATGCCGAATCAACAATGACGCGCGCCGAGAAGCAATTCTTTCACACGGTTTCCCAGAAGCTATCCAAGCCCAATATCTTTATACTAAATAATCGCTGGGATGCGTCGGCCAATGAGCCAGAGTGCCAGGAATCGGTAAGAACCAATTCAATTAATTCGCTATCTCTCTCTCTCTCTCTCTCTTAGCCTATTTGTAAATGTTTGTTGTATATTTCATTACTTTTACTTTATTTACTACCCTATCAAATTTTCGACTATGTAACTTGTTAACAACGCCAGGAGCTGGCTAAGGTAATGTCATCCCAGACCCACAAACCCGACAAGCTCTTTTCGCTCAATGCGCTTTGTTGCCTGTGTTTTGTTTTGATTTGCCTGTCCCAGCCAAAAACATGAATATGTCAAATCGATAAAAATGTTCCATTTTTTATCCCGACATATTCATGTGAATAGCTTTTAAGAGCAATGGCAAAGCAGATCTCAATTAAAATGTTGTTTTCTTTTTATGGCTGAAGGTTAAATCTCAGCACACGGAACGCTGCATCGACTTCCTAACCAAGGAGCTGAAGGTCAGCAATGAGAAGGAGGCCCAGGAGCGAGTGTTCTTTGTGTCGGCACGTGAGACACTGCAGGCGCGCATCGAGGAGTCCAAGGGCAATCCGCCGCATATGGGCGCAATTGCCGAAGGCTTTCAAATCCGTTACTTTGAGTTCCAGGACTTTGAGCGAAAGTTCGAAGAGTGCATCTCGCAGAGCGCCGTCAAAACCAAGTTTCAGCAGCATAGCTCGCGCGGCAAGAGTGTCTCCGGCGATATGCGCTCGATGCTGGACAACATCTTTGAGCGCATCACAATCTTTCGCAACTTGAAGCAGGATCAAAAGAATATGCTAACCGAACGCATTCAAGGCACCGAAACGCAAATGATGCAAGTGACGCGCGAAATGAAAATGAAGATCCATAACATGGTCGAAGAGGTCGAGGAGAAGGTCTCTAAAGCACTCAACGAAGAAATCTGGCGCCTGGGCGTACTCATCGATGAGTTCAATATGCCCTTCCATCCGGAGCGTCTGGTACTCAACATATACAAGAAGGAGCTCAATGCTCATGTCGAGAGCGGCCTAGGCAGCAATCTGCGTGCTCGCCTCTCCATGGCCCTCGCCATGAACGTGGAGGCAGCCCAAACGGACATGACGGATCGCATGCATGCGCTGGTGCCGAACGATCAACTGACAACGCATAGCGCCAAACTGGCGGTACGCACACAGCCCTTTGAGATGCTCTACTCATTGAACTGCCAGAATCTGTGCGCTGATTTCCAGGAGGATCTCGAGTTCAAGTTCAGTTGGGGCATTGCGGCCATGATACAGCGCTTTACGGGTAAAGTGCGTGAGCGCAGCAAAAAGCATACCCCCGCCTTGGTTAATCGTCAGAGCAGTATTGGGGTAAGTCAAACCAAATTCTCTCTCTCTCTCTCTCTCACAATCTCTCTTTCGATTTGCAGCACAATGTCGTTACGCCCGTTAGCACACCTGTGGACACACCCGTTTGCCTGCTGCCAACACCAGGCGTTGCTGGCATAACACCGGAACAATTGTCGGTTATATCACGATTTGCGATGTCCTCAATTGGATCGCAGGGCACCGTTGGCGGACTCGTTGTGGCGGGTATTGTAAGTGTTGTTTAGTATGGCGGCTTAATTGTATTTTACCAGCTGACCGCCAGGTGCTATTAAATCGCTATGTCCTGAATACCGAACACTTACAGATGCTGAAAACGATCGGTTGGCGCGTTCTTGTTGGCATCGGTGCACTCTATGGCTGCATCTATCTGTACGAGCGTCTCTCGTGGACCAATTCGGCCAAGGAGCGCACCTTCAAAAGCCAGTATGTCCGACATGCCACCAAGAAGCTCAAAATGATTGTCGATCTAACATCGGCGAACTGCAGTCATCAGGTGCAGCAGTAAGTATAACAACAACTATCTTATCTAGTAGCTTATACTGATTAATTCATATTTTTCAGGGAACTGTCAAGCACTTTTGCGCGTTTGTGCCGCACTGTGGACACCGCCACCACCGATATGAATGAGGAGCTGAAAACGCTCGAGTTGCAGCTCAATGTTCTAGAGGCTAATCAGAAGCAGCTAAAGCTGTTGCGCAACAAGGCCAACTATATACAAAACGAGCTGGACATCTTTGAGCATAACTACATTGCGCCGCAATAAACTCCAACGGGATTGCTTAAACGAAAACTACGACATAACAACAAGAACAACAAGCACAATAACAACAACAAAAACGAGGACAACAACTCCCAGTCCCCAACATCAAAATTGCAATTATTTCAAATTATTTCATTTTTTTTCTTACAAAATGTTAAACGCATGTTTTTGTATTTTTTTTTTAATAGTTTTTTTGATGATTTTATTTTAAATCAAGTTTGCAGCTAATCGTAAAAAGCTTTTGATTGTAGTTGCGTTTGTCAGACAAATTATGATTATTATTATATTTTGTTAACTATTTCTATTTTTTTTATCATTTTTTTTTATAAATATATTGTAATTGTTGTTGTTACACTTTGCATACACTGTGACATGGTCGGGAGCCATGACAATTAACAAAAAGGAGGAAGATGAGGAATAATTAATAATCATATACCTTATACATTATATATATATGAAATAGTCATTGTTTATTATTGCATAGAAACTAAAGTAATTCGATTCAAAGAAATTGCATGATGATATATATATATATATATTCATAACTCTCTGTATGATTTCAGATATGCAAATACATATGTTACTATTATTATTATTATTTTGTTGAATCTATAACAGATTGTAAAATAAACAAATCTTAAACACTTCAATCGCAAAGTATCTCTTTATTGAGCAAGCATTTTGTCATTTCTGTAAGAGCGAAACAAGCTATACGTCTTACTCGCTGCGCAAGCGAGATAGCATGAGGAATCACATGATACTTTTCATTTCACAAGGTATGAAAATGCCATTATACAAATATTTCATAGAGCAAAGATTATAAATATATATATATGCTTTAGTTTCACGTCACGAAGGCCAAAATATTGTTAGTTAAGTATAACAATATTTTACAGAAAAAGATTGATTATCTTTTCTTTTAACAGGTGAGGAAAACAATCTCTCGATATTGAATACTTTAATAGTTCCTAAGCTCTATACTTCCTATACTACAATGTAAATCACAGTCGCCCAAAGTGTACGATGCTATAATGGTAAAGCTTTGATTATCATTGAAATTGTTTCAGGTCCATTTCGACGTGTTCCTTAGCTAAGCTGTTCATAAATAAACTGATTGCTATTTATATATATATGTATATAGTTTGTGACAGATATGTAACGTGGTGTTAATAATAGTTTTTGTGGGTTGAATCATATTTTTTTTGCAATCTATATTTGATTAAACAAAAGGCATTTCGCAGTATATATATACATTTGCATTGTCTTTTACTTCGACTTGCACTTAACTGAAGAATAAAGAAATTAAAAAAAAGACCTTTACAAAATTTGTCTTTTGCTTTTATGAGTTTCCTTTGATCGGGCATAAATCATTTGTTGCGCTTTGTGCCACACAAAATCGATATTTTTAAATACAAGTAGCACAAAGGTTAACAAATTGATATTATTGATATACAAATAGATAAGAAATAGTAAATACTATAATATATATATATATAAAATAGCGGCTGTATTAACCGGGAACAAAGTTACAAGTTTAAACAAATCTTTTGAGCGTATGAATATATATAAATTGGTTTGATTTTCTTTTCATCTCTTTATGCTTAACTAATTAATTATAACAAGCTTGTGCATGCGTGTGTACGTGTGTACGTGTGTATTATATATGTATATGTGTATTGTGTGTTGGAGCTTTTGGCTTAACTGCTGGCGTCGTCTGCCGATTTCATCGGTAGGTTAACTCAATTGTAGTATTTGGTCGCTGGCAGTGCGAACGGGCGGAGCGTCGTTTTTGGTCGGTTTTGATCGTTTTTCCATATTACGCTTCGTTTGATGTCGCTTTAACCGTATATTACATGAAGTATGGCGTCGTATTCTGTTTGGGTATAACACGCTCCGAATCGGGTACGGCTAGGAAGATTTTTGTTTCACGCTCTTGGGCCGTTTCGAAACTGAGTATGGCCGCAACATTTCCGCAACGATAGCAATAATTGGGCGCTGACCAAACGGTTACCAGTTTGCCTTCGAACATATATTTGATGCCTTCGTTGACCAGCTGATGTGCTCGGCATATCAAATCCAGATTGTTGATGGTCATAAAATCTTTGGTCACATTATGCCCAAACAGCCAGCCAGCACCACGCGGACTCTGGCCCCTACACACCACACAAAGAATAGTGGAATAATATTACAGTAATTGGCAAACAGGTTATACAATTGTTTATTTACCAAAACTCCATGTCCTCCGGGTCGGACCAGACCAGATCACAGAACGCACCCTTATAGGGTATCTCGCCATTGCGCTCAATCGTCCGTATTTGATCAAGCGTTATAATCTCAGGACTCAGACCGCCATGCACACACAGCACCGTTTCGTCAATTATCTAAAAAAAAGAAGACATCATCAGTTAGAGTTGCCTATAACGTGTACTTAAAGCTAAATTTATTCTCACAAAACAAGATTCAAAGACGATTTGATTGACAAACAACAATAAATATGTCATACAAGTGCAATGTGACCAGATAGTGTTTAGTTATGGGACAGATATTGTACGTACCGCAGCAATAGTAAGCAGATCGAAGACCTTGCAACAGTATTTCCAGCCATTCGCATTGCCATACTTGCTAAAGCACTCGTCGAAGAAGCCATACACTTTTGTTATCTGTCGCGTCTCATGGTTGCCGCGCAGCAGAGTGATCCGGCTGGGATAGCGTGCCTTGAGCGTGAGTAGTCTGGTGAATGTCTCCAGGCTGTAATAGCCCCGATCGACAAAGTCACCCATGAATATGTAATTCGTGTCTGGCACTTGGCCGCCGGTTTTAAACAGTTGCTCCAAATCATAGAACTGTTACGATAGAACATCGACAAAAACACAATGTGTGAGTGATGGATGTGTTTAGGTTTCATGCCTCATGCATGCCGTATTCATATTCACCTGGCCGTGTATATCGCCACATACTGTGACGGGCGAGCTCACTGGCTGTATGTTTGTCTCCTCTAGCAGTATGTCGCAGACCATATCACAGAGCGTTTTCATTTCATTTTCCGGCAGATACTTGCACTTCTTAACAGTTTCAATCCATTTGTCAAGTTCACCCATTATTGCTATCCTGTATGTTTTTAGTGTAGCACACCCGAAGCCACTTGATTAAGATAGTTGGACAAAACGCAACAAAATCCTCAATCATACGTGAAATACCGCAGAAATATCGCATTAACATATTTGAAGCAAACAAATACTATCGATAACACAATACACGATGGCATCCAACAATACGGTCCGCAATCTAAAATGAGCTAAATAACGTGCTTTAAAAATACCATAATTATGTTAAATAACATGAAGATGCAGTTTACTCTTAAGCAAAGTACTGTTAAACGTTTGAATAACTTGTTCTAACGGCAAATTAAAAGAAATCTTAAAAAATGGAAATGATTTATTGTATGCATTAGATATATTTAACAAACAAGCCGAATTATCATTTCCAATGTAATGTAATAATGCAATTAATATTCAAATTTACTATATTTTCACATTATTCGCCCGTTAAACCTCAGAGTTGAATAATGAATGAGTTGAAAGTGACTTTTCTCGAGTTTTTTATGCCTTGTTTGTGTTTTCATTCTTCGTTTTTTTTTTCGGTCTTCTGTTTGTCTTTGTGCCTTTTAGCACGAAATTAGTTGTAATTAGCTTTTGCTTCAAGCATATTATAATAAGCAGCGCAACCCAAACAACTATTTGCCTCTGATTCTGGTGGTGGTGCCACCGCTGCTGCCACCGCTGATGCCGCTGCTGATGCTGCTGCTGCTCTGGGTCATGCTGCTGCTGCTGCTGCTGATGCTGCAGGGCTTTGTTTAGCCGCCGTATAGAAATAATCACGCTTTTAAATTTTATTGCTGCGGCGCGAGAAATGCTTGTTGAATCCTAGCTATGTGTGTATGTATATATGTGTGCTTTGTGTCGGTTGGGCCAGAAACATGCTGGCATCTCTCATATTGTCTAGGGAATGCCGCTTGAGCGGGTTAAGCGGGCAACGTATCCTGTGTGTGTGTGTCGCGAGTCGCAAGTCTTTCGTCAGCAATAAGGAGTTAGCTCAGAGCTGGAGTGGGGGACAGGCAGTAAGCTGGGGGTGTTGTTTGGAGAGTCTCATTAGCGACGCGCGCGCGGTTCAGGCAAATTATTTGTTTTGTGTTTTTTTCATCATGTTCGGAGGAGTACTTCTTTGTACTGGGTACTCCAAACTTTACAGCTGTTGGCTGCCTGCCATCAAATTAGGTTCCACAGCCAAAGAAAGAGTTAACCTGTTTAACAGCCAACTAGTGCAGCCTACTTTTGACAAGAATTATATAAAAGTATAGCTAAAGAGATAATTAATCAGAACACATGAGTTTACTAGTAATTTTCCCTTTAAGGTTGTTTGGTTTCGCATGTATCCGCGCCAAACAACAACTTAAGCAGCTTCGCTCTTAATATTTAACCTTTTGATAAGTTATGCTCTGCGCAGTATAAGAGTAAATTAACGTAACTGTCATAACTGTTGTTTTGCATATGCTCATCGGAGTTTCTTTGTATTGCATTCTCTATTGCTTGCCCTTGGCCTTAGCTGAGCGCAAGCAGCAGCTGCAATTCGGCAGCTAATCAGTTCTATTTTATCGATCGGGAATTCAAGTCGCGGCGCGGTATTCGCGGTATTATTTATTTATTGTGGTAATTCGAAAGCTCAATAGCTCAACAAAGGTGTAAGGATGATCTTATTTTATACCTTCTCAAGTAAGTGCCTAATACTTATGAAAATAAATTCTCCAGAGCTACGCCAACCATACCATATCTATCTTATTCTGATGTATAAGTTTTGTTTTATTGTTAAGTTTTATCCCTGCCGAATTGGAGCAAAGCTAGATTCAAGCCAGTTTCGCAGCACTGTTCGCTGAGATTTCCGTTACATTTTTTAAAGCTGTGCGCATGCAATAAAGCTGCCAAAAACTGAAAGTTCAGCTGCGTTTAACGGTACTCATCAACTCATCATTCTAGCACCTCGACTTTCGACTTTCGACATTCGTAATTCGACGTTCGACTTGTAGCTCGTTGTAGTTCAACTTTAACTATTTGGAGTGCTGCTGTTGCTGTTGTTGTTGATGATGTTGATTATGTTGTTGTTACTGCCAAACACTACAGCTTTATATAGAGTTTTGTTGGGCCATTGCGTACTGCATCATTAGTACCGTTATTTTATGCTTTTCCGCTTACTGCTTTTCGCCACTTTCATGCGTCTTTCTTCGTCGTTTCTTCTCCTTTTTTTTTACTGTCTGCTTCGTTTCCGCTGTTGTAGTTGTTGTTCTTTCTATTACTGTTGTTCGTTTGTTCGTTCTTCTTATTTATCGTTGTTACTTCTTCCGTCTTGCTTCATCTTTGCCCTCGCACAATGTTGACAATTAAGTTAAACTTGTTTTCCTACTTTATTTCGTTTCGACTATTCTCTCTCTCTCTCCCTCTCCGTCTTCATCTCTAATTTGCCGTCCTGCCTTCAATATTCGTTTTTGCTAACACTGGTCAACACTGCGTGAGTTTCTCTTTGTTCCCCACGTCATCTTAACCGTTTTTCGCTTTGCTGATTATCAACGCTTTGGTCGTCTGCGGCCGACTCGTCCTGATGCTGATGTGGTTGATAATTATGTGTCCATGTCCACCCCGTATCCTTACTACACCACACCACCCACCACTTACCAGCCATTTGGACATTTCCCAATATGCGTATACCCTGTTTGCAGTTAGAAATGGCATACAAAAGCTTAGAAAGCTGATTTTAGTTCCTAAAATGAGGCTGATGATGAACTTCGATATCGAAACACAAATTTCAAACTTGATTTCGAGCTTATCGAACAGTTGTACAGTTGTTCGTGTCTAGCGCAACGTTTAGTCGGATATTGCCGACCGAAACATTTTAATGTGTTTCTTTTTTCGATGCTTTGTTATGTTTTTTCTTGTTTCTTGCATTGTCTTTACCGTCACCGTTGGCCGCATCGGCCATTTGAACCGGCTTTTTTCTTTTACTTTGTCCTTTTTTTTATTGTTGACGTTTTGTTAACTTGTTTTTTCCTGTCCGCCATCCCAACAACCATCATCTGCCATTTGCCATCCGCCAACTGCCATTCAGCAGCACTCAATGTCGTATAGTTCTGTCGGCGGCATTGACTCTTGCTCCCACTGCCGCTGTTGTTGTTCTTCCCGTCGCTTTTATTGTCGTCAAAAATTAAATAAAATTAATTACATCGAGAGTTTGTACACACACACACACACACATACATACACACAGCAGTCACGCGGCGACAACATTAACACAGAGCCTACAACTTCTCAAGCTGCTGCTGCTCCTGCTGCTACTCTTTGTGATGCTCTCCCTTTTCAACTACAGCTGCCATTTAACAGTCGCACGCCTTGATTCACGCGCGTGTGCGTAAAAGGCAATGTCGATGGCAAACAACAGCCGTCGCTACAGTGGAACGGTGCAGAAGCGAGGCTCTGGAAGAGCTTTTTCATTCCAAACTTTTACAGTTAATCTGCTGATCCGTTACACAAGAACAAGTGCATGTCAAACAACAAAAAGTAAGGCGTTTCTCTCTCTCACATTGATCAGATTTAAAAGCTCTAATGTGACACGAGACCTTAGCTAGTGAGAACAGCTTTTTTTACTGCTCTCTTTGCTTTATTAATGCTAGTTATTTGTATAGGTTTTTTCTGATGTTCAGAGTTAGCTTATAACGCACCACTGTACACGGACATTTGAATGAATGTGTGAACGGCATCTTCATCATCATTATCAACAGTTGCCAGGCGCGCGCGATTTCGCTTGCCTGGCCAGAGCCGGTTGGTTAGCGGGAGCAACCTGTGGGGACCCCGCTGCCTTAAGGCATAATGACGCCAGTCGATGGGTGTTGTTTTAACGGACAATCGCTGCGGCGAATGCTGCCGGCACCGACTTGACGTCTGCTGCTGTTGACTAACGGAGCCAAAAGAACCGCTACAACAGTTCTCCTCCGTTCTCAATTTCATTTTGCCGTCCTGCTTTCCCGCTCCCACTCTGTTTGTTTCTACCACAACAAACGTTTCAGCCTTCGCTCGCTGTCACTTACATGCATACAGGCAAGCTTTGTGTGTGCAAGTGTGTGTGTGTTTGCATGCGAGTGAGTTAGTGAGTGTGTGTAAATGTCGTTTGACAAGAAGAATGAGGAGCACATTAGCAACAACAACAAAAAACGCTCTTCTCTCCTTCTTTCTTTCACTCTCTCTCTCGCAGTGAGTGTATTGTTTCGTGCGTTTGCTTGGTTTTATTTATTTATTGTGCGCTTTTAATTTTGCGCCCGCAACTCGCTCGCTGCTTCCCCGCACAGAAACAAAGATGTTGTTGCTGCTGTTGTTATTGTCTTCTACAACAACAAGTATAAGTTTTTGCTGTTGTTGTATTAGTTGTTCTTGTTGCCTTTTGACTTTTTAGTGCTTTGGCATTTGACTTTATCCATTGCTTTGTGCTGTGCCGTTGCGCTTCCTTTGTGCGAGCGAACAAGTCAAAAAGGCGAATGCCAAAAGAAACTAAATTGCGTGGGAATGTGTGAAAGAGATAGATAGATAACAAAACTAGAAGTATTGAGGGACAACTGGCTGCCAAATTGTTGTACATAGTTTGTAACTGCAAAAACAAAAAACAGAAACACGAAAAAATAGACAAAAGAAAGCAAAGCAGATACAATTAAATAGTTGCCTAAAACAGAGAAGCGCACACACGAAAAATGGGCGTTTTGGGCGTGGACATTGGACAGCATGATTTAGGGGAGGGGCGGGGCGGGGCGGGGCGGACAAAGCTTAAACAGGTACCCTTCGGCGATGGGCAATGGACGTGGGGGGCGTGGCAGTACGTACAAAAACTAATCGTTCAATTAAGTTGGCAAATGTTCGGCGGGGTGACAGCTACAGTGAGTGGCACCAGGGGGGGAGGGTGGAGGGTGAAAAGGTTGTTCTCTTTAGATAGGGTATAGTAAAGCTAGCGTTCATTCAAGGCGGTTCTTCGCCCACAGTTTCCTTAACATTTCCAAAACAAGCTTTCGTGTACAAAAAAGTTAATGAAAAAGCAAATACACATACAACACACACACACACACATACGTACGTATGTACATATGTAGGTTATGTTAGAAGAAAAGGTTACACTTACCAAATACCCTGTATAACATGCCTGTCCTATGACTATTAAAAGTTAAACAAAAGAATGGCAACTCAGGAGCATACACATACATAGACTAATGGCAATAGACTAAAACTCCAAAAGCACACACACACACACACACAAAATGAATGTAATGGGGCGTGGAGAGCAAAAAGTGCGGAGCAGCCCAAGGGGTATGAGGGAGATGGGTGTTGGGTGTTGGGAAGAGGGGTAAAAGCGGCGTTAACTGTTGTTTCTTGTTTTTGTTACTGCTGCTGCTGTTGTTGTTGCTGTTGTTTAATTTCTTTTGAGCACAAAACAATTATCAATTAATGTAGCTTTATATACGTGTGTACGTGTGTACTTGTGTGTGTGTGTGTGTGTGCTTGCAAATGAAATCTTATATTGTCATAAGGACCATGCTGTAGAATGGGGGAGACAGTTGACAGCCCAAAATATTCATACATACATATACGAAATATATATATATATAGATATTTGCTAGACGTTGTGTATGAGAAGAGAGTGTTAAGGAAGGGTTGCGGAGAGGGGGTGGGGTGTGGGAGTGCTACTGTGCAGCTGTTGACTGAATGAGTAGCTGCTGTGCCAAAAAACCAAATGTATACATATATACATATATATATATATATTTGTCCTGCATAATGTAAATATTTATGATGTTACATATGTATCTATGTATGTATGTATGCATGTATATGTGTGTTAAATGTAAAGCGGATTGTCACCAATTAAATAATGAAATGATTAACATGAAGCCATGTTTTAGAGAATCAAGAATCGTGTACAGTCCTGCCTAGATATAGTGAACTTATATTGTTACTTTGTTTATCTTAAAGGTATTTTTCATGCCTTCATTCAATAACAAGTTGTATTTGTTGTTGTAATGTATTTGTCTCATCAAAGCTGCTTCAATGGTAATCGGAAATAGCGAAATGTATCGGAAACAATCGCAAATAAAGAATAAAAAATGTTGTTAAATGTGTTTTAAGTACTTAAAAATAAAAGGGAAAAAGCGAAAATAATTTGTTATAAAAAGTTAGGTTGAATCCATAGAAATATGTTTGACAAATTGAAATAAATTGGAATAAAAATGTATTTTAAGACGTTTTTGGTTTAATTTTAAAGATTTCTTTGAAGGTTAACTTTTGGATTCGCTTTTCACCTTAACGAATAAGGAAAACATAAAAAATAACTTGTTCAATAATTTGAGTGTTCACTTTGAAGTCGACTTTAAATATTCTTAGTTATTTCTTGTGATAGGCTCTTTGCTATTTGCTTTTTGCTATTTTATATCTTGTTGCATGAAGTGGATGAAGCGCACAGGAATCTAGAAGTTCGAATGCTTCTTCATCAGCATCATAAACTGCTACTAATTGGAAATTGTTGGTTGCACTTCAGAGCAGACGAGTGGCAAACTTGTTGAGTGCAACAAAGTTGCCAGTTGCCAGTTGCCAGTTACCAGCTGGCGTTGCACAATTTCCGCTCTTGACCCAACATCCGTTCGAAGCGCAATGTGCGAGAGAGAGAGAGAGAGCGCTCTACAGATTTATGTTTGCCAAAGCGCAGATAGGTCGAAAGATGATAAACCCAATACAGTTAACTCTCAACCACTTTACCACTACTATTTCATTCGTTTTCTGTTGACCTTTCCTCATACGATTTTTACTAACAAACATACGTATATTGGTAAGTGTGCCAACACAATTAGCCATGTTCGAAAAAGTTATTAGAAACTTCAGCAAATCGATTTTATCGAATGTAAATCCTGTGCTTCGATTGTGTAAACTACGCATCTAATGTGCATTACCTTACATGTAATGCATTACATAATGCATGACATCTGAATATTTTAAGCCAAAGTTGATAATAGTGCTTCAGTTTTGGCTTAGCATAATGAAATTATTCAAACAATGTCGCAAAATGCATTATTTGAGACATTAAGTATTCATATTAAGTATACGCTCAGTCTGCTTAACTGCTACTTACAACTATCTTAACTAAGCAATTTCATTTTTATTAAAATCAAATTATATTCGTATATATTGCATAATTACGTTCAATTGATGCACATACCAAATACGTACTGTTTGGTAATAAAGCTTAATTAAAATTATATAATTATATTAGTTGATTAAATTTATGTCAATAGGTTTGGCCACACGCCAATCGAATCGCATGTAAATGCAAATTTTACATTTTTGTGTACTAATTATAAAATTACATTTTTTGATGTGGCAAACATATGTACATACATACATATATGTATCTAAATCTATCACCATTTCAGCTTTATTATTGCTGAACTTCAATTTCTATTGTTGTTAATCAAGTAAAACTTCTTTTTGATAAATTATAACGTTAAGCTATAGCGCTTTCTGCTTGTATTGATTGCAATTGAAATCAAGTTTTATTTTATGATTGCATTGGGAATAAAACTACGAACAAATCGATTGCTTAACGCGCTTTGTGAGATGAAAATGTATGTGTGTGTGTGTATAAAAGGGATATTTGGGTATTGTTTGAAGTATTTTGGACATTTAAGACATAGTCTTAACAGTCAGAAGGATGCCTTTAAGACCTTTATAAGTACATACTAAATATAAGTCTTACATACTTATGCGTAAGTTAATAGTCACTAAGTTAACAGACCTTTTTGAGTTAAGATCATTATGTTAAGTTAAGTTCTTAGTTGAGAATGTTAATCGTAAGAACTGGAGTGGACCAGCAACAAAGGGTAATTGTTTGGTGCGCGTTGAAAGTGATAGTTTGTGAATATAATAAATATATGTATATACGATAGTTTGTGAATATAATAAATATATGTATATACGATAGTTTGTGAATATAATAAAATACATATAATATGTTATAAGTTCGTCTATTGGATCGCGGTTCAAGCTATAGGACTTCTTTCCGTTTTTGACTCACGCATGCTATCGAATAAATTAAATTTTGAATATTTGAGATTATTATGTGAACATTTTCATCCAGTTTTGGTGAGAAACGCGAAAGATATCACCGATTTGAATTCACTTAGGTTAATCTTTGTCAAGTTCTAACAACTATACTCTAGTTTTATTGGTGCAATTAATAGGGTTGATAAGAAAGAACTTATAGAAATATTTAAAATGTTTATTTGTGCCTTGATTTTAATCAATCTAACTTAAACATTAAAATAAATGTTACTCGAGATACTATTAGTGAGATAGATAACGTTTGCTCTGTTATTGAATTCATTTAACAGATTGCCAGATGTGATGAATGAGTTTTAAGTTTAAAGCTTTATATGATCGCTTTAGGAAATGAAACAGCTAGGCTTATTCAAAGATAGCTATGTGACTTTATTTAATTTAAAATCATATGTATGTTTGTTTTTGTTCATGTACTACATAAATATGTATAAAACATTTCTGTGTGTTTATATTTTATTTATTTGGTTTTTTGTGTTAATATTTGTTTAGAGTGCTTTTTGTCAACTGCATTTGCAACAGTGCATTTTATTGATATTTGTTTTATTTTGGTTTATTATGCATAATTATTTTTGGTTTTTGTCATTTTTGACATTGTACTTTTTGGTTGTTGTTGCTGTTATACCATCTTAAATTGTTCTTTTGTCAGAGCCAAATAGATTTAGCATTCGGTTCGAGAGGATAATACAGCTCCAGCTCTCTAAAAAGGATATGTGTATGAAAATACACATGCATATTAAGTGAATTTATTCGACTGTCCTGAAAACCAATTCAAGTTGTAGAGTTGTGCCGAGGGTGGCAACAAAAGTTCGTGAACATAATGCATATGAATAAAGAATTGGTTTTTGGACTTGAAGCAGATGAGATGAAGTCATGACATGATGTGTCAAGATAAGGGTTACACTATCTATATATATATATATGCTTAAACAGATACTGTAAGCCTTACCTTGACATGAGACATGACTTCATCTCATATGTATATATATATATATATTAAAGCATACTAGTTAAGTTGTACAATACTAATTGGGAACTCTTGAAGTCAGACCTTGCCAAAAAGTAGGCAACAATTTCACATTAATGTATATGTCGCATGGCATGTCTGTACCATACACACACACACATACATATACACAATATATGTATGTCTTGTATTGTGTGGTCGCACGCCATGCGAGTAGATTAGTAAAATTGAATAAAACTCAACTGGATACTAAATCCACAAGTTGGCTATTTAATTTCGAATGTGGCAGTCCAAGATAAACGTACGTACAAACATACACATAAATCTATCTATATATATATATATATATATGTGTTTGTGTATTTTTAGTTTGCTTTCTTTTGTTTGCGGTATGCCATTTAAGATACACACACACACACACACACACACACATACATTGAAAAAGGAACCACATAAATAGTCGAAAAAGCATTTTGTCTACACGCGCAATTATCTACACTTTAAAATTTGCATTGCTCAATGGATCGTTGTCTATTTTATATGCCAGCCTTTGTTTGTTTGTGTGTGTGTGTTTGTTTGTTTACTAACACACACACATACAATGTCGAGAGTGTAAACATAACCTCACTAAGCTTTGGCCCGCATTTAATGCAATGCCAACCAGCTAGAAAGAGATAGAGCATACAATAAGCAGGCAGCGTTAGACAAAACGAGATAAGTATAGTCAAAGCGAGCTTAAATACTAGGCACACACACACATTCAATCGATTAAAAGGCAAACGAGTAAAAGAGTAAGAGCATATACACACGAACGCACACACACACAGAGAGAGAGTCGGAGCCACTAAAAGTCTAAAGTAAAACTTAGCAAAATGTTAATTAAATTCCAACAACGAATCAAGTAATTTACAACGACTAAGTCGAAAACCCCAAAGCACCGGCCGTCCCCAAAAAGCCAACATCCCCGAGCCTCGATCCCTGCCGCCCCCCCTCAAAAACCAAGCAAAAGCCTAACGTCAACATCAAACTTTCCCTACCCCCAAACCCCCTCCCCCCTCCCATTCTTTCGTTCCATAAAATTTCATGGCCTCTCACCTACACACACACACACACACACACACACACGGAGAGAGAGGAGAGCACACTCTTGGGCCGTGACAGTAAAATACGGGAAATGCTTAAAGCTAACTGTATTTTCGTGTAGGTCGGATGCCTCTAATTCTCCCCCTTCCCACACTCGACATAACCAAGCAAGCTAAGCGCCAGTTTTATCCCCTTGGCTGCCTTTACTGATTGTCCTGGCCTGTCCCAAGCAGCCTTGCAGACAACGCAAGCGTTAAAGAATATGCCACAAAACACAAATGGAGACACGTGAAAGGGGGGAAGGAGGGGTGGGTGGAGGGGTGGCGGGGGTTGTCGGGGTAAAGATGAGAAATCTCCAGAAATGAAAATAACAAAAAAAAAATTAAGCAATATGAAATGAGACTGGCACACAAAATATGTTTAACGCATGTCCAACAGAATTTTTAACATACTAAAAAAACGTAGAAGCACTTAAAAAAGAGCTTAAAAATAGTTAAAGAAATATATGGAAATACAAGTAAAGTGCACTGATAATATTAATGAATATTAAGAAATCACAAAGTTGATTTTAGATTAGTACGAAAAAGAGACACAAACTTTATTAAGTGGTTATCTTAAGTCAAAAAAACCTAAAGACACACTGAAATAGTTTCTTCAGAAAATACTTTGAAGACTTTGAAGTCCAAGAAAACTTATACATATATAGCTATATATACATATATTTTAATGCTTTTAAGTTAATATATACTATATGTATATATACTCGTAAAAGCATCGAATCAAATCGAATCACGTTAAAGAAAAAAATCTGAGTTTCTTCATTGAGATCACCTTGCTTTTAATTTTAAAAATCATTTGAAAAAGAACAACGAATATGTTAAAATAACAAACAAAATATAGAAATCTGATACAGTAACATTAACATTTACCTTTTTTCTATTCGAAACTCAAAGTGTCAAACTTGATGAAGTAAAAACTCTTCGATTCTGTTAACAGGCTTAGCTAAAAACATATTCCATCTAATCAAACATGTCTGTTATGTTATGTAGTCTTGATTATCTGGTATTTATGTAAGTTCCACGGCATGAAATATTATATCTATAAAATCTTGAGCCTATATGTTATTCTGATGTACAAGTTATATTATTGTTAAGTTTCATTTAAATTCATTAAGTAGTTTTTTGCTGAAAGAGTAGCAAACATTCAGACAAACTTTCACATTTATAAAATATTATTGGCATGTGGTAAGAAGCGTTGCAGTTGGTTAAGCTGGGAATGCAACCTAAAGTTAACATTGAGTAAATATACAAAATGCTTTAACAACACTTTTTGAGTTCATATGCTACGACAGCAAAACTTTTAACTTAATAACTGTCTTCATATAAATATATATCTATATATGTGTTAGAGTGTGTATGCGTATGCGTGTGTGTACGTGCGAAGTGAGTGCGAAGAGGACAGCAAAATGCAAGGCAAATCCAAAACTCTAACTTCCAATCCCAATCCTTCTCATTCGCCTACAGTTTTAGGTAATTCCAGTGTTGAGCGAAAACTTGAAAAAAAAACAAAAACGATTTCGTGACAGAGAGTTGCCGGACAGCCTTCTAGTGGCAGATTTTTTGTTGTTGTTGTTTTTTTGTGCTATATTGTCGCTAATGACGCAGCCGCCGGGGGGCGCAGGAGGCAGACAGAAACGGAGGCGGGCGCAACGAATGTTGACTAGCCCTGAAGGGAAAAAATTGCACAAAAAAGCAGAGAGAAAAAGAAAAACGAGAACAAAAAATTACGTCGACGCGTCGAGAGAGTCGCGGAGTGTGTTTTTTTTTGTTTGTGTGTGTGTGTGTGTGTGTGTCTGAAATGCTCGAGGGGCACTCCCAAAGGAAAGTTCTTTGATGGAGGAGCTAGGCGAAAAAGAACAAGAAGAAAGTAGCAGCAGAGAGAACGTAATTGCTGTTCTGTCTATGTGTGTGTGTGTGTGTGTGTGTGTGCTGCCAAGTTAACAACACAATTTGGCCTCAAATAAAATACAAGTTAGTTAATCCCACAACGTGTTGAATTTAATCAGTGGCCAATTTTTCACTTACCACCCGCATCTGGACCCAAAAACAATTTTTTTGGCCCTACCTCAGCTTTGTGTGTGTGTGTGTGTGTGTGTGCGTGTTCATTGTTCTCTCTGTGTGTGGTCCAACTGGGCAGCCACAAGCACATCTATATATATATATTTATTTGTATGTGTGTGTATGTTTGTATGTATGTATGTATATACCGCATGCCTGTTTCTGCTGTTTGGGGCTTGTCTGACCGCCCGTCGATTTGTTCTTGTTGCTGTTTTTGACCCTGTTTGTTGTTGTTGTTGTTTTTGGTTTTGTTGCCTGGATTTGGAGCTGCGTCGAGATTTGTACTCAATAATTGCATTGATGATGATGAGCTTGATGCCCAACGCCCACCCACCAACCCCCTTGTTGATGGCCAGCCAGGCTGAGGGCTGAGTGCGTTGGGTCGGAGAATTAATTGTGCTTTAAACAGGGCTTAATTGGTGATTGCAAAAATGGGTGGCATGGCGTAATGGTGAAGCTACTGCAATGGGGTCAAAAGTTGTGTGCAAAGAGTACAAAATTAAGGTATTTAAAAGCGAGCGCAAGAGAGAAAAGACAGAGAAAGAGAGAGAGAGTGGCAGGCAAAAGGAATTATATTGGCAAAGAAACGTTCGCAGATTTAACCGAAAAAAGAGAATTGCTGAGAGAGAGAAGGAGAGAGAGAGAGAGAGAGAGAAGAACCAAGTAATGTTATGTATAGGAACTCACTCTCTCATATGATTCGATTAAGTTAGTCAGCTGGGAGGCTACAAGTCGCGTAAGCAAATCTCAAAATTAACAAAAATCAGAAAAAAAAGATACAAGACCTACTGCTAACAAAAATCAAATGCGCGGAAACTCTTTCAAAGGGCATAGCGTGGAAAAATGAGCTGGAAAAATGCAAAAAAAAGAGAGAAAAACATTGCAAAAAAACCGATAGCAAGTAACAAGGTTCTAGTCGAGTAAGCTCGACTGGGAGATACCCTAAACCCTTGCCCGTGATGACTAAAGATTACATAGGAAGATATGTTTCGAATTTCTATCTTTTATAGAGAAAGTCTTGTCTCTGAGATCGACGCGTTCATACATACAGACAGACATAGCTTCATCGACTCGACTGTTGATGCTGATCAAGAAAATAGATACTATCCCCATTTAACCCATTTCATGGGCACAGGGTATCAAAATAATGTAGAGGAACTTTTTTGCGTGCGCGATTTGATTGAGAATAATGTGAACATAATTAAAAAAAAAGAAGGTTAAGTTCAAGAAGTAATGTTTTTACAAAATTAAGAATAAATTAAGCGAAAAAAGGGATACTAAAGTGTGTTAAGAAGACTGAAGTGTAATTAAGTTCAACTCCAAGATTAAAAGACTGGAATAACGTAACAAAAATGTTTAGAAATCTTAATGGTACTAATGCTAATTATCAACAAATCAAATAAAGGTGAAAACAGTTAAGCCAACAAAAAAGGTTTTGTAACCGCGAATCCATTAGAAGAAGCTTGAAAGATAACAAACATTAAATATCATATAGCCCCCAAATATATAAGTATTAAATATCATAACCCCTCTTTAGTTTGGTGTATATATATAATCATGATCAAACTCTCAAAGCTGCCTGCCCGATTAATACAAGCTTTCTTGCACCGTATTTCTAAGCACCGAATATGTAAGATTCTTTAAAAAGTTTCTAAAGAATAAACTTTAAAGAAAAGCAAATGGAAATAATATGCTATCCGATTAAAGTTCGAAGACAAGATAAAAGTAAGAAGATAAATTGAGACAAATGGCGTTTAACAGATGAACAATCAATAAGGCATTATTCGAATACAACAACAAATGATAGGTAGGTAGCCCAAACAAAGAGCTGATAACGAATAATTTGTAACTTAAATGCGAAATGAGGCTTAAGGAAACAAATTAAGTATACGACAATCTATCAAAACAGAAAAGGGTTAGATAAGTTGTCTCCTTAAGCAATCCAAGCCGCATTACATTCCTGGTTAAATCACACAAACACACACACACACACACAAAGAGAAGCAAATACAAAAGAGACAGACAAATATTTTGTTCGAATGTCTGCTGGCGTCGGCGATTTGCTCGGAACATTCTTCCTGCCCCACCAATTTCCGGGCACCGCAATGCCTCCGGCTTGCAAACCAGTATTCCCAGTTACCCAATTTTCTGAGCATTTTCCAACCACACACACACACACACACACGCACATACACATGCACGCATTGTAAACATTTGCGATTTCGTTTGCGGCGTTGGCGGCTTCGATTGCTCCTCTGGCTGCCTGGCTAACCAAAAATCCAATACACTCGCAACTCACCCCCCACCCCCTTCCAGTTCTTACATCCGTTACGTTCGACCATGCTCCATGGTCCACGGGTCCATGTTGTTGTTTATGGTTTTACAATTCCGCTGATTGCCAATGGTTCAAGCGTTGGCTTAGTGTGTTTGCCAGCTAAACACTTACACACACACACACACACAGTGAGAGAGATTGGGATGTCTCCTGGCCACGTCGCACGCACGTTTATGCGAGAGAAATTAGTACAGTAATCATCTGCTAAGACTGACAATTAGATAATGCGGCCTGGATTAGGCGGCTTGTCTTGTTGTTGTTGTTGTTGTTGCTCTTCTTCTCATTTGGCCAGCACTCAACAGGGTGCCAACAGGGTGCCAACAGGGTGTTGCTGCTGTTGTTGTTGTTGGTTGGTGTTTTGACAGCGTTTATTGTCAGCGCCTAATGAGCCATGGAACTTAATAAGCAAGCACTTGTAATGACTTCTCTTTGCCTCCAGCTCTACAGCTCTCCAGTTCCCTGCTCTGTGCGCCTCTGTTTGTTGATTTTTTCCATGCATGAAAATCACCACGAAAACGGACCGACGACGATGCCCCACAGTCATAAAGTCTGATTCGGTGCGCCTGACAGTGTGTCTGTGTGTGTGTGTGTGTGTGTGTATGGGCGGACAGGACATGACAGGATACGACAGGGCGAAGGGCAGGGCAGGGCTGGGCAGGATGCGGCCATAAAACGCGCATAGTAAATTGAAATTTTGTATCCTTTTGCGGCTGGCGGCTGCTTCGCATTTTGATGTACGAGCAAAACGAAAATGAAGGTGTACTTGCCGCAACCCCTTTCCCTTTCTCTTCCCCTCCTTCTCACCCTCTATCTTTCTCTCTCTCTCTCTCTCTCTCTCTACTTACAAGGACGCAACAGCTGTGCCCAGTACTTCAAAGTTACGCACATTTCATTCCTTAGGTTAGGTTAATATATATATATATCTTTTATGCCCTCACTTCTCTTGTGCGATACTACTCTATATGTATGTATGTTCACAGCCTATGAGATGCCAAATATCTGAAGAACACAGAGCACAGTTAACTGCTTCAGTTGGCTGGCGACTTGCTCATAAAGATGTTCAGGTTAAATTGCATTTGTTTGCCCTTTCTATTTTCTCGAGTATTTGTTATAAGAGTGCCCTTAGTTGTCCGTGTGTGCGTGCGTGTGTGTGTTGGCCACCTCCTACAATAAAAGTTGGCAAATTAGCGGCTGCTTTTGCTGCTTAGGTTATGTTTAGCTATTTAAAGGTAAGGACCATAATAAAGTGTTAGTTAAACTGTTAAAAAGTTATAAAATTATGGAAAAAAAATTTATAAATAAGTAATTTATGAGCGCAACAAACTTTCTCTTTCGATAAGCAACTATATTAAGTTGTATTATGTTCAAAATGAAGTGAAACTCTGCTGAAAGGTTTCGTAGCTTAGCACAAGTGCTGCTCAAACTGTAACTATATCCCAAACCGGATAGCCTGTTTTCTTATGTGTTAAGTGTTAACAAGCAACAGCAAAATGCTCATTAGAGAATCATGCGCCTGATCAGTATTGGAATAACATCAAATTTAGGATTTTTGTGTTGTAAAAGTGTTTTTGAGTTGTTGTGCAACTTGCAAATTGATAAGAAAAATCATTGAAGTTGTTCAACGAAGTACCAAGAAAATAGCTCGTTAGCCACTTGATAGGAAAAAGATGTTCTCTTGGCTTCAATGGACTTCAATGGAAACGCAGCTTCGTGCAGCGTCTCATTAGCAGAGGTATTTTTCTCTGCTTGTTGCAACTTGTTGTTGCATGTTGTTTGTTCAACGCAGGTGCTGTTTTGATTGCTGATAAGGCACCAATTGCTTGCCATGCGGGTCGCCTGCTGCTGTCCTTACTTAATAGGCAGACATTCTGCTGTTTGTTGCCTGTTCGGTTTGGTTCGGTTGTGTTGTGTTCTGTTGACATCCAATTCGAATGCCTCTTCGACTCGCTCGACAAATTTCAATAACAAGGCAAACTGATAGCGAAATGGCGCTGTTTCCACCTTTTCACGGTTTCGTGCTGCAACCTGTGACTGCATTTTGATGGCCACCTGTTTGGCAGTAACATGATGCAAGCAGCTGCAACAAGCGGCAACATTTTCAACATTGTTCATAGTAGTTGGTGTTGTTGGTGTTGTTTGTTGTTGCTACTTGCGCTACTCAGTTATTGCAATTTCACAATTGCAGCAGTAATTGGGCATTATACCCAAAAAAGGGCTACAAAACGCTCAACTCAGCTCAGCTCAGCAATTTAGAGCAAATGGCGACATTCGCTGACTCTCTCTCTCTCTCTCTGTCTCTGTGTGACTCTCTTTTAAGTGTGTCTGTATGTTATTGTTTCGCGTCCATATGTCGCCAGCCATGTGGAGGCGGGTTGCTATAAAATTGCATTGCCGTCATCGGTTCGGGCAATCGAAATGTGAAATGCCAATGGAAATGGGTAACGGGAATGGATATGGATATGGATATGGGTATTGGTAACAGGGAATGGGAATGGGAATGGGAATGTGTGTGTGTGTGTGTGTATGCGTCGCCACTTTGGCCATTAACCGTACTAACGAATATTGGCCAGGATGTTGCAACAGAAATCGAATCGAATCGAACGAAAGTGCAGCATCCAATTGGAGGATATGTTGCATAGCTCGCTCGTGTCTCTCGTTATAAAATCAGTTGACTTTATGAATGCATTCACTTGCCGCAACGGCAACGGCAATTGTTTGTTGCCAACAACACGATATCCACACGGATACACACATAGCACATAGCAACAACTAACGCAACTTCTGTGCAGCAATTCCGTTTTTAAACGATTGAATATCAAGTTGCCCACTTTAATGGCCAAAAAGCCAACAAGAAATCCCATGAAAGCTAAATCGTTATATCAATGTGCTCCTTGCTGGACATAAGAAACAATGAATCAACTTTGTTACTTAAATCGTTAACTATATCCAGCAACAACTGTACTAAACCTTAGAACATACAACTAAAAGACAAATAATTGTTAACCCATATAATGATAATTGTTAAATTTTAATAATAACTTAAGTAATTAGTTTCCTTTCTGCCTCGCCGATGCTTGAATTTAATTGGCAAACGCTACGTATGCTTAATGTTATGTTAGGCAACGCAAACATCTTAATCAAGACTAAGAGAGCTGCTTACCTTACCTTACGACAGATAGAAATTGGGAGAAGTAGTACTTGAATGCAATGACAATGTCGCCCCAAACCAAATGGCCCATAAACCGTATTACGAGTGGGGCCACAAGTGGTCGTGAGTAGTACTCATTGTACTTGAAAATACTTAATACAAATACACATACGTGCGCATACTTCTGTGTGTATGTATGTGTGTGTGTGGGTGGTGGGTGTGAGAGTAGTTCAATGGCGGCAATAGCGCGCGCGATTTTCATTAAACTCATAAAAAGAACTCGAATAAAAGCAAAGCAAAACAATAATAACAACAATAGCAACCGAAAGTGGAGCGCTCTAAAATGCCCAAAAAAGCCAAAACCAGCTAAGTGCGATAGAGACAGCAGATGAAGAGGGAATGGGTGGGGGTTGGGTGTTGCAAAGCAATAATCAGCAGCAGTTTTGCCCACAGAGCTGAGCTCAGTTGAGCCGAGTCCTGTCGAGCCGAGGAGTGGCGGAGTGGGGAGGAGAGGGGAGGCTCGTCTGCCATTTGGCATCTTCATTTCCATCATCATCTGCGCCTCGCATCATAATCAACATGAAAATCAAATTTGAATTTATGAAGCAGCAGCCAAGTAAACTGAGAGACGGCAGGGAAATGGCCGGGGGGGTTGGTTGGGTGCATGAGTTCCAATTTGGGTAGGACGTAAAGGAAGCCATCATCAACTTACTTTTGCTCATTTTCATTTTGTGCCTGTGTGCGTATACGTGTACGCGTATGTGTGTGTGTTTGTGTGTGTGTTCTTGTTTGCCTTCGCCTACAGTTGTTGTTGTTGTTGTTGTTGCTGTGCGTCTCCTGTGCGTCTGGGCCTCGCATTGCTCAAGGTTTATCAACATTTTTGGGTTCTGTTTGACTGTTTCGTGTTGTTTTTGCTGCTTTTCTTTCATTTCATTTCAGGTTTTTCTCTCTCTTTTTTTGTTTTCGTTTTCGCTTTTGGTTTGGCTCTGATGCTTGCGAACCATAAGGCGCGCAACATGCATTGCATTTAAGTCGAGAACATACGTTGGCACCCCCCAAAAAAAAAGAGGCAATGGCGACGCCCCCCTTCTCTCTTTTTACGCCTCTGCCTCTGCTTGTTTTCACATATATTCATTTGTTGCAATTACAGTCAGTGTGGTTGCTTTTTTTCTCTCCTTCTTTTCATTCTTTTCATTTATATTATACTGCTTTTTATTTTTTATTTGTGTATTTCTGGTTTTTCATTCTCGTTCGCATTGCTGAAATCATTTAGCATAGTTTCAGCGCATGCCGAAAGCTACTAAGAGTGCTCGTGTGTGTGTTCGTGTGTGTGTGTGTAAGGGCTCTTTAAGTTAAAGAAATACACACTCATACACATACGTGTGTTTGTATGATATATGCATTTCATTAGAGTGCCCGTAAAGTAGACAAAATGGGCAATACGTGCTCAAGGGGAATTTGTACTCGAGAAAGAAAATAGCTTGGCATTTAAATTGATTTCCAAAAGGGAATTAAAAAGTAGCTCCTTATCTTACTGTTAAGTAAATGCGCCTCAAAAACAAAAGTGATAAACATATTGGATTCCATTCACAATTTAACCTTTGCTTTAACAATTATAAATCGATTTGACTTTTAATCTCTGCTAAATCTTGTTTATTTGTACAAATAAGTATTAGTTTTTTATTTCTTTTGAATTGTGGCTCGGATGTTAAGTGCCGAATTGTCACTGAACCAGTTGAGCTTTTAATAAGTTAAATGGATTTTGTTGAAATCAACATTATCAATTATCAGTTGCATTTTATTATAATATTTTCTTAAAGTTTTGTTTGGGGGTGTCCCCAAATAGTTCCTCAACACTGCGTGAAGAATTAAGTTGCTGTTTGGACGCTGATACTCGCCCGCTTCCGCGCTTTTAAAGGGGTAATTCTTGCAGCTTTTGTTATTGCAGGCACGTTAAACAAATAATACACATATACGTTTACTTATTGCGTATACGTAATATGTTTGCGTCTGCTTCAATCACTGTACACAGCAAGAGCAGCTTAAGGAGGAGGGGGTGGTAGGTGGGGGTGGGAGATGGGAGGTGGAGTCTAGCAACAACAGCCAGATAAGTATCAACTAAGAAGTTGGAATCTGGTGTTATAGCCAAAGCAGTTTCCACAACAAGAGGTCCTTGCTTCTTCTTCTTCAGCTGCTTTAACTGCTTCAGCTGCTGTTCCTTCATCAGTTTGCTTTCATTGTCTAGTTTATTGTGTATGCTCGTGTGTCTGTGTGTGTGTGTGTGTGTGCGTTTGTGACCTTGTCTATGCTGTCTTCCCTGTCGCTTGGTTTGTTGTTCAGTTTATCTTGCATTGCAGTTGCCACACGACCCCCAACCCCCCAACCACCAACCCCCCAACAACCCCCTATTTAAACAAGACCACTGGCTGCCGTTGTTGAAGCAACTATAAGTCGGTGGTGCTTTCGCAGTGCTCCCAAGCCGCTCGAAGAGCACTTTGCTTAGCTGCTGCTGCTGCTGCTGCTCCTTTTCCTGCTTTTATTTTTGTGAACAATTTTGAGCTGTCATTGTTGTGTGCGGCCTTTTGTTATTATTTATTTGGACTCTGGCTGGAAGGGTTTACTAGTCTTGGTTGCCGCTTGTCGTTAGCCGCTTCCCAATGCCAACGACCTATGGCACAAGAGCAAGCCAAGCTCTTATCTTTGCCTTGCCCCTCAAACGTCGACAAGTGTCATCTGCTTAGAGTCAATGGTCGCGTTTATTGGCTCGTATATTTTTTATTATCAGTTTAAATTTAATTTATCTCAAAACATCCTTCACTTCAACCAAACGAAGGGAGAGAGTGTGAGAGAGAGAGAGAAATTTGCGGCTTGGGTGGCACGCGCAAATAAATTCATCAAAATCAAAAGAAAGGGCTAGACAAAGAATACAAAAGACATAACAGAATGATGTTCGAAAGGCTTGCGGTTGCTGCTGTGGTCGAAGGGGGGTTGCCGAAGTAAAGGGGTTATAACTTGACCGACATGTCTGGTTAGTTTCGTTTAGGTTTCATTTCTATTGTTGTTGTGCGTTACTTTTCTAAGCTTGTTTTTATTGTTATTAAGATTCGGTTTGGCCTTCAATTTGAAGGTTTCGTGCTCGGCTTTCTTATAACCTCAAACGTATGTGTCTGCGTGTGTGTGACCCTTTGGAGACCTATTAACAATGGGCCGTTGGTCACGCCCCACGCATACTTATTAGACTTTAATCAGTTGTGTCCATCGATGGCAACTGGTGGCTCCTCACAAAAATGTGTCTGGCAGCGTGTTCCAACAAAGAATTTCGACCTCTCAGTTGCAAGAGTTTCCATGTTTCATGTGTGAAGTTTGCTTTACCAAACTTGTTGAGTTGTTAAGTTACGAATTGACGGCGATTTCGTATTGGGAATTCATACAAGACTTCTTAAGTTTTATGCTTGACCGGTTTCTCATACATACACGGCCAAAATGCCTGACTCCCGCCTTCAATTTTGCATGTCTTTTATATTGAAAGTGGCAACAAAAAAAACAAAAAAAAGCTGCGAAATTCCTTTTGCGGTAGTCGTTAAACGCTTATCGCTTTTGTTGCCGTTGTGACTTTAGCTGTGCTTGTGGTCTTATCAAAAGGTTCATCTAATGGGGCATCATCCATTTGGGTTTGAACTTGGCCAAAAGCTATGCAACAGCAGCCATACCAACGGCCAACAACAATATGAATGAGAAATACAATGGGGGGGGAATCCAGAGGCTGTTTTCTGGTTTTCTGGCCGTTCAACTGTACAACTGCAGCAGTTTCCGCACTTGAATTGATTTGGATGTGGCACCCAACGGTTGCCGGTTGCTTTCAATTCTTCCAAACAGTCGTGGCTTTTATTGTTGTGTTTCGCTGCCGCTTTTGCTGTTGCTGTTGTTCAATTGTAGTCATTGTTGTTGTTGTTGTCTGTTTGTCGTTGTCGTTGTTGTCATTGTGCAATTGAAAGTCAAGGCATTATACTTTATTGTTGTTGTAGTTTTTACTGTTGTTTTGCACTCATCGCCAGTCGAAGCCCTTCGCCAACTGGTTAACAAGCAAAATAATGCAAGCAAAACACATAAAAGCCTTAAAGACATCCTTAAAGTAAAGTAAAAAATACACAGACAGAGTTAGAAACAAGTAAGAAGGCTCTAGTCGAGAAATCCCGACTAGACGATACCCTGATCCCTATACTTTATGCGTACAGTCAGTGCTTGGAAGTATGTCTGTGTGTATGTACGCGCATAATGCATACTGCATACACAACTTCAATGTGCCATATCTCCGGTGTTTCTTAACCGATTTTAATAAAAGTTTCACAGATTTTCATTATTCTGTTTTATAATTCAAATTGCATCTCAAAGTTTTCCAAATTCAAGATTTTGTTGTTATCGATCCCATGTGTATATCGGAAACGGGCAGAGTTATCGAAAATCGAAAACAAACTTGTACTGCCTAGGGATTAGGCGAGCTTAAGTTCTAAATCTGGAGTCTCTAGCTCTTATAGTCTCTGAGATCGACGCGTTCATACATACGGACGGACGGACGGACGGACGGACGGACGGACGGACGGACGGACAGACGGACATGGCTATATCGACTCGACTATTGATGCTGATCAAGAATATATATACTTTATGGGGTCGGAGATGCTTCCTTCTGCCTGTTACATACTTTTGCACTAAATCATTATACCCTTTTTTCCCATTTTTAATGGGATCAGGGTATAAAGAGTGCGAAAAATCTATGAGAAAAGACGGAAAGCAGAGAAAAGTGTTTGGAAGCGAACTTAACTCAGCTCTACTCAAGCACGCTGAAAGTGGCAGCGTTGAGCTCCCCTTGCTGAATGAATTCTTTGGCATCTTCGGCGAAGAGATCACAGTCGCCAGTTGATAATGAAATGAACATAGAATGAGTTGCAGCACCGGTACAGTTTGCAAGCGATTTGGAAGGCAGTTACAACAACTACGACAATAATCTCATATCGTGTGTTTCATTTCCAAACTATCACCTCAACTGGTCAATAAACTAATCGGAGTCCTCGTTAGCTATCGCTAACCTTTTTTTCGGATTTCTGTTTATTTTATATCGATCTGTTGCACTTACTAGATAGTGCCACTCCTATCTATGTCTATGTCTTGTGTCATCTGTCTTCGTGTTCGCATGCTTAACAACGCGCCCCTCATTTGGTCGGTGGGTCGCTTTGTAATTTAATCAGCCGTTAAGCTGCATTTAGCTGGTGAAGCTTGTATCCCCATTGGTCAATTGTGTTTGCAACCTCAGCTCCAAGCTCATAATCGCCATCATTATCC
Organism: Scaptomyza tumidula; assembly: GCA_035044465.1. NCBI lineage: Eukaryota > Metazoa > Arthropoda > Insecta > Diptera > Drosophilidae > Scaptomyza > Scaptomyza tumidula. The sequence continues at coordinate 1,153,438 of JAWNNW010000220.1, read as the reverse complement.
TGCGGCAGTGGTTGTCTGTGGCAACACCATTGTTGTTGTTGTTGCTACTTTGATAGCGCGATTGCACAAAAGCAAGCGTTTGAGATTATTGCATACGTTGCACAAAAGCATCAACAGAGCTAAGAAGTTCTCAGAAACACAGCAATCGAGCAGATTATTTTTAATTGCTCTCTCTTATATATTTCCGTGGAGTTTAAATAAAGGCACACGGTCCTTTGTTATTTGTATTGCTGCTCTTCCGGTTTGAATGCAAAAGGAAATGGAGAATGAAACCGGACAGCAAAAACTAAAAAGTCAATATAAATAATATTTATAAAAACAACCAGCCATTTTTCTGGTATTATTAAATAAGACTTTCTTCATAAACAGGCTGCAATCAAAGAGGCAGCAAAAACTAAGTATTAAGTAAAAATCTGTTTTAACTATTTAATAAACCCTTGAGGTTGACGTGAAGTGAAAAGTTTCCATGTAATTAAAATACAAAACTGGTATAAGCTAAAAAGCAGCTTAATGTTTATGGGAGAGGCAAAAATGGTTAACGGGTTTTTTTTATGCTGTTTTTCAATTTTCATTTAATATTTTCTGCACAGTTATGAAAACTCTGCAAGCTGGCTTAAATACGTCAATTAAGAGTAAGCCATTAAGCTTACGTTTATGGAGAGCTCTCTAACCAAACCATAAATGTACAGTTGTGAAGTTTCGATACATTTATGTGACGGATAATAGGTATACATATTTAAATGTTACCTTTAGTTCATCGTTGATTATATAGTTTGACTTTTGTGCATATCGAGTTACACGAATTCATGCTAATTATAAAACTGACAGTGTTCAGAAAATGAGAAATGTATTTAAATTTCTTTCACCTTTTAATTAGTACAAAGCAAATCACATGTTAAAGTTGGTCTGAAATGTGATTTTATGACAGATACAAGCATATTAATTTACAATTAATGAATCCAAAACTGAGTTGTTAAAAGTAGTCATCAAGCACGCTGCGGGGCGGGTTAAGGCTAAGGGGTATTTGGAGTTAAACAATGGAACAATGAGAGAAATATGAGAAGATACAAATACATGATATTAAAGTTAATTGATTTATCTGTGAAATTATTTGTATGGCAAATGTGCCATAAAATGGCACACCAAAGCCAAAGCCGTAAGCTTCCTATTCCAAACGCAATATGCCATGCATTTAGGCAATGAATTCAATACAATAGCGCATGCACATGTCAAATAATTACTTCAATGAATAACCCTACCATGTACGTTAAGACCCTCTCCCCTCACCCGTCCGCCTATTTGCGCCCGCACAACTCATACAATGTGCAAACATCAGGTGCAGCTATATGAATTCAGCATATGAAACATAATACAAATGCGTCTTAATTAACGCGGCAATGTAATTTTGTTGTTGTTGTTTCTCTGTTCGTGTGTGTGCGTTTGTCAAAACATCCGGGTGTCAGCGAGTATCGATGGATGCCTTAAACATTGTGCAATGGTTTACAAAATTGTTATCCTTTAATGCCACAGCAACAGCAACAGCAATAGCAACAAACGCAACAGGAGCCGCCATAAAAGGTACACAAAAGCAACGCAGTCCGTTCAAAAATGAGCGTATTTGTCACAGTGTGTGTGTGTGTGTGTGTGAGTTTGTCACAATGTGTTCTCTTTACATATTCAGGAGCTTACGTTAAGCGATGAACATTGCTGCTTACATGTATGACACTCACGTGTGACCAACCGAAAAGCCAACCCAACCCAACCCAACCCAAACCAACCGAACTCAACTGAACACAAACAAAGCCAGCTTTTCAGCGAGCGAGAGGAAGCATAAGAAGTCATACACACACACACACATACAAATACAGAGTGCAGCTGACTGTTACACACAAAAGTGGCAACGCTTTAATAACTATGCATATCAAATATGATTTATGATATGATACTGCAGTTTTCACGAACTTCCATAGTTGACTTAATACTCTCATCAATTTTGCGCAGCGATCAAGTTGCAACAAGCTTCAACAAATGATATTTTAAACATATATATATTGCTTTTATATATTTTCATATTTTTTGATTTTTGAGTAGATTGCAGAAAATTGCAATAAAGATAATGCTTTCATTAAAAATAATAATATTTTCAGTATTTACATTATTTCAATGCAAAAACACATATACAAATCTGAAACTTGAGTTGTTTAACAAGGAAACGTAATTTAATTTACTCAAGCATTCGGTTTAAAACCTTTACAGCCTACGTAAAATATTGTATTTCAATTTTCGTTAAACTTTACTTCTGAAATAAATATGAATTTAAAAGAATTTACTAAACTTGTTGAGTTGTTAAGTTACGAATTGACGGCGATTTCGTATTGCGAATTAATACAAGACGTCTTAAGTTGTATTTTATTTATTCAAGCATTTGGTTTAAAGCCTTAACAGCCTACGTAAAATATTGTATTTCAATTTTCGTTAAACTTAACTTCTGAAATAAATATGAATATTGGAAAATCATATGCATTTACTTAAGCATCGTTAGCTTGAGAGCTTTAACATGGAGTAAATTGCAGATAAAAACAATAACCAGCTTTTGAAGCTAGTTTATTTTTAAGGTTAACAATATCTTAATGCAAAAAGATCTGAAACAGGTGTTGTTTGATAAGAAATTGTGTTTTATAACTTTACAACCTACGTAAAATATTTATTTCTTTATTTAGTTTTCTTTTGTCAAATAAGACTTATGAAATAAACATTAATATAGAAACAAAATGTGGAATAACATAAACATCAATAAGAGAGCGTTATTGTGTTGCTAAACCACATCATCTGGTTGGCTTAATATTTTCAAAAATTTATAAAAATATTGCAGAGTTGCAAACTTTACTTGAAATACTTTCGGGCTAGTGCAGGATTAAAATGCACAGCTTAACTCTAAAGGCTTAACTTCAAACGCTTAAATTTGAGTGCGCATATTATTTTGTTAGTTTTTTTCCCCTTTAACTGGCCATAACTGCTTTACTTAAAGCACTCGTGGTCCACTTGTCTTTGACTTCTTAACACTTACTTTCTGCTTTACAGCTCAAACAGCGCAAATTAAATTATGTTTACTATGTTTAAGAATGTTTTACTTTAAAAGCAAAACCAGCTTTTTATTTTATTTTTTTTTTTGTTTTTTGAATTAAATAGTTTGTTGCTTTACAAACTCATAACTTTCTTTGCAAGCGTGCTGCTGCTGCTGGCGGATCTGCTGTGAGTCTCAGCCAAGGCAGCAAATGGGCCAAAACATTTCTCTTTTAGTCTTCTGGCATTTTTCTTCCTTTATTTTTAATGTTTTTTTTTTTTTTTTGTGACAGCAGTTGGTCGATAGGTTCGATGCCTGCGGCATAACTTTGACCATAGTCGGAGGAACTTTGTTGTTTTGCTTTATTTTTTTTTCAATTTCTTTGCTGATTTTGCTGCTTGTGGTTCGATAAGAGGCTGGGTTGAAAGCAACGTCTAGACTAAAGGTGGCATTTATTGTGCCGCAAGTAAGTCAAAGCGAGCGTGTAAATAATAATTTAGCCAACAAATAAATACCATGAACCAATACAACACAACATCGACAACAACACCAGCAAAAAATCACAAGAGTGAACGATTTTGTTGTGTAAAAAAAAAAAAGAAAAACAAGTTTGAAAACTTTGTTGATCGGCTGCACGCTGGGGGAAAATTGCTCCGTTTGCTGGTATTCAATACATTTTTCTTTCCACATTTTTTTAATCTTGGCTTACCTTCATTAATTTTTCCTGCCGCATACTTTGTTGTAATTTGTTGTTGTTTGGATAATGTAAAACTTGCTGCATGCTTACAGGAGCAGCTTGTTGAGAGTTTTTCACGAACAACAGACTAATTTGGCATCCGTATGGAATGCGGCGGGAAACAGGTGATGACTGAAGGGTTGCGAACATTGCCAGCTTTTTGCTAAAAAGCAAAAACTATAAGCTGCTTAAAGCCGAGTGTTATTAAAGTGAGCTTTAATCTATGTATACTTGAAAAAGAGCGGCAACATCAAATCCCACTAGTTTGGCGCACTTTTTGCGAGCCTTGTGTTGGATTTGTGAACAAAAAACCTTTAACGTTGCCATTAATAAAGCTTCGATCTGATGTCGCGTCAATGAGCAGCCAGAATGACACTTTCTCTCCATTAGGACACCCTTTTTTCATACCCTGAACCCATTAAAAATGGGTACAAAGGGTATAATGGTTTTGTGCAAAAGTATGTAACAGGCAGAAGGAACGCCTTAAAGTATATATATTCATGATCAGCATCAACAGCCGAGTCGATATAGCCTGAATAGTCTGGTGAACGGTGTCATAAACAAAGTGTTGGATATGTATCTATAATGTATCGATAAGAGCAAGCTTTAAATGAAATAAAATATATCTTAATAAGAGATATTTTAAATATATGTGTTTAATTTGGTTTTATATATATTTGTATAGTATCATTATAGATTACTTGTATACAGATATACATTTCTTTATGATATCAAAAATGCTTCTTCAGGTTTTTTAAAAACCCTATTTTAGTAATCACTTTCAGCACGAGGGGAGAAGCTCTAAGAATCGAGAGAGAACATTGATTTGTGCTTTTTTTATGTTGCCAACAAAACCTTTTTCGGATCGTTTATGGCCAATTCTTGGTTGTGGCTTACAGGGTAAAAGCGGCAAAGTGCTTAAATAGTTGGCAGTGCTGGCAACGGCAGGCATTCAAAGGGTGATAAAGGTAACACAGACGCAAACACACATGGACACAGCCAACAACTAACTGCTAACAACAAACACAACAACAAAAACAAACAACAAACAACAAACTTCAGCAATTACAACAACAATGGCAACGATAGAAAGCATCGCAACGCAAAAAGTAGAAAAACCTCTTTATTTTCCGGACAGGGATTGCATGTATTTGTGTTGGGGATGCGATTGGGGTTTGGGGCGGTGGGTGGATCGGGTTACGTTTCAATTCGTTGCAGCAAGCAAATTCGAAAAATGGCTGAGCAAACGCTTTGATTTATGAAGTTATTGACTATGTGTGTGTGTGTGTGTGTGTGTGTGAGTTGGGGTGAGTGCATTCCTCTATCCATATACTCATCCAAGAGAACCATCAGCAACAGCACCATCCGACCCCTAGAGTCGCATTTGTTGTACTCCGTTTGCCGCTTTGACTTTCGCCTTGCCTTAATTCAATAAAATACAGCTGACTGAGTGCTTGAATCATGACCCGGCGATTTGAAATGTTTGCGCCCCAGCGTCAAGTGTTTTTGTGGGCGTTTGCAGGGGGGGTCGGTTTGGGACTGGGCTGAGTGGAGTGGAGTTATACGCTAAAGCTCGGCTGATGCCGAACACGCTCCATGGGGAAATCTCTTTTGTTTTTTGCTTTATATATTTTTTTGCTTTTAAATTCTTTTTTTTTTTTTTTTTGCAAGCTTTCGCGGCTTTTTGCACACACATTCGAGACGGCAACAATGCAACGGCAAATGGTTAAAAGAGTCGTGATGCGGGTGAAGGGGTACACGAGGGTACAGGGGGGTACGGGAAACAGGAAACGTAGCAAAGGCTTCGTCGCAGGTCACAAACGGTTCTGATTCAATAAACGTCAATGATTTTGCTCGGCTCTTCTGGCTAGATGTGTTATATATGTTATATCTGAGAGCTGGGAACTAATAAACCAAAGTGTTTTCAGCATCAGGTTCTTTGAAGTTTCTTAACCAGAGCACATGCAAATACACACACACACACACATACATACATACGTATAAAGTGGAGCATCAAAGTGGCAGCCGAAGAGTGCTAAAGTTGACTTCCATAGATAATCTTGATTGCAACCATGGGGATAACACATTTACAAGAGTGGTATGTATATATAAAATAGAGAGAGAGAGAGAGAGAGAGAGAGAGAGAGAGAGAGAGAGAAGAGAGAGAAGTTAGTTATAGGAGAGAGGAAGCTTTGCGAGTGAAAGTTTGTTTTACGCGGTAATTTTACAAATTCATTGTCTCTGCGTTATGAGCTCCTCGTTTTTGGTCCGCTCGTTCATGCTGTGGAAGAACTGCAAGCAATACAAATTCATATTGACAACATTATCTGGTTGCACACACAAACAGCGGCAACAGCATCTGTCAAAGCTGAACGCTCTTTCACAATGCGATTGCATTTGTCGCATTTGCCACTTTAGCTTAAGGATTGTTCGCCAACTTTAGCTCTTTGCTCTTGTTGCTGTTGTTGCTGTTGTTTTGCAGTTCAGGAAAGTGCCTGAAGTTTTTAGCTGGGATTAGATGAAATCGCATGGCAATCAATGCTCAAAAGCTCCAGTTAATAGTCTGTGGCTTTTCACATACCAGACTTTGGTTTTGTAGCTTAACTCTCCACATTCCTTTCTTTTATAATTTTATATTTTTACATGAAAATGCTTTTACAATTTTGTGATATGCAGCATATGTTTGTTTATTACATATATATATTTATATTTATATTTTTTAATATTTGCAGTTCGTTAGTTTTCGTTCGACGAGTTCTTAAAATGTTTATCACTGTATTCCATCAAAAAGGCTTAGAATGACACAAAAACTTGTTTGAGGTCAAACCGTACAAAAGTAAAAATTTGCTGGCTTAATTAAAAGATAAGGCTCTGCTGCATATTTAATTGAGTCTGATTGACGTAACCTCGCTATATAGTGAACACTGTGATATGGCGAACAACTTAACTAATATCATACTTAAACATTTGAAAGCGCTTTTGAGCTTAAGAAGCAAATAACTCCATGAGAATTAATTCAATAAAGTATCAAACATACATACAAATCTATTTTCCAACAACAAACAGGCAAAAATGAGTTCACTGTAGCCAAACACGACTGTGTGTAATTCTTCAAATATAAATGAAGTCTTTAATACTAAAAGCTTAAGTTGAGTGACTTGCGTACTTTGTAATTATGATAAAAACTTACTATTAGCTAATTGGGTTTTAGGCCAACTGCAAAGAGCAAGTGTCAGAGAAAGAACGAAAGCGAGAGAAAGAGGGAGAGAGACGTCCATGCAGCTCGCTTGGAATATGTAAATGCTAACACTTGCCACATTGTCTATACAGCTGTCATTTTCACAGCTCACTCGCAGCAATTTGCATAAACACAATTGCAAGCCATCTACTTAGTTGGTTAGTTAGTTAGATTTTATCTGAGCTTTTTTCTGTTGCGCTTTATTTTAAGCTCTGATTCTTTTTCTTTTTTTTAAAACTGGCCAATTGGAAGCAAAAGTTGCGCTGCGGCTGCAATTAGCCCAGCTTACTCTATCCATCAGACATTCCCTTAGGAATATGCTTATTTTATTTGTATAAATATGGAATATAGACAGGGAAAAGGCAAAAGCAAACTTAGTCACGCAGTGTGTTAACGTTGTCCCAAAACTGTGCAATCAAATTATAAAATGGCAAAAATATTGCCGGTCATATGAATTGCAGACAGGCAGGGAGACACACGACATTCATTTGCAGACAGATGAGCGAAGAATGGGGGGGGGGGGGGGAAAAGCGAAGCGGTTATGTTGCAGATAGCAAACTAAGTTAAAAGCGCTGCGGTGGCAACTGGCCAGATTTAAGATAACTTACTTTACAGGGACCGCATACACACACACATACACACGCGTTACGGATTCATTGCTACACACACACACACGCTCGCCGCTGCTGGCATTTTAACAAGTTGCATGCGGTGGACTTTAGTTGAAGTTAAAGTTAATGCCATGAATTTTAAATTGAATTTAACGCGTGTGCGCATGTGAGCAGCAACAGACTCAGCGCTTGTGTATGTGTGTGTGGGTGGGGTAGGGTAGGGGTAAGGTGGAGTCATGTCTGCCCAAATTGCAGAAGTAGCAACAACAGCAGTGGCAGCAGCGCTCCTCGCGCTGGGGGCAGAATTTACGCAAAAAGTTGAACGGCGCACGAAAGTATGCTACGGTTTTTGGCCACTTATTTATTATTGGCTTGGCACACACACACACAAACACACACACACACAAACAGAAACAGACACAGAGGAGAGATGGCACGCACATTTGCACATTTTGGTGTCCCTGCTGTGCGGTCTGACCTTAAGCTGCCGTTGGACATTGGACGTTGGACATTGGACGATTGGCGAGTTGGCTGGACAGGATTTGGGACAAGTTGAACTAATAGCAGCGGGGGGGAGCACAGAAAAGCAGCGACTTTGTTGTTGTTGTTCATGTTGATGTTGTTGCTGCTGCTGCTGCTGCTGCTTAAATAATTTAGCAATTTGTATGCATGGGAAAGCTCTGCGGGCTGGGCGCATAATACCCGAGTTGAATAAGCGCATCATGGAAATACATAAAATCGCATCAACGCGCCAGCCAATACCAAAAACAAAAACCACAAAACAGATTTCACTCTCTCTCCCCCTCTCTCTTTCCACTTTTATTTGCCTCTCTTACGCAGCGCCAGTCTTGTTGCGTGTGGGCGTGTCAGACAACAGCACAGTCAAATAAGCATTCAACGAATGCATTCGAGCTTACACACATACACCACTGTGCACCTGGTCGATGGATCATCATGTCACTCACACTCTCTCTCTCTCTCGCATACACACACTCACACACACACATATATGTGGCAGATGCAGATGCAATTGGAAATCGTTGAATTCTCACCTTTGCCGAAAAATATTGATATCATTGTGGCACTTTTGTAGTTTATACTTTGGCAGCTTGGCCGAAGCTTTGCAGCTGTGGTCTCCGCCTAGGTTAGCAAGCATTGTTCGAGCTTTGCCAAAACGTTTGTGCGCTGGTCAGGGCTGCAACAACGCACTAATGAGCTAATAAGCTTAAGCACATTAACAGTACTCTACATAACACAATACGTAGGCAAATGAAATGTGATCCGGTAAGTAAAAGCTGTGCAATTGGATGTTGGAGCTTTACAATGTTCAAGGTGATGCATTTTAAAGAGCCAAAGATACCAGGGTCAACTTGATTTGTGCTCAAAGTTGGAACTTTTATGCTATGTTAAACAGTCAGCAAATTTCCAAGGACAGTTTTTAATACAAACCTGTCAGCATAAGTAAGATATCTTTTGCTAGAATTCTTTTTACATGTCTAACGTAGTTAAAATAGCTTTAATATTCCTCTGTTCTATATTTTCAAGTGCCTAAGGCTCCATGTTATCAGCAATCAGCGTTTTTTTTTGACAACGATGAAAATTTAGCAATTTTTTGTCAGCATTGCAAATCTTTTGCCTAGTTTGTATGTAGTAAAAAGCTGTTTTCTCGATCCACGAGCTTTTTTCTAGTACAAGCTGCCGAAAAGCTGAGCTATTTGCTTGCTTTAGTAGTTTTTCGACAGCCCTCGCGCAGTTAGCTAACACAAAGACGTCTGAAGTCGAACACACACACACAAACATACACACAAACTTTGTTTAAAGAAAGTCACGTACACATATTAAAAATAACCGAAAAGCGTTCGTAAGTGGCATGAGAACGTGCAGTGAAATATATTTGTGGCATTTGCTAGGCAACTACACACTCACACACATACCATATCATTCCCTTGCGTAACCCATTTGGCCGGAAGTTGCAAAGTGTTGGCCAAAGCCAGTTGAGCAGCAGCCGCGACATGTTTCACGCTCGCCCACCAAAAAGGTGTGTTTCTCCTCCCCCCCCCCACAAACGCTACGTCGCTACTAAACTACAACTCATGATGATGGCCATGATGTAGCTTTGCTGTCATTGGGAATTGTCACCAGCTAGCGATGGGGCCTGTCAAAGTGAAAACGTCCCATGTAAGAGGACGTTTTGCGTGTGCTGGTTGGCGGCGTTGAAAAGCGAACGAATCGACTGACGCACACATTTCTCTTCTAGTAATTCCTCCACTTCTTCTAGTGGCCCTTTTGATTTTTGGCAGCTAAGACGTCGCTGCCGCAGCTGTCAAAGCGTCAAACATTCTGCGGCCCTTTCTCGCTGACAAATGCGCGCATAGCACATTCTTTTAAGCTTAGCTCTTCCTTCAACTTCAACTTCAACCTCAATATTCAACTTTAGCTATGCTGACTGCCTGACTAAATAGCTGCCTGACTGGCTGGCGATTGACATGCGTTTGGCCCACATAAGACATACATACAAAAAAAACTTGAATTTCAAGGTGGTAAGGTTTATAGGAGGGCGTCAGTCGTCAGGCAACTGACTTTTGCATTTATTTATTTATTTATTTATTGAAGCACAGTGTGCGTGCCACATGCTCCGTTACTTAAGTCAGCTCACTTTTTTTTCGTATTCCCATTGGGCATATGTGAGTGTTTTTCTTTATTTTTATTTCACTTGTGCACATTGCGCATACGCCGCGTCGTGAACAACAAAAATTGCAAGAAATTTAACAATTATGCAATAGTTTGTTTTGGCCAGTTGCCACATTTGTGACACATTTCACTGTCAGGTTGTCTCTGTCTTATACTATTACTTCACTTTTCACACTTAACTCTCGTTTCGTTTCGTTTCGTTTCGTAACGCTTATTTCTTTTTATGGTTTTATGTTGCAGACGTCCGAAACGTTGGTTGTAGTTAGAAGAGTGTTCTTGGTCTGTGCCACAAAGCCCCCGAAACGCATGTCATTTAATGCAATTGAAGTTTGACTGCACCATTGTCGTTTTAAGTGTTGTTTTTGCTCTCTTTATTTTGATTTTTGCTGTCTGCAGCATTGTAAATTATTCAAATTTCTCTTCATATTCATTAGAGGCGACGCAAAGGAAACACTGAAACAATAGCAAAAAAAATAAAAATAAAATAAAAAACCTACGAGCTGGAATGCATTTGTAAAAAGTGATTGACTTGCAGATGTTCTGTTATATGAACCGATAAAATCTACTTTCTTTTAGTTCTCCTTTATATGTAAGAAAAATCTGTAGACTTTTTATTTTTTTCCCCATTTTTACAGTCTTAAATTGATTTGCACTTCCTTATTATACGCTCACGTTCTAGCGTTTGTTTTCCAGAGTGTAGCGACAACAATCACAATACTTAGCAGGGTATAAAAACGTTGAACTGAAATGACAGTCAACGTCAACGTTTCTCTTGGATTAGTTAGTAGCTAGTTAGGACTCCATATCAGGGTCAAAGTGGGTCATGTGCGTTATGTTTTTTATTTTTTCTTGTTTCTGTGAAACCCGTTAAAATGGCCAAAGTACAATGACTGTATAATATGTGTGAACAGGCGACGAAGTGTTGAGAGAATGAGAGAGAAAGAAAGAGAGCGAGAAAGAGAGAGAGAGTAAGCGAAAGAGTAACAGAATGAGCAGCGAGATAGGATTTGTAATGAAACAGTTGTTTTATTTTTCTTTTCATGAAAACTTTGTTTTTAGCGGGATTTCAAAACAAAAAGATGAAATTATTCTTCATTAGGATTACATCGGCATAATTTACTTGTTACATGTTTCGGCAGCAGAGTCGTGTCTGGAAATTTTAAACTAATAATTGCAAGAAATTTTTGAGCTTAGCAAGTTTGAAAATCTCGTATATTTTTGCTTTAAAAACAGATTTTATTAGAACAAATTTTTATAAATAATCTACGGATTACTAGTGAAGAATAATAATAAAGCTTAATGTGTAACAGAATAAAATTTTTATTCAGAATCATATATATTTACTTGACGTATTCAGAGAGTCAACATATTATAATAAATCTTTAAAATCTGTTAGATTTTGGTCTTAATGGCTTTCTTGTTTCTTGAATTATAAAATAGTGTGACCTGAATAAGAAATATTAGGAAGCACGTTTATTTCTCGGAAGAATGTTTATGAATAATATTCGATTGTTTTTGTAAAGAAAACTGGAGTCATGTCACAAGCGGTCAACATAAGTTTGGACTACCATTACTTGACAATTGAATTTATATATAAATAAAAATTATACCATATGGTTAAAATATGGGCATGTGATTAAAAATCGAAACGTTTCTAAAGCTGTTTAAATTTGCCAAGTGGCGTGGTGCGAGGAATAATCCTTCAGTTTTTAATGTCCGAACATAAAAGCAGCTCATAAACGGCTGAAAACTAATATGAAGTAGAAAGTGGAACATCTTTTGTCAGGCATAGAAATAAAATGGAATTTTAGGTAGAATTCTTATAATGAAAGAAATGATTAAACGGCCAAATGGCAAATTAGAAACACTTTCGGGCTAAAGGGTGCACGCCTCTTTTGTATTTAACTTGCGCTCGATTCGCAGGGGGGGGGGGGGGGCAGAATGTTTTGTTGGCGCTATTTGGCAGCTACAATCTACAGCTGCTCCTCAGTTCATGCTTAATGGCCACCTCGTTGATGGCGTTACGTGTCACAGTTACAACCCATTGTCTTATCCTGCTGTTACTGCCCCCCCCCCCCCCCCCTCCTACAACTCAATTCACAAGCACTCTCTCTCCACTTCATACCCTGTCACGTGCTTAGCGTGCCGAAAAAGTGCGTCAGCAGCAGCTTAATTATTTTTAGTCAGTTTTTTGCTACACACACACAGCTAAAGTCTGTTCAAATCCAAATCCCCTCGCCGCTTGCCGTTGTTGCTCGGCTACGCCTCTGCACGCATTCACTTTGTTTTTTCGTTATGCTTCCTGTTTATTGTTTGTTTGTTTGTTTGTTTGCTTGCTTGCTTACTTGCTTGCCTGCTTGCTGTTGTATGTGTGTCTGTTTTTCTGCCTGTTGGTTTAAGCGCACTTGCAAGTATATGTTTTTGGATTACGACTATACTGGAACTGGACGGGGATTGTAGCCAAACTCCTATTTAAGTCCCTCTACCATTCAACCCAACCACCTTCCCCTACGGTGCCTCTGCTGCTGCTGCTGCTGCTACTGTTCGTTTATGACAGCAGTGAAACAACTGCGGATTGAATTGGATGGCGAACTGGGTTGGCTTCGGTGTTGACTGTTTTACTGTTTTTCACATGCGAATGCATTGAAGTGGACTTGTGGACTACCGTTGCTAGGGACGACTGGGTATGTTGCTGCTCCTTCTGGTATTCTGGACATTCATATCACTCACTCAGAAACAATGTGCACAGTGACTGGACCCTCGGTCCGGTTGTTAATGCTCTTCTTTTTTTATTTGGGTTTATGCTCTTTTTTTTTCACTAGCCTCCGCATACCGTATAAATCTGACATTTCAAAGAGAGAGAGAGAGAGAGCGAGAAACAGAAAGGGCTAGCGGTAGGGAGTGGTGGTTGAGTATAGAATAGAAGCACAAAGTACACGATGAGAACTTAAAATTTGGAATGCCATCCGACTTGGGCTCCATAATGAAGCGTAGCATGTAAAATGTCAGTCGGAGTGGGCATAAAATTTGTTTGTTTGTTTGGCATAACAAGAACGAACAGCTTGTTTCCTAAAGAATGAAGTTGAAATTTACGTACCCCTCCAAAAGAGAAACATTACAAAGAAATTGCATTGTTTATAACACACAATCTACTCTACTACCAATATTATTTTGATAATTTAGCGTAACAGCAAAAGTTCCTATATAGTTATCGTAATTAGTCTTAGTTACTTAATCATGACCTAATGAGATTATCGATATTATTCGAGTTTTGTTTAACAACTCAACATAATATTTGATATGTGGAAACAAACAAACAAACAAATTTAACAATCGTCGTTTTGAATTTAATGTAGCTTTCTTCATTTATTTTATTTTTTTTTTTCCATTTTTTTAATCCTACTGAACAAAAGTCATTCAATATAAAACTAAAAATTACTTTATTTAAGCAAAAACATGCAAATTAAAATCTTTACTAAGTGTGTTTTTGTTTTTTTTATAAATCACTTAACAAAAATGCATAATTCACAGTTTCTGGTAAATTTGTTTAAATACAGTTGAAGGCATTAAATGCAATTGAGTAGAAAAATATCATTTCAATCGTCAAGCTCATATAAAAAAGTCGGTTATAACACTTCAACGAATTTTCTGTGTGCTCAACTGTATAATCCCAATATGTCTAAACTGAAAAATATGCAATGAATACCACTTTGCACTGCTGCTATTTAATTTATTAGGAATTTTATTAATTGGGCTGTAATTGATTAGATTTCACGCTAACATCATAATTCTATGATTTTAAATGTTTTGCGGCTGTCATCGAAGACACAAATTCCAGGAAACGATTGAAGACCACATTCAAATCAAATGCAGCAGCAAATTTGATGATGGGTAAATGTGCAAAATGTTTTTCAGCTCTTGTGTCCAAGAAAATTGTTTTCTGACCAGACAGACATAACAGAAGGGAATGATGAAGCTAAAGTAAACTGAGACCACACGCTCAATTTGTCTGATCTATTGGTAAAATCTTTTCACTTCTCATTCTCGTACACACACACACAAATCATTTGGCTTTCAAGTGCATACAAATTGCTAGGTGTTGCTTGCTGTGGCCAGCAGACAGACAGACAGACAGACAGACGCTGTGGGTGGGTAGAGAATAGTTTCGAAATTGTTGAAATTCCACGCTAAGCTTAATGCAGACCAAAACCAAACAAACAGACAAATGTGAGCAGGCAATGGAAGAAAGTTGTAGAACAAAAGACCAAACGCAGAGGATTGAAAACAAGCTCGCAGACCAGTTGCAGCAGCCATATGGAGCTGTAGAGATGTGGATAAACAATGAAGAGCGAAGAGTTGGTTGGGTGGCATAGAAATATGAAATGTAATAGTGACAGAAACAAGCTGAAAAAAAAATGCTGCAAACGTTTGACAAGCTGCAAGAACTAAGTGAGGGAAAAACAAGAAACGATAATGGCAACCGGAGTGAAAAAGACAAACTTATGCGGCATGAGTAATGTGGCAAGAGAGAATTGTGTGTGGGTGGATGGGTGGGCGGTTATGGGGTGTGACCACGAGTTTCAGTAGTGGCAAGTGCATCATGCGGCAGTTGCAGAAACTCGCTTGCGTAGATTGTTTGCACTTTACACACTAAAACTGTGACACACGCCACGCGCTGAACAACAAAAATATAATAATAATAACAAAAAAATATAACAAACTATAAGCGAAAAAGTGTGAAAAGAAAATGAGAAGAGAACAAGAAAAACTGCTGATGGCTGCTGACGTTGACTCGTCTTGGGAGTGTGTATGAAATCGGAGAGGGCGTGGCAAGTGGCACCCAGACTGTGGCTTCAGCAGCCACAAAAGCCAAAGCCAAATCAAAATTGGCAGCAACAGCAGCATAAACCATACACATACATATAAGTGTGTAAGTATGTATGTTTAAAAAATAACAGAAACATCAGAAGTAACTAAAAGCAATCAGGGCTGGCTTAAGTTCACTCGCTTGCAAAGTAAATACAAATTTGAACTTAATGAAACTAAAATATATTTATCTAGGATTGAAGTACGTTTACTTTGAAAGCCTAAAGTTTATATGAATAGTTAATAGTAGTAAGGTCTCATTTAATAACATGCGTCTTAGAAGTTCCTAAAGAAAGCTACTATCTCATTACTATAAAACTGACACAGTCAGATTAAAGTAAAGTCGTCTAAAAGAATTATCTTAAGCCCAGTTGCAATACGATCATTGAAATGTATTTTGAGGTCGCTGTCAATGCAATCTTACTAACTACGATCAAGATATGTTTTATAAGTGTGGTCTTTTAATGGCTTGCACGGAGTGAAGTGTGTTGCCAGCCCTGGCCATGTGTAACAATGGCTGCAAATATCACACATACGCACTGAGGTTTAAGACTCTTCGTAAGTTTTACAACAATGGCTCGGATACAATTTGCCGAGCGGGAGTATAATAAAAAAGAAAGCAGCGTCAATGACAGGGGGAATGGGGAACGGAAAAGGCAACGGCGACACTGAATAGTGCAAATTAAGTTGTTGTACTGCTATAGGGGGGGTGGGTTTTAAAGCGGGGATGTCGGCTTGGCTTGGCTTGGCTGGGCTGGGCTGATGGGACAGCTTGTCAACGCTGCAATTTGCAGGCGGTGCGCGCCAAGTGAAAATAGAAGGGATGCCTCCCATGGTTTCTACTTGATGAGCAGTGTGTGAAAGGAATACGTCAGGAGAGAGAGATGACAGATTTTTAGTGGCTGATAAGGCGTCGGAGGAAACTGAAACTGAATTTGCGTCAATGCCGGAGCTCTGGGATTGGAAGGTGTTGTTGTCAAAAGGATGACAGGCAAATGGGGAGCAATATAAAATAAAACTTGAGCACTAACATAATTGACAGAGGAGGTGACATAAACTATTCAGATTTCAAAGCAATGGGTAGGGAAATCAACTCAAGCTTATGAAATTTACGTTTATAAATATATATATGCATATAGAACAAGCGAAAGAAATGTGAAATTGAAATGTCTGTTGCCTGAACACAAGTCAGCAATTGGCAAATGGTAATAGTTGTTGATTTCGTCGCATTGAAGTTGCCACAATCCATTTACACATTGCGTTGGCAGCAAGTCAACCCAACTATTACTTTTTTTCTTATGCTTTTCGCTATTTGTGCGCCATCAATCATTTAGCGGCTTCAACTTTTTCCAAGCGCTTTGTGTAGACAAAAAAAATCCCGTCACACGTATATACTATATAGTATATCTAAATCGTAGTTTGAATGCAAGAAAAACTTGAAACTTTGCGGGCGCACACAATTTGGCTCGTTAAAGGAAAGTGTGCGTCAAATGCGCAAAGCGTTGACAATGCCACGCCCATTTGACACAATCTAGCATAACTTGATGCCCCGCCTCAACCTTTACTCTCTTCATCTAAACCATGCTGCTAAAGGCATACGTGCCTAATGCGCTGCCTTGACTTTTGTCTTTAAGTTTTTTTCGACCCAAGGTGTTATAAAGTTGTAGTAATATATGTAATACAGTTCTGGGCAATGTTATGCTACATACATACACTGTAAGTAACATAGCAATTGATGTGAACATTAAGCTTGCCGAATCTTTTTGATTTGATTTAGACCAGTTATTGTAGCCTACTCGGGCTGAGAGAGAAGTTGGCAAACTTGCTCCAAAGCCAAGCACGCAACGCAAAGTGGGCTTTCAATAAAAGAAGAATAATGATAGAGACAGAGAGAGAGAGAGAGGGACTTGCTGCACTGTGCGTCGACCTTTGTGCGCTCGGGCATAAAACCTAATAACTTGCAATGCATATTTATGCGCACATACAATTATAATAACCAAGTAGCTACTATCATAAATAATTCGAAAAACGAGTCCATGAATATGACAGTTTTGCAGTCGTTAGTAGTTGTATGCCTGTGTATGTGTGTGTCTGTGTGTGTGTGTGTGTGTGTTGCACAGGTAATATAGCAGACAAATGTGTTTAAGACAGGAAATTGCTGACGACAGGCGCAAAAGGTGAAAAGGTGGTCAAGAGAGACGCGAATATCCGCAAAGTAAAACTAGCTACAAAATGTTGCATGCCATAGTTGACCGCATCACCCTGTCATACACACAATAACAACTAGCGAAACTGCTTACCGCAACATCAAATTACAACGGCCTCAGCATCCGTTTCAGGCTAGTCCTCACCTCAGCATCCACCTGAATCTCGGGCTCCAACACCGGCAACGGCACCGGCAACGGCTCAGTCTCAGTCTCATCCTTTTCTACCTGATTTATGTGCCTCTTCAGTGTCTGGCTGTTTCTGGCCTTTGGTTGCAGCATCGCTTGAGTCTCTTTCTTGGCCGTAATTTTATACGCCGTGAAAGCACTTGCAATTCTTTCAGCTGCTTAAGCTGCGGTATCTACCTGCACCAAGCGCCCAACAATGTTTCTCATCATAATGCGTTATAAAAAACTCGGTTAGTTGCGCAAAAACGCGTACACTGTGGTAAAAAGCTGAAATCAAGCAGAAATCAAGCAAACTTCAATGCAAAAACAAAATTAAGTATAGATATTTTTGAAAATCAATGATTTGCTAATATCTCTTTCAGCTTAAATGGTATATTTAGAGCATTGTGTTATGTTGTAAGATAAGAGACTATATCAATCGATTGCTTTTAAGCTTAAACATAGCTATACGAAGTAAGCTTAATTTTAACTTGGCTTGTTAATGTTTCCAAGTATTTGATTTAAGACTGATTGTCACACTTTTTAAGTTAGAATACTAAATACATTTAATTGAATGTAAAAAGTCAACATTGCCATAGTATTTTTATAGCTTTTATGTTAAGTTTCTTATACGTTTGTGCCACTGTGCGTGTGAAAGAGAGATAGAGCTTGTGGTGCTATGTTGTGCGTCGCTGGGTTTCGTGTTGCGCCATAAACACTCGCGGGCAGGCAGCAATTTTGACGTGTTGCGTAACTGAAGATGAAGAAGTGGAAGCAGCAGCAGCAGCAGCAATACTAACAACAACAACAACAACAACAATTACCTTTGAGTGCGCCCTAAAGGACATTTTACTGATGTAATATTTGTTGCAAGTTGCAACTTGATATGTGTCGAGTTGAACGTCAAAAATCAGCAAGCTAGCAACTTGAGGATCTGCAGCAGCAGCACGCCGAAGTCCACACAAAAACGTAACCCAGCCGCGCTTCAGTTGCAATCTATACGTTGCAACTTGCCGGTCGCTTAGCTGCTGGTGATGCATTTTCTTCTTTTTTTTTTTTTGTCACTTAGCTAGAGGCGCGCTCAAAGGAAGCTAAATATTACATTACATTTCCTTGCACTTTATGGCCAACAGCTCTCTCTCTCTCTCTCTCTCTCGCTGCATATAGAAACGTGTGTTTGCGGTTGATTTAACTTATCGTCAATGAACGGTGAACGGGCGCAGCACAAGTACAGCGTGTGGCATATCACTCGAATCCAGTTACCCTTTCCGTCAGTGGTCTCACACTACTTGCAATCCTTCACGTTTTGATAAGTAGCTGCGGTTTCTGGAAACCTGTATCAAATATCAAGCATACGCAGTGTGGGCGCCTTTTAGAATTGTATGCCACATTCAGCGGTCATAAACTTTCGGTATACGACTATGCGCATTGCTAATATGTGGGCGTAGCAGCAGAGGGGAAGTGGAAGGTGGGGGGGTGTGTTTGATGTGGTAAAAGTGTTGCAGATTTGGTAAATGTGTAGCGCACAAGTCGTAAAAAGATTTTTTATTTGCTCAGCATCATAAACATATGCGTGGCGTTGGCTTGAAGGGAGTTAAGGGAAGTTAGAGGGATGCTTGGGCTCTTGCGAGGGTTGGCAGGTGGTGCATCAGGTGCTACTGATGGGCGCCATTTTGCGCACCTTGTCCCGCAGCTGTTGCCGTTGTAGTTTGTAATTGCTTTGTGCTGCTTCTTTTTGTATATTGCTTTTTAGTTTTTCTCTGTGTTTTTTTTTGTAGTTTGTCTTGATTTTATGGCTCTGCAAGTTGTTGTGCTGCGAGTACTTACTGTACTTACGTGTGTACCATCTATCTATTGGTGCTGCAGCCAAAGGTTCAAAAAGTAAGCTACAAGTTTTGCACGGGTTTTGTTTTATTGCATACCCTGCTCTTAGGTAAAGAAAAGTGTCCATTGGCGAGAGAATTTCGCTTGATATAGGGTCGAATAAATCCGATTACTGTTGAAAGAAGCAATAAACACATTCAAGCAGTATGACTTAAGCTACTAGTTAGTAACAAAAATTAAATCTAAACAATTACAAATATTTAAAATATTCAATCAATTATAAAGAATAAAGATTTTATTATATGCTTCATACGATTTAATTATCCCGCGATCCACGATACATTTATTTTTCTCTATATTTCTTCTCACACAGAGACAACAGCAGCATTTAGTCTAGCACTTCGGTGTTTGTCTTTGTTTACTGCAATATATTGACTTGTTTTCGCTGAGATTGCTCAAGTGGATGACGGCAATAGCTGTTTGGTTGGTTGGTTGGTTGGCTGGCTGGCCAAATGAATGAATGGATTGGCCAAACTTGTGCTCTTAGTGTTGCTTTGAGTTGTTCACAAGCCAAAGCTGATTATCTGAACTGGCACCTATCCTTTCTGCGTCCTGATAATGGCATTGCCAGAATCTGGTCTTTGAGCAATGCAATTGAAAGTCGGTCGGTCGGCAAGCTTCTTTAACATCAATATATATCACTACGCGAGGTTTCTAATTGAAATCGAACACCAGATTGCAATTCAACTTCAAGTGTTCAAGTGTTTTCTTTAAAAACAAAGTGCCATTACATGTATGCATGTACAAATGAATATGGCTAACGAAATTTTCTGGACCATTCACTCATCGTCCTTTGTGTGTTAGAGTGTGTGTTTGGTGTGTGTGTGCCCTAAACGCATTCCTGGCCACAACAACTGCTTCAATTTAAAGCATGCTGCACTCGGCAACCATAAGAGGCACTGCCAATGTGAATGAAGTAGAATGGACAAAACAATGGCTGCTAGAGGCCACACCAAAGCAACCATAAAGAAATATCAACAGCAACAACAATCTCAGTGAGCAAGCGACATAGAGAGATGGCGATGGTAGAGAGCTAAACAGAAAGCGACACAAACAATGGACATTTAAATGGACTTAAAATAACTTTGGATGCTTTTTAAAGTTTATAGCTGAAATAATGAAATCAAATGTAATCTTAATTCACTTTTAGCCAGACAAAATGTGATTTACCCTTGATTAACATGGACATAAGTTACTTTAACATAAGAACAAAATCGTGTTTGCCAAACTTGCTAAAGGGTCCAATTTCGCTTGAAATTTGCATTCAGCAAAAGAGTTAAGCAATAAAAGCTTGTTGAACATTGCGAAGGTAATTTTTGCTTAGCAGACTAAAGTGAACGCTTTTACAGTTCTTTATTCTCATATCAAATTAAAAATTTCATTTTGTTGACCAGAACACACACTTCATTTTGATGAGCATCTGAAGATGATGAGCTCAAAGCAAAGAAGGACCTAAGATATTAACTCTAAATCATAAAATTATTTAGTAATACAATGGTTAATCGATTCATACAATAAGAGTTGAATGAATGAATGAAGAGATACCTGGAACAAGACATAAACTCATAATCGAATTTAATAAAGGGGAAACACAAACCGAACGTTAAAGTTGTGCTACCCTTTCATGAAGCATACAGCAATACAAAAAACACTTTTGGCACTCGGCAGACGATGTTGCCCATGATGATGACGATGGAACTAATAATGATAATGCTTATGATGATGAATGAATGTTGCACAGTTGGATAGAGCAGTAAAACGAATCAGGACTGTGACTGGGACTGCGAAAAGTCATTTGAGTGTCACTTGTGCAAGCAGTTTTGAATATTTTGTGAATAGTAAATTAAGATCAAGAGCGAAGAGCGAAGAGCAAAGAGACTGTGACGATGACGATGACGACGACGATGATGATGGCAGGCAGGAAAGTTGACTTTCTCTGCCCTTTCTGCCCCAGCCCCACCCCACCTCCACACACCCTTATCCCTTTATTCATTTGAAATAACTTCATTGTTTTTGTTGCTATGCCTGCCTTCAGGTTGTTTTTTTTTTGTATGTGCTTGTACGGCTTGGTGTGTTAGAAATTTTGCCACAAAAATGGTATGTTGCAATTCGGAATTTGCGCATTTGGTAGCTTGACCGTTTTGCTGCAGTGGCAGAAGCAGAAGCAGCAACATTTGATTGGTGCCGCATCCGAACTAATTGCACGATGCGTGCCACATGGCTATAACTATGGCTCAGACTGCGACTCGACGGCACAGAAGGAAACAAACACAAAACGAGAGACAGAGAAAGAGAGAAAAAGAGAGAGATTCTTTGTCCCTTGTCGCCTGGTTGCTTAAAATGCTGCTGTTGTTGTTGTTGTTGTGCCAACAAAAGGGCAGCAGAAAAATGAACCTTGATTGGCAGTTTCCGGGCTCCTTTGTGGGCCATGAATTAGAAGCAGAGATTCCCAATGTAGCCACACGAGAGACAAGCAAGCAAAATGACTGCAACCAGTGTGTCGGTGTGTGTCGGTGTGTCGGTGCGTCGGTGTGTGTGTGTGTTGGCTAAGAATATTTTAGCTATAAGCTATAGAAGTTGCACTTCGATTTTCCATTTGCTGCTCATTAATATTATTTCACTGCATGTTATTATTCTCTCTTATTGCAATCACATCAAATTAATCATTTAATTTTCACCAGTAACATGCATTATTATTGGACATATGAGACAAGAGTAGTTTTTTTTAAGGAGGAAGTAGGAGTGGCACTATGCATTATGTTCGAAAGATAGCATAAGAATATTTTCATTTAATTACTCTTACTGGAATAACATATTACGAATATTCGAAATATTTTTACAACCAACGACATTGGTATTGTAGTATCAGGCATTTGGCACTTAAATTACATTCCATATGCATTAACAAAATAAACTATATATGGTAAATAACAATTTACACAACAACGTGTAAAAATGCATTGATGCAGTTATGACCGTGCATAAATTGCAGATTAAATTTACAAACTTTTACAAATTGGTTTTTATTTACATTTTAACGTTTTCTTTTGCATTCCGCATAAAATTTGTAACACAATAAAAGCAAAGATTAAAAATAAAATACCAACTAGTGTAAATGCATATTTGAATGAAAAATATAAATAAGCTTAAACAACATGTAAGTCTTCTCTAATCGAAAAATACCGACTAGAGGATACCCTGAACGCTAAACATTGCGCGTACAGTCAGTGCTTGCAAGTATGCGTGTGTGTATACCCTTTTTAGCCATTTTCAATGGGTTCAGGGTATAGAAATGTAAATTCGTAAAAAATGCTTTTTATGCCCAAATGAAGAATGTCGATTCAAGCGATGAATACGCGCTATAGTACAGTGATGTCTAAACATTGTTAACTTTTTTTTTGTTGTTTCAAAAGAAAAGGTTAAGAAGCTAAATTTTTGCTGAACAAAATAATCAGTTGTGGAAAAATGTCGATTCAAGCGATGAATATGCGCAACAGTATAGTGATTTCTGAATATGATTAACTTTTTTGGTTCGTTTGCATAGATTTTCAATCGAACTCTCAAAAGAAAATGTTCAGTAATTCAATTTTTGTTGTATAGTTCGCTTCTGATCGAACTTAATGAACTAAAGTCGTTTCAGTTTATAAAAAGTATTCATTTGAACTTATTTTGATATTGTAAAAGATAGCCACACATTACTGTAGGCCTTCTGTTATATTTAATATATGTGATTTTGTGTTATTTTTGACTTTTCAACTCAATTAATACTTTGCTGCTATTTGATATATGAAAAGTTCTTTCAATAAGCATTTGCTTTCATTTACAGCAAGCACAGTGTATTAATTGAGCCTTTTGTACATTTTGTTTAGTACATCCGAGAACTTTCTCGACTCCAGTTATAATGCAACACAAACTATATGTATGTATGAATATGTGTGTGCCAGTAAATGCGAATTGAATAGAGCCTGATAAATGTACAGCGCTATGCATTTTAAATTCAATGAATATTATTTTGCGAATATACAGCAGTATACAAAAGTCGAGGGGAAAAGTGTTAAGATACAAAAGGGACGTATGTTGTACAAGAGAGATACATAAATAAATGAATGAGTGCTAGATTGCTGCTTTTATCTATGATTTCGAAACGTTGTACAATTTAAAAGCAATAACAACGATACGTAATATCATACATACTATGTGTATGTGAGCTTTGAGGATTTTGATTTTTGGTTCGCCCTTCAAAATTAATGATATTTTGCACGACAAAGGCAGAAATTAAATGCAAATTGCGATAAGCAGCAGCAGCAACAACAATAATGAATTGCAAATCACATGACTAACGAAATGACCTCGACTCTCGTCTCTTGCAGTATGAGGCTTAGGTTGTGGCTCATAATTAAGCGACTGGCAGCAGCAGCAGCAGCAGCAACGACAAGTGCAAGAAGTGGCAGAAAAATTGTCGCTTGCAACGCTGCATGGCATGCATATCAGCACAAGAGACGCTGGCGTTGCATAAACAACGTTAACGACAATGACAACAGCAACGGCAACAGCAACTTGCATGTTTTGCATGCAAAGCGCAGTAAAAAAACAAACAAACAAACACACACACACACACACACCCACACATACACATAAACACCTTTTGCTATTTTGATATGTGCGCTCTTTCGCTATCTGCTTTCTGTAAGCACCTTACCACCACCACCCCTCCTTATCTACATTTCATTTTTTATATCTTACTCAATCGGCTGCTTTCTTTTTCAGTTGGTTTCTCTCTCTCTCTCTCTCTCTCGCTTTCTCTATGTAGCAATTGTGTTTGCACGCACAGACAATTGAAATTGTATTAAATTGAATTTTAATATATTGCTAGAAACAACAACAAGGACAGCAAAAACGTACCATGTACATAAAATAAAAAAAAATAAAACCAGAAACTATTTACATCGAGCACAAAAGACAAATATACCGTTAGGAACAGAGCGAGATAGGAACAAAATTGGAATGCGAGAAAAAGAGAGAAAAGAAAACAGACAAAAAGTGTAATATCACAGTTTTGTCCTTGCCTTTTCTTTTCTTTTTTTTTTTTGTTTTTTCGATCGTTTACGTTTCATGCATTGCATTTAAATTTCAAGTTTAAATATTAATAACTAAGCAAAAACGTGATCTGGCCTCTCTCTGCTTGGTGTGGTTTGCTGTGTGTAAATGCTGAAAAGCTTATGCATTTTTAACCTTCAAATAAACACGCCGCACGTATGCAAAAAAACAAAACACAACCAAAAGCAACAGCAACAGCTACAGCAACATCAACAAACACAAACGTAACAACAACTGCTCTCGCATTCAAGAGCGCACATTGCCTGACATAAGTTTACGTACACCCACAGCATTAACTCACAGTTGTAGCCTGAACAAATTTAATTTGGTATCTCAAAAATTCCAACTGAGTTGAATATTATGCTTAGCTATGCTTGCTTTTTCTAAGATAGTTAAAATAATTCATGTATTACTTTTATATGAAATGAAGTGCTTCGTTTAAGCCTGAATTTATTCAAAGTTCTGACTAAAGCAAAGTTTTGTTTGCTTCCAGCATTGCATAACGAGTCATAACAAAACTGTAAATCATTTTCCACTTTTTAAAAGGTACTCTTATGTCCTGAACCCAATTAAATTGGGTAAAAAGGGTATAATGACAAAAGTATGTGACAGGTAGATGGAAGCATTGCCGACCCCATAAAGTATATATATTCTTGCCGAGTCAATATGGCCGTCTGTCTGTTTGTCCGTATGAATGAACGCGTCGATCTCAGAGACTATAAAAGCTAGAGACTCCTGATTTGGAACATAAGTAGTACAAATTTTCGATAACTCTTCCCGTTTTCGATATACACATGGGATTGATTACAATAAAATCTTGAATTTGGACAACTTTGAGACATTTCAGGCGTTTGAAACATTAAGCAAAATAATTAAACTTTTATTAAAATCGGTTAAGAAACACCGGACATAAGGAACATTGAAGTTGAGTATGCAGTATGCGTGTATAAACACGCACAAACACATACTTGCAAGTACAGAGTTAAGGGTATCGTTGAGTCGGCATATCTCAACTAGATCCCTCTTACTTGTTTTTATCCACTTTATTATTTAACATATGTACATCAGTTTCTACCTACGACATACGTGCTACTCAACATTTTGCCAGTTGTCATTAGTTTAGTTTCATGCTTGACGTTTAATTTCTTTTTGTACACAAAATTAAAATAAATATGCAGAGCTTACTGCCACTTCAGTTAATCGGATGCGTGTGTACGCTGTTGTGTATAATTGAAATATAACATAAACAAGTTTTGAATCCTTCTTCATATTTGATTTGCAACTTTTGCTTTGTTGATGTTTGACAAAAAATTTGCAGCTTGCAGAGTTGCCTTTTTGAGTTAAATTGATGGCAATTCTGTCAATTATAAGGTCAAAAGTTGCCCAGCAGCAACACATTCACAATTTTAAATGTCAAATACGGCAAGTGGCAATCCCAAACGCAATTTCAATTCTCCAGTCACAAAATGCATAAGGTCAAGTTCAGTTATAAACTGTCATTTGACTTTTGCATATCCTGCACTGTACCATGCCCATGTCCCATTTCATTAAACTCAAGGACTATTTGGCGTTTACATGTTGCTCGTCATTGTTTCAGTTCTTGTTGTTTGTTTTTGTTTTTTGTATCTCTCTGACAAGCGGCGCACACAAATTGCAAAAACGGCGCCTAGCTTTGCGTTTTGTTCAACATTTTTTTTTTTTTCTTGGCTCTTGATCTGTTAGTCAGCAAGTGTTTGTATGTGTGTGTGTGTGTTTGTGCCACTTCGGAAAGCTCGAATTGATTTGGTTGAAAGTTGTTGCAAGTTGCCATCGGTTGAGCATTCAACATTCTTTACATTCCCTTTGCAAGCGACTCGTCGCAAAATCATTTGCATAAAATCAAACCACACTGAAAATAAACTTCACTCAAGACGCGCCCAGGCGCCCTGTATTACCAACACACACACACACACACTAACTTAACTGCTCTCTCCATGTTGTGCTTCTTCTCATCACGCACACCTTCAATATCCCGCTTTGCGCCCATTCAGCTGGCAGGCGGTTTTCTGGCTTTGGTTTACGGGGGCGAGGTTTATGCGAAATAGGCGTAAATTGTAGTAAAGTTATGCGTGTTACGTGGCCGCCTTTTAGGGTTGCCAACTTGCTGCGAATTGAAACTAAGTGACTTAAACCGTTTCGACTTGAACTTGAACCGCATGCTTTTGGAAAATTTAATTGCAGTCTACGCTTAAAACTTAGTTTCAACCAACTTTTGCTGCATTTCGTTTGCTCGCGGCGCCCATTTAAAACTATTTTTCTCACTTTCCCTAATCCAATTCATTCCGTCGGCACCTGACACTGCTTTTTACTCAACCCTTCTCTTGATATTTTCTATTTTTGCAGCCCTGATTTGTGGCACACACACACACACACGACGCGACGCCATGTAACGAGCTTTGCCGCCATTTTAAGTCATGTCGTTTGGCGACTCCTTGACCTGCCGCTGCCGCTTTCCCTCTTCCACTCTTTTAATTTTTTTTTCTTTTCTAGTCTATACTCTCCAAGCGGTAAGCCTCTGCCAAGTGCCAAGTAGTTTATCGCACATTTTTGTGGAGCTGAAGCTGAACTTATAACACAACATATGCAACTCTATTTGTGTGTGTGGGTGTGTGAACATGCAGCTTCTTTTATTGGTATGTGAATTTGGTCTGTTTTTGAGCGTGTCGCAACCGTGCTTCCGTGCTCGTGTACCCAGACGTGTCCATGCTCATTGTCAACAGAATTTGCCCTTGTGTGCATCTGTACTCCAGCCTGTCTCAGTTTGTAGTTCCCAGTTGCCGTTTCCCAGATCTCGGTTCTCGGTTCTCGTTCCAGTTTCAGTCCAAGCCCGAAAACCATTGCGAATGTTAATCGCACGCATTTGTATTGGTGTTTGGCTCATCGGGACTCGTCATGGGAGTGCACACCATGGCGGCTACGCTAACCACACACACAAACACTCTAGGGACTGTACATACATACATATGTGTGTGTGTGTGTGTGTGTGTGTGTGTGTTTATACCCTAAACATACTGTAAAAAGGTTTAAATGCAGCTATGCAAAAGTGGGCAACAGGCAGAAGAAAATATTTCCAATCCTATCAAGCTTAGTTAGCCATAGTAAGTTGCCATAATAATCGGTTGCTCCTTTGCTTAGCGAATATCGTAAACTTATCGATAAGCAATAGCAATAATATATATCAGCAATAGGCCTTAACAATAAATCAATCATCAGCCAAGAAACACGAAAGAAAATCACATAATCTTAACATCGATAGCTTTCCCTTTAGCAAATACCGATAATAATCGATATCCGATAACAACAATAAATTAAATTTTAGAGAAATTTATTTTTATATTCTATAGGGGTGTGCCTTAGCATAGCATTAATGAACTCTAAGTTCTGCTTTTGGAGCTTGTTCCGAAAAAACGTACGGATTAATGAATTATTGTATTATTTTATTAAGAAGTAAGCGACAGACAGTCCGGTAAAGATTAACCTACAGAGAATCCTTCAGTCGTCTTGTATCTTAACAACGTCATCTGGCCAACATGAAAAGTGTGCGCCAACATTTTCGTCAAACTGCACAACCAAGCAGACGTCAACAGCAACAGCAGCAGCAGCAGCAACAACAACAACAGGTCACAGCTGCTGTGGCATTCAGGCCCTGGGCCTGTGGATATTCTGTGTTAATGGTGGGTGGGACGAGAAGAGTGCTGTGGTATTGGTGTTGCTTGTGTTTGTCTAGCTAGTTTGGCGGCGTGTTTACGCTGAGCAGTTGCCATTGCTGGTGGCCTCGATTTGAGGCTCGCACTTCATTCCCCCCTCCCCCATCCCACCACACCATCTATATAAACACGTTGCGTAGGCGTGGTCGTATATGGGCGTATATCGTTGTGTAGCCAAGAAAACTTGAGGTGCTTAACAATAATTGAATGAAACTTGAGTTAAGTGTGTGTATGTCTCACAACCTAGGCCACCAGGGAGAGACAGAGAGAGACAGAGAGAGAAAAAGGTTGGACGAGAAAGACTTGGTGCGAGTGGGGTGGAGGACATTTGTGATTGGGTCTATTAAAACAAAAGCTGTGGGCTCGCTGTGAACAATTATGAAAGCGCCACAGATGCCAAGCAATTACTGCACACCAAGCAAATGGCAGGAAGGCTTGTGAGGCGTCACACACACACACTTATGTACGTGTATGTGCGGTTAAATTGGTTAAAATTAATAGTTGGTGATTCAACTGACGAACACAAACTACACGTATATAGGAACTAGTACTATAGCTAGCTCAAAGTAGTACAAACGTTTGCGGTTATTATATTTCACGTTGCATCAATTTGGTAATTGCGTTTGCACTCGTATTTGTTCTCTGTGGGCTTCGTTGCCGAAATGTGAATAATTGATGAAAGTTTGGTTTTCATTTTTGCCATGAGCGAGCATACACAAAATGTTGCAGCCACCAAAAATTGTGAGCTTATTCAATATATAATTTGTCGTCGTCATTTCACTTTGATTCACAGGCACAAAAGCACGAATAAGCGGACCTTTTCATTCTGAGTGTGACCGTATAGCAACTATGTATATAGAGGGTGTAAAACGTTACAATATTCATAAGTTCATAAATGTCCACCTCGTACAGTGAGCACTCGCAAATTGGCACCTCTTCCCCATATTGTTTATTCATGTATAAGGCAACCCACGCACATAAACGTACAGAAAGGAGCCATGCAAGTTGATTTTTGTTTGACGTTGAACGTGTTGCATGCCACGCAAATGGATTTTGTATTTGAATGGGTATTGGTGGTTTTTTGGTCGCTATTTTTGAATATGGTTGCACTTGAAGAGCGTTGCATTTCATGTTCTTTTCGCACGAGTTGAACAAAAATTTACCCATAATAACTAAGTGAAAATGTTTTTGCCAAAATGCCTGCTATATATATATGTGTGTGTGTGTAGTGTCAGGTGTGGCAGGCAAAAAGGATATCGATCAACATAGATAAAGGCCCCTAAACGGACGATGAGGGTTGCAACGAAAAAAAAAAGCCACAGCATTAATATGTATATTATTGAGCTTAAAAGCTGGGTCATTTGAGAGAATATTTGGAACGGGGTGCTGCCACGGCATATTGAATGACTAGCATAAAATATATATACACAATATATATATATATAGTGTATCTAAGTGTGTCTGTGCTGTTCGTGGGCTTTGCATCCCAGTGGATTGTGACGAAACATCCGAAAAAACATTCAACAAAAATCATGCTCGACTCATTACAAAAGCACTTCTCATTGAACTAAATTTGGGGCGCTGGATCGAACGCAGGTGCTAACTAAAGCCTTAGAGAGGCAGCCAATATTAAAGAGAAATGTTTTTACAATATATACATATGTACTATATGTATGTATGAACTGTCTACAAAGTAATTGCTTTAACATTTCCTAACCTTAAATACATTTTATTCACTTCGATAACTTTTAAGGTCATGTCCATTTAGTAATTTAATTTCGTTTAGAAACAGTTTGTTTTTCCTAGAAGTGAATATTTAATTTCTTAAAATAACAAATGAAATCAAATACATTTTTGTTATTTTTCTCATTTAATTTTGTTTATAAATTGCACATAAAATGCAATTTTATATCTGAAGGTTTGTTGTGAGGCTTTTTCGAGAAATATATTTATCTACTGGCAATTACAATTGTTTATATTTATATTTACTTGAATAAACAAACAATTTAGATCTCAACATTTAATCTGCATGCAAACAAAGTTATATGAATAATAAAAACTCTTTGACTTATTGTTCAATGTTAAGTGTATCAAACTTAACCTGTTTTAGCTCCATTTAATGTTTGAAGTGAACTTGCAACTAAATCTAAGCAAATTCACTTATCTGGCCGGAAATCTCACCTGAAAAACCAGACCAGATCCAACCACAGAAGCCACCAGCCTTGTGACAGCCGTTTGGCGGCTTTTCATCACCACCCAAAAAAATAAACAAATGAAGGGGAGGGGGAGAGAGAGAGGGCCGGCTGTTGCTGTCGTTGACGCTGTCACTGTCACACACTGTGGCAGGGCGGCACGCCCAGGGCTATACGAGCAACCACAACAACACTGGCAAGGACTTTATTTTCATTTTCCGCGAACCAACAGACAATTTAATTTCACACGCGAGCGCTGGTGTTGTCGTGCGGCATATGAAATCAGCCAGCCGATACCAGTCACACACACACACACACGCACAACGTATATACACACACACACACGCATACACACAATTTGCTGCATGCAAATGGCAAATGATGCCTCAAGATTTGCTCAGGTGTCGCATAACTTGGTTACCAAGTTTGTCTGCCTGTTAAGTCAATGACTTTTATGTACATTTTGATGGACTTTTAATCCATATACACCTATACAAACATAACGCCCACTCACATACACACACACACCCATTAAGCCGTAAGTGGCAAGGATAGAGGAAGGCATAACCGCAGTGCGGGCTCCATCCAATGAAGGAGCTAACCATCAGCATCATCATCATCATTTTCATTTTCATTATCATCGTCGCTGGCCGCCCGCTGTCCTGTCCTGTCTGCGGCTATATAGCGATGGCGATGGCGATGGCAATGGGTTTGTGGGTTTGAGAACTGGTGTTTTGGGGTTCAGCACGCTTAATGTGCTTAAGATGAGTTACACATTATATGGCCAAGTCTCTCTCTTGCTGTCCCGCACGCACATACTCACGCCTTATCTCTCTCTTTCTTTGTAGCACTTTGTAATTGTCTGTGTATGTGTGTGTGTGTGTGTAAACGGGAAATTCCATTTTGTAATGTGGCAAAAGTATAAAGTGTAATATTGTGCTTTTGATTTCGCATTCGTTCGTTTGCCATTTGGTCACGACAACCCTCTTTACTCCTTTGCTTTGCTTTCCTGCTGCTGCTGCTGCTTTTGGCTTCATTTTGCCTTCCTTTTTGACCATTAATAGGTGTACTTATATGTTTAATGGAGTGCCACACGACTGCTCCATGGCTCTGTTGCGACTCTATCTTTCTCTCGCTATCCTCTGCTGCTATGTAAGTAGAGTATGTCTTTCTCTGTGTGTGTGTTTGTGTGTGTGTGTAAGACAGTTAAAATTGCATACACTGCAGAAGCAACGTCGTTTGCTTTCTGCAACCCCTCCAACACCACTAACCCTCTTACGCTCTTTCTCTATTCCATCGCTTCCTGGATCTGCTTCAAGTTTCAAGGCGGTCAGTTCGGTTGTAATGCTAACTTATGCAACTATTGTTCAATGTGTGGTAAATAGTTTGCAGTTGACTATTCACCACACACACACACACACACACATTTACACACACACACATTAGGAGGTAAGCTGAGATAGCCTTTTGGACAGTGGATAGCTTTAAATTAGCAGCCTAAATACCACCGATGCATACCACCACAACGTTTTCATTCGTAAATGTGGCATCAGCTTAAGGCTCACACACACACACACACACAGATAGAGAGAGAAAGATAACTGGATGGCATGGCCATGTGTGTGCCAGCATACAGTCTGGGAGTCGTCGTTGTTATGACGACTAGAAATTCATTTAGTTGTTGCAACTCAACTGCTTGCTAAGTGAAGCGTTTTCTTGCGGTAATTGTGTCCCTTGAGCAGGGAATCAAGAATTAATATGTGTGTGTGTGTGTGTGTATGTGTGTGTGTTTGTATGGTTGTGAAATCCATTTGAGGATTTTGCTAAGCGCTTAGTTTGTTGGGTGATAAAATCTGGGATATTTCACTTAAATTATTTACCTCTCCATCTTCAGGCTGTCTCATTTTCTGTTATCTCTTGCATTTCAAGTATGTTGCTGAAATTTACTTATTAAGTATGGAAATCTATCTGCGAATTGAATTGTCTATCAAATAATCCAAGCTTTTAAGATATTCCCAGAAATAACTTTCAAAACGCTGAACTGATTATTGAACAGCCGTAGGATTTGATAATAATTATTTGATTATTTGACAATAATATTTTTAAAGCTACACTTCAAACATATTAAAATATGAAAATTCAATTAAAACAGGTAAGCGGTAAGCAGCAAGGATAATTAATATTAAGTGATGATAAAGGCATCGGAAATTATCAATAACCAATTAGTGCTGAGTGATTGCCAAAATACAAACTCACACTCCAAACACTTAAGCTTTAATAAATCAAACCCATTATCATCAAATAATTGAACGAATGCCCTGCAAATGGAGCGTGAGCATAATATGCTTTTGTCTTGCTTATGACTTTCCGAACGATTTAAAAGTACTTCTCGAACCCTGATTGATGTTGGTGTTGTTAGAGACTTGATGCATGCGGTAAGTAAGCATTTAAATAGCCATCAGTGTTAATCAGTAATCGGATTTACCGTCAAGCATTGTGAACAAACAAACACACACACACACACACACAAGCGTACATAGTTAAGGGCAATTGGGGGGCAATGCAATCAGGGAAGCCGCAAAGTGGTTGCACACTTACAATAATTGAATGTGGAATCAGTGAAGCGACCTCAAGGCAGTTGGCAGTTGGCAGCTGGCAGCAGGCAGGCAGCATTGGTTGATTCTAAGAACATGACCAAATGGCGCCAAGCTTAAATAATATTAATTAAATTTGCCAAACTATTTGCCATAGAGCCGTTAAGCCGCTTTACAAACAGTGCACAACATGGCCAACAGGCAGCAAACAACACTTACACTGCAGCAACAACATCATGCAGCAGCAACAGCAACAGCAACACCATCAACAGCTGTGTTGTGTCATCAACTACAGATGTATTATTATATGTATATTCCCTTTATCTATGTACACATATCTCAGTATCTGCATCTCTATCATGCAGCTGTCTTTCGCATGTCCTTTGCCTGCGTCTACAACTTCCTTCTCAAAGGCAGCGTCTGTTGTTCATGTTTATCAATCTTTTGCTGCTGCTACTGCTGCTGCTGCTGCCTCACAATATGGCTGTTGCTTGACTTGTTTACGCATGCGTATCTGTGTGTGTGTGTGGGAGGTAAGCTTATGTCAAAGTTTAAACATTTTAGTCAATACATATTACGTTAACAAAGTTAAATTTGATTCATTTAGGGCATTCAAGTAGCTGCTTTTGCATTTTCGTTGCTTCTACAACGGCGAGGACAAAATGAAAAAGCTTTTTACAATACAACCAAATCGTATAGCATCTCTATATCCTGGTGCCAAGTCGATCTTTGTATGTGTGTGTGTATTTGAACTTTGTACTTTGGCATATCTAGTGTGCTATATGTTTGCATATTGTCTACGAAATGCCCATACCTAATAACCCTTACCAGTCTCTCTCTCTCTGTCCACTGTCCTTGGTCGTTGCGCAACTCCCTTTTCTTTCACTCTTTGTCTGTTGCTGTCCCGCTGCGATGGAATAAATCTATATATATATTTATATATATATATACACATATGTGTGGCATAACTAAAAGTAAGTCTGCTTCTGTTCTTCCTCTTGTTCTTGTTTCCACATTGACTAGCTTCTAACTTCTGGGCCAGGCCAGGCCAGGCCAAGACCAGACCAGACCAGAGCAGCCCGCTGTCTCTCTCAATAAAAAGCAGCAGGCGACAAAAATTTTGCCACCCTCTCTCGCACACACTCAAACACAGCCCTCTCTTATTGGCATGCAATTTGATTTATTGTGTATACGACTCGTATGTGCGACGCTTCAAAATGCAGTTACCCAAATCGAAAATAATGTCAAGGAGTTAGAAACGAAATGGATCTGTTGAGCTTTCGGGACGGGGGGTGGGTGAACAGGGTGGTGCGCTTATGCAGCCAATTGCATTTGCAAGCTAATCAATTGTGTTGATATATTAATTAATTTAAACAAACAGCTTACTGATTGCATCACAACAACAACAACAACAGCAACAACCACAACAATGCAAACACAAGCACACACATTTTACTTGAACTGAGCGATTTTTAGATTTTTACAGCAACACCTGACGCTGCCACACCCACAACTATGTCCACGCCTACGCTCATGTTAGTTGCTGCTGTGGCTTCATTATGAGCAAGTTCAGCGAATGAAATTCATAACATTTAATTAACTACTTATGTCGCCTGACAATGAAACAATAGCGGCGGCAATACAACAACTAATGCAATTATAACTTTTTGTTTTAATCCCATTATAGAAACCTTACACCCAACGCGCAACACACAAGCACAAACTCGAGCTCCGGCCCGGCCAAATGTGCTTGCAACATCCATCGGTGAGTTGTATGATTGAGGGCGGGTTATTTTTCTATATCAAAATCCCATTCTACAACGAACGAACAAAAGGATATGTTGACCAAAAGCTATGGGTACAAAATATTATGCTGGCTCGCGCGGTGAAGCTTAACAAGTTCAGTTAGCTGTAATGAAAATGCTGCGTTTTTCAAGAATGTTTTGTTACATTCCTTCTCTTTCTGATTGCAAAACAGTTTTGGCAAATCAATGATGAAATTGATTCTATTGAATTAATATAACAAATGAGTTTTCAGTTCCAATATGATATATATTTTCTACCTGTTTATGTTTAAACTTGTTTTTCTAACCATGCTATCTATAGCACTTTTCGGATCTTATGTTCATTCTACAAGGAGGTAGGTCGCTTTGTTCTTAAGAAGTGGTTAAAAAAAAAATGAATAAGATACTAAAACGATACCGAATACGGACAAACTAAAATTGGGGACAGAGCCGAAACCCAACTTTAAAGTAGTTAGTTTGTAAAATTTATCTTAAACTTAAATTCTGATATATTTTTGTAATCAACAGAAACCATTTTCTTTTATTCTTCTGTCTAATATCCAAAATTACATGGTACTTCTGTTCGCTTAAGCTTCTTTTTTTTATTATTTTCAGCGTCTCTAACAACTGTAGTTCTTTGGTACGTTTTCCAAATAAAGCTTAAGCTTAAGCTTAAGTTCTTTGTTCAGTTCTATGAATCATTCAATCAATGATTGATCCTGGTCACCGAGTCGTTTTTATTTGGCTTAGCTTTGAAACAGTTGATTAAAATGTTTACCGTTTGACAATCAATTAATTTAAAGATCATGATTACACATTTGCTTAGCATTACTAATTAAGAAATCTAGCATTGATTTACCCAAAAGCGTTGTTAATAAGAAGTTTGCATAACTAAGCATTGTTTGGTCATATTATCAAAAGCATTAGCATAATTCCTGCGCTCTAACTTGTTTTCTGGCTTTTCTGTCTAACACACATTTTTAATTAGCCACTTCTGAGAGCATAGCTTAGATTGCTAGTGTATTGTGTGTGTGTGTGTGTTTGCCATGCACAAGTGCAAGTGGTGCAGTGGTGGAAGAGTGGTGCAAGCAAGCAGGTAATACCGCAGGACATGCGTTCAATCATAAATTGTCTCGGCAAAAGCCTGCACAAAGCGTAAACAAGTCGACGCGCTGACATTATTATATTCGCCCGAAAAGCCTTTTTGTTTTTTCAATTTTTTCTTCTCTTCTTTTTGTTTGCACTTTGCGAAAGTTGGGGTTGGAAAAGAGTTAGAAGGGGAGTTTTTTTTACGAAGGGGTTGTAAAAGCGCAAGGAAAACATTTTACGTTAGTCGCCTACTTAACGCTGCTGGCATCGTCCTGCTGCTGCTACTGCTGCTGCTACTGCTGCGTGCCACCGACACAAATATTAAATGCCACAAGGTGTGTAGAAGATGCCGAGGCTCAGCAAGGCGCATAAATATGCTCCCAGTATGTGTGTGTGTATGTGTGTGTGTGTGTTTGGGTGAAACTGTGGTAACGTTTTAGCAGATTTTATGCTTACGTGCAGGCACACATGTGTATGTGTGTGTGTGTGCCCCAAAAAGTAGGCCACACTTTTGCTGGCGCTGCCGGTGTCGAGCTGAAATCCGATTGTGCGGCCAAACCTGTGTAGCTAGGTATATATGTATATATAGATACTATCCTTTGCCTTTCATATCCCCCTCTCCAACACAACGCCCGTGACAACGTAAAGCAGCTTTCAAGTTTACAAAAAACTAACATATGCTGGCAACGTTTGAAAGATGGCCGCGATAATGAGAGTCTGGCATGTGGCACAAGGAACAAGGAACCAGGAACAAGGAACTGGGAACAAGGCACACATGCCAACAAGGCATGATATGATAGTGTGTGTGTGTTGTCCAAGGACCGGCACTTCGGCCTTGTCATCTGCTCCGGTAAAGCAGGCAGCGACAACGGAAAACATTGTAATCATTATCAACATAAACAAATCAAATGCCTAGAAATTTCAGCACAAACTGGCTAAATGCAAAGGCTAAACTTTGCACGAGGCAAGCAAAGCGTACAGACAGACACAGAGATAAAGAGAGAAAAGAAGACGAAGCAGAGTAGAGAAGAGTCAAATCTGGCGATAAGCTCAAAAAAACATACAACATACATATGCATACCCTGTTAAGAAAAGGGGTATGCTCGACTTTCAGTGTTCAACAAAAAATAAAATGATTTCAAATAGTTTGAACTCAAATAAATATAGTAAAAAAGTTTTCTTTATGCTGTTATAATAAATGAATATGAGCCTAATCTCTTTGGATCAAAACCCTAGTAGATGCAAATGATGCACAAATCTAATAATAAATGCAACAATTTGTTTACTCTGCCTTGCATTTCATACATATATATAGATATATATACATTTCAATCTGTTGCTGTGTCAGTTATTAATGTTGTTTGAAGCTGCAGCAGGTCAGGTCCAACTCAGTCAGTCCAATCAAGATAATCGTGCAACGCAACGCAAACAACAAGAAGCGTCTCCAGATGGCACAGACAAATAAAATGAAAACACAACACAGGGAAAAGGAAAAGGAGTGGGCCGCTAACCACCTGTGGTTGTGCATGCTTTGTTGTTATTGTCGGACTTGTCCTCCATTTGCCACATTATCCGTTATGCGCTTTGATATCTGATAAGCCCACATCAAAAGGTGAACTCGCTGAAAAGGTAAAAATAAAGCCGACGAACAGAAAGACAACAAAAGATAAGGCTAGCTCTCTTCCTTTACCTCTTCTCTCTCTCTCTCCCGTATACAATTTGTTTTTCGTTTTGTTTGTGTGTGAACTTTTGACTTTTGCTTTAGATCTAATGCGATTTTTAGTGCGTCACACAGCACAGCGAGTGGGCTTCACGTCAGAACCGTGCCACACACACACACACACACACACACACACTCAGCTGTTTACCTGTTTATCTATCAACAGCATAACAACAACAACACAAAGACAGACAGAAATAGAAACTAAGCTTAATATAGTTGCAACGCTGGCATCATTCTGCGTAACCAAACCTGGACATTGCCACGCGGGAGAACTTCATAATTTTACGCACAACAGAAAAGAAAAGGAACATGCTGTCGGCATTTACTTCAACTATAGCTAAAAGACTCTCAAGTTGACTTCAAAAGCCACCCAAACAATATTCACTTTAAACATGTTGTGATGTGTGATGTGTGGTGGCATTTTATTTGAAGTATTTTCTTCACAGACAAAAGAGGAATTTTATAAATATTTCAAACGTTAACTGAAGTGGATCTAAAATCAGAAATTGAAAGAAAAATATATTCACGTATATTTATTTATAAAATAATCAATCAAATGTTTTATTCAGCTTTCGTTCAAGGCTTATGTGTTTTTTTATTTCAAAATACAAAAAACACGATAGACATTGTGAAGGACTCTTGTGATCCAATTAGAGGCAACTTCACCTTTTGCCAGCTGCTGCTCCTGCTCTCCACTCGCATAGCTCTCTCTCTCTCTCACACACTTCCCCTCGCTCGCTCGCTCTCTCTTTCATGAGCCTAGAAATCTTCTGTAGCGTTACTTTAAAAGTGCGTTTGCTTTGTTGTTGCCCGTTGTTTGCATGTGTATTTGGGTGTGT
This sequence comes from Scaptomyza tumidula, assembly GCA_035044465.1. Lineage (NCBI taxonomy): Eukaryota > Metazoa > Arthropoda > Insecta > Diptera > Drosophilidae > Scaptomyza > Scaptomyza tumidula. The sequence goes on along the minus strand of JAWNNW010000220.1, from coordinate 1,114,912 downwards.
TTGTGTGTGTGTATATATTTTTTTTTCTTTCTTTTTTGCGTACCAGCTGTGCGACCACTCAAATAACAACAACGCACAAACACCAACATACATCTAAGCACTTTGCCACCATGGCCACAATGTTAACGTTGGCAACAACAACAACGAACGAACGTACGAATTTCTCATGCCCAAAACCCGAGTAGTAGTAGGAGCCATAGAGTACTGTACCCCAACACAAACCATTCCCGAGCCGCGCATGCCACTCATGCCGCGCAGTCTGCGCAATTTTCTGCATTTCCAGCTACCGTCTGGCGGCGTCGCTCCTTGCTTCCCTTTTTTTTTGGGTCCAGGCCGTTGCTGGCTGCTGCTGTTTCTAATCCCATTTCAGCTTTTTTTAACGCTGCTTTTCACACAACGCATCGAAAACACAACGCATTGCCACTGTCTAGGCACTCATACCGGTGTGTGTGTGTGTGTGTGACTCAGCAACAACAACAACAACAACAGCTATGGCTATGCCAAATATTTTTTTCCTTTTATATGGCGCTACAAAAAGCAACAAGAAAAGCATCTCAGCACCCGCTTGTTACCGTATAACCGTGTTTGTGTGTGTGTGTGTATATATATTTGTGTGTGGGTGTTCGCGTATGTAGCTTTGCATATTTGCTTTTGGGCAAAAGCTTGTTGCCTCTTTAATGTTCTGTTCGGTTCGGTTCGGTTCCGTTCTGTCCTGGTTCTTTTATGGTTTGACCAATATACCGAAAATATACATATAAAGGGAGGAACTCTAAAGTTAAAGCTATGAGTATGTGTGTGGGTGTGAATGTTGTGTTGGGTACTTGTAAATTGCCTCTTTACCCAATCCACACGTTTCGGCATATTGCTTATGTTCAATCATTTTTATGCAAAGCGAATTTTTACTTAAAAGCTCGAACAGCTTTAGAGCTTCTAAATTATAGCAAATATGTGTGCCAAGCTATACATAGAAACTGAAGCGTGTGAAAATCATGATAATTAGATTTATTTTGAGTTAATGGCACAGTTTCCATACTGCAACTGAGGAGCTACTATTACCATATCAACTCTTAAAGAAATGGACAAACTTAAAAATGGTAAGCTCAAAAGAGAAGCTTATAAACCTTTTTATAGGTTTGAAGAAAATATTGATAACCCACCTCATTTTGGGCATACATATATATTTTCGAAAGTTTGAAGTGTTGTTAAGCATCTGTTTAGGTTTCATCAACATTGGCTTAGAAACAAGAAAGATATCGTACATTCCAATGCCAACTTTACTCTCAACCGAATTTACTGTGGAATATGCCCATATGTACGTGTATGATGCAAAGGAGAACACGTTTATTGTTCCAACACAGATTTGTTTGTTTATTTTTGTTGTCAAAGCCGCTTTTTATGCCATCTGTTTTGACTGAGCATTTAATGGGAATTATGCATTCTGTTCATTCTGCTTTGCGGTAATCATCTTTTGTTTTCAGAGCGTTATTGTGCTGCTGCTGCTGCTGTTGTTGTTGTTGTTGTTCTTTGTTAAGCGCTTATGATGTTGGCTTGCAGCTCTTTTGCAGCGTTGAGCTTGGCCACAATGCTGTCCGCAATTGGCATAATACTGTTGTTGGCCAGGTGGCAGTGTATTGTGGGCGTGGCACGTTGCACGTTGCACTGTTGTTGTTGCTGCCTGTTGCCTGTTGCCCGGTGTTGGGCTCGTAATAAGCTTTAGTTGGTGATTAGACCACCCACTTTGGCTGCCTTTTTGGGGCGGGGGCTAATTGGGCGTTTTCAGTTGTCATGAACTGTGAGGGCGAAAGGAAGGGTGAGAGGGTAGGTGGAAGCTCTTATGACTTCTGACAAAGCATTCGCAATTTGCACACACACACAGACAGACACTCACTCACACATATGTCTAGGCAATCAATTTGATAGCAGACATGGAAAGGAAACTCATAAAAAGTCATGCCGAAAGGAAAAGTTGAGAGAAGCGGTGCAAATCTTTGTCAAATTTAATGAGCCTCAAAGATGTGCACGAATAACGGCAAACGTAATATTTACGCTCAATTCGAAGTCGTTCCCCCACCATACACACTTAACCACTCTCTTTTTTCGACACCTCGCCTCGAATATGGCACGCTTTCCATCGCTTTTTATAATGCCCAAAGAAGAGTCGGTAAAAGCGTTGAGGGGCGAATGAAAAGCAAACGCTAAAAAAAATTGCAAATGCCAAATAGAAATGAAAATTGAAAATGTGACAAGGTGAAAGTCGTTGGCGTTCTTGTTGTTGTTGTTGTTGGTTTTGTATGTACTTTTATTCATATTGTTGCAGTGTCTACATGGGAAATTACAACGCGTGCCACGCCCAGTGGGCGAACATCAGCGTGACGCGTCATATAAAATGCATGGACTGGTAGAAATACATATATATATATATATATATATATGCGTTGCGAAATGTTTTAAAATGTTCAATTTTTTACAATTCCAACTGTATTTTTATACCCCGAAGACACTGAAAATGGGTTAAAAGGGTATATTGGTTTTGTGCAAAAGTATGTAACAGGCAGAAGGAAGTATCTCTATCTATTCTTGGTCAGCATCAACACTCAAGTCTGTCCGTCGTATATTGAAAGCGTCGATCTCAGAGCTTATAATCCCCAGGCAGTACAAGTTTGTTTTCGATTTTCGATAACTCTTTCAGTTTCCGATATACACATGTAATAGATACCAACAAAATCTTGGTTTTGAAAACTTTGAGATGGCGTTTAAGACAATAAACGAAATAATGACAATCTGTGAGATCGGTTGTGGAACACCCGAGATATGAAACATTGAAGTTAAGTCAAGTATGCAGTAAAGTATATGGTATCGTCTAGTCGGGATTTCTTCTGCCTTCTTACTTGTATTATTTTTGCTTGCCAAACTGCTGTTGTTGTTGTTTTATTTTAATTTGCTTGCAGTAGGCTGAAGGGGCTGGATAGCCAATGGCCTGGATACCTATCAGTGAAAACAATAAATTTTTTAATTTTATATGAACAAACATACATATATTTGTGTGTGTACTTGTCTCTCTTTCTCCCTGTGTGTGTGTGTGCCAATTTTTTCATTAATTTTTTAGTGTTCACTGACTGAGAGAGAGAGATGGATGGAGAGGGACTTGACCAGGGGGCACGCAGAGTACAAGGGATATTATTCGCTTGATGCGGTCAAAGCGCCAGCCTATATCAATAAATAGTATCATTCAACAAGACGGGACGAGAGTGTGTGAGTGATTGCACCAATGCATAAAAGCATCGAGTACGCAAAGCAAAAAAGTAACAAGAAATAATAAGCGCATAAAGTGAGAGCAAAAACGGAAAATAATAAGTAAATATTCAATTCATTTCCATACAAATATTCTACGAATATACTATTTGCAAGCATATTAATTGAATTCGCCATCCATCCACATCGATGCTGGCAAAGAAAGATTTTCATAGAAAATTGGCACAAACGAAACGAATGTTGGCAACACAAAGTATTTTTTAATATTGCAAATTTTCCCTGGAAATTTGTATTTTCATTCCAAACTTTGAAAAATTAAAGATTAAAGATTTTTATTACTATTATTTAGTACATCTGCAACATATCTTTGTTTAAAATTCATCCAGTTTCTGAACTGATAACAAAAGGACATTTTTTCTAAATAAATCATATACGTTTTTACAATGTTATGAGCATACGGTCGTGGATAATTTAAACCACCGTCCACAGAGATAGTATTCATACTTTTTTTGTACGCCCTGAGCCCATTGAAAATGGGCAAGTATGGATATGTTTACACACACATACTTGTATATTCTAGTCAGGATTTCTCGACCAAAGCCTTCTTACTGGCTTAATTTCCATTTAACAAATATATAAAATGTTGTTTATAAATGAAACCACTTTTTTATACAAAATTTGATGAAGTGAAACTCTTTCAACGTATTAATTACGAATGCTTTAGGAGCTTGTCGAAAAAACTAACTTGGTTTTTTGGAAACTAATTATAATGCTGCTGTCAAACGAAAAAATCTTTTTTAGACAAGACAAGTTGAAAACTTTGTATGTTAATTTTAGAAAATTTAATTATAGTTTTTTGCACATAAAATGTTACGAAACGATGTTGCACATTTCGAGTTTCCGTCCATCTAGCAGATTAATTGACCATCAGCAACAGGAATGGAATAAATAGAGCAAGAGCTGAAACAGAAGCCTGGAGTTGTTTATTTGGTTTTACTTTGTAGAGTTGTTATATGGTGTATAATGTTTCTTTCCGTCTCGTTTTACACGGGTAGCTTTTATCTTTTTTTTGTGATGCTTTATTATTTTTTTTCGCGTTTTTTTTGTTGTTTTTATTCTATTTGTGTACAGAAAAAAAAAATTACGTTTTACGCAAATCATTTTTAATGAATTTTAATATTGCTGCTGCCTCTACTGTGTGGCAGCTATTGTTGTTGTTGCTGTTGGTGCTTTAACAACAACAACAAACAGTAGCAGATACAACAACAATAACAACACTCATTTCATAGCAATGGTAAGGTCATTAAATTTTTAAATGAATTCAACGCTCGCAACACTTGCGGCCCATAGGTAAAAACCTGGCAAAAATTGTTGTCCAAACAGCGGTTAAGTCAACCAGCGGCCCACTCATACTTATTTATATGTATGTATACATACATACACACACACACACATACATAAACACATACATACATACATTATATATATATACCGACGAATCTATATGTATGCATGCGTGGCATAAATGCGGTTTCAGTTTCCGCCCAAGCACCAAGGGCCGCAGCCAAAACATAACAACATCAACAACAACAACAAAAATCGCACCTAGCCGAAGGACCAACCATTTTTCATTTCTTTTCTACAGATTCTGCTGTTTTCCTTCATTTTTTCTTCCTCTTTATTCTTTTACTCGTAATACCCTAACAGAGTGCGTCGCTTTGACTGTGTAAGCCAAATGTCTTCCATTTTTTTTCTTTTTTTTTTTATCTGCATCAGCATTTGGTAACTAGAAAATGGAAGCACTTAAGCTTACCAGTTTAATTCCTATAGTTACTCTCAGTCCTGTGTCATTTTAGCCAAGGGATGGCAAATTCTATAGAGTGCATAATTCTACGACGACCCATTTGGTTATCTTGTTATACGAATGTATTCTTGCCATTAATGCGGTACTTATATGAAAGAAATTTGTAACTAAAAGCCAATAAATTCAATTTTTTATTCTTAATGATTATTAAAGTCGCTTGTATTTGTGTAAATAGAGTTGACTTCAAGTGCGAAACATTTAAATTACCATCATTCTTAAATAATAAATGTAAGAACTAAACCAAATGGTTTTTGTTACATGCTGATAACACAGTTTAAAGTTTTAATCCATAGCGAATATACAAAATCATATCACTTTATATGAGCAGGATGGATTTGGAAAGATGTGTACTCAAAGCGAGCCAGTGTATTTTTATGATCGGTGTGTTATTGATAACCTTACACATTGTATATACAACTTGGAGGTTTTTCTTTTGCTTCCTTCTTTTCTTTGCGTTTCTGCTGACTTGCAGCTGTTCAACAAATAGCTTATTTTCAGCTTGTTATTGGTGTTGATGTTGTTGTTGTTGTTGCTGATTGTTAGCCGGTCGCCAACAAGAAATTTACAGTTTATTTGCCACAACAAGGCGCGAGTGGGCATTATACTTAATTATATTTTATGTTGCCTAGACAACGCAACCGAAACAGAATTTCAAATTGAAATTGAAATTGAAATTGAATGACGAATGACAATTGTCGAAGAATTATCAAGCGTGCCGCGTTGCAGCTATGGTAATTGCTGAATGAAATCGTCTGAAAACAAATTGTCACAGTTCCACTTAAGTTCATTGTTCCCCTGCTCATCTATTCACATTCGCATTTCCATTCACACCCTACATACACACGCACACACACACACACACACCCTCAAACAAATTCCCCATTGGCATTATTATTGGTATTCTCATTAGGCTACCTAAGCACATTCCTGTGAGTGCTTGACCTGGACTCCTGGTGAGCAATAAGCAGTAAACAGTAAGCACTGAGCATTCAGCTGTGAGTGGTGAGTGGTGAGCGGTAAGCGGTGAGCGGTAAGCGGTTAAGCGGCTTAGAAATCTCCTCAACCGGAATGTGTCGGCCACGCTATCAGCCAGGTGCAGCGCCAGGTGGCAGTTGGACAAGCGACAACAAGCTGGGACCCTGTCTAACAACTGATTAACTGTCACCCGGGACTGAATTGGGGTCTGTCAAGGTTTGGTGACGAAAACCGCTAGCCAGCTGTCTCTCTACGGACCAACCTGTACCAAGCTACCGTCTCCCAGGTGGCCAGTTGCCAGTTGTTGTTGTTGTTTGTTGTTGGACATACATAACTTGGCCGCATTCATCATTATAAATCAGTCAATTCATGCATTCATTCGTTCATTCATTCAGTTAGTCAGTAACAATTTCGGCCAATCGAAGGCATACCAACTTGGGCTGTTCCCTTGGCCAATTGGTCCTGGCACATACCGCGTAGCATACATATACACATACATACACAAACACAGCACCGCACATCAGCATATCATGGCAGTATCGGTATTCTGAAATGTAATAGCGAAATACCTCAAACGAACTTTCGGCACTGAAAAAATTGGTCCCACCGAAGCGGGAATGTTGAACTTGGAAATAATCAAGTTGGGCCACAGTGATTTATTTTTTTAATATATATATATATATTTTCCTTGATAATTAAATTTGTGGTTTGACAAGAATAAGCAAGTTAATTAAGTAAAAACTTGAAATATTTATTCGTGGGGCTTTTACTTTTTAATTGTCTGAAAAGTATTGAGTATAGATAGTTCGAACTGATTTAAGTGATACAAAAAATATAAAGAGAAAACTTGTTTTTCTGCTTGTTCAATAAGTCTTTGATTTTTTGATCGTTTTGGTTGGATTTGCATATTTTTATGGTCTAAACATCTGATAATTTTTTTGCTAACGTTTTTTTACGGTTTTATCCTCTACAGGGTTCACTTATAAACAAAATCGACAGCAGCGGATGGAAAATAATAAAGTGAGTTAAAAAACTGTCGGTGATGTAAACAGGTAGTAAGTAAGGGCTTACTTTGGGCCACGGATGATTTAAGCTTTTCGATTTTGCTGTAATGTTTAGTCAAATTTAATCATGCGATATCATTGGATCGTTCTTAACATTACTTAAATAGTAATATAATAGTTAAGTACCCAAACCGATCGTTCCCACAATTGGATGATGTCATTAAAGAAGAGTTCGAGTTCGAACTCGAATACAAAATGGAGCCATTGCAAACATCATGTCAACGGTCATCAGGCATCATCCATCATTCGAAAAATGCCAGCTGCTATTGGTTTGGGGTCGTTCTGCCAGTTAACCCTGATGTGGTTGTTGTTGTTGTTGTTGGTGGGTTGATGGTGTTGCAGCTGTTTCGACCATTAGAACATACATTTCATTTCGGCTGCTGGTGTTTCCAATAGTTTCGCACATTTACAGTTACAAATTCTAGAAATCATCAGCAACAACAACAATAATTATGGTGTCGAATGTAGGCTATGCAATTTTGTTAGCTGCATATCACTTTGTGTGTGTTTATATACTTGAAAAGTGTATATAAAATTAGTCATGAAATGTGTAACGCATAGAAGGAAACCTATCCGACCATATAAAGTATATATATACTTGATCAGCATCGCCACCTAAGTCGATTTAGCCATGTCCGTCTAATCCCACATACATTAAACAATCGAACTAAAATTGTGGTCACGGTCTTCTTTTTGTTGCAGTTACATCATTTGTGAAAATTGGCTAGATCAGACCACTATAACATATAGCTGTTGTACAAATGCACGGATGCTTTCAAGTGTATATTATATTCGGTATGCCGAAGGTGGCTTCCTTAATTGTTTTTAACATGTGTGTGTGTGTGTGTCAGCCATTTCGAAACTTAACAGCTCTAACAACCGGAAATCGTGCAAGTATTTAAATACAGCTAAAGTGGTAAGTGCTGCGGGCATAGCTGGGACTACTAACAAGCATTCAAAGCGAGCGGAACAAAATGGGTCAGCAATAACCCAAAAACTGAAACTGCTGCAACTGTGCGCACAACGTTTGTGTGGCAAGCTGTGCATTATATTTAGTTACCGCTTGTTTGTGGCTCCCAACCCACTAGCATTCTGCTCCTAATCCTACTCAAGCTGCTCGAATGCTGCTTGACTGTTGATTGTCTGTTGCTGATCTGCTTCCTTCTGCTGTTGTTGTTGTATGTTTTTTGTCGGATGTCTGCATTTTCATGCACTTATCGTTGTCATTGAAAATTTACATTTGCTTTGCCACCACCAAGCACAAAATACTTTCGCCCGCAAAAACTTCGCTTGGAAATCCGAAAATTTGGCGCAACATTTCCTCAATATTCTTATAACGTGAATTATTGATTTGATTGCTGTCTCTATCTCTCTCTCTCTCTCTCTCTCCCTTTCTGTTATCATAGCCCGTTGCCCCTTTACCAGTTGCCTCGCAGCCAAAACAAGCATGTCTCGCTATATCCGGCGATTATATAATTTTAATTTGATTTCTATTTCTCCATTTACTTCATCTTTCCCATCATTCACTCTGTTTTTCCTTCTTTTTTTTTTGTTTCTGGGGACAAGCGTATGAAACGTCGCTTATATGACAAATTAACGTTCCCAAAATGCATGGTACGACAATTTATCATCAGCAGTGTACACCGGATGAGGAGCAGCGGGTAGGGCGGGCGCTGATTGAAAGCATCTTTCAGTTCATGCCGTTGACGTTTAGTTAGGCACGCACCAAGCAATGTGACATGGTCGAAGTCGTTTAGAGAAAGCCATAGGAGTTGGCTGACTTTCTGGAGATAAATGTAGCAGCTGATTGACCTTGGCAAGTCGCTATCGCCCCTTGCCCTTTCGGCCTTGCCTATGCCTTCTCGCTGATTCTGTATAGAATCTTTAGTGCCTTTTTGATTTAGTTGCGTTTAAACGTATTTGCCTTTTGGCATCATATTTTATATATGATACGAGTTATATACATATACATACTGTTGGGATTTGGGTCATTGCCTCAAAATGTTCAGATTGATGGATAGGTTATTAGGTTGTTTGGCTCTAAGGACTCCCCTATGAAGGGTTTTTTAAGTTTATTTGGTGTCTTGTTTGTTGAGAGCAGAATGCAGCAACAAGTATGTTCAAGACTCAAATCGCTCATGATTCCAAACAGTTCGTTTGCCATAAGTAACTTACGTCAAGTTCATGTCCATCAAATATCACTCAAAAGCATCGTTTGAGTTTTTAATCTGACAGTGGCTTGTTATTATAATTATTTTATTTTATGGCTGACAAGTTGAATGCACGCAAATATTGTTCCTACTTTCGCTCCATTAAGCCTGTACTTCTGTATCACAAATATTTATTAAGTTTGAGGTACAAATTGTGTCAGATATCGGTTTACTGTCCGTCCAGTTGCCAGCGAGTTTTTCAAACGAAAAGAACTTGACATTCATACATATATGCTTGTAGTCGATTTGGAAATCATTTAGGCAAACATTTTATAATTGACATCTATCAAACACCTTGACAGATATTGCATTTAAAACAAAACTACTTCTACCTAAATATTGACTATTTGTTTATTTTTTCAGCTGAAGCAATAACTGACTTGAAGCTTAAATAACCGAAGTGCTGTCAGAATTTGAAATTACTTATGACAACCAATTGGCCAGAGTGAATAGCTGAAGTACATGAGAGAAATCTCATACCTAAAGATGAACCGCAAGACACTTTGAGTTCAAGAAGGATTTAGTGGGAATCTGAACAAGTCTTAGTCAAAGAAGTTGCTTTGTTATTGCGCTTTTACTGGCTATGGAATTTGACATCAAGTTAGTTTTGTATTTGTGTAAGTGTGTGTCAGTTGCAGTTGTGGCATAAGCCTTTTGTAAACTACAGCCACAAGCTATATCTCTCTCTTGAAGCATAAGTGTGGTGGTTGGAAACACATGCGCTGCTAGTCGATCCCTTACGATTGCTCAGTTATTAATGACAAGTCGTTTCTTGCCCTTCTGTCTGCTCTGCTGCCAAGCTTCAGTTTGTTGTATATTGACCAAGTTGAATTTAATCTAACACCTACACACACACACACACACACGTTCACACACTCGTGCATACATAGTCTACTTGAAAATCAGAAATGTAGAAGACGCACACGAATTGTTAGGTATGTAAAAATGGTTTGGCAGCAATATTTTATGTGTGTGTGTCAGAGTATGTATATATATATATTTCTATATATATCGCAGGCAGCCATATAATTTCATAGATTTGCAAAGTGCCACAGGCGCCAGTCGCCCGTCGTAGCAACAACAACAACAACAACAGCAATGGCAATAGCAACGTGTGAGTCCGGATGTGAATCGCAGGATGCGGGGTCCAGTTGCTGGCTGGCACACCTAAAGCTACACTTGGTCCATATCAATGTATATGTGTGTGGTCCATATGTGCATGCGTGTGTGTGCCTTTTAGCTGCTTTTTCAATATAGATTGTACTTCAGTTTCACACCAGACCCAAAACCCAAAAGGAGCGACGGGGTTCACATTCTGGGTATTTCAGTTGATGCTGCTGCTGCTGGCCCAGTATCAAGAATCGTTGACGGAAATCAATGTCGCACTTAAGCGGATTCGCAAAATTGGCTATATGTTTCATCTCTATACACATGTCCTAACTCTCTCTCTCTGTGTTTGTGTGTGTGGGTGTGCGTCTCCATTTTTTATGTGTTGTGCCAAGTCAGGCAAAGGTTAGACGCCCACAGTCTAACGCTCTCACAAGGCTGCTTCTGCTGCTGACTATTAAGCCAAATAAACAAACAAACAAATGCACAAATACTTATGCGTTTACCACGCCAACCAGCCAGCCAGTTGTCGGCTGTGTGTGTGTGGTCGTGTACGGGGACATTTTGTCGCCTGAGTTGAAAAATAAAAGAAGCAAATGTTAGACGGAAATCAAGTTGAAATTTCATTGAGTGCAAAGGAAATTCAAACGGAAAGCCAAATGAGCGAGCCAAAGCATGTACAAAACTCGAAATATCCCTCTTTCGCTTCAGCCCCATTGACCGACCGACCGACCGACCGACCAGTGAGCAAGCCCAGGGGAACACATATGAGAGCAGCTGCAGTAAAAATTGTAAATAAATAGATTAGTTCCCATAGTGTTGACACAGTTCAGGGACCGATAAAATACTGCAAGCTGACTTTGAAGTTCGTTAAGGAAATTGAAACTGAGCAGGTGCAGCATTTAATCTATGATCAACAAAGCTTTTTTTAAATATATATCCAGACAAATAAATACACATAGACTTTGTTATGTAAAACCACACACAGAAGTCATACATCATGTCCTTGATAAGAAATGAATGTGAATTGAAAATTATCGCTAGCCCTTAAGATTAAATTTCTTAATCACAAATGGCTTATCACATGTTGATTAGACAGAAAGACAGACAGAGTCGTAGATCTTTGTCTAGTTGGCCAATTGTGTGGTTGTTTTTGATTTGATTGTCATAACCAAATAAAGTTTCTGACAATCTTGTTGTTCTTTACGCATCACTTTATTTCCTCAATAGCGCATAAGATTGATTATAATATTAAATGCTTTGTGTTTGCTGATGCCCACAGTTTGTCATTCACGTGACGCATATTCAAACTTAAAATGAAATCATTGCCATTATTAACATTTGAGAATTCTGAGAATAAGTTTTACCAGCAGAAAACTGAACATAAATGAGAATAATTGATCAAAAGATGGCGTTAAGGTACGCAGGAAGTAAACAAAATTGGAATTTTTCAAATGAAACTCTTTGTTTGACTCTCTAACATCTAATAAAATGAAAAATGTTCTTGCAAATAGATATTTGACTATTCACTTGGCAAGTGTCCTTTCACACAATACACATATAATACAATATACAAATAAATACAAGAATACAAAAGTGTATTTCGAACAATTAGCAAAATAAGGAAACTGTGTCACCTTAAAGCAGTATCCAGCTACGGCTGCATGTAAAACAGTCTAAAACATACATATACAGCTTGACTATTGACTTTCTAATCTGTTCAAGTTCAATGATCTCACCGCCACAGCTTCAAGGACATACATACAAAAGTATCAAATCAAAAAATCGAAAAATTTTATCCACAGGAATTTGATTGATTAACTTCCGACTAATCTTTGTCAGCAGTGCTTCGCTTGTGTGTTAATTAAGCCGCTTTCAGTTAAGACTCCTAATCAGTCTGACTTATTTTTCCCCCACATTGTAGATACTTGGTCTTTTTGGGGAATGAATAAATTTCAGTTTGGCAAAATGTGTGAAAATAATTAAATCAAAATGTCGCTGATTTTGTTGTGTGCGGTCTGTGCCACAATTTGTCCCGAGCTGTGTGTACGTTTTTTTTTTGCTTTTGGCCTTTTTTTGAGTGAATCTATCTGGGCGTTTGTCCAGTCAAGTGTCAATGGGTGTCTGCAAGTTTTGCTCTAGCTTTGGTTGGGTGAAGTGAGGCGGGGGGATTCTATAGTTTGTTTTATGGGTTAACTGTGAGTTGCTTTTCGGTTGAGCTTTGCAAAAAGTTTTCGCATGCGTTTGAGTTTTATGCGAGTTTTTCCCGTTTTTCAGCTATATATATTTTTTTTTTCTGTTCAGTTTGGCGTGCTGCGCCTGCTTCCGAAGGGGTGAGTAAATGTCGGGGGCTTTGATCGAGGGTATTTGTGTTGAATAGTGTCGGAAGAGCGGGGCGGTGGAGGCGTGTGGCAGCGTGTCGCATAAATTTAAGTTAGCAACACATTTTCACACTGCCTGCACCACAGCCTGCCAAAAACCCAACCCAACCCAACCAACCCCATCACGCACCCGCCCACCACTCGACCCCGCGTTAGGCAACAAGCTTCAAGGACAACCGCAGAGTCACAGTTTTTCGGTTTACCTAATGCGCCGCTAAAAGTTTTTCTATTTTATTATTTCTGCCTTTTGCTACGTTTCTTTTTTTCTTTCAACATTCAGTTCTTTCTTCTTTTTTTGATTTTTTTTTCATTATTTGTTAGCTTGCTGCTTGGCGCTGATGCTGCTTGGCAATTTCTTTGGTTTGGTTTTTCAATTTGCGCTCGTCTCAAGCCAAAAACTATTTATAAATTGTATTTGTCTTGTTTTTTTCCATGTGGCTGGATCCTTGAAATTCGATGTGAGTGCGAATCTTTGTGTGTGCCACTGTAAATGTCACTGTAAATGTACCGAGTGTATTTGTTGTTGTTATTTCGTCTGAGGTGAGCGCTGAGTACAGCAAACAGTGCGAAAGCAGCAGGCAGCCGACATTTTTTATAATGAGTTGAGAAATTGCGATACTTACCAGGGAAGAGAGGGGGCCATTGAAATGTATTGCAGCCCCTTCCTTCCAACGGTCTCATATTGTAGTCTAGCGCATGGGGAAAAGTTCATCAGAAGTGTGATTTAATTGGATAAACTTTAGAGTGACAACAACAACTGCTCGTGATGGCAACAACCAACAAGGAGACATTGTAGACTGCAAAACTTGGAATATCTTTTTACTTAACAGCTGTATCTGAGTATACTGAACTCATTTTTGATTTGAAAACTCGTTTGAATAAACAGAAATTGACTTTTTTAATGTACATTGTAAAGTTTGGTCAATACATTTCGAGCCAACTTTCTACAGTTTTTAAAGATTTAACACTAAAACAGATACATAATCAAACAAGAGTCTTTAAGTTAATTTCATCGTCTTTTTTTTATAGGCTCCGCTTTCTCCAACTACAGGCACATGTACTCCAGGTGATTGCCAATTATGGCTATCGATTTGGAGCGTTGCATGAAAATGAATATCCATAAATGTGCAGTGGTCCCATCTGTACCTTGAACCTTTTCCTCAATTACTTACTCCCTTCCTTTCTTCCTGCCTTCTTTCATTTTTTCTCGCTCTTTATCGGTTCTACACACAACTGGGCAAGAGAAGGCTCATAGATCAGGCTGTTGACCACTTCGTCAGTGGGTCAACATGCGATAAAATGATGAACAAATCTCAAAAACGGCACAACGAAACAAATATACCCTAACTAATCTTGGCAGCTTCTTAAAGAGAGTATCTTAACTTCATATGATGATAGCTGTATGTGTACTTTTATAATTGTAATCATATTTTCTTCTTTCTGAAGTCAACAATATTTAAATGGGATTATGTGTAGATTAATGTATGTATTTGACATCAGATGAAACGGAACTCATTCCCTTTGACTAATAAAAGTTGTTAACTTTTTTTTTCTATTAAGATTTAGAACATAGTATTCCATCTACGAAAATGAAGTTATTTCAACGGAATAAAAACAATAACTAAATAGAAAGTTTATTAAGAGCGTTTAGATGAAAAGTGTGATACTTAAAACTGAAAGTCTCGTTAAAGTTCGTATATCCTTGCACTCTGAATGCATGGCAAAATGCGTGCTTAAATTGAATTGCCTTAGGCACAGTGCATTCAAAACACACACACACACATGTGGAGAGTGAAAAGTAGAGAGAGAGAGAGAGAGAGAGAAAGAGAGAGAGGGATTTTGTCATTATTTTTATGCCTTTGTTGATTTTTATGTTTTTATTCTGTATTTTTGTGCGGCGCCGTTTTATTATTTAAAACGTGTGTCTGACACTGTTGTTGTTTTTGTTATTGTTGTAGCTGTTGTTGCAGCTGCTTTTGTTGCTGTTAAATTTGCTGTAACTGTTGGTTGCGATTGCTGCTGCTGTTGTAGTTTTCCCTTTTTGTCCTACTGTTTTTTTTTTTTTTTTAACTTTTTCTGCACTCTCGTGAATATTTTATGCGTTTGACGTTTCGCAATGCAAACGCAACAAGACAAGCAAAAAACTAAAAGAAAAATGTGTGCGAAAAAACCAAAAAAAAAAAACCGCAAGGGCAGCAACAGTTTCAATTTTTCGCCCCCCTGCGCCCAACTAATTGCAGCTGGGGCGTCATCATTAAATTTCCTGTCGCAACACCCCGCAATAGTCCGCCCCTAATGCCAACTGCAATTGCTGTCAGTGGACTAGCCTAATCTATTTGTCTTGTTCGCGTAGATCGGGAAAAACGCAAGCGACAACGACAACGACAACGCCAACGTAATTTGCTGCAATACATTTCCGGGCACCCCAAACCGTAACCAAAAAACCCCTTCCACATCCTCATCCCCATGCCCATAGTTGTAGTCGCACAGTCTCTTTCTCTGTCTCAGTCTTAGTTCTCGAATTGTCCGTCCGATTCAGCGGCGGAAAAGACATTTCTGAAATTCAAAGCGTTGGCTTTGATAAACGAGCTGCAGTTCACTTCTGGCTGCCCATGGTCCTAAGTTCACTCTATCTCTCTCTCTCTCTCTCTGTCTCGCGCTCTCGCTCTCGCTGTGAGTTTACTCATCCTCTCTCTTCGTGTTCGGTTCTATTCTTTTCTGTTCTCTAGTAGCCATGGGTATAAATCGAAATGCCAGGCCAATGAAAAAAGTCGGAGTTGAGTCAACGGCGATGAGAAAACTTTTTCAAAAAAGAATACCAAATGCCAAATGGCGGGCACTCAGGGGCTAGAAAGACTACAGCCAGCTGCTGGCGAATGGTGGCAATGGTTGGGGTGGTGTGACGAGCGGAAGCTTAGAGGGGTAGGATACTCAGAAGGGGAG
Source organism: Scaptomyza tumidula (assembly GCA_035044465.1). Classification (NCBI taxonomy): domain Eukaryota; kingdom Metazoa; phylum Arthropoda; class Insecta; order Diptera; family Drosophilidae; genus Scaptomyza; species Scaptomyza tumidula. The sequence continues at coordinate 1,099,116 of JAWNNW010000220.1, read as the reverse complement.
AGCGGAGAAACAGTTTGCACACTGTGTTGCAATTGCAATTGCAATTCAAATTGCAATTCAAATTGCAACCACAAATGCAATTTCCTTAGGATTTGGCCACGCTACGCTACTATGGGCAGCAGGTTGGAACAACGGTATGCAATCGGTATATTTGAAGAGGCGCAAAGGGGTCGACGGTGCTTGGAGGTAGCTTGGAGCAGAAGTAATGCCAAATGTTTACCAGATTCTGCGGCAAAGCTTGTGCAGCCTCGAATGTCTATGCAACTAAGCCACAAATTGCAATTCGCTTTTGTTTTCATCATACGTACATCTTGTTTGAGTAATTCGAGAAAATACTGTTTTTGCTTCGATTTGGCAAGGTTTTTTGTTGCGCCCTAGCCAAGGACTTTCCGTATGGGGTATATTAAACTTGCAGCTTGGCAAATTGCTAAATAATAACATGCTTTTTGTGAGGTATGAGCAAAAGTGATTGACAACATACTTTTTGGCTACAAATGCTGCACTGTCTTGAAAAATCTAAGTTCTTTGGATCAGGTAACAGGTAAGATAATGTAATGCGTCATTTTCACCTCACCTCTCACTTCAGTCTCTGACTCCTATGACCATTATTAATATCCTATATTATTGTAAAGCTTTCTTAAAATCCATTCAGAAGGTTTTCTTAAAAGAGTTGCAAGCATCTAACAAATTCTTACTATAGCTAGAATCTAATAGTAACTAAATTTAGAGGATATAATTGTTGTTAAACATTTTTTATGTATGGAAAATCTTTGTTTCTCTCTCCCTATATTGTGGTTGCTCTCTATTAACTGCCTTGCTGTTCTTCGATGATTGTTTCCTGTTCTCTTAGTCCTTTCTTGGCTTTACCAATTGCTGGAAGCAACTGCAATTCATTGTTGTTACTGCTGTTAGGTTGTTTGTCTCTTTGGCTGGTTGTTTGTCTCTTTGGCTGTTTGTTTGTTTGTTTGTTTGTTTGACTGCTGAGCGGCAAAAGTAAAAGCAAAATCGCGTCGGTTCCATTCGAGCTGTGTATGTTTGTGTAAGGAAAGTTGCCAAGCCAAGGACGAATTCCAGCTGCCAGCCAAGCCCACTTAATATAAGCAAAGGCACAAACCGGCGCAAATGCATAGAGCAAGTGATAAGATAGGCAAAACAAGAGTACACAGAATGGGTTAGCAATGGGAGACAACTGCAGGCGGAAGAAAGCATAAAAGATGTACATGTGTGTGTGCGCGCGTATGTGTGTGTGGCGTAGCGTAAGGCAAATATCTGGTTGAGTTTCAACTTTGTCGCTTTTGGAAAAAGTGGCACACAAGAAATGCTGTTGTGCAGTTGGCTCTAGGGAGATTGAGTGACAGATTGCGACAGTGATAGAGAGGGAGATAAGAGTGCGCGAGAAAAGAAAGCGTGCAGAGGGGGTGGGGCAAGAGGGGAAAGCAACCGTAAAGGCAGCTCAGCACACAACAAGCGGGCAAAAAGCAAACTTTGAAACAAAAACGATTTAAAAAGTAATTCAGAAACAGATTTTATATCGAACATGAATTGAATGCAAAAAATACATTAAGAACCGAACAAACCGAATTTTTTTTTACCAATGTTCTTGTCGACAAACGAGTTTAGTTCGAAAATGGATTTTGAAGTGGCTGCCAAAAACGAAATCCAAAAGATGCAAACAAAAACAAGAATCTAATCAGTTTAAGCAATTCTAAATAAAGCTAACTTAAGCCAGTAAATATGTCATGTTCCAGTACTAAATCCAAATTTTAATCGTCTAAATGAACTGGTTCCGTTGTGAACTACAAACTAAGAGAATCAGAATCAAATCGCTGGATTCTAGCAACATAAATTGTTAAAATAAATGCGATCTAAAGCTTATGCTAAGTTGCTAAGCGAACTAGTTCCTCATCCATACCGTCCATAATTCACTTGTTAGTTTATTATAAAGGTAATATCCAGTGTGCAACGCTATCTTCTCACTGCCGCATTTAATCTAATACGTACATAGAAAAATATTCAGTCATACATAACTAAGTCTACTAGTTGCATTTCTGCTTTAGCAGCAGACTCTTTTCCATGTTTACAACCCCTCCGCACTGTGTTAGCCCCGCCCTTTGGCAAACAAACTGCGTTGCGGCGGTGCTAATATTTCCCATGCAATTGTCAAATGCAAAAAGCGAAAGAAAATTTATGCAGAACAGCAGAAAAAACCACCCAATCCAACCCATCCAACCGTCTATCCACCAACATTCAGGCAGCCAGACATTCAACCAGGGAACAGCACTTGGAATCGCTAGGGTATACATATATACATTTATCTATATAAAGATATATATATATATATATATTATATGTATTACATTCTAGCCTGCGCCAAATCACATTTTGTTTGCGTAAAATTTTTGATAGATTATTACAGAATGCAGCACAAGAAACGAGAATGTGACAGTATCTTCGAGGCGCACAAGCAAGCCCGCCAAGTTGACACTAACGTGCAAGGATGATGGGGGGAGGTGTGTGTGTGGAGGAGAGACAGCTAAAAAGAAATACCCGACACGACAGTGCCTAGAAAGAGACACACTCACACAGAGCGAGAGAGAGAGAGAGTGATGGGTGGGGGGGTGGTGAGAAGCGAAACTGAGATGCGAAGCGTGTGCTGCGTGTTTGCCATCAGTCGATGCTTTTGCCAGCTACTTTTGCTGGTTTGCTGGTTGCTGTTTCGGATTCATGTGCATCATCTTTGTGTAGGAGTACCATCGTACCTTGTCATATAATCACCCACAAACACACACACACACACATACACAACTGCAAACTTAAGTTGGTAACAGTTGTATATATGTATGTGGTGTGTGTGTGTGTGGTTCGGTATGCACGACTATAGATAGATAGCGATACCCTTGACAGTACTTAAAAAACATGGATAAAAAAGTTGACTTTTGTTTGCAAGCCTCTCAGTTGCCACGCAGTCTATGTATTTGCGTGTGTGTGTGTGTTTGTGTGCTTGTGTGTATTGTGCTTTGGCTCAGCAAAATTTTTGCTCGTTTAAAAAAAAAATCTGTGCGGTTTTGCGTTCCTAGAAAACAGTTGGCCGAATGTCGCAAACTTTGCGCCTTTACCCACTGCCAAATTGTCTTAATAGATTTATGGGCGTACGCAAAATGGCTGCACTTTGCTTTTGCCCTCGCGAACGGAAATGACAACGGAAACGGAAACAGTACTAGCGACATTTTTACCCATCCAGAAGGGGCGGTTGGGTGGTTGTACTTCTCTTGGGGCCGCTGGACAGCAAGGACTTTTAATTCGGTTGCGGCAAGTAACAACCCATTTGTTTGGCTCAGTGCGCTTTCGTTCGAGTAGCGAACGATGGCGAAAGGAATGGTGGAAACACACAGTTTGAGGTGGGGGCTACATTAGTGTGGGTTAATAGCATTCCAATTTGGATTTAGCCAGCAGCTGTACCCACAAAGATTGTTCACAAACCTGCTGAACAATCTTGCCCCATCTTTAATGGTTTATCCTAGCTTGAAAATTTGCTCCAAACGGTATATCGTGTGGAAACTAAGCTTTCTACTTATCGGTTATCGATACATTTGCGTATCGATGAGACGTGAAGATCGAAGTTTCTTCAATGCAAAGTACAAGAGAAATGTTTTCGATATCCAAATAGACAAATTAATTATTTGTTCCTTAGCTCTGATGTTTCAATGTACAAATAGTAAAAACCGATAAATTTACTTAAAGCTTGACTAAAAATATACCATTACCATGCCCATTTTTCTTATGGCAATCTTTTAAGCTTAAGCTGTTCAAAATTGAATTAGAGTGTTGCTTACAGATTTCTACTATATATGAACATAATTTTGTTTACCTAGCAGCAACAGGGACATCTGGTGTCATTGCTCCCTCGTTCAAGTTATTGTTAATCAGTTTGGGTCCGACTTAGTTTTGACCATCAAATACTTGCACAACACACAACAGCAGCAACAGCAGCAACTCAGGGCCAAACCTAAAAATAACTTAGACCCAGACCCAGACGCAGTTTTTAGTAGTCTGTTTGAGAACCCAAACACAGTGCGAGACCCAAGCCGAGACCAAGACCCATAAAGGGTCCTTGCCTACTGTTGCTGGTGATGTTGCTGTTGCTGGTGATGTTGCTGTTGTTATTGTTGTTGTCTGACGTTTTGCTAACGACTTTTCAATGGATCCAGCGGCATGGCATAAGTTTTGGACCCGGCTGTAATACTCGCTGGATGCGTAAGTATATGAGTGTGTGTGGTGTGTGTGTGTGTGTGTGCGTAAGAAATGATTGTGCTATGCAAACACTGTTATTGTCGTTGTGATTGTTGTTGTTTTTGTTGCTGCTGGTGTTTTGTAGCTGTGCGTGTGTGTTCGAGGCTCTTTGGAATATTGGTTTGGCTTGGTTCGCGCCAGCTGTGCGGCTATGTAAACAAACACAAACACACACACACACACATGCGTATACAATATACGCAGAGTCATATGCGTATTTACCGTTTTGCCTAAAAAGCTTAAGAACTGCTACACAGTTGTAAAAAGAAATTAGTTGCCGGCTGCTTTGAGGCCCTGCCTTTGGGGCCTCTTGTTAGCCAGGTCAGGAGTATAATCAAGGGAGCTGTAGTAGGCATGCCACTCAAAAACCACACACACACACACACCCACATGTGTGTATGCGTTGGAGCCATTACCGTTAATGTGAAGTGTTTGCCACTGACTCAAACTTTACCACCACCGCCTCCGCCTCCGACTCCTCGCAGAAATGCAGGGTGTAAGAATGAGTATATCATATACACATCAAGCCAAGATGTAATGAGCAGCCTGCCACGAACGTTTCGTTTCGGGTTTGGAAGGGGAAAAGAAGGGTGTTCGAAGGGTGATCGGGACGAGTTGCGGTTGCTTGGCAGCAAGCACTGACGAGAATGGCGGCTCTGTCGTTATCCGCTCACACGCTAAAAATGAGTTAATAAAATGCGTATGCGTAATCAAATTATATGTCAAGTGTGTTGACAACGAATAACATTCAACGTTAATGTCAGCGCGACTGCGACAGCGACTGCGATTGCGACGTAGCAAGAAGAATCATCAGTGATGATGAGCAAGCGGCAACATCATCATCATCATCATTATCATTATCATGAGGCAAGTCAGTTAACTGAGCGCCAAATGCGATTTTAATGACTCAAACAAAGAGCATTTAAGCGAATTTATTGCCACAATGAGGTTTTTGCCCTTCACATTTTCCTTTGCCTCTCATTTTTTATTGTGTTACTCTTTCCCGACAAAAATGCCTATAAATAGAGCACTTATTGCAGTTACTAAATGGGCTCTTTAGCGTCTTATACGCCTCAAGCAAAAGACAATTCAATCTACGGCTGGTCAGTTACTCTGTCTGATTGTCTGAGTTTCTTTTAATCTTAACTCATTTTGAATTAATATATAATATTCATGAAGCTGTGCAAAATGGCAAAAGGAACATATGAAGTATGTTTTAATTCTCGATCAGCTTGGAAAACGAAGTCATAGCTATCCGTCTGCTTGAAACCTAAAAATCGTAAGCACTCTTTGTATGCAAAGATAAGTAAGTACTTATTAGTCTTAGAGTTTAGGTGAGGGGTATTTACAGGTAGATTTTACTTGTTTGGCACAAAAAAGAAAATACTCATTTTAAAATTATGGTTCAAGCAAAAGTGCAATTGAAAATACTAAATATAAAATACAACTGCCCTAGAAAAGAGAATCTTATGTCTGAGCAATTGCATGCTCACTTATCAAATATTCAAGTAAGTTAAAAGCTTTCTTTCGATTATTAAGAGTTTTATCCAATCCAATGCTATATTTAATGCAAGCAACTAGTGTGATATTTTGTTGTTTCTTAAACCCCAGACAAATATCCCAAAAGTGTTAGCTGGCCTTAAGGTTGCACAAATATTTTTCCTACGTTTCTCCAAATGTTTGACTAATTGTCGTTAATCTGGAGCACGTGTGCACCATGCCTTTTAAAGACTTGTTACTAAATCACAACGTTTTCAATTCTTTTTCGTCCCTTTAGAGCTGTAGCCATGGCAGTTGGCAATTTCATTTAAGGTTGTGCAATATACCGAAATCAAACAACATTTTGTGACAGTCGTCAATATTGCTCTGTTATTGCTATTAATTCCGAGAAATATATACACATTTAATATATCATTATATTACTTGCAGCACAAACATTCTCGGAAATATCTTTTGCCACATTAAATGGCAATTCACATGTTATCATTTGGCCGATATACTTATTGGTATTTGCTTTACCGCACGCAGAGAGCGCAACGATACAAAGTAAATTAAATTGCTTTACAAAATAGGTGAAGCTTCACATACTCGCTCCCCTAACCCTCTCGCCAGAGAGTTGAGCACTTAACTGTCAAACAAAAGCAGAAACAAATCTGTTGAAAAATATCATAACATTGCTATATATATAACATATATAAAGAAGAAGAAAAAAACCAACAAATTCGAAACAAAAAACTAAAGGAAAAAACATTAAATAAAACAAATGTAAATTATCTATTAAAAGTAATCTGTAAAAACAAATGAAAACATTAAAAGATTAAAACAAAACAATAAAAAAGTAATTTAAAAAAAAAGTAATAATATGAAAGAGCGTGTGTTAATTTTTATGCTTTTGCGATTAATTTCAATGATTTTTAATAGATATTTTGCCAATCTTCAATTGTTTGTGCTTGGCAATTATGAGAAAATTCAATCTACACTGATTGATACATATGTACATATGTATGTATGTATGTACATATGTACGTAATTATATATTTATGTATATGACGTGGATATTGTGGCATGCAACGAATTATAACTCAATTGAAATGGCATTTAATGTTCATAACTGAAGATAAATACAGATTATTTGCAAGTGAATTTTGTAGGGTGTTCTCAATAAACCAAACCATTCCTTAGCAGCCCTTAGCTTAATTCGATTTGAATTTAAGCTGCAATACTATGCAGCTTTTATTATTTTGAACAATTAAATACTTTTACCTTGTTTATACCCTGAACCTTTTGAAAATGGGTAACAAGGGTTGAATGCTTTTGTGCAAAAGTATGTAACAAACAGAAGGAAGCATCTCCGACACCATAAAGTATATATATTCTTGATCAGCCGAATCGATATAGACTTGCCATTTTCACTGTCTATTTATATTTCTGTATAAACGCGTCGATCTCAGATACTATGATTCTGTGCGCCTGCTATACTTGAGTCAGAAATTCCAAGTACCAGGCAATCAGAATAGGCAGCAAGAGAAATTATTTTTATATTTGACTACAAAAGTATGCAGGACAATTAATTATATTATGAATAAAAAAGCCAGCCTAAAAGTATGCAAATATATATAATGAGAATTTATACATCACTTGCTGCTGATTCTGTGCGCCTGGTATACTGGAGTCAAAAACTAGAAAAAACTAGCAAAAACTCTACGAAAGTTCGGCGGTATTTTTTTGGCGATCTTCACGAGTTTTTTTTTAGTTTTTCCGACGCCAAGTACCAGGCGAACAGAATAGGCAGCAATAGCACTGGTTTTTATATTTAACTACAAAAGTATGAAGGACAATATGAATAAAAAAAAGCCAGCCTAAAAGTATGCAAATATATATAATGAGAATTGTCATGTAACTTGTGCAATGTTGTTATTATTATTAAAAGGACATTAGATTTTAAGCCATAACTTAAACATTTCCTTAAGGATCTCTAAGGAAAATACATTTTTGAGCTCGCAGCAACAAGATCTATCGATTTGCTTATAAGGATCTCCAGGATTCGCGAAAAAAAATGTTCGAAAAATTTTACAGGGGGTAGGTCAGAAAAAATTTTAAAAATTACAAAATCGTCTATAACTCGGCTATTTTAAGGACTATCCGGATGTCCTTTGGACCACAGGAAGGCCTAGGCCCGCCGATACGAGCAAAGTATTGCAAAGGACGATAGTCCTTCAAACAGCTGAAATAAAAGGATAAATGTTTAAAACAGAAAATTGGTTATAGCTCGGCCAAATCATAAAGGATTCAAACGTGTCCTATGTCAGACATTTTGTTTTGACCAGGGCTACCAACTGGCCAAGGGATATTCAAATCGTCCTTGTGGTTTCCGAGAAAACTGCACTTTTATGGTGTTTTCTTATTTTCGCTCGGCCGTAGAGTGATATTTTTACAAGTGTTTTTTTTCTTAGATGACCCCATAATCCTTGAATGCAGTTCGATAGAGGAGGTCCTTGAAACGCTCACGCAACATGTCCTTTCAAAATCCGTAAGGATTTAAGTGACTTAGGACTATTTTAAAAAAAAATTCAATTTATTTTAGGTCAAAATTCGTCAACATTATTAAGGATCCATCGGTTTTGCAGGATCAAGGATGGTTGTGATTCCCACCCTACAAGGACAAGTAAGATATTTTTGTATTGCTCGTATTTAAGGATCGTATTTATTTACCTCAAAAACCAAAAAATCGAATAAAAAATCTACAATCAATTATTAATAATAATATAAGACATGGACTGAAATTAGATATACATATAAACTTAGGTGCTACTCGTTTGTTCATATGTTTAAATAAAAATGTTTTTCTTAGAAAAATAAATGAATTTTTAATCATTACCCAAAAATATTTTTGTTTAAAGACTCGACGAAAGCTCGGTGGGGTTTTTTTTTGGCGATCTCCACGAGTCTTTTAGTTTTTTCGACGCCAAGTACCAGGCGAACAGAAAAGGCAGCAACAGCAATTGTTTTTATATTTAACTACAAAAGTATGAAGGTCAATTGATTATGAATAAAAAGACAGCCTAAGAGTATGCAAATAAATATAATTGAAATTTTTGAATAAAACGCCAGCCTAAAAGTATGCAAATATATATTTAATGGAAATTTATGCATCGCTTGCTGCTGATTCTGTGCGCCTGGTATACTTGAGTCAAAAACTAGCAAAGACTACCATTTGGGGTAATTTTCCCCGGTTCCCCGACCGCTGATCAAAATTATAGAAATGTCCACACCAAAACCAGTTTTAAATGAAATACAAACATATTGCAGATGTTTGACTAAATTTTCATGATGTCTTTATTTTTAAGGTTGTCTTATACATTCAATTAGTTTAATTTTATGTAATACACCAAAAAAAGTACGTTGTACATACACAAATATGAAGATACATATCTATGCGCATATATATCGTGAATATCTTGTTTAGTATAACATATGTTTTACATAGATGTGTTTAACAGCAATTTATTAACTTAATTAAATTGTATTTGTTGACCAAGTGTTATTTCATACACAAGATTTAGTTTGCCGCTGTTGACCTATATATATATATAAATTTATTAAAGATAAGCTTACAATACTAAGATTCGAAAAAAAAACGTTTATTTCTTTTTTTTATTATTTAGTTTGATTTTCCAATATAACTATTCAGTGTTCAGTTTTTATATTTTCTGTTTTCTTTTTTCCTATAAGTTTTTTTTTTGTCTTTTTTTATTCTTTGCATCGCTTGTTGATATAGTATTAAAGTGTGTGTGTTTTGAGGCTTAATTTTAATTACATGAACTAGCGTTAAATATTTGTTTTTGCTGTCAGTTTGTATTTTATTTAGTAAGTGAGTTTGACAGTATGACACCAATTGCATTAATACACATATATGTATATTTATATATATGCAACAATGCTGTTTATTAGTTAATTCGCTTTTTACTTTATTACTTCATTACTTTCTATGTTTGATTTTTATGTTTCTTTTTTTTTGTTTTGTTTCTCATTCGTTTTGGATTTGTTTTTTTTTGTCGCTGTTCATTTTGTGCCACAACCTATAAATTTAAACCGTTTCTTTTTTTTAATGATTTATCCTGTATCCCTTTCTGCCTCGATTCGATTATTGTAATTCATTGCCACAAATTGAATATGGCAAAAAATTCACCAACACACACACGCACAATATTGACATAGAACTGAAATGGACTTTGGAGAACGCAAATTTAATTTATTTCCAATTAAACAAGAAAAATCAAGTGGCCCATTTAGTTGACAGCATTGAAATATGTGGCTAGCAATACGATTTAACAGCACTTTTCAAGTACTATATTGATAAATAAAAAATGACATTTGGGCCGCTCAATTAGCTACAATCAAAATGAATTTAAAAAGCATTTAATCCTAATTGCTGCCTAACAACACCATAAAAACCGATTAAAATAATAAATCGAAAAATTCTTGTATGCAAAACATTCAAAGGGTTTTTAGTTAGTTTGTTTGTGTGCTTTGTGCAAAGCGGATATTGGTTATTGATGGGACTCTTGCAGTTTTGGTTATTTGTAATTGGCTTAGTTTTAAATTAGCTGCAGTTTGGTCAGTTTGGTTAATTAGGACACAGTTTTTTTATTTGATTTTTCTCATTTCTCATTTCTTTTTTTTGTTGTCTGTTTTTCTTTAATACTTTTACAAAAACCGTTAAATTCGAATGTGACCGTTGAAAGCAGGTTTTTTTTCATACCCATCAAAAATGTTTATCCAACTTTAATACTATATACCAGTTTGTAATCTAATATACTTAACTGTTAGACATACAATATACATGCAATACGAATTTTTTTATGCCAGTTTTCAAACTGTTAAACAGTAAAAAGCCCGGTTAGAAAGTTGAAAAAAAAAATTGGATCTTAATCGCACGTTGTTGAAATACAGTTATACCGTATAACAAAGTGTTCGTGTTCTAAAATTTAAGGCATACTAACTATGCTTATAGCGATACAAACAAATCGCAATTAAATTTGCATGCCCGAATACATTCGAATGTATGCAGAGAGGAGACAAACAATTAGATCGACGGACATAGTGAACAACAACAACAACAATACACAAGCAAAACAAACTAACTAACTAACAAATCGCTTAAATAAACTTTGTCCCTTTTTTTTCACTGCCTGCAATTTGTCAATTTTTCATTTGCAATTTGCATTTTATTTGCTTTTCACTTCTCTCTCTCTCTTCGTCTCACTCTCTCTCTCACTCGATTTGCTTATTCGTTTTGCAGTTGTTCATTATTCATTGTTAGTTGTATGTTGTACATATTTATTAATTTTTGTTTTCTCACTTTGTTTTTTGCATTAACGCTAACACGCCCAGCCCAGCGCATTTAAATTATTAATGCAATTCACATTTTGGAACTTGCAATTTTAATTGTTCGCATTCCATAACATTTCTTAATTGCTATCGTTTGGTTATTTGTTTTTGTGTTGTAACTTTAGCCACTCAGATTTGAATACGGTATATGTGTAGTTATGTTATGTTGTTATAGTAGTATATAAGTATGTATTTTTCTATCTTACTTTTCTTTGGATTATATTTATATATGGTTATATTTCACTTTATGTGTGTGTTAGTAGTATATATATTTACAACAGGCGTCAATTATATATCTTCCTTTTTTTTATGTTTTTTGTTGCTTGTTTACACGCAAATTCTGGAATACATCTATTTTTGATTAACTTTACATCAATTAAGTAACATCTTGCAAATGTTGTTAACGTTTTGTTGGTGAAAAATTGGTTGCTAACACTTCAAAAAGCAAACCGTCTTGCCACAAAGTGAGTGTGAACTGATCTTTCTTGCAACCTACTTCGTGCAACTTTCAACGTGCAACTTTAGACGCGTATTATCTCGCCGGGAGCTGGCTTGGGGCATAGTGCATCATCAATGCTGTCGCGCAGACGCATTGCTGCATTCAGTTCAGCATCGTCATCACGTGGCTGCTGATCCGCTCCAGTTCCAGTTCCGCTGCCGGCTGGTCACATAAAGATGTCGGCGCTGGCGCCCCCGCCTGACTTACGAGGAGTAGTTGGCACACCATGTGGACAATGCGTTGTTGCCACTGTTACGCCAGCAGCTGCTGACTTGGATTCATCCTCGAATGTGACCATTTTCTCGCTGCGCGGTTTCAATGTCACAATTTGCATTTGGGCGGGCGGCGGTGCGGGTGGCGTGGCCGAACAGATCAGTGTCTGTGGTGGGCCCAATTGAAGGCCATGCGGCATGCCCATACCCATGCCCATGCCCATGTTCATGTAGTTGACGCCCATATTCATGCCCATGGGCATGCCACCGCCCATGCCGTTCATGTTGGGCGAGAAGCGGCGGGGCGGTGGCAGAGCCAAATCTCCAACGCCGGACAAATTGAATTCGCTAATGCTGCGTGGCACAAAGTATTCCATGTGGTGCTCCGGTATGCCAGTGGATCGGCGTATGGGCGTGTTCCGTTGGAAGGCCGATGACGAGTGGCCAGCTCCATGCATGTGACTGCGACGTGGTAGCGAGCTGTACTGGGTTAGCGTATGGGGCGGTCCAAAGAACATGGTCTGATGCTGTCCGAGACTATTGGCCGCCTGGCTGCCGCCTGGGCCCATCGATGCGGCCGTGGTGCCGCCAACGCCCAGAGTCTCGGCGCTGGGTCGTTGTCAGGAGGCTTTCGGGGTCACAGACACATTCACGAGTGGAACCTCCTCGGCCTTAGGTGCAACCTGATCTTGAACGCTGAAGCGACGCAGCCATCTAACAACCTCCGTCTGGATCAAATTGAAGCACATTGCGACCACTGCCATACCCACCACGATGTAAGCGGAGGCGGATAACAATGCCGCATTGCCTTTGGGTGCCAACTCGCCAAATCCAATCGTTGTTAGCGAGGTGAAGCAAAAGTATAACGATTCCAAGACACTCCAGTTCTGCAGCCGGTGGAAGAGTATGGCACCACTGGTCACATAGCAAACGAGCACACACACACAAATCGAGATTGGCACACGGACCGCTGACTTCTTTTCCTTCTTCTGCTCCTGCTGCTGTTCACGTTCACGTTCGCGTTCGCGCTCTCGTTCCCGTTGCTGTTCTCGTTCGCGTTCTCGTTGCTGCTGTTGTCGTTCTCGTTGCTGTTGTTCGCGTTGTTGCTCCTGCTGTTGCTGATATACCGATGCTGGTAGTCCGTACTGATGCAAATTGGCACCCGAATGTTGATTATACTGCTGCTGTTGCTTTTGCTGTTGCTGACCTTTGGCCTTGTCCGATTTGCGAGTGCCACTGGATCCAGCTGTTGGGCTGCTGGGTACGGGTCCTTTGACACGCTGACGTCGAAACAGGCAACGCATTCCAGCCGAGAGCGCGTCTCCCATCGCCGACAGATAGAGCAATATAAGCGGTATACCAAGCAATGCGTACACAAGGGCCGCAATCCGACCCCATTGGGTGCGTGGTGATACCCCGCCATAGCCTGAAATTAATACAAGATCGTAATGTATGTAAGTATGTATGTTTTTATTAGGATAGTAAAACATATGCGTTAAACTAGCTGCTTATTTGCATATCTATTATCAACAGTAAAGAAATTAAAACCATACTTGTAACATGTCCAGACAATGTACTGAGAGAAAGTTAATAAACTGGCAGCCATGCTTTTATTTTGTGTATATTTTTAATGTTTCTTTAACTGAAGTTAAGTTAACAATGTCATTCGTTTTGTTGGTTCTTTATATAGCAACAATTTGTAAGTTATCTAAAACAAAAATGGTAACGAGATATTAACGAGATAACAGTACAAGCGAGTGGGCGAGAGTATAAGAGTATAACAGTATAGTACGACCAAACAGCTGTTGAAACCGAAATGAATTTGAATAGTATGTTCCTTGCCTGCGTATAACAGATTACGGAAGATATAGAACTGTAGCAGCTTAAGTATAAACACAACTTCAACTGTAATAACTAGATACTATCATAAATGCTTGCCAGCATATACATATGTATATGTTTCTATGTTGTATAACAGTTGTAGCACAACATTATAATATGAGTTGCACCACGTGGCTTTCAGTTGGGTTGATTTCTTCTACTCTGCAACTTTATAGCACATTGCCATTGGATAACTAAGAGGTCAACCAAAGTTAGCTTTAACCCAAACCGCCAACCGCCTTAATGCCCCGAGCCACTCCACCTTTCCGCCGATAGTGTAATTTGCCTGCTGCTGCATCAGTTGTAAGCCGTAGCTATGCTGCATGTCGTACGTACGTACACCAACACCAACACCAACAACTACAACATTTTTAATTTTTCCTGTGTCGGCCACAAAAAAAAAAGAAAACAACTTTTACGGCCAGACGTTTTGCTTTTGACTATGGCTTTGATGTTGTCGCCCCAACCAGTCAGTGTAGGCATCAGCAGCAGCAGCAGCAACCAGACCAGAGTAGGTAGGAAAGGCAAGGGGGACTATGGGAGGTGAGGCATAGACTCTTCTTTAGCCGTATATACTGCCGACGGGTACGACCTAACCCAACATGGCAACTCTGCCCTCTCTACCCACCCTACACCAAAAGATGCTCGCTTGGATCGGCAGGGGGGGGGGGGAGGGGGGCATCGTTGTCGTCTCTCGCTTCGCATGCCTCAGCAATGAACTTTTAATGTGGAAACTTTTATAATTGAGTAAAATGTGCGTATACATATAAATGTATATAAATAAGTGACAGTGTGTGTGTGTGTGTGTGTGTGTGTGTGTGTGTGTGTGTGTGTGTGAGGCGACTATGTAGCCGTGTATTAAATTTTATTACTTAAAAAAATAATAAAAAGCCAGAATTGCGACAGCTAAAATATCTAAGGGAAACAAGCAAATGTCGCTAAGGGTCCTCGCTTCGACTATTAAATGCCACGTATGAGTATAATACGTATACTTAATACGTACGAAATGTCCCATATGTTGATGCTAGAAATCAGCAAGTTAACTAGTTGTTTGGATATATATATATATATCGATTTCTTAGCTATACTTTTGGAAAATGTTTAGAATGAGGTATTCTTCTACTCATGCAAAGATAATCAATGCAATTTTGAGCTTTGCCGATAATTGACTGTTTCTATTCACTTTACACCTGCAGCTACAGGGTATATATGCTATGTCTGTATGTGTGTGCATAAGAAATTTAAAAAATACACACACACACACACACAGACACACTGATGTACTCACATATTCATAGCGAATGCTTTCGGCTGCACCCTTAATGTAATAATATTTGAAAATCCCAAGCACGTTTAAGTGCACATACGCCAGAGCGAGTAGGCGTGAGAAAGAAGGAAAGAGAGCGAGAGAGTGGCTGATAGGGGGTGGCTGGAGATATTATTCTGTCCAATAGCTACGAAAAAGTTACTAAAAATTATCATCATCCATGTTAAAGCTTTCTCATTTCATTCCCCCTTCTTCATTTTATACCGGCCAAGCTAACCGGCCAACATGAACACATGCCAACTCCCCTATGGTCATAGACACGCCCACACACACACATACAGCTCGTCCGGACCCGTGTCCATAGCATAGCTCATGAGTTTGCACCCGCAGTAAGCTTTTCGAAACATTTTTAGTGAAAATTATATCATTTACAATATGGTCTGCATTAAATTGTATGTGGTTATAACTAACTAACTAACGGGTGCACATATTGACCTCTCGTTTATCGCCGCCCCCCCCCCCCTCCATGTTGCCCAATTTAATCCCCAAAAACCCGGCACTGCAATGCTTCGACCATATCAACTCATGAAGATTTGTAATGGCCCAACAACCCGCACGCCTTGCAAAAACTGCCAATTATGCGTAGAAAATTTTCAAGTTTTGGCTAGTAAAATTATGTGAAATATGGCATGTTGTGCAATTACTTGTATGGTTGTTGTTGTTCTTGTTGTTGTTGTTGTTACTGCTGTTGGCTTGTACCATATGTTTTGATGATAATGGCGGGACAACTTTTACCCAATGTAGTACAACATGTCGTATGAACAACGTGACATGCAGATTTAAGCAGAATATTTGATGAGAGACATTTTTGACTTGACAAAAAGTTGCGAAATATTATGAATTTTCATCCGGATTGCTGAATCATGGATGTCCCAGGGCATGAAGTTGAATTTTGCTACACACACACAAATACATATCTTTAATAAAAGGGTTAAAAATGATAAAGTTTTGTGTTTTGTTCTATTGAAACAGAAAATATTAAAGTATATTTTGATGTATACTTAATATAAATATGGGTTTTATGTAGCCTGAAAATCTTCGGTATCTAATTTACTTATTCAAAAAAGGCGTTTTGCGGTTTTCTCAACGGTTGAGGTTCTGTTTGTATATTTTTCATATATTTGCTTTTATGTCAGTATAAAGTCAAGGTGAATATTTCATAGTATATTTCTTCTCCCGATGTGAATACATATTTTGGTGTTCCTAACCGTATTCGAGTTGTATAATTTTCAATGATTTTTAATTCCATATCTGATGTGTTTATTCAAAGATTTTTCAGAATGTTAAATATGTTTACTATACCAAGAAACGATATGTAAGTGTAAATCTCGTAAAAGCTCAGTGAACGTCAAATAGTACATGAAAAGGGAACCAAAAAACTACACAAAGAACAGAAACATCGCATCGCATTACTTTTTAAACTCATGCAGGACACATACTAAACACATTTACATACATACAAATTCTACTTCTATGCACGAGTCGCATAATGAAATCTGAATTTGCATTCGCATAAATATATGTATGTATGTGTACGTTTCGCATTGGAGTGCTCAATGTTCTCGCTGTTTATAAGCAACAATCATCTAATTTTCAATGGATTAACTGAGTGCCGGGCACCCTCTACTGTTTGCTTTCAGTTGAACGGGTTTTCGGTCATTGTTGCTGTTGTTGTTGTGGCACGTGGACTCTTTCTGTTTGGCACTTTGAGTTTCCGGTTCAAAGCAAAAGTTGGCCGGATCCGTTTTAGCCGGGAGGATCCACAAAATTTTTTAGACTACTTGCCGCTTTTGCCCCCCTTTTCGTTTTGGCTACAACACATTGCGCATGCAGCTACGCAACTCGTTTGATTTGATTAGTGGCGCATTGATTACAACGCACAACGCACAGTAGCAACAACAGCAACAACACAAGCAAGCAAGCAACGAGCAACGTCCGGCCTCGCTGACATGACCTCAAGCTTCAAAGGCTGCCCCCGCGAACGAACAGGGTGGCTTAGTGGAGGGAAGGGGTTCGGGGACGCAACTAAAGTCAAAAACAACAAACAAAATATTTTACTACGGCAATTTTCGGGCGTAAAGTAATTACAAAATACACATAAAGAAAGCGTACAGCTTCAGTTGAGCAACGGTTGGGGGGAGAGTAGCTGCGAGAAGCTCTTATAATAGCTAAGAAATTAATTTTCTCAAAATGCTATTAAGAGAAAGAAAGAGAGAGAGTGAGAGAGAGAGTCACAAAAATGGCTCTATATAAAATCAAACAATGCGCAAAAATGTATTGCTGCTGCTGCTGGAGGGAAGAGACTTCGAGAACTTCGGATGTTGGCGGGCGTCTGGCGCAAGAAGAAGTTTAAGCTGGAACTGAAGCCAAACAGACGACTGACACACAGGAGAGTGTATAGGAGAGTACAACGACGAGGTCAAATCGGAATGGTTTGCAGTTCCAAAAGTAAGTTGCTCACTCTCCTTTTGGCTTTCTCCTTCAACTGCTCTTTTGTTTGCGGCACTTTAAACGTTTTAATTACAAACTGTTAGTCTTAATGTGTGCGTGTGTGTGTGTGTGCTTTGAGTTTCTGTTTCCTTTTTGAGTAATGAAAAGTGCGACACAAACACACACATTCCCATTAAATAGACAAGCATTCAATAAATAATGCTTACCAAAAGCGCAATGATGGCCAAAATGAGGATGGAACGCCATCGCGAAAGAGACGGACGGAAGGGAGTGGTGGTGGGCGGGCGGGCGGAGTTTGGTTTGAAGAATTATGTAAATGTCATTAAAATTACATACATATGTACGTACAATCATCATCGTTGTAAGGATATGCAGCTACAAAAGACAAAATGGCGAACGAACATGTCATTAAACGCCCTTTCTCCCCCATCTCCCTCTGTTTGTTTGTATGTTTATATTTATCTCTATCAGTCATAAACAACGACAACACAAAAGGCAACAACATGACAGCAAACATTTTTATGACTTGCCAAATGCCAACCGCTTGAGGAATTAATTAAAAATTAAATGGCCTATTAAAATTGTTATCGAGACGCAGCGACGCCGACGCCGACGCGGACGCCAACGCAGACGTCGACGCCATCGACATTGGCCCATTAAAGTGGCCAACAAATGCGCAAAAAGTTGAAATAAAATTCAAAAACACACACACACACACAGACACACAGACAACCAATGAGGGCAAACAGTCCAAATGGCTGCTGCAGCAATCACTCAGCGCCCAGTTTTTTTTTTAGTGGGCTGTGTGTGTGTGTGTGGGCGTGGCTCGTAAAACGATGAATGCGCTTATGACATTGTGAACATTGTGAACTGACGCCAGCGGCTCACAAACATGTCAAGGCATGTCCAAACATGTTCGACAAACAAATGCGAACAGCGCCAAAAAGAATGGAATGGAAGCACAATCGAGGGCCCTAAGTAGTTAGGGAAAATTAAGAGATATATATATATATTTATATGTGCGTCATAAAAATTATGATCGTAAATCAGTTTTGTCAACTGGCTGCACTTAGCTTTTAATGCAACGACAGACAGCAGACAATGCTATATAAAAATACTACGATGTTGATGGATGTATCTACTGAGAAGTGTAGTTTGTATGCTACAACAGTTTGGCATCAAAGCGTTTGCACACTGTGAACAATTTTTAATTATTTAATCAAGAACTAGAAAGGACAAACTAGTTTTTGTTTTTATTCTAATTTAATAACAATCTTTTATTATACATACATTTACTATTTAGCAAAATTAAAAAATAAATAAACAAAGCAGAAAAATAATAGTTCATGCACTTAATACAACTGGCAGCAAAGTGTTTACACAATGTAAACTTTTAAAATGCTTTTTGGTATTAAATAAGAATTTAATGAAGCACACTTCATTCATTCATCCTTTGCTTTAGATGCAACCCAAACCATCGTTGACAATTTTCCAAATTAAACATTTGTTAAAATTAAAAATAAATTTATATTAAATTAAAAATAAATTTTCAAACAACAGCTAATGAATCCCCTTTTGCTCTAAAGGGAAAAAATTAATTAGACGTATTGTCTTTGTGTGTACATAATGAAAGCTAATGCAATGTAATGTGTAGCAATGTTGTTTTAAGCACATTTTTGTAGTTTTTTAATGCCACAACACACACACACACACACACACGAATGGAAATGGAATTTATCAGCTGTGCTTTGCACTTTGCTGCAGCAATTTCAGCCAATTTGTCAGCACGCTGAAGGTTCTAAGAAGTGCCAGGGACAGGGAGAGCGAGAAAGTGAGAGTGAGAGTGAGAAGATTGTGGCAGATATGTGGCAAGAGTAGACACTTTAAAGGCACTGCCAACGCCATAAGGCAAAAGCCTTACCAAACAAAAAAAAATAACGCTTAGGACATTCAAATTGTTGCAGCTGTTAATATTGTTGTTGTTGTTGCTGATGCTGCAAGCCTGACATTTGTGGATATGATGTCATTGATATGCAGCAATATTGAAAGCGAAGTTGCCAAAAAAAAAGAAGAGAAAAGGCGGCTGCTTTTGATTGACACAAATTGTCACACAGTCCATGTACGTACGTATACGTAACTGGCAAAACTGGCACTTACTGGCACCCCCCCTCCCCTCTTAACAGCCTCTTTGGCTATCACTCTACTGTTGCTGGGCTTTAAAGATTAATGGATTGCAGTAAGCTAAAGCAGCTGCTGCGTTCAACATGAAAAACTGCACAGTTCGGCCCCAAAGACAAAGATAAACGGGGCAACTGGGCAACTGAAGGATCTGTGTTCATTCCTGAACGAGCATGAATGTATGTAAGTGTGATACATATCGAGCCTGCTAGTGCTGCTGTTGCCGCTGCTACTACATACTTCTTACCTTCTACTTGGTCAATGGCAAGGCATTAAAAAAAAAGTTATGCGAACAGCAGCATATAAAGTGTTAAGTGGTATCGTTATGCGAGTCTTTGGGTGTCTGAGTGTGTGTGTGTGTTAGTGTGTGCGTGTGTTTGTAGCTGGCATATATAATATGGTGTAGGCGTTGTCCTTGTCGCGACGTCCTGCAAAATCGTTCGCATCAGCAAAATGTTGACTTATCTCTGATTGTTGTTGGTTGGTAATGTTTTTGTTGTTGTTGTTGTTTTTGGCGTGTCGCTTTCGCTTTGTTCGCTCTTGGCATTATTTGTTTTATATTTGACACCATGCATGCCCTTAGCACACATACAACTAGGCGGCCAACCCACGCAACGTTCAGGCCATAAAAATGAGTGCCTATATTGGAACGGCGGATTTCAGCAACTGACGCGCTTTTGCAAGCATAACAACAGGCAAATAACAACAACAAACACCAAAACACTACTAACAAGAACAACAAGCCGCAACATCCAAATGTCTGCCACGTTAAACAAAGTGACCGTCCATAGATTTTTGGTGGTGGCACGTGTCGCAAATTATAGTTGCCAGTCAAACAAACAACAAGCAAGTGGCAGCAGAATGGGCAACAACAACTAGAATCAACGCAAACAAATTGTGTAATAATAATATTACATATTACATGCAACAAAACGTGACGGGGCTGTCATAGGTCAGGTCTGGGTATAGAGAGGGTGAGGCGCACTGAGAGAGAATAGAAAATGTGAAATGTGAATGCAAATGGGAAATGAGAAATATCCGTCTGCGAATGAAATGCGAATGTGTTGGCAGCTGCAGCTGGCACTCAATTGTGGCAATCGTATTCAAAATGCTTAATAATGTTGTCAATATCAAAAAGCAACGTACAGCAAACAGTCATGCGAATAATAATTCGAACAGCAACCGCATTGTACTCAATCAAGGGAGTTCGATTTCAGAAATTAATATCATTAAGCAAAGTGAAAACAGGTCTTAGTTCGACTAAGGAATACCAGTACATAATACCACATAAAAATAGCGAATATTCGAATTGTGAAAGGGAATCAAGATGTGCAAATGATTTAATTATTAATAACATACATTTAAATGCTAAAATATTTAGCACAATGAATTATAATTCAAATAATTATTAGACAACACGAAATTTACATATTATTAAGACACTGTAAAGCTTCTCTCAATATTGTATTTCAAGAACAAACATGACTCATAGAAAATGTAAATAAAAACAACTATTAAATTTAATAATCAAAGACACCTTCTTGCCATTAGATATATGATATAGTCTTTGTCTTGTTGGACTTTGTATACCAGGCCAGTCTTAGCAGATTAAATGTCGGGCTGTCGGCTGGCCAGACTGGCTTAATTGAAAGCTTTTGTTCAAGGCGCTCGCTGGTGCGTTTCTGTGTTTAATACTTTCATATATATAGTTTCCAAAATGGAAATACGAAATTGCATTTGAAAAGCCAACAGCAACAGCCACAACCATATCAAAATCAACCAGTACTATATGCAGCAGGAGCACAGGTACGAGAACATGGCTATAAGATTGGTGAGTGTCAGGCCCGAAGCATATTTGAAGCATGCAACAAATACACACATCAAAAGCACAGACTGGCAAATGTGCTCTGGTGTGTGTGCCAGATGCTTTGGGTGGTTTAGGGAAAGAATGAATTTAGAAATGGCATATCTAATCAAATAAAAAAATACAAATCAAGTTCAGTAAAACAAAGACCCAAAGCATTTTAATTTAAATTTTTTTTCATCGGTTCCGTTCAGGTGCTTAGGGGCGTTAAACCCTTCAAAACTTCATTTTTACCAATATACGTGCGTTTGGTGGTGAATTATCACGAAAGAAATCGCTAAGAGAAGGCCTTAATATTGCGATTCAGATTAACTTAACCTGGAATTAGTTTTAGCGTCCTCCAAATACTATGTATCTATATATATACAAAGAGAGAGAGCGACTGAGAGATACATAGATAAGATAAGTAGTATATAGGTTAGGGAATTTGCAATTAAGTGATTGCAAATTCACGGCAAAATTGACCCCAGACAATTAGTTAGCGAGCAATGCAAAGCGGGGCAAATTAATTCTAATCAATTTATAATAAGCAGACAATAATGGGTAAACAAATATGTACAAACAACTGTCTATCTGTGTGTATGTGTGTGTGTGTGTGTGTGTGTGTGTGTGTGTGTGTGTGTGTGTGTGTGTGGAGAGTGCAATAGTGTCTGATAAGTGAATTGCCGCTGTCACAGTCATAATTACGTTATGTTAACAGTGCAGAATGGGCAGGATGGGCAGAATGGGCAGGCGATATTGTAATGGCTGGCAGGCACATGTGGACACACATTTTGGCAAATACACGTACTAAACACACACACACACAAACGCATACACATACACATACAAGCCGCAGCACATGGCTGTCAGCAAGCGTGAAGGGCATAAATCAAAACGGCGACACGTTGGAGATCAGCAAAGGGGCGCGTCCAAGGGAGTGCAGAGTGTGTGGATTGAGCGGATGTGGGTGCGCGGGTGGAGCGGGGGGGTGGATTGGGGGTGTTTGTGGATGGTCGCGCGCACTTAATAGAAGCGCATTTTGCTGGCTACGCAGCGTAGCGTAGCGTAGATGTTTATATATATTATTTATGCACATATGTGTTAATTTTATTACTTTACAAACACTGCGGGCGAAATAAATGGTTGTATACAACATGGCGTATGCGTGATATTAATTTGCCATAATCTCGACTTGTTTATTAGCGAAAATAAATTGAAATTGTTATTGGCGCCATTGTTGCAACGTGCCTCCAATGAATTATGTCGTAAAGCCTGTCTCAAAATGTCGTCGACGCCGCCGCCGCCGCAACCAGGCATTAACAAACCCTCTTGCCCCCACACACACAAACACACACACACACACACAAACACACACACACACACAATGTCATTAGGTGAAGCTGCTTCAACAGTATTAAATCAACAAAAATTACATTTTTTTTTTTGTTTTTGTGGTATAACAAAATATTAAGTAAATAAACAAACCAAAAATCCAATCGAGTTTGAACAGGAAGGAATACAGGATACCCTACGGCTGTAAGGATATGGATATTATAATAATTGAGGGTCAATGTTAAAAGCAAAAGGTTTATGTTTTCAAAAGAGACTTTGAGTTAATACACATTTAAATTTCAATTTTAAAGTTGCTTTTTAACATAATTAAGTAGATTCATATACTATTGATATAAGGCCGTGCGTTAATTTTAATCTCTTGATGAATTTAAAAAATTGATAAATAAACCTTTTTATATGCCGATTGCCATCACAATTCAATTACACAATTTGATTTAATTCGTTTAACAGCTGCAGGGTATTATTATATTAATAGCACACAATAAAAAGAACAAAAACAAGAAGAAAAAATTGGAAAAACAAATTAAAATGAATAAGCAATAATAATAAAAAATGAGCATTGAATCGAATTGGTTTGTGATTTAAGTGATTTACAGCTAAAAATCTAGCACAGCTGTCGCATTGTTGTTACACCAAATGCCACCTGGGTGCAATCAATCAGCGAGCTAAAAGCTTTTAAACTGCATAAACGGCTCATTAGATGTGGATGACAACAAAAAAAAACAAACCGTAGAGAAAATAATGAGTCGTTTTGCGTCACGTACATATGTGTGTGTGTGTGTGTGTGGTATGTATGCTACCATAGTCGTATGTAGAGTGTAGTGTTGAGTTGGAAAGTATCTAAAGCTGATCTCCAAACGTTTAAGGCGAGAGTGGAATAAAAAGGTTTGCGCTAGATAACACTTAATAGATTTGTTTCTGTATGTGTGTGTGTGTTTTAACTGCGACATTGCACTTAAGTTGTTTGGCGTCCTAGCTAGACCATAACTTATGTTTGCCCAAAAAAGTAGGCAATGAAATTTGTTTTATGT
Source organism: Scaptomyza tumidula (assembly GCA_035044465.1). Lineage (NCBI taxonomy): Eukaryota > Metazoa > Arthropoda > Insecta > Diptera > Drosophilidae > Scaptomyza > Scaptomyza tumidula. Next base: position 1,075,157 of record JAWNNW010000220.1, on the reverse strand, counting down.
GGCAACTGCTGACAAACGCAGCGGGCATTAGGCAAACAGCCAAGGCAGCAAAAGATAAAGCAAGAAAAAGACAGCCAAACAGATAGATAGAACGTTCATTCAGACAGTTAGACGTTAGTCGTTCATTTGATTAAACAATCGGCAGGCGGCAGATATTTTTGGATTGGTTTTGGTTTGGTTTGGTAGGCTGTTAAGACAAAACATTTTTAATTGAAAGGTGAAAGGCGGGACCCTGACTGACTGACTGACTGGCTAAGTGATTGACTGAATACGCGTAGCTGCCGCCATTAAAAAGAGCTCAAAAGATAACTTGGCTGAGCTAAAGCCAGTCTAGGAAATGCGCATAATGAACAATGGCAGAGTAATCGATTTAAGTTAACCAATTCGGCCTAATAGCCGCTTACGCCTATTGTTCTTTCTGGCATTGTGTCTGCTCGAATTTGCTGCTGCTGCTTCTTTGCCAGCTCCATGCAGTCTCTAGCCTCTAATGCTGGCTAAGCGCATTAACCAGGAACCGAATCGAACGAACCGAACCAAACTGAACCGAACCGAACGAAGAAAACAAATAGCAAAACTTTGAGGCTGCAACTTTTGGCAATACACCAAGGCATGGTCGGGAGGGCGGAGCAGAGAGAGAGAGAGTGGGCATGGCATATAATAACTCAAGCCCGATTTAGTTTTAGTATCATGTGCGTGTGTGTGTGTGTGTGTGTATAGCAATTCCCAAGAAGCGGGCTATTTATTATATTTATAGAAAACACATTAGCTCGGTTTTAGAGTTGCGACAGTCGATGGACCAAAAGGGGCGGAGCGGTGCTGAAACTTCAGCCTGCATAAAACAATCAAAATCCCTACGACACACAATGTGCCTAGCCGAAACGCATTTCGCTTAAATTGTTTCATAATTGATTGATGGGCTGACTCATGCACTCACACACGCACACAGATACAATCAGTCTGATGTATAGATACGTTATGTGAGTGCAGGGTTGGGGTGGGGTGGAGTCGGTAGGCTCTAGGACATGTGGACAGCTTAGGCGCTTCCATGATTGTTTTTGGGGTTTTGTCGGTTTTCTAAAACCGGTTCAGCTACTGTGCCAGTCGCTTACGTGTATACGTGTGTGTATCTGTGTGTGTGTGCTTCATTCTGATCTTTCGTTTTTATTTTTTTTGTGTTTTTTTGGCCCAGCTGCCAACCACAGTGCGGTTTGCTGCACGCTGTGTGTATGATGTCAAAATAATTTTGATGACGCCCTCAAACACACACAAGCACAACAACATTTATATATATATATATATATATTTATAAACGTACAAAAGCAGTGTGTGGACGGAGGGGGAGGCGTGGCGAAGAGTGATGGTAGGTTAGGAGTTGTGTTATTTAGACAGATTTTTGATAGCCTGAACCTTTTGCTAGCGCATGTAGCATGTAGCGTGCCTGAAATTGAGTTTTGATTTCCAAAAACCCAATTTCCCAATAATGGGATGTGCGACCGTTGATACTGCGACAATTCGATTGATTTAACAACAGCAGAACAGCACCGAACACACAGTATATATATATATAATGAGTATATACATTCCTTTCATATATATATATAGTACTTGTGTTTAAATGCTGCTCGTCGTCGTGCTCTTGGTTCAATTTGTCAGCCGCAAAACACTTGCTGCTTTTGATGTTGTTGGCCCTGCTTTTGACTTAGTTTAGTTAATGTTGCCAAAATGTTAACAGCCGCTTTCGTTGTGTGTTCCTCTCTCTCTCTGCTGTTTAAATCTGCACAGCGAGAGTATACGCTGTTTAGTTTGCATGACCTCGAATTGAGTTCAACGATTCTCAATTATTATTGTTGCTTAATTCAAGATTGAATTACTTAAAACTCATATCAAGTACCAACAAAATCAAATCGAAATGCTTTTGAATAGCAGAATACAATAAGATATAGGATATTATGTATGTAAAGTGTATTTATATATCATAATCGATATTCTTGACTTTCAGCAATTTCAATCTTGTTGTGGTTGATTGTGTTGCTCCAGCTTTATGTGCGTGTAATTGATCAAAGCTGCATAGCATCATATATAGTCGCACAAGCATTTTAATGTGGTCGTTAAAATGTTGTTGTAACAAGCGTCAGCTTTATGACAGTCTCTGTCCGCCATATTAGAGAGATGTAAGTTGACAGCCGCTGGTTTGGATTACTTACAATCATGCTTGAATATGCTTTTTGTTTTTGGGGAATAATTTAACAGAGCTCCCTTTTGTTTTCTGCAGATCAGGCTGCTATATCATATATCCAAACTCAGACGAAATTCAACAACATAACAAGCGCTAAGAAGCTTTTACTTATTATTTTTTGATTTTTCTTGCACTTTGTATTCATTGATTTTTAATATTATTTTCATTTGGGTTCTATTACATTCAATAACGGCTATTTGAGGCATTCTGCTGGAAATCAATCGATAACATTCGTTCTGAATGTTTATTTTTAGGCCCGTCTATGTCTATGTCTATGTTATATTCGCACACTTTCACTCTTGGCAATCGTTTATAAAAACAATAAAACATTCAATCAACAATTTAATGAACAATGCAAATGCTTTACACATCTGGTTGAAAGCAAATGTGGAAACACACAAAATCATCAATTATTTACATACATATGTACATCCATTTAAATATTGATATGTACAAACGTACATACATACATACTATATAAGCTTGATAAACCAAATCGTTTTTTATTTGATTGACAGAACGATTTTTAATTGGTTTCCAGCTTGATTGCAACAGAAAGTTTTCACTATCGATATATTTACCACATTTCTATTCTTCAAAAAATGTCTCCCTAAAAACTGTACAATGTTAAACATTATAGCTAAGTATACTTCCAAATAAAAGCTTTAGGAGAAGTCACTTGAATTCTAGGGAATTTTTCAACCGAGTCATATTAATATTGAGTTCCAATGAAATTGTTTGTAAGTTCATATGATTATAGAAAGAAAATCACATAATTTCCATCGTAATCGAGAGCTGGCTGTTCTGAAAACAGGAAGCTCACAAAAAAAAAAACCTAATTGGCATACGGCTCAAAGGACAATTCAGTTATGTCCGGAGATGCCAGTTGCAAAGTTCATGCCAAGTGAATGGCACTATTTAGGGAAGAGCTCGGGAGAGAAGGGAACTTGCGGTTAATTAATGATATTTAACATACATCTTAATTGCGTGTCTGTTAGTAGGCTTTTAGTTGGCGCATCCTTGAGACCATCGTTGGCCGGGCCCAAAAGGCAAGTCTGTCGACGCTCTGCGCTTGTCAGCCAAATTGCTTAGCCCTTGAGCTCTGCTTATAATTTATTGAAAACGCGGCGCGTAAATGTGGGCCAGCAGACACGAGAAACCGTAGAAACTGGCCTACAACCAACCTACCACGCCCACTATAACGCCTTGGCCGCCCGCCCTGCAATTCTCTGTCGCCAATTTGGGGGAAATTGTAAAATCAACGCGCTCGTAAATTGAAAAATGTTGTCAAGTGGGCGGATAACGAACAAAAAACGAACAAAAAATACAAACCGAAGAACAGCAGCAACAACAACAACAACAAAAATATAAAAATAAACAACAGGAACAACAAAAACAGCATAAAAAAAAGAAAGGGAAATATAGACGATGCTTGGCCCTTGCCGCCAGTTGACAGTTTGTTAATTAAAACCAGCTGCTGGTCAACTAGTCATCCAGTCGTCCAGCGAACCGGTCAGCTGTGCACTGAGGCGCTCAGCGAACGCCTCAAACGCACACAGCATATCCCTTACTTGCACCCCAAACCCCCAACAGCGTCTCCACCACCACCATCAATCGTTCACTGCGTGGAGGAGAGGTATGCTGAAGTGAATCCTGATGCGAACAGTTCTGCAGTTGGCAGACGACGAGAAACATCAGATGAGTGCTAATAAATTGTCCCACCAAAGGGGGGCAAGGGGTATGGGGTGGTAACAGAGAACTGTTGACTCTCACTCACCTATCGTTGTAATTAATGTCACGGAGTAGAGAAAGGCCGAGGCGTAGGTCCATTTGTGCGTCGGTGCATTCATTTGCACGCCACCATGCTGATAAACCTTCGATTGGCGTACCGCACGCAGCAGGGTGTCCTGCAAGATTAAAACACACACAGAGAGACAGAGAGAGAGAGAGAGAGAGAGAGAAGCAGTTAATTGACAACGGAACACAAAACAATCAATACGGCAAATGTGCTCGTTGTACGCGTTTCGGTTTATACACACCTGAACACTCACCTGAAACAATTGCACCTCTTGGGCTGCAAGACGTGTCCAGTTTTCCTTGTAAAGTATATTGAGATCCTCGGTTATGGACCACAGTCGATCAACAGTTCTGTAAATAAGGAACGTACGCATAATCATTATTAATTTTACAACTATATTATTAAATATTATTACTTACCGGGAACGTATCTCGGCATTGGCCAGCTCGGTGCGTGGATATGGCTTGGAGGCGGCAACAGCTGTTTCCAATGCAGTCCCATCCTCAAGCTCGCCTTCGAGCGTTACAAATATAATCGAGCCAACAGCCGTATACAGCAGTACCAATAGCAAAACACCTGAGCCGCGGGAGACAAGTAAGAAACCAGGCGAATAAAGGATTGAAACAAAATTGATACTATTTTTGAATTGCTTTTATTGTTATAAGGCGAAAAAAAAGGCTTAGGTTCTTTTTTATATATCGGCAACTATTTAATTAAGTCACATTTTATAGCTAAACCTCTCTCAAAGAGAATTACTTTTGCTAGGACAACTTCTCAAGAAACAAAAGTAAATCAAGGCAGTCTTTAGCGGACAAACATTGCTCGACAGTCGCATAAAAGAGTTTAAACTTTAAATGTTTATTTTTGAAAGACATTATCAGCTTAGGTTACAAGCAATTGAATAAGTTTAGCGCTGATCTTCTGCCAAGTTAATGGTTTTTTTAGATTCATCGATTTAACACTCAAATCTTGACACTTTTTCGTAACACTAAGCTAAATATACATGTTTTCGGATAAAGTGTGAACTGGGTAAAAATGACAAAGTAGATAGCTAGAAATTCTAACCAATGTCGTAAGTCGAGTCAAAAAACAAAACATTGCTTGCTATAGTTGAGTCTAACTGAGCTTTGTTTAATGTCTTACAGAGTCAGTTTGTCGTTGTAGAACTTGAACACTAAGCTTTGTTTGATACGCCATATTGTAGCTTAATCAATACGTTCAGTTCAATACGTACTGCTTTGCATACTCCACCCACCCACACACCCACTTCAACAAGCAGTTGCACTGCGCTTTGAACATGCTGGCTACAAAGCACTCTGTGGTCGACATCTATTGAATCAACAGACGGTGGTTTGGGGGGGTGGGGGAATTGGGTGCAGTGCAGCGCAAGCACACTTGAATCACATTCAAATTCGCATTCACGCACTCACCTGTCGCTGATATGCAATGCGATTTGGGCGCCTTTTGGCAACCGCAGAGAAGGGTGCTCATGATGCCGTTGCCGCTCTCATTGTCATCCTCCTGGTTATCCGACTTCGATGTGGATGAAGTGGCGCCATTTCCGCCCACTCCATTCGATGAATTGCTGGCGCCCTGGGCGTCATTTGTAGCAAAGCACATGCTTGAGCCGCTCTGGTGGCCAAGTGTGTCAGTGGTTGCACCAATTGTTGTTGTTGCCGTTGGACAGTTGCTGATGTTGTTGATGTTGCTGTTGATGTTGCTGCTGATGTTGCTAATGTTACCTATATTATTGGTGCTCTCGTTTGTATGGTAAGAGGCCAGCGGCATTAATGCCTTTTTGCTCATTGCACTAAACGATGTCAGCTGATCAATACCTTAAGCTGTTGCTTCGGTTGCTGCTGCTGATCCCAATCAGGAAATGGGCAACTTTAATGCGCAAATAGTCAAATGACCAAATGTACGTATTGCAATCAAATCAAGAGCTTTTGGTGCGTCATGTGGCACATAATTTGTTTCCTACTCCTTCTTCCCCACCTGTCGCGATGACCGTTTTGTCGCTTCACGTTAGAATGTTAACGAAACGTCATAAAATGTTGTCGACAGCAATGAAAATGTTCTTTCCGTTCTTACTGCTCCCTTTTTCTTGTTGTTGTTGTTGTTTGTTGTTGTTGTTGATTTTATGATGCTCGGAAAGGTTTTGGGACGCTGTGGCAAAATTGTCGCCGGATGCTGCAAATGCAAAATATATTTTTTTTTTTAGACAGGCGAAATGGAAATGAAAATTGCGATTCTGAGCATACACACAAATACACTCAAACACATGTGCTGTGGACAAATTGTATGGCAAATGGTACGTAATTGAGTTAGCAACAAGAAGGGAAAGAAATTTCCGCTATACTCTGTCGCATTAAAACGATATATTAAATACCCTATACGAAATGAATGTGTGTGTGTGTGTGAGAGAGTGTGTGTGTTATTAAAGACTTGTGTTGTGTGTTGAGCAATACGCATAAGTTTTGAGTTGAGTTGAAACTTTGTCGGAAAGTTTAACAATTCGAGAAAAGTTTTTGTATTATTGCAAACCGCTTTGTCAATTCAATTTCCGAATTTGTGGCATGAAAATAAAAAAAAAATACTCAGCTTTATTTAAACATAATACGTGTATGCTGTAATGTGATTGAAAGTTAACACCATTATCATTGTAGTTAACTTAAAGTCTCACATACTTAATCTCATTGTTATAATTACAATTACATGAGACCTGACTGTACTCAACTAATGAGATTGACTTATTGACTATAATATTAAAGTATGTAGTATTTAAATTTGATTGAGCAGTACAGCTAAAGTTCAGCCAACTTTATGCTTTGTTAACAAGTTGAAATAATTGCGATCAATATTTGAGCGAAATGTAAGTTTCAAATTTGACTGTCAGTAGCAGAAAACTGTTCTTTTGCTTGAACAATTACATACATAATACATACACACATACATGCACATATATGGCATAAGGAAAACAAAAACAATTATTGAAACGTAAATCAAGTTTGGCAACATCTTACAAGTTACTTTTAAACTTTGCCTGGACTTTTTGTTCTTCGCATTCAAATGAATGATATATATTTATTTTTTTATTGTGAGTTTTCGCTAACGTTTGTTTATTGCGAGTAAGTTTGTCGAATTTGCATATTACTTGACAATAACTTCAAAAACCGAAACGAAGTTGTAATCACTATTTGCAAATGTTGTTCGTTTATTTTTTATGAATTTTTTATTATTTGAAAATGTTGTAACAACAAATAAGTTGTTAGATCTTAGAAAAACATACAGAATACTCTTTAAATGTCACAGCTAATGCTCTCACTGCGAAATAGTGTATAGAACAAAAACAAGCTGTAACAATGCTTGTGTGTTCATGTGTGTAATGTGTGTGTGTGTGTGTCGTGGGTGTTGCTGTCGCGTAATCTGATAAACGTGAAGATGGCCGGCATTTAAATTAAAGATTGTCCGCCAAGCACAAAAAGTTCTCGATGCGTATGCGTATGTGTACGTGTGTGCGTGTAAGTGTGTGTGCGTGTGTGTGCGTGTGTTGGCATGTTCGTTCATTCAATGGGCACTTCAATTAGGACCCAGTTAACATTATATTGTTGTGTATTTTGCTTATGACCTGCATTTTTAGCTGGCTCAGCATCACAGCTAATTACAAAACCCCGACGCATAATCACGTCACGTATTCCACACACAACACAACCAAACACACACACAGTGTCACACACACTCACTTAATGGGTTATTGCCAAAGCTAACGCAAACAGACTGACATTGACACACACACACACACACACACTCACAAACAGACAAAGAGGGTCAGGTCAGAACAGTAAGAGACAGATTCAAGAGACTACGAGAGGCTGAAACTGAATTATGGCTATAACGAAACAAATTAAATGAATCAAACGCATTAACAACGCTTACCAGCATACGAATAAAAATATTTATTTTTTATTCACAATCACACACAAGCATTTTAATACATATACATATACATATATATGTATGCGTTTGAGTTTCAGGTTGAAAATCAATTAGTGAGGTAGCAAATATTGATTTTACATATGGATTATATATTTATTTACATTTTAAAAATACATATTTTTTTGTTTGTATATAAATACAATATTATAGCAAGGCATGTGCAACGATCAAAGGTCTTTTGGCCTCAGCTCATTAAATTCGCTTATATACATAATATTTATACAAATATATTCGTGGTATTTTATGCATTATTAACTAAAGCACATAAGCCTGTCAAGCCAAAAATGTTTATATATAGATAACAAAACATATACAGAACAATCTTGAAGTTCCTTTAGATGCAAAATCGAACTCTTTAGTTCTATAAATGGAATCATTTGATTTTAGGCTGTGAAAACTATCAGCTGCTATAATTGGTAATATCTTTAAATGTAAATGTGGCTATAAATAAATTCTCGAAGCGATACTTGTCACGTTGGTATTTATTAAAGACCTGTATCCTGTATATGTATATGTTATAGTATTTACATCTATCAAACGTTTGCGTTCAGGCGTTAAACTGTCTCTTTGTCATATTTCCTTACAAATGCTACATTCATATTTAACTTGTGCTTTTTATAAAAACGCTTCGTTGAGTCTTTGGTATGCCTGCCTGTCTGTCTGGCATAATCCTCAGCAAGGCACAGAAATTGGTAGAAATATAAATATATATAAATGGCAATTCGATCGATTTTATAAATGAGCACCTTTATACAAACATAAATATATACTCAAACATACAGAAATGTACATCGATTAGTGTTTTCATTTCAATTTCCACATTTACATTCACTGAAGTTTGGGTTCCGTTTCAGTCTCTGAGCCTTAACTCAATACCAAGCCCGTTTAAGTATTTACAATTGCCCAATGCGGCGACAGCGAAAGCGACAGCGACTGACGTCTTTCAGTGGGCGTCACGCCCCCCTTTTGCCACAGCGCAGACCACTTCAAGCTCATGCATATGGAGTGCTCGCTCCTGAGACTCGACACACATTCATCGCACCTTTTTTTTAATTGCTGACATTTATTGAACGTTCGCCGTGTGTTAAATCTACTGAAAGCACACAGCATTAAGCACATGAATGCTGTACGTACGTAGTATGCCTTTGACTTAATGCAAACTTATGCCAATTATGTGCAGCTTTTGCCAGCTATGTAGCACTTTCCGCGCTTTGCCACGCATACCAAAAACCAGCAAAAGGGAAAGAGAGTGTGAGAAAGAATGAAAGAAATCGAGCAGATTACACGGATCATTAGCTCAGATGAGAAAGTTCACATGTTTTTTTCTGCTTCACACTAAACACAACGTCCAGCACTTAATCAAATGCAAGGGGGAGATTTTCTTGTCGCAGCTGCAGCTCTGCTTCAACCTTCGACTATCTGTCTTTCTGCCCGTCTGCCCGTCAGGTGCTGTGGCGTTTGTCAAGACGTTAATGCTGGCTGTCTTCTTGTGAATTCCGCAAGGCATTCGCAATATTCCTGATTGAGACCGAAAAACTTACTTAAGCAGAACGCACACGTGTGTTTACAGCAACTATTTGCGAAACTTGCGATACCATGTTGCAACTGATATGCCCCAAATGCCAAATCAAATGGAGCGACTGACAGCATCTTGCCTTTCTCTCTCTCTGTCTCTCTCTCTCTCTTTCTTTGCCTCTCTACCTATAAGTTAAGCACATATGTCTCTGATGTTTGTGGGTCCATTGGTAATATGGGCTGATAGTCTACAATGAGCCGTAGATACTTAAATTACGCATACGCACTGTATGCCACTGAAACAATGGAAAGCTTTGAAAGCAATTGCCTTAAAACCAAAAAGGCGAGTTCACAAAAACAAACATCAATAAGCAGATGAAAGTGCACGAAATAGGGGCGAATGGAGAGAATTAGGCATAAAGTATGTTTTATCCTGAAACATCCATTTCATAGTTGGTGCGACTCGGTTTTTTTTTTTTTTGGCAGCCTTGCTGCACAATTAAACTGCAAATCACGCCTTAGATTTGGTAAAAGGCATCCACCAACACTCTGCCGCAACAACAACAACAACAATAGCAGCAGCAGCAACCATAAAGAGTGGCGGCAGCCACACAAAAAGCAATTGCAAAATGGCAGAAAAACTGGAGCATGGCCAAAGGCTAGCCAGGCAGCAAAGCTGTAGCCAAGCCACCAAAACCAGACCAGACCAAGCCAAGCCAAGCCAACCCAAGCCAAACCAAACCAGACGAAAACAAGGCTCTCAAGCCCTTTAGGCCAAAAATGGCCAAATAGGGCAAAACAGTTTTGCTGCCAGTTTCGCATATACAGATGCAGATGCGGATTAAGCAGATGAGCCACAAAAGCAGCTGCAATTGGAACATAGCAAAGTGCTGTAAGAGAGACGAAGAAAGACATTTGCCAGACAAAGAGAGGAACGTAACTATGTTATAAATTAAAGTTAAGAATCTTTTATACAGAAAAAAAACAAGGTTTCAATTTAACAAAATAGTTTTCACAGTAAAGTCCACCAGTTCAGATCTTAACTTAATTCTTAGCGAATCTTCAATTAAGAAGCTCATTAATTGTCACTAGAAACATAATAAAAGATAGATGCGTAGATAGTTAATGCAAGTAAGTGCAATATGCAAATCAATTGAAGAAAATAATGCTTAGAAAGCACGACTATAAGATACCCTTCCTGCTACTTCATTCTTGACTAAACTTGAATCATCGATATTTACGGTAGGAATCATCGATGATTCAAAACATACTTGTAATACGCTAGGTATACGAGAAGTTTACGTCTCTAGGTCCTATCATTTCTGAGATTGACGCGTTCGAACTAAAAGATAGAGATAGCTTCTTAGACTTGGCTGTTGATGCTGATCAAGAATATATACATACTATAAGGTCGCAGATGCTTCCTGTTACATAGTATTTGAACAAGGCATGCTGCCCATTTTAGCCATTCCTTGGATTGAGAGTACATTAAAAAATGCAAGCAAAGCAAATCAAACAACTTGAAACAGTGCTAACAACAACAACAATGAAAATTGATGAGAAACAAAACAAAGAAGCTTTTCACAAGCTGTTGATCTAATTCAAAGCAAAAAGTAAGACAACTGAATAAAGGAGGCGCAAAGAGATATTTGCAAAGGAGCAACAGCAAAAGGCAGTCAAACATAGAAAACATAACGAGAAACAGAGAGAGAGAGAGAAAAGTAGAGAGTGAGATTTGTTACAGTAATGAAGCAAAGTCTACACACTCGTAGTTCACACGAAGGAGAAAGAAAAGTGGAAGGTCGAAATTGGAGTTGGTTTCGGTGTACAAATTATGGCTTAAGAGATGATACCGACAACTGTAAAGCTATCACTAGCTACGAGCTATGCATGTCTAATTCTGCTTACATAAGTCAGCCCAATTGTGCCTTGCATCCCCTTCCAGCAACCCACTTCATCCAGCTGGCAGGCAGGCTGGCAGGCAGACAGGCAGGCAGGCACTGTCTGGATTTGCCGCACTGGTCAACAATAACTCGTAAAAACCCTCACAATTTGCTGGCCAACAAGTTGAACTTGAGCCTGGGGTCCGGAGCCCAGTGCCCAGAGCCTTGAGCCTTGAGCTTGGGGCGTCATCAGACAAATGCCTGGGCTTTGCCCACTTGAGCGGTCCTTGGGTAAGATTGTAACAAACTCAAGTTAACCCATTAGAGTGCTTTAAAAATGGGTTGGATATTTTTGGGAGGCGCAAACACAACCAAAAATTGCATGCATACAAATAGAAAGGGGGGCTGAGGGTGAAGTGAAAGTGAAGTGTGCGGCCAAAGTGGAGCCACAAAGATGTGGTTTATCCGCCGCTGCTGCTGCTAACAAACAGTAGACGAAATCGAGGCGAAATGGAAATGAAAAAACAATTTCACTGCACAAACTGTTACGCCAGTCACGTCTGACACACAACGTCGAGCGTCTTCCATTGCTGCTGTTTTTTTTGCTTAGCTGATGATTTTGTAGGGCAAGCAAACAAATTCAGAGAGATGATAAAAAAAAAACTGAAACTGAAAGCAGCAGAAAGAAAAGCAAAATAACAGCAAATAGTTTGAAAAGCGTCGAAGATTCAATTCCCTGATACATTTTGTGGCAGCTAAGATATCTTAAATATATAACCTTTATATATATATACTATATTTGTGCTTGATTGTTGCCTAGAGTAGAATGTAGCCTATTTGGACCTCTTTTATATTTTTAAGAAATGTGACAACCAGCAATGAGATCGATAATTCGGATATAGATACTTTAAATAAATTTTTCACTCGTGTCTTATTATTAATTTACCATTTCTCGCATGCTCAAAAATTTGTGGAACATTTTAACGTAAGTTTTAATGGAATCCGAACTGTTGCAGAAAAAGCAATAATATTTTATTAAATGTTTTGTTCCTTAACAAATGAGATTATCTAACTTATCTCTAATACTCTTTAATTGAGCTTTACATTACGAATGCTACTGAAACATAATTTTTCATCGATTGCATTAGAGTCCAAAATATAAATCATAATGTATTTGAAAATAATTGGATATGTCCGTGTACAATCATATTTGTTTCAGCTTAAGTCATGATAAATTATGTTCTTCACAATATGTACATAATAAAGTTCCAACTTGTAACTCTATCAATACTTTCACACATTTTGTACTATACAGCCGCCAGGGTATCAAAATAACGCTGAAAACAAACAGGAAGAAAATAAAATATATGCGCAAGAAAATCAGTCAGCTTCATAGTGAAGGGGGTCAAGACCCAAGCTCAGACCAAAGCCATACCCATACCCAATCCCATACCCCAACCCCATCCCTGTCCCTCTGAAACCGTTGAAGCTTGTAGCAAAAAGCAGCCATCAGCCAAGTTGGCCCCGTTATCAGTTTCGAGTCTTGCAATGATTGAATACCCCAACACAAACAAGATACAACACACCCACACATTCGCTTGTGTATGTTGTATGTAGTATGTTTGCCTGAATATAAAAGTCTCAGCTCTAAATTCAATTGAAACTCGTAGCTTGGGCTCAGCTTGGCGTTGGCGATGGCGATGGCGTCGATGTTGACGTTGACGTTGGCGTCGCTGCAAAAGCAAATGAAGAATTTTCTGTGCATTTTTCTAGAGCAGCTGCACGTATTACAAAGCAGAGAAGACGTGGGCGGGACGCTGTGGATGGTGGTTGAGGCGTTTGTAGCTTGGCATTGCGACCAGGCAACAAACCAACATAAAATTGTTGTGCAAAACATAAAAACCAAACGGAAAACGACATAAAAACCAAAAGGATGGTGGGGGTGCGGTGTGGAGGGTGGGGAGGTTGGCAAAGTAAAAACACGAAGAGGCAGCGGATGAGAAGGAAAAGAAAAAATACACACAAACATACAAACATACAGCAAGCAGTGAGTGACACATGCGAACAAATCATGAAAAATGTAAGGTAAACTAAGTGAAAAAAGGAAATGAAAACTTTTGAAAGCAACGAGATGCAGACAGATACTGTGAAACTGAGCTCTGAGCCTGAGCCGGCGATAAAAACGGAGACGGAGACGGACTGTGTGGGGCTAAGACTAAAACGGCAGCAAAACAAGCTGCAAGTCCAAAGTGCTGTGCCACGAATTTTGATGCACTAACAAAACGTCCTGCGTCTTACACATTTGTCTGTACAAACACACACAAAACACATATTAAAACACACAAACACACTCACACACACAAGTGTATCACAATAAAGATGCCAAGCACAACATGGAGCACGGACTGCTGGATGGGGGGGGGGGAAAGCGGATAAGGGAGAGATAAGTGGGTTGGGTCACTGCCACAAGTGGCGTTGACGCTGAGGCAACGTTTGCTGCTGCCGTTGATTGGCACAAGGCCAGAATACGGCTACGACGACAACAACGACGACGACGACGACGATGTGCTGAATTTCTCATCTCAATCTCCTCTGTGCTCAACTTAGCTTAGCTTAGCTCAGCTCGGCTTCTATTTCAGGCGTCTCTGCCTAACAAGCTCGCAACTTTCAAGTGCTGTTCAGAAATGAATGCGAATGTGTATCACAGATAATGACCAAGTGCCTTCAATTAGCAATCGGCCATCTTGGCATTCAGATAGATACACACACAGCTGTCCCAAACTACGTGTTTGAATGAATGAATAAGCTGCTGCCGTTGTTGTTGTTGCTATATATCACAAACAAACAAAAGTAACAAACAGATTCGCAACAGAAAAACACATGCCTTTTTTATCAGAATCAGTCAGTCAGTTAAGTTTTGGCCTTTATTGCAAAGTTTCTTAAAAAAAAAACCTTTTGGTTGCTAGACGAATTTACACTTTTGTCGACCATTCATTTTTGTTTTAAACGTTAACGATATCAAACCTATCTTGTTTATTTATAAACAACTCGTTAAGTTCGATTTCTTATCTCTTTATAAGGTTATTTTTGGTTTTTAGAGACGAGTTAGGAATTTATTGCGCTTGCTCCAGTCATGTGATATATTCGATATCTTATATATAGTATAAAGCGAAAGATAATTGATTTAACTCCTGGCATTGGCTTATAACGATTATTATTGATTCATTAATTATAACAAAAACATCAATGAGTATTGGAAACTAGGGATCTTAGGATCTAAGCTAAGTATACGAAAACCTGTGTGCCAGAAAGAAAACCAAACAAAATGCTTTCTTCTACAACTAGATTGGTTTCTCATTAGTTCAATATCCTTTTGAATGAAAAGTTTTAGCTGTACTATTGTGCTAGCCATTGTATTTGGAAACAAGTTATCCACTCGCTGTAATAAAATTAAAATTTCACACGTCTTTTGGTTGCCCGCAGTGGCTTGAACAAAGAACATCAATCCGTCTGCACAACAGCAACCCATTATGCGTGTGGCTGTTGGACGTGCATCAGTTAAGTAAATCACTCATCGAGTTCGTGATGTTGGCGCCAGAGACGCGGCGCAGTATTCAACTGAAAAAAATAAAAGAAAATTCCAACGAAACGATAACCGGTCACAACTGAGATGGTGAAAATCAAAGAAGACCCAAATCAAGGAGCGAACTTAAAAGCCGCAATAAATAAATCCTTTGGGGCAGTCATGGATGCAAACCAAAACCAAACCAAACCAAACCGAACCCAATACACACACACAGGCACAGGCACAACTGACGCGTCTCTGGTGCTGTCAGTTCGTGTGCCAGAGGCATTTCGGAAGCGTAACGGAACCTTGCCGGAAGGGTGAGCCAATGCTCACCAAAGCGGGGATCACAAAGGGGGTATTGCCTGCATAATGACCCACAAGCAAAGAAAAACTTTTCTGCTGCTGCTGCTGCTGCTCACTGTCTTCCTTTTGTTGTTGTTGTTGTTTGTACCACATGCCAGGAACTTGGTAATCTTTTGCATCATCGAAAGCGAATGAAGTACGTGTACGCTGGCCAGGACGACGATGCGGCTGCCACCGCTGCCACTGGCGACCGTTGCGTTTGACTACGACCCGACAAATGCATAAACAAGAAGAAGCCCACAGACTGACTAACTCACCAACTGACGGACTGACGGACTGACGGACTGACTGACTGACTGACTGACAAACTAACTGAGTAACTTGAAATTACACAGACAAATCCCAGAAACGGCAATGGCAATGGGCATGATGCTCCAAATGGGAACCTGTGAGAGGGGTAAGGGTATCGCGTTTATATCATTTACACATATGTATGAATGTGTGTGTGTGTGCGTGTGTGTGTGAACCCATCACGTTCATTCATGCCTTGAAACGTGTTAAGGAGATGGAGGATTTTATTTTCAATGCAAGAGCATCATGTCCTTTTCCTGCGTGTGTGTGTGAGTGTGTGCGAGTGTGTGCGAGTGTGTGTGAGTGTGTGAGAAGTAAATTTAATCAGTATAGCATTCGCCATACAACCTGAATTTAGATAACGAATTATGCAATGGGTCTTCTGCATCTCAATTCGTCTCTTGGACCCCGTACAAATTCGAGATGTGTGCGTGATTACGATTATTCACGACTTATGCACGAACTTTATTCCCTCTTTAAGATTTGTTTTGCAGCTCTATCATATTATTGGAATATATTAACTTTATAAGAAAGATTTAAATAAACTCTTCGTTTAATTTGAGACGTGTTTTTTTGTGTGTCAAGTTTTGCGTTTTGGGGTTTTGTAAAATTCAAAAAAAAGGCAACAAGAAACGAATCGAACTCAACTTACAAATACAATTGTTGCACGTACGTGTACATATAACGCCTGTTTGTGTTTGTGTTTGTGCATATTTGTGTCTGGGTAGAAGAGGCGCCGCACTACGCACGTAACGTGAGCTTGCCTCATTTGTGGAGCCTAAGGCTCGATTTGCAGAGGTCAGCAAAATTTTCCATTTTCGCTTCAGCAGCTTTACACACAACCACACACACACACACATACGAACACATACACACACACATACACAGACAGACAGACATAGTGGCACAGTTTAGTAGGTCGCCAGCAAATGACAGTTATTGCCATTTGCTTTACCCGACACCAAAATAAAGAGAAGAGAAAAAAAAGGAAATGGGGAAAAAGAAAAGCAGCTCAGACCGCTTGTACACCACAACTACGAGCCATGAATGAAAATGCAATGAGAATGCCTTTTTAAATGTCCTGCCACACACACACAAACACACACACACACACATACATACATACATGCACAGTCATAGACATTGAAACAGTCATCGTTTGTTGCTAGTCGGCAGTCGTCAATTTGCCAGTTCGTCACTTTGTCCACACACACATACATAGAGTGGAAATAGCATGCAACGAATTCGGCACAAAGCGCAACGCCCTATTGTATGCAACGTTTTTGTTGCTTACCACACACACTCAATGTGGCTGAAGGGGTGAAGGAAGGAAAGAGCACACAAGGGGTTACGTGTGGATGTGTGTGTTTGGGGGGAACGGCGAGGGGGCATAACTGACGCCAAGCCACATCACGTGTTGACATTGTGGCCATTTCTGGCCTCTCTCTTGTTTCGCATAGCCCGAGCTTATTCTGTTTGTTTCTGCATTGTTCTGTTTCAGTTGCTTGTTAACAATCAAATTAAGTAATATGGTCGAAATCCCTTTGGCTAAAGCCAGTGAGTGGTATCCGGTCGGCATGGCAGGTCAAGTAGTTCAAAAAGGGGGCCCAACCAGAGAGAAGAAAAAACATAACAAAAGAGATATATGAACAGCAGCAGTTAAACTAAATGGACAGCAAGCAATTGCTACCTGGTCGAATAAACGGGGTGCAGTCAAGCAACTACTATCTGCGTTAACCCAAAACCCAAAATGTTAACCTCACTTTTTAAGCTGACTTCTATTCACACGAACTTTTGGCCCCCTTTCCCCCCCACACACACACACACATCATCAGGCCATCAAATATACCAGCTACTACTGACTACAGCTTCTCTCTCTCTCTCCATCTGCAGTATTTTGCGTCGCCATCACAATTGCCAAAAACTTTGTCATAATCCAAAGCCAAAAAACCAATAGACCAATCGACCAGTCGACCGCACTGCCACCGCCGTTGCCATTGACAAAAATCAACAACAAAAACAACAAAAAAAAAGTAAATAGTGAAGCGAGGAAAAATGAAACGGAAAAACCGCATGTGAATGGCGGAAAGCGACCGGAGTCAACGAATCGATGATTTCCTTATACGCACGTGTGCAGTTTTTCCGCAATGAATTTGAGTTTTTTCGTATGTGAGTGTGTGTGTGTGTGTGCTGGTTTTACGGCTTGGGGGCGCAAAATACAACATGAAATGAAATGAAACATTTTAACAATAAATGCAAATTTAGCTAAGCCGCCTATTGCCAATAACAACAGCAACAAAAATGACAAACAAACAAACAATAACAACAACCAACCAACTAACAACCAAATCGTACGACAAAAATAGACAAACAGCTGCACACGCCCAAACACACACACATCGACACGCCCCGCCCTCAACGACACGCGCGTTTCATTCGAAAAGTTTATGAAGCAACCCAACGACCAACAAAACGTACAAATAAAAAAACTTTTCAAAAATAAAACCTAAACAAATATATATTGGAATGTGAGTGGAGGTTGTGTTTAGCTATGCGATACCCTGTAATCAGATATGATAAGTAATTATTTAATCGCTATATATCGATATGTTATCGTTAACAGCGTTGCTTGCACCTTTACCAATAAGGTGTCTAAGCAAACAGCTAGATGAATCGATTAAGTAAAAATATTCTTTCTGGATGCCCAAACTGCTTTACTTCACAGTATACTCAAAAGAAAAATAAAAGAGCCGCATGCAAATTTTGCGATACACACACAGACAACAGAAATCGCTGTGTGTGCCTTAGTGAATGTGAGCGTGAAAAGTGAATGCCAAAATGTGTCAGCAGTTGGTACACGGGGCGTATGGAGGTCGAGATTCGGGTTTTACAAATTTGTTGCCCACTTTTTGGGCGCCGCTGACCAATTGTATGATTTAATACGACAATGTGTTTGTTGCTGTGCACTCATGCTCTATGTATAAGTGTGTGTGTGTTTGTGTTTGTGTTTGTGTATATTCATATTTGCGTACGTATGTGTACAATGGGCTGACTAAGCCGTTATTCAATCACAAAACTATACACACAGCACTGGAAAATAACTCCGATTTTTTTGGCCGCACTTCGTATCCTCTACAAAATAGAAAAAACAAATGAAATATATATATATAGCTTCAGAAATGACATTAGTACGAAAAGTGACACAAATTTAGGTAATAGCATCAGTTAAAATTGAAATAGTGGAAAAATGGTTTGGCTTTGATTAATAGCTCAAAGATAACGCTGTCAAAGCTACTAGAAAAGAGCAGCCTGCATAAAACTGAACGACTTAAAATTTTTATAAAGTAAACACATTAAACACACACACACGCACGCACACACACACGTACACACACACGCACTCACGTGCATATAAATTGTTTGACTCGCTTCGGTTGTGTTATAGATGACTGCATATAAACTGAAAATCGAAAACCATATTTCAATTTGCGGCATTTAGCACACACACACACACACACGCACAAGGAGATACAGAGGGTAAGGACACGCATGATGAAATTGAAACGCTTTCCCGTAACGAGCAGCAGTTTTTTTTTTCTCTTCTTCATTTATTTGATTTTATTTTATTTTTATTTTTATTTATTTATGTTTTTTCGAATACCCTACATAAATCTCCAGCCTAGCTGCTCCAAAAGGTTGTGTTATTTGGCTGCTTGTGAACTGATAAATACAGAATTGCACCTAACAGGCATGTCATTTAGCCAAGAGTGCGAATTATTGGCCTTTAAAAGTTAGTTAACCAACACTGCTTATGCCTAAATCACATACATAAATACAATCTTATGTATAACTTATTGATATTGTTACACTAAAATAAATTATATTCCAATTGATTTGTTGTACTTACTAATGAATAAGTAACGTAAAATTGCCATTTTTAATTCTCTATTGGTTGATTTTTGAATAGAAAAAATATTATACTAGCAAATGAAACATTTCCCTTCATATAAATTGCAGGGAACTCTTGCATTAACATTTATAAGTTGGTTATGTTGTTAACAATCATAAAATAGTTCTCTGGTCTTTCATCTATAGGGTCCGCTATCTATCGTGTTATTTCGTGAATGGTAACACTAAGCTCATGTTTGATTTGCCAGATAATTAGTTTTATGCGAATATGGTTGTGTATACGCTTGAACAACGCTGGGAAATATTGCGACATTACTTTGAGAATGATTTCGTTTAAAAAAAAAGGAGTTATTGGGCGGACCCTATATATGCCTACCGGGCTTCAAATGTGCTTCTTAAGCTACGTTGCAATATGTTTCTTTGATCATTTCCAAACTATAGAGTAGAATAATACACATACCGAAATGTATTAGCACTTGTTTAATTCTATCTCAAGAATTCATAAGCCCTTTAAAATAATGCTTTAGGGCAAGATTACAAGATGAGATTTATTTATAAATACGACACGAAATCCTTTACTGGCTAACTATTTCTGACTATTTGATGCAGCTTTTGAGGGGTGCCTGCGGACGCCTGGGTGGAGCTTTTGGGGCTTAAGCTGTGGCTGTGGGCAATGGGCGTGGTCGAAACGTTGGTTTTGGTTTGAGGCAGCGCTGACCAGGGCCGACTAATCGAGCTATGTACCAAATTAATTACAACTGTGTGTGTGTGTGTGTGTGTGTGAGCGAGTACACTGTATGTGTGTGTGTGGTTGTGTGGCTATTGTTGCCTGTTGGATGCTCAAACATGATTTTACACCTCGTCTGCTGCGACCGTTCAACACAAATTGAAGCAAGCAGCCGCGTGGCGCCCCAAGCAACATACATCATTCAACAATGAGCGAATAACAGTGTTTCTGTATGTGTGTGTGTGTGTGTATACGCCGGATGTCATTTGTATAAACTTATGTGGTGGGAATTTCGAATGGCCTGGCCAGCGCTTTTGCACTCACTCTCTCTTCCTATCTTTACAACCGTTTCTCCACTACTCTCTCTCGCTCTCTCTCTCTCTCGTTCGCTGACTCTTGCATTTGGTGTTTTTGTGCTGCTGGTAGCCAAGTGGAAAAGTGAAACAAGCGCAGCTTTTATAACCGAACGTAGCTAGTCAATTAGGGCAAAAGATTGCGGCTAACGGATATAACGTATAATGGATAACGGATAATGGATAATGGTTTATAGACTACATGAGTAGTTCCGAAATCAGAAAAAATCTGTTTAAAGTTTCGCTATTTTGTAATTTCATTTAGTATGCCAAGGTATTTGAATGTTTTTTATATATATTTGAACCTGTCTATCCTAATCGTATACCTTCTATATATGTGCTTGTCAAGTTGCTTTTTATGCAAATCATTTTTAACTTGTGAACTGAATTGATTTTTCTATGTGGCCATAAATAACTCTTACTGCTTACGTCTCATTTTTATTTGTTTTTCAGCGATATATATAGATATATATTTTTCTGAGAGTTAACCTTTACTATGTTACATATTTGTCTTCAATCTTATCGATTGGTTTGGTTTTTTGTTCTTTCATTGTGATCCCTTTTCTCATTTTCCCTTTTGGCTTTATACTTGTGTTTGAAAGTCTTGTTCTTTCATTCGTTATTAGGAACGTTTTTGGTGTAATATCAACTCATTGTCTATATTCATCAGCCTCTCATTAACCCCATTTTCTATTCTATTGTTTTCGGAGACGGTGTGCTGTCAAGTTTGTTCTTTCAATCTCAATCCCATTACCTATTATGGCCACTACCTGACATTTTTCCTTAACTCACTTTTCGCATCAGAGCACACACTCCTACGAAAAACTTCAGATTCAGGTTGAACTTTCTTCGATTTTTCTCATTTCATTCATTCGTTTCTCACCCATTAAAGTCCATCTCGTTATCTAGCTTCTCTCTTTTAGTTGCCTGCTTCAAACGTATTGAGCCACAATTATTATGAGCAGCCTTTAATCATATTAATGTGACCGCTGCTTTTTCGATAGCAACTTATCCTTACCGACCATCTCCTCATCCATCATCCTACCCTCCCTTTCCTTTTACTTCTTTTGAAAGCCTCCGGTTCAGCGAAGCGTCTTCGTTTCCCCAATTTTTTAAATGCCATTTACGTGATATTTTTTAGTTTTGTGCTATTTTCTGTTTTCTGTTTTTTCAAGCCATTGCTTTGGCTAAACTTGACCTTCAACTCTCTCTCTCTCTCTCTCTCTCACGCTCTCTCTCTCTGCTCCTTCTGCTCTCTGCTCGCTGCTTGCAATGTGGCCTAGGTGACCTTTTTAAATGACTCTCCGTGGAATTGAAGCAACACAAACACAAAAACGCTTATCGCTTTTCTATTACGGCCACCAAGCAAAACTCCTCAAAATACAAGAAAAAAACGATGCTTTCCTCCTTTAGCCACGACAGCAGCACACCTCAAGGTCTGGTTACAAACTCTTCCTTCGCATCCTTATAATGTTTGTGTTTCTGTTTCTGTTACTGCTGCTTTTGCTGTTGTTATCTGTGTGTATGATTGTTTCAATTGTTGGCTGGCTGGCTGGCAACTTCTGCAATTTTCAGCCAGGCCACAAACAATTCCGACTGCCAACAATTCTGACCATGTTGGCAATCTCAGTTCGTGTTGTTGTTGTCTCTCTACTTAAGTAATTCATTTGAGCTTAAGATACAAAATGATTTCGTTAAATTCACGTTCACAGAACTAAGTAAATAATCATCCAAAAAGTTCGTCCGCTCCACAATTTGTTGAATTTTGAAAGCCGCAAAACGTAAAGTGCGCGTAATTTTTCAGGAATTTTGAAGTGGCAGTGGCAGGAAGGGGGACAAACTCAAGTTACTTGGAAAACTGGACAGGTATCCGATGTGCCTAATTGACTGTTGGTTGGGGAAGGCACTTCTCTGGCTACGTTCTTAGGGTGGGGCGCTTGCCAAGAAACGTAATTTTGCCAAGAGGAAACAGGTGAGGAAACAGGGGAGGAAACAGGTGAGGCACTGGGGCAGACAACAGTTTTAAGTACTAAGAACAAAGCCAAAGTAACTGACTCCGACAAATAATAATAATATAATTTAGAATACTGAGCTGCAGCTGGAGCTGGAGCTGTTAAGCTTAAAGTTTTACGGCACAACAACTTTGCGTCAACACAACGCAGCACGGGAACGGGAACGGGAACGAGAAGGGGAACGGGAATTACAAAGATTTTCTAATGAGCCAAACTTGAAAGCGAATGACCAGGCAAACAAAAGGACAGACGAACGGACGGTTAGATAGTTGGGGAAAGTTAAGCACAGCGATATGCCACGCCCACAAGTACAGTACGTTTTCTGCTGTGCGTGTGTTTAAGGGCTGTTATTGCATTTAGCAGACAACAAACGAATCAAGTTAAAAGCATTTGTAAATATACGGAATAACTAACAAGAGGGATGTTAAAGATTTAATGCTCTTAGGTGGCAATAAGATATGCTAAACGGATCTTAAACGAACATTTTCTGTGCCAATAAATACAATCTTAAAGGTAACATTATAATCAGGCATACATAACATTAAGGTAGCAGCTGGAAAGCATTCAATTTGTATCAAAGAAATGCCAACAATACCTTTTGAGTAAGGTTAATTTAATATATATCTAACCACAAATTCAAATTGAATGGCGCTAAGAGAACTAATATTTGCAATTTCTGTTCACAGCATCCATTCTGACATTATTACAATGAATATGTCTGAATATATAACATAGTTAAGTTCAAGATGATTAGTAAATTGGGTGTTAACTTTATCCAGACACGACCGAAGAAAACCGAATTTTAACTTGAGGATATTTCTTATCCTTTTAAGCATTTCAATAAACAAAGCAAGTGTAAGTGTAATATCTGAAAGGCAAGCCAGGCAGGCAGGCAGGCAACTGGAATGACTATCTGAATGTAATGTGCGACTCTTTGGACCGATAAATATATTAATTAAAGTCAAGTTCCTCATAAATAAATGAAAAGTAAACGCAACAACAACAACAGCAATGAAAAGTGGTAAACAGCCGAGGCAGAGAGAGAGAGAGGGAGAGAGAAACCCCAGGAAGCGGTCATTAACGAGGTAAGCAAAGCGCGTAATGGAAACGCGCTTTAAATGGGTTACTATGAAAGGATTGGTTTAGCTACCACTGAAAAACTTGAAACTTGCCTTAACGTTGAACAGTGTTGTGCTGTTGTTGGTGCTAGTGTATGTGCGTTGTGTTTGTGTGTGTGTGTGTTTGTGCGATGCTTGACTGAATTTGAAGTGTGGTCAAATTGAGGTTAGCCTTAATTAATGGAAGGTAATTGGTGGCTGAGCGAATGAGTTGATTCTCAAGAAACTTAACCAAAAGCTTACTCAAAGTCAAGTTTAGATGTTGACAGGGCATAATGAACTCAGCAGCGTTGACGACGAAGGACAAGGCACGTTCTACTAAATATATCGTTCAAAACGACCTTCCTCCCTTCATTAAAATGTTTTTGAAACAGTCTTCGATTGTGGCAAGTCCATGTGTAAACAACTACACCAACTGAGAATGCAATATAAATATTATTATTATTTTTATAATCTAAGAAAGGCATTGAACTCAGCCTTAGAAACTCAGCAATAGATATGCTAGATTTAAGAGTAGAAGCTATGCTGAATATAAGAACAAAATCCGTTCAACAACAATAACAACGAACTCAACAGAAAGATACTAGCTATAAGATTGAAAAAAAACCTCTGCAAACGAATCAAAAAGCTGACAGCATGTTTAAAAGTACTTTTGATATTGCAAAGACAGTCAAATGTATAATTTTCCCATTCCCCTTTTGGTTCCCATGTGCTTACTAGTTGGCAAGTATCAAAAACTTATTCCGATACAGATTCAAAGCAATTAGTTGTACTTGATGCTGAAGTTGGTTCGCCTTTAACTCTTTTTGCTATTTGGTTACCTATTTTTGAGCTATAATTATTATTTTCCATTTGAGACGAGAAAGTTGAACTGCCAAAAAAACAAAAAATAAATAGCACCTTTTGATGACAGGTCTCAGGTGTGCCATACTTTCGGAAATTTATATATATTAAGTATTTGTCTCTTTCTCTATTCCCCTCTGCTGTCTCTCTTGCACTTTTGACAATCGAAATCGAAAAGAAACAGAAGCATTTTGCCAGACGAGTCCTTCGGGCATCGTTTTAATGATGCCAAAAGTTTTACTCGTGTTTCAACTTAGCTCGGGTGCGTGCAGCAATTGAAATTATCGTTTCGTTGGTAATGAAAAATGCCGCACGGTAACCGCAATCTTTGCTTTGCTGCTTAATGCTGAGAGTTGGGTGCAGGCGGCCATAGCCAAATAGTAGTAGTTTGGTATGGTATGTATGTAAATCGTTGAAATAGTTGAGAGACTCGCAAGCTTGCAATACAACTTCCAAGTTGGCGCGTCAACTATGTGCTTAACATCAATTAAAGACCCACAAACCTAATATACCCACTTAACCCATAACTAGCGGTGATGCTATAGTTCTCTCTCTCGGGCTTTTCGCGCTTTCGCTTTCACTGAGAACGCAGAGGAAATATGTGGGGAAAAACTTGCTAAGACGCGCGCCGCAAGCTCAAACCGAGCAAGCGAGCGAGCGAGCGAGCAGAAGAAAGTTTGCCGTTGCGATGTGGAAAAAGTCATAAAAGTAGCAGCTGCCTGGAAATATATTTTTGCGGAGTGTGCGGGCAGCATAATGTGCTTGGAATAGCAGTAGTGGGTGGGGTGAGGTGGGTAAAGGCTTGATAATTATGAGCTTGAGGCAGTCACCTATCTTGATGTTTGTTGTTGCTATTGTTGTTGTTGTTGTTGTTGCTGGATGCTGAGACGTTGCTCGGTAATGGCAACGACGACAGCTAAACAAAAGCGCTGAGAGACATCTGAGCAAGTCCGCCAGAAAACTTGATTCCTGCCGTCTCCTAACGCTAACGCAGCACTTCCCTCCCTGGTGTCCCCTTTTGTTACGCGCTGGGTATTATAAACAGACACGTAATTGGGGTTAGAAGCGATGCGAGCATTTTGGCCTGTTCTTGCCTTGATATACTACTCTACGTTAACCCGTCGTCACTCTCACTCGCACTCTCCCTCTCTCTCTAGTGTTGTCTTTTTCTATTCGTAGCCTCTTATATGCATTGCTGCCACGCAAATGTAATTAAACCATACATCAACGTGAAATATGTCGACGATGACGACGACAACGAGCCCAGTTAGTATCATTCTCTCAATGTGTGCGTGTGTGTATGTGTGTGTGTGCGTGGGTGACTGAATGCTGTTAAACTTTCATTAGAGGTAACACAACGCACTCATCAGGCTTGTGACACATAGTAGTAATTGAAATAAATGATATAATGTCTCTGTAGACAGGTGTCAGAAGGATAAATGCTGTACATTTAGGATCTATTATTTTGCCTTTTCTTAAACCATAACCTAATACTTTAAAAAAACTTCATTTTTATCTTATTCAAAGCTTAATAGTTTGTACGAACTAAGACAACAAGTTTGAAGCGTCTCTTCAGTCATTTGGATACTCTTAAGCACTAAGTTTTATCTCTCTAAAATCGCATCTGCTTAAACCCTTTTAAAGTTTCTTACAAGAAATGTTCATTAAACTAAACCGCTTTTAGCCCAAAATTCATCTATTTAAGTGCAACAAAATTGTTAAGAACATAAACCTAACCAAAGGGCAGAGAAACTTCGGCTTGTGCAACTTTTTATAAGCCTGTAGGGTGTGAAGAGCTGTAGGGGTTGTAGAGGGGTTTTACTAGAGACAGTTTTGTAGTAGTGAACTGTGTGCCAAGTTAGCCCGGCTATATATATGAAAAGGTAATATAAATACACGTAAATATAAAGCAGAACTGTAATTATGTGCTTAAGGTGAGCGATGCTTGAGACGCGCCTAACCTCACCTCCTATATATATATATATATATATATATATGCATAATATTGTACTATATAAGAGGATATATATAAAGCCGCTATTCAGATTGGGTTTGGGTTGAGAGGCAGTTGGCAGAATGGCATGAAGACAAGTTGCTTCCAATTTAATTGCGAGCCTCGACTTTTGCTTCCTTAATCATTAGCCAAAGCTTAAAGGCAAAGGCGAAACATTTAAAGACCCCAAATTGAATCTATTATCACGTCCAACTGTTATACTATGTACTAAGTAGAACTCGACGAGAGTGCCAAGTCTCGGGGGTCGAGTTAAAAGGGGTTGGGCCGCCACCTGCAGCTGGTTTGGTTTATGTATATTGCAAGTTATCGGCCAAAAATAATGAGCTACTTTAAAGAAATATGTAAGCGTGTGAAATTGTGTATGTGTGTGTGTGTTTGTGGCACATGCAACACACGCCCTACTGCTTGCAGCGCTGTAATGCAGACGAAGAGAAATCAACAAACAAGGCGAGAAAAAAAAACAAACAAGAAAAATTTGTAAGAGTGTGTCGACTGTTTGTAGAGTATGCTCGACTGTTAGATATCTACAGACAAAAGCTACATATTGTCTCATTAAAATGTTTAATGTTGTCTATCGATAAGTATCGATAGGAGCATAGGAGCTGCTTGTTAAAGGAGAGTTCATGTTATCCGCTTTGTTTTAAGCAGTTTTCAATGGGTATTGAAAATGCATCACGTGCAAATAGCATACAGGCAAAAGGGGGAGGGAGGGAAGGAGGAGATTGGTAGTTGATTGGGCGTCGCTGCATATAGCATATAGCTGCTAATGCGCATTTACCTAAGGCCATGATGGCCAAACCGTCTCAAGACTATAAATTTCCGGCAGCCCAACGGAATGGGAAGCCTGAATGATGGCGCCTCGAGTCGGGGGGGCATGAGTGTGAGGATATGGGTATTGCTGGCCTAATGATGCTGCTGCTGCTGCTGTTGGTGCTGGTGCTGCTTCTGCTGCATTGAACAAGAAACGTAACGTAACCAAAGACAAACTAAAGGAAGACATGAAAATTTTCAATATCCTTGCCTAACGACTACCGGCAACGGTTAGTGAGGAGGGCGGGGCGGGGGCGAGGGGGGGTAGGGTAGGTAGGCACCTCTCCGGTTAGGCGGCAATGAGATTTTAAGAGCTACCATTTCCGTCTAAGCAAAATTTTGTTATCGCATCGTCAGCCTGGCAAGCAATTTACTCTATCAATATATATATATATATAGATTTATACTATATATGCATATCTTTACTATATATATAACGTATAAGTAGTGGCGCCACTTAGCGGAAGGACGACAGAGAGACGAGAGAGGCCTTCGACCGATTTGCTGCTGCTTGTCTTGCATTTAATGTCACACGCTTCATTATTTCTAATTGGCAAATTTTCAATCAGCAACGCGGCTCCAAAAGTGATCGAGGGGGGGTTGGGGGTGGAAGAGAGGCGTTGTTTGAGCTGCGCGTAAATTTGGCTGCGCTGTGACTTAACAACTTCAGAATTCAATTATGCGACACAGAGTGAAATCAACATTATTGATAAGCCGCAAGGACAACGGCAAAAGGAAGCGGGCTAAAAAAAAATACAGAGAATACAAGTAGCAGTAACTTAAGTTAATGGTGGGGGGGTAGGGGGGGGGGGTAGGGGTGGGTTCGGGTTGGGTGTGGAGAGCCTTGGGCTGCTAATTCGTGTCGCGACTCAACTCGAGACTGCTGTCATCAGCAGCAGAAGCAGCAGCAGCTCTATCGATGCTGCTTGTTGGTGACCAATCAGCGCCCCCGGGTTACATCAGCCAGAAGAACGGCAGCGAAATGAACGACGGAGCAACTAAGTCAGCTTTCAACTAACTAACCAACAAAAGTTTGCTGAACGGAAGAGGCAGGAGGCTGGTTAGTAGAGGGGGGGCGAATCAAAGCAACAAAAGAAAAGAAAACGAAACGAAACGCGCAAATTATCGTAATTATAAATTAAGTCGACGTTGGTCAGAAGCGAGGGAGTTGCAAAACTGGCAACTGCCACCCGATGGCAAGTACGATAATAGTGGTTCGTGTGGCGAGGGGCAACGGGGGTGTGTATGTGTGTGTGTTCGTTGAATTGTTGGCAAATGTAATGAAAAATACTTTTTGTAAAGCGCAAAGAGAAGAACGGGAACGGGAAAGGGAAAGGGCAAGGGAAAGAAGAAAAAGCGCGAGGAAATCTGGGAAGGATGTGAGGAGAGGGAGTTAAGCTTTGCTGACTGGCATTCGAAAATAGATTTTCACTATATTTGTGTGTGGGGTGGCATGAAATGGGGGCACAGTTGTGGGTAAATACGGGACTGAGAACTTTAGGATCCGGGCCATAACGCTGTAAAGTGGAAAACTTTTCCATGACTTCGGGAGTTCTTTCGAAAAAAAAAAACATGGCAACAAAAAGAGAGAGAGGGGGCGCAGGTTGTGGGTGCTAGGGGGGGGTAGTTTATGTAGATAGGCGCTGCGAAGATTGGCTAGAAGAAAAAAAAAACCTCAAGCAGAAACTACAAACAGCTTCACAATAAAGCTTTTTGCGTAGGTAACTAACAGAGAAAGAGAGAGACAGAGAGAGAGAGAGGGATGTGGTGTAAGGGGTGGTGTGGGTTGGAGGGTAGCATTATTTGTTGCCTAATTGTTGAGAAGACGATAGAGAGAGAAGGAGGCAAAGTTATGCCAAAAATGTTTGCCTGCTTGACGGCGTCTTTTTAAACAACATTTCTTGGCCATAAAACTAAGCGTTAATTGAGCGCCAAGCAAAAACTTTTCTGCCCAAACTGCCTTAAGCCATTTACATTAAATAGATATGAGATAGAGTGCCCCAAAAAAAAAACAAAAAAAAATCCAACCAGCAACAATCCAACAACAACAACAAAAGCAACAGCACACAAAAAATTAGATGACAATGGGCTAGCGAAAACAATTGAAACAGCCGTTGGCATTAAGTGGAATGGAGTGTTGAGAGAGGGGGTTGGAAATGTAGGGGGGGGGCCACTAACCAAATTTACAACTTATGTGCAGATCGACGACGACGAAAGCAACGAAAAAAAAACTGGAACAAAATGGCAACCATTAAAAATGCCGCCGCCGTCGCCGTCGCCGTTGTCGCCGTCAGCACAAAAACTAAAACGGAATTTCAAAATGAAATGTAATAAGTTCAATGTACTGGCGCGCAACGAACTCCCAATGCCCTAATACTTAATGTCTGTCGGCTTGTCTTTTGGTTATGTCTGAACGCCTGGATGCCTTTTCAATTTGTGCACAATAACCACAAAAATTCGATTTTAAAGTGTTAGAGCTTTAAGTTTGAGATGATTATATTTGGAGTAGTATATTATGCTGGAAATTATGCTCTTTTCGCTTTGCTTTAAATAAATCCAAGATTAAATTGTATTAAGCCAATAACATGTCAAATTAAAAGTAACATTCGAGCTTGAAAGAAATGTAAAAAGCTTCAACATGATTGATTGATAAGCACAATTTTAAATATGAAATAAGGCTCGGGAAAATTGAATGCAGATAAGAAGAATCAGCATACTATATATAGATGTTTGAAAATAAGTTAAAGCTAGATCGGATGACAAACAAAAAAGTTGTACACGAAAGTTTATAGCTCTTTCCTTAAAACCCCTTCTTAGTACTCACTTTTAGCATTAAGGGAAACTAAAGATACTTTAATATGACAAATACTTCTTCCTTTGTATATACATATGATATATATGATTGCAAAGTGCTTAAGAACACATTTAACGTATAATTTAGCTATTAATTTTGAATGTTGTTTATTAATACATTTGCTTAATATAATCATATAAAGTAGAAGATATATTGCTTTAAGTTGTTTGTGTATTGTTGAAAAAGGTTTTCATATTTAAACATGTTATTAACAAACAGAAATCATAATAAAAATAGTTTAAGGAATAAATAAAGTTGTAATCGCAAAAAAAAAATAAAAACAAAAACATTTATCTTTGAGAATTAAAAATTAAGTAGGAATTAATTTAAAATACATTTTAACGCATTTGTTTTCGCACATATTATTTTTACATATCATTAAAAATACGAGAACTTTTCGTTTAATTCGAAATTATGCAAAAGAACAAAAAACAACTGTGTAAATACTTTTAAATACTTAGCCAGTAATCATGAAAAAAATAAAATCAGTCAACAAAAATATATAAATATATTGAAACGAAAGTTTTATGTTTGCCAAATACTTAAAAAAAGAAAAATGCTTAAACCTAATTGACACAAATTTTGATGGCAAAGAGTTTTAAGCAGAAAACTTTGTGACAAAGTTAATTGATTCAATCAAAGGCTATGTATATATATATATATGAAGTACTTGGTCAAACTCTTAGATGTATTATCCAAAGCAGCAGGGGGTGTCCCTTCGCGGAATGGGAGACGGGGGACGGGGGAGTAATGTCTTCTTCTTTGGCGCATAAGTAGCTGTGAAATTAACGCTAAAAAATTGTAGTGGCAAATGCGTGCGAATGCTCAAATGAGCAACTGAGACGGCTTAAGGGTGGATCAAGTTGACGGCCTTAAGGCTAAAGATAAACTGGATGCGAGGAAGTGTGAGGGCATGGGGAAGTGTTTGGGGTGGGGTGGGGTGGGGTTGATTGAAGGCAATGCTTACAATGGCAAACAGAGAAAATTACATTTAATGGCTATAAATTGAAAGTTGACTAAATGAAATGCGTAAATATTGACTTATCGAAAGGGCAGTTTTACCAAGGGCCCACTTCAAATTACATTATGGCCAAGAACCGCACACAGACAAAGCCACTCACACACACAAACACAGACACACACACACCACCATTACACTATGTCAAATTTTTTGGAGCATTTGACAGCGCTAATTTGTTGATTTGCTGAATTTGATTTCTGGTCGCTTTTTTTTATTTTTTCTTTTATTTTTTCTATCTGTGTAGATATAACTGTTGTTGTTCTTGTTGTTGTTGTTGTTGTTATGGTTGCTGGTCTTGTGATTAGCAAGTCAGCTGCAGAAGTTGAGCGGCTTTAATCGTTAGGCAAAGTTTAGCTAGCTCTAATTAGCTTATACTCGAATGGCAAATGGCCAGCAAAGCAAAGCCTACATGGAAGGACGAGAAAAAAAACAACAACTCAGAGGGCGTTGGGGGTCAGAGGTTAAATGGTTGGGATGGCACTGACATTCAAACGAGACGAGACCGGAAGTAATTATAATTGTTTTTGACATGATTTTTGGCATTATATAAT
This sequence comes from Scaptomyza tumidula, assembly GCA_035044465.1. Classification (NCBI taxonomy): domain Eukaryota; kingdom Metazoa; phylum Arthropoda; class Insecta; order Diptera; family Drosophilidae; genus Scaptomyza; species Scaptomyza tumidula. The sequence continues at coordinate 1,043,295 of JAWNNW010000220.1, read as the reverse complement.
TGAATTGAATTGTATGTTCATTTTGTGGGCGTGGCACGTTGATGAATTTTGGACAACAATTGATGATAGTTGTCCACGTTGAAGCCACGTTTGCAATTAATTACAAATACAAAGCAATTTCGATGTAAATTTCAGTTATTGATATACTATATATATATATATATACATGTCTTTGTACACATAAATGTCAAATGTTACGCAATAAAATTCATAATTAGCCTAATGGCTTAACTTTGTTATGTTATTAAAGTTGTTGGTCTCCGTGGGGTAGTTTGAAAACATTTGAACATTAAATTTAATTCAATATGCATAGAATAAAATATTGTTAACAAGCTTTGCTAAACGCTCTCTCTGTTGGTCACATATCTTTCTTGAGTACAGAACTGTTGACAAAAAGTAAAAAAGTAAACAGTATGGAAAATTTCAAGTACAAACATCAATCAGAGGTGAAAAGTCAAAAAGGTCTTGGAAGAATATCTTAAATGCATTTTTGTTTACTTCTAGAAACCTTTGGTATTATACTTAATGAACACAGTTGAGTGACAATTGATTGATGAATGGAAAAATTTAGCTAGAGCAAACGAATTTTGCACAAATTGATCAAATTTAAATAGCGAAATCAAAACCGAATGACAAACCATCAATCGATTTAGTTTTAACAAAGTCAAAACCAGAATGATGATAAGAGAAAGAGTGATGCGGGGGTTGGGAAGAGAGGGGTCTATAAAGAGAACAGAACGCAGTCAAGTGAAAAGCTGTTATTGAATAGAGGCCAAAAGATATATAACCACAAATGAGAGCCTTTAAACGGCTCTTAAGCCCCGAAACGAAAATAACGACATGCCTTCTCAATTGCACACATCAATATCGAACAATTACTTCAACTACTACTACTAACCAAAGTGATGGGCCAAAATGTGCTTCCAAATGTACTGCCTCACCCCTCACCCCCCTGCTCATCATAAACATGCGACATGCGAAGGACAAAGAAATAAAAACCATTAGACAGAAAAATACAAAAGGGACAACGGGTTATAAACAAACGGCTCATATTGAAAAGAAAGTACCATACACACAACTAATACACCCATTACACACACACACACACACACACACAGTGTTCAATCCCTGTATGAATAGAGGGGCAGGCAAACCCAAGCGGAGGGTATGAAGTATGGACGATACATGAAGTTAGACATATGCGACGCGTCTGGCAGTCCCCGAAAAAACTAAGAGTTGAGTTTATCTGCGCATCTAACTGAACTATGGCGATTACACACACACACATACATACACCCACACACACACACACACACAGATGTATGTGTATTACATGAGCCTGTGCCATTGAGCCATATAATAAATCGAAGTCACGACAAATATAAATAATAAAATTCATTTTATTTCTATATAGAAGTTTTCGTATTTTATTTCTTTACTCTTTTCTCTCTTTTTGCCTGTTTTCTGTTTTGTTCTATTTTTGCATTTCAACGTACTTTCAGTACATAAATCTCGAGCTAAGCAGCGGACAGCGCGCCGCACACAGCACCAGCCATGTCGAAGGACAACAACAACAACAACAACAAACAACGAATAGCAACTGAATTTTGTTGGGCGCCTAAAACAACAGACACGAGCCGCAGCATTTTTGGGCTGCTCTCTGAGATATTTTTTTTTCTGCTTTCCTAACAGCTTTTCGACTGCTTTATGCTCGTATGAATATTGTATATTGTATATATATATATACATATTATTGACATACACACACGCATATACATATGTATACATGTATAAAAAATGAAAAACAAACAAGTAGGAAGGCTCGAGTTGAGAAAACCCGGCTAGAAGATACCCTGAAATTAGCCTTAGAGCCTCAGATACAGCAATTCGCCGAGTTGTTAGTATATATATATATATTTATTTGTTCCATATCTCTGGTGTTTCTCAACCGACAGACGACTAGATCGACTTGACTGTTGATACTTATCAAGAATATATATACTTTATGGGTTCGGAAATGCTTCCCTCTGTCTGTTACATACTTTTGCACAAAACCATTATACCCTTTTTAACCATTTTGAATGGATTCAGTGTATAACAAGTAAGAAGGCTCTAGTCGAGATATCCCGACTAGACGATACCCTGATCCCTATACTTTCCGCGTACAGTCAGTGCTTGCAAGTATGTGTGTGTGTGTGTACGCGCATACAGCATAGTGCATACAAAACTTCAATGTCCCATATCTCCGGTGTTTATTATCCGATTTCGATAAAAATTTCACAGATTGTCATTATTTTGTTTTATAATTCAAATTGCATCTCAAAGTTTTCCAAATTCAAGATTTTTTTGTTATCGATCCCATGTGTATATCGGAAACGGGAAGAGTTATCGAAAATCGGAAAGAAACTTGTACTGCCTAGGGATTAGGCGAGCTTAAGTTCCAAATCTGGAGTCTCTAGCTCTTATAGTCTCTGAGATCGACGCGCTCATACATACACACAGACAGACAGACGGACAGACGGACAGACGGACATGGCTATATCGACTCGGCTTTCGATGCTGATCAAGAATATATATACTTTATAGGGTCGGAGATGCTTCCTTCTACCTGTTACATACTTTTGCACAACTTCATTATACCCTTTTTTCCCATTTTTAATGGGATCAGGGTATAAAAAAGGCAAAATGCTCGTAGAAACGAGAAGCAACAATAACAAATCCAATATTAGATGGCTATAACAACAATGCGTTCAAGTGCGAGAGGCCGGCACTCACTCTATCACCACCCACCCTCGCCGGCACCTACACACACACACACACACACACACACACACAGACAGTAGTAGGTTAGGGCTTACACAATTTGCAAAGGTTTTTCCTTGCCGTTCGTTCCTCGACTAAAAAGGCAGCAGCAGCAGCAGGCGCACATTTTTGGCTATTCGCTATTTGGCGAGCTCCAAAGCACAATAAAAAAATACAAGCCAAGGGAGGCGGGGGGAGCGGTGGAGCGGGTGGGATTGTGCGGTAGGTTAGATGAAAAGAAAGTGGAAACGTTGAACAAGCTGTGAACAAGCTGTGTGTGTGTGTGTGTGGAACGCATGTGCTGCAATTTGTGCGCGGTGTGTTCCACGCCTCCTTTCCGCCTACCCCGACCCCGCTATCTTTTGGGGGGCAACTCCGAAACACAGATATCACAAAAGTTTTGGAATGTGCAATGGCTAAAGCAAACCACTCGAATTGAGTCAAATTACTTGGCATTCGGAATGGAATTACTTATAGCCATTGGATTGGAAACAATTTGTTGAGATTTCGCCATATTGCCTGTGCTTTGTATATGTGTGTGTGTGTGCATGTGTGTGTGTGTTTTGTACTAGTACAAAAGCTAATATTGTCGAATGAAATATTTGGCATATTAAATTATGTTGGTATTTGCTTTGGATTATTACGGATCTTTAACAACCAAGTCAATAAATAACAATGCGCAAAATTTACCATACTCATTCAGGGTATTTACCCGTGTATTTCACCCCCTCTGAACAATAAATAAGTATCGAAAATATGATCGAACAATGCCATGGTGGATTTTTGGAGTCAGAACAAAAAGAAAAGCCGTGAAAGAAATAATAAATATGTACAGGATTTGAATGCACAAAAATAAACTTTCTGTGGTCAAAAAGTTTAAGAAAATTAATTAAATAATTGAAATCTTACAAACTCAAAGTTAAACTTGATTAAAATTCGTTTTTTATTCACTTTAAATTCCCATATTTTTGGGGCTTCAAGTTTTATTTGATTCTACATCATATTCCATACTTTTCCAGTATTTCAGTATTCCAAAAATATTCAAATTCAATTAAAGTAAGAGTCAAAGAACTGTAACGAGTGTGTTTGCATTCGAACATTTACGTCGAACATTAGTTAAAATGACTCGTCAACAAAATGTTCAATCGTATTCGGCAGTTATCTACGAACGAGACATTCGTCGGCAATCGCAGCACACTCGTTTGCTTGGGATCTAGCTCGTTTGATTCAAACCGCAAGTACAAAGCAACTGTGTTGTATGCGTTCGCCTGTCTTTGTCATAAGCGAACTCGAACTCGTTTGAAGGCAAACATAGTACCTTTCGACTTACCGAGTTCGAATTGTATGTGTCAAACTGTATAACCGCTTCGAACGAGTTCGAGTGGGCATTCGACTGTGAGCTCTCTGGTAGAGTATACCCTATATGCACAATCGCTAGAACAGGGTATTTTTGATGAAGCATTTTGACCTGAGATTTGAAAGAGGCTTACCAATAATTCCCACACACAACTACATAATGCAAATGGCAGAAAATCCGGCAAGGGATCGAGTTTTGAGCAATAAAATATAACGTTGTAACGAAAGCCCCTAAAAAGCCGAAAGCCCAAACTAATTGCATGCCATTTTGGGGTCGGCCAATGTGTGATAAACTTTCACTCGAACATACATACACACATACACATATATATGTATGTATATACATAAGCAGTTATCCGGAAAAGGGACAAAGGGTGAGCAACAATATGCCTAACGAGTATGACACACTCACACACACATACACACATACGTATAGAACGACCCAACCGAAGTCGAGGACCGCCCATTAACTATGCCAAGTGTTGCAAAGTGTATCTAAATTTTCTGCACTAACACCCAAAATCTAATTTATATCACGTTAATGAGCTTTTACGTCAAATTCCTTCTCATTTTTTTTTGACAAAACTTTGGGTCTTCGCTTCGACTGGGGTTCGGTGAAGGGGTGGAGTCGAATCGTGTCGAGTCGAGTGGGTTTCGCTCGGACGAAAAGCATAACTGTCAACTGTAAAAAGTTGGCCGGCTTATCAAACGAAATTTGTGGCAATAAAACGAAACGAAACGAAACGGAATGAACATTGGAATGGTATGGGGGGGGGGGCAGCCTAGGGATACTGTGACTACCACGACTTAAGGAGGGAAGGAAAGGGGGGGGGGGGGGGGCAGGCAACTGTGAGACGAGTGGCAGCACGTGGAGCGCGTCATGTCTGAGCCAATAAACGAAAGGTTATTTAATATTTGGCTACAGTTTTTGTAGCAGCTCCCCCATCCACTACACCCCCTCCTCCTGCGCTCTGCCATTTATTTCACTAACAACTTAGCCAACTTGGCACTTTTGTTTTTGGTTTTTCTGTTTGTTATTTTATTTTTTTTATTTTATATTTTTTTTTTTTCATTCCTTCATAACAAACATCAAAGCCGCATGGGCGTGGCCAGGCATTGTGATGCTGGTGAGCGGATGGTGGGGGGAGGGGGGTGTGTGTGGGCAGGTTTGCTTCTTCTTCTTCTTCTTGTTTTTTTTTTGAGCTGGGTGACTTGCCTGTGGCATCCTGCGGGCGAATATTAAACAAATCTAAGCGAACGCATTGCCAAAGTTGTCAACTTGTTCTGATAACACGCCCCACAAACACCCTCGCCCCTCCCGCCCACCACTTCTTTATAGCTCACACACACACACACACACTGCGGCGTTGTTTCTTTTGTTTTGGCAACGAGCGACAAAGGCAAAACATTGCCAAATTTAAATGCAAATTGCCACCCAGAGTGAAAGAAAACAGTCTCAGCAGACAAACGGGTAGGGGAAGGGAGGGAGCGGGAGGGGTGGTAGGCTCGACAGTCAGACAGGGAGACGGTGTGTGCTGACAGGCGTCGAACAAAGAAAAATAGCCAGAAAAAAAGGTATAGAAAGTATATAGACTGGTTTTTTGTGAAATTATGGCCTTAACACAGAGTCATGGAGAATGTTCCCACAAACAGGTGCTAGGTGACAAGATAGACGAAGAGAGATGGAGAGAGAGAGAGAGAGAGAGAGAGAGCGGGGCGACATGTACAAAGCATTATTTGAAAAATCGCGTTATTACAGAAGAAAATGGCATATAACATAAAATATTTTACAAAATGATGATACCAACACAGACACATGAAACAAGGCAATTTTGCAACTGATAACGAACAGAAAAAATATCAAAGGCTAATTAAAATGACTTTGACATTAAACTGCTTTTTCAAAAAGATGCTAAGAATCTATGTTACAAGACAAGAAAATCATTTAAATCATTTGTTTGAAACAACATAAAAATTGCATGGAAAACCCTCATTAAAATTTTGATATTGAGTCTAAGGACATTCTGAACAAGCTAAGCAACCGATATGCAAAGGTAAAATTCAGAAAAAGAATCTATTCTAAAGTCAAGCAAGATCTGTTCTCAAAACTCGTATCAACGAACATTTAAAACAACAATGCGAATGCGCATAAACAAAGTGTAAACAATTCTTAAGAAAGCCCACTCAAAATGTCCGTTGCTGTTGGATGTTGGATTTAATGAAAATATCTTTTCTTCAAAGATATAGTACTATAAATAATAATGGGAATGTAATTGCTGTTAGATATGTTAACAGATTTCGTTGTGTTTCAAATTGTTTAGAATTTTAAAGCAGCAGAATCACATATAAAATATATATAAATGAAGAGCTACGTTTCAAGCTTTTCAAATCAGCTTTCATTCGCAGCACGTGTTACGCATTGCGGCAACTCCTACACACACACAGACGCAGGCAGGCACAATGGTGGTACGCATGTGTGTGTGTGTGTTGGGCACGCACATAAGCAATATTTTGCAGCAAGTTTTGCGGCTTACCGAATTAATTCGCTGTTGTTGCCGTGCTGGGTGTCCGAGGAGCATGCATGCTCTCGGGATTTGGTTTAGGTAACACACATGTGACAGCCTGACAAAGTCCACCTTCAAGCAGATGCCGCAACTGGCAGCTGGCAGCTGGCAACCGGCCCGGCTAGAACTGTTAACTGACCTCGCCTTGGATTGCCCCCCCACCAAGTTATCTTCAGTTCTCACTGTTTCAGCTCAGGTGCTGATATGCCAAAAGGGGGGGGCGCTCTCATGTATTTTACTCGGCTTACAATTGCGGGAGGGAGGGGAGTGGAGGGGCAGTAAGGAACTGAACTCAAGGTTTATCTGCTGCTTATGATTAATTGTTGTCTGTGTGTTGTTGCCTGGCAGACAGTGAGAAGTCGCCTGCCTCGCAAGCCAAAGGGGATTGACAACATTGCTACAGCAAGCACTAAGCCCGAACGTGACTTTGCCCCAGCTATGTTTAGATGTACATATGTATGTACGCATGTATGTATGTATGTATGTGCCTGCGGATGCTTACAAATATGCAGCTTATAAAGCTGGAAATGTTTTCTTTCGACCCAACTTCACTGCTTTGAGTGTAATTTTTCATTACGTGTCACAAAGCACTCAAGGTTGAAAAAAGTAAGAGTATACGAAACAACAACAACATACAACCGGATGGTAAGTAAATCAGTATTGATATTTATAAAACTAAATCGATATCAGTTGATTAATCGGGTATGGGAAAATCGTCATTGAACTTGATTATCAGATATGTTTTGAATAAAATAAGATAAAAATTCTTTTTAACAAGCGTATAATTCTCATATAAGGGAATTTCGTTTTTGAATGGAAAATATCTAGTTGAGTATTGAACAGTATTTAAAGAAGTTTGCTTGTTTATGTAAATATCCATGTCTTTATGAAGAAAATAATATTTAAAATGTATATATTTGGTATTAAAGTAATTGAAATAAGCAAAACAAGTAAATCGACTCGGCTGTTGATGCTGATTAGGAATATATATATACTTTATGGGGTCAGATACTTCCTAGAACTTGTTTCAATTTGCATTTGTTTTAGAGTAAGTCTAACTAGCGAATTATCTCATTTGAATTCTTCGAATCGAGTATCATATAACAAAACTGTGTTAAAGCAAATCTTTTAATTGTTGCAAGAAATATGACTTTTCGCTAGGAATGATTTGGAGTACTTTATTTATTCATTGAGCACTCATTGTTCACTTGACATTAAGTGGGCAATACAATCTTTCCCTACCCGTCTCTCGTCTCTCGACGTGCACTTGAGTTAGTTTTATTAGATAGTTTTTCACTTTCTTCCTTTCTCTCCTTGCTCAGTAGCTAAATCGCCACTTGGGTTTCCCTTTTCTTATACCCTGAACCCATTGAAAATGGGTATAAAGATTTTTTGCTAAAGTATGTAACAGACAGAAGAAAGCAACTCCGACCCCAAAAGGTATATATATATTCCTGATCAGCATCAACAGCCGAGTCGAAATTTTATTATATTGAAATCGGTTGAGAAACCCCGGAGAAATGGAACATTGAAGTTAAGGGTTCAGGGTATCTTCTAGTTGGGATTTCTCCTTCGCCTTCTTGCTTGTTTTTATTTGAGTTCTTCTCCTTTTCTTTTATTATGGTCACAACTATTCCAAGTACATATTGTGTGACCCACGCAGAATTTATGAACTTACTTCGTTATTAAATTTGAGCTAGCCAGTTGGAGGGGGGAAGGGAAGGTTTCTATGTTAGTATTTTACCTAACCGACAAAGCGACAAACTCCCTGACGACGACGACGACGACGAGGGGCGTTGAGTTGTGTGGGCGTGGCAGGGGAATTCACTGGCGTGCCTGTCTGACGGGAAGACAGCTATTTATTTATGGTATGGCAAAAAAAACTACAGTTCAGTAGTAGAAAACAGTGCAAGACATTGCGTACAAATAAAATGAAAAATGAAATTTATATATTATTTATTTCGTTATCACTTTGTATGCGAAACACACACAAAGACACCCACAAAATAACCGAAGCGAAGTGAAATGAAATGGAACGCAACTTGTGCAGAGTCGGTTCGGTTCGGTTCGGGTCGGTTGGAAGGGTTGCAACTTGAATTTAGATTGAAACTCGACAGTCTGGCAACATTTAAAGTCCGCAACATTTATGCATTTAAGCCAACAAACTAAAACCGCAAAGTGACAGTCGAGTCACCTCTCCGGAGAGGTGTACCAAACAATGGGAAATAAATGTAATAGTTCGTTTCATCTCGTTTCGTTTCGTTCCATCATCTTCCTTCCCCCCCGTTCGTTGTCTGTGGAAAGTCTCGCACGCAGTTACGATTAGAAAAAGGATACACGTAATTTTTTCCTCATCCGACATGCCTTTTACGAGTTTGTGACCGTTACCGTTACCGTTAGCAGCAAGCAGCTAACAGCCAGCATCCCTTAGCCATAATAGAGGTTGACTTCGTGGCGTAGGTGAGGTGACAAGTTGGCGGCTATTATTATGCCATACGCTTGTATTGCTTCGTTGCCACCAACTCCCCCCTCAAATACTCGTCTTCACAATGGATTTGTGTTTTATTTTGGAATTGGACTGGTTTGGTTTTTTGTAGCATTTTTTTTGGGGAGTCGTTGCCAGTTGCCAGTTACCCAACCGTTAGCACAGTTGTTGCCTGTTGGATCTTTAAGGTTTTTTTTTTGGGGGGGGACTCGCATCGATGGCATTTTTAATGGCTTAGCGGTGTCTAACTCGTTGCCGATTCGTACCGTTAAGGGTTTATTAGGGTCGGTAGGAATTCGAAAGTGTGTCTCCTCTCTGCCTGGCTGCCTGCTAGGGTGCAGACATTTTAAGAGTGGCGCTAAAGAGCAACACATTGGATGACAGCAGCAGCAGCAGCAACAATAACAAGGAAGCAAAGCGCTCATAAATCAGTTTTAGTTGTATAGTCGATAACGAATATTGCAGTTTGTTGATAACAAACACAAACACACACATCGACACAATCGCATTATTTTTAATGTCTACATTCGAAACTGACATTTAAATTGACTTGTTATGAACATTTACACTAATATTCTTTATTCATCCATTTAATCTAGTTTGATTTCGACTGTACTTTTAAACCCGTCAATTGAGGCTTCTTTGATTAACTCGCTTGATTTAATATATCGATAGACCAATAACGAATCGTTAAGTGCATTTTTCTAGTATTTTCTTACTTTATGTTATCGATAATTTAACAGTTGAGTGAACTTTATTCAATAGATTAACTTATTTTGAGACCCCAATAAGCTATCGATGTATTGTCTAGATATTACTTATTAGCTTTATTTATCTTTGGTGGATTATTATGGTATTTTGGATATATTTCTCGATAATCCAACAGTTGTATTAACTACTTTATTTATAGGTTGCCTAAGTGTTATTTATAGTTATTCATTATTAATCGTTTTTATATTTATCGATAACTTCAAAATGGTGTTAACTTAACAACTTAACAAGATATGCACTTCGAGTTGTTTCAAAGCTTACTATACCTAAAATCTAAATAAACGATACCGCAACATAAGCAAACTTTTGCATAATATATCGATAACGATAACATTATATATGCTTAATACGTTTCTGTTACATTTTAATTAAATAAGATCTTGTCGTAAGGGTGTTTAACTTAACTTTTGCAGTTTATCGATGAATTAATCGATAACACAGGAACGTGAGACAAACGCATGGTATACGGATCGTTGCTTGCTGTTGCCTTCGCTTGACGCTGTCTAAAACTATTTCGAGCATCAAAGTTTGCCTCTAATTACTGTCGCGCTACATAATTCAGCCAACTTTGCATTCGCATTCGCATTCACAGTCGAAGTCGAAGTTGGACTTAAAGTTTGAGTTGCAAACGCAGTACGCAGCCAGCCAGCCAGCAATTGTATATGCCAGCTGATTAGCACGACATTTGCCGCGCGACGACGCTGCTGCAGCTGCCAGTTAAGTTGACTTTGTCATTTGGGTATTTGTGGCACCTCCGCTTGCAGACTCCCCATCGCCACCTGCCCGCACAAGCCTCAAAGTTGAGCCTCTAACGTTGGGTTGGGCCCTGGCAACTTTACGCTAAACGTGAGCCCGACGCTAAATGAAAACTTTTCAATAAGCTAAACACTTCAAGCAGACAGCAGACACACTGACAGTTAAGCTGGCACAAAAAAAGGACTAGTAAAAGGGGGGGGGCGAAGTACTGAAGTGCCTACTCGGATGGAAGGGAGGAGAAAGAGCGAGCGAGCGGCAAGCAACTTGACATTTGCGTGCTAATGAATTCGAGTGTGGCGCATAAAAATGCTTTTGCAAGCGCACAAAAGTATGCAGCAGTATTTTTTGTTAGGTGCTCTGCTCTGCCTGGCCCTGGAATTGTGGCACAGAGACAGCGAGACTGGCGAGAGAGAGAAAGGGAGAGGGTGAAGGTGAGGGGAGTGAGTGCAAGCGGCACTTGAGCAACTCGAAACTATGCATTTAATTGATTTGAAGCGCTTTAAACAAACAAATAGTGGAAGCCAAACCAAGCAAAGAGTCGGGCAAGGCCTGATCCCAATCCACACACAGGGAGAGGGGAGAGGGGGGGTGGTGTAGAGGTGTAGAAGTGTTAAGGGAAACTGGAATGCTATGCAGCTCACGCTTCAAGAAACAAACACATTAACATAAACACACACACACACACACACATGGGAGGGGCTGGCTGGCAACAAAAGAAAACGAAGAACAAGAAGAAAAAAAAAGGAAAAGTCAAATATACGAAGAAGAAGAAGAAGGAGAAGAAGAAGAGGAGCCCACTCAGCCAATGGCATCTTATGTTGCAGCTCTGCTGCACAGCTTGCAACGTTGTGTGTGTGTGTGTGTGTGTGTGTTGTGCTCTTCTATGCAAATAGAATTGCATTTAAATTAATCATACGCACTGTGTGACGACCTTTTTTTTGGATTGCTGTGAGTGTGTCTTTGTTTGCACAGCGAATGTGTGTTCGTGTGTGTGTAAGTGTGTGGGTGTTAAGGTAGCGTTACTTGTGTATGTGTATGTGTGTTTGTTTGCATGGGTTTGCGCGTGTGTTTGTGCAATTTTCAAAATTGCTTTGCCGACAAAGTGTCGCTGGATTTAGTCTTATTGTTATTATTGTTATCAGCACGATTAACATAATCATCATCATGATCATCATCATCATTGTCATCATCATGATGATAGAATGCACATCGAAATGGCAAAACTCAAGTGCCTTTGTGTTAGTGTGTGTGTTTAAGTAGTGCACACAAAAATAAGGTTAGGAAAATGCATCATTTAGACACACACGTATATATATGTAGAAAGAGAGAGAGAGAGAGAGAGAGAGCGAGCGACGAATCGGAGACTTGATTTACCTTAATATATGTGTGTGCACTGCTTACAGTTTGAATAGCACTGCAACACTGCTTATACATATGTGTATGTGTGTGTTTGTGCGTGTGTTTGTGCATTCTCTATTTGGTTCGCATAAATCAGCAAAGCAACGGGAAACGCTTAGCTAAGCAAGCAAGCAAGCAGCCACTGCCACTGCCACTGCCACTGCCACAACAATAATAACTATAAATTTCGAATACAATAGAAGAATGGAATGGTGTAGGAACACAACGAACGCCTTAATACTCTTATACGTTGATTCCACCCTAAGCTCTGCTTACGCAAACAAAAATATTCTTCACCTACTCTAACAATAAATAATTGCATCAAACCTTTTTGCAAACCATGTTAAAAGTATCTCTTTGAAAGGCAACCAATTGTGTTGGGCTGTTCGTAAGCGTTTGATATATATGATATACCCCTATATGGCACAATGTATGCCCAACAATCTACCGAAAGATATTATTTTTGTACCTTTCTCACTTAAGTCTCAGCCTCGCATGGCAAATACTTCTCCACCTGCAACAACATAAAGCAACACCTAATAGACAATTAGATATCTCAAATTATTATAGCCAATGGTTATTCTGTTGTATAAGCTATCTTTATGTAAAGCTTCATTCAGTAACCTTCAAACTTTCAAAGCTATAATCTAATATTAGTTTTGGCATATAAGAGGTATAACTAAGACTTAAGCTGAAGCTCTGAAAGTTGTTAAGATCTTGGAAAAGGCAAAACATTTGCATCTTTTCATGCCAAATCGTTCCTTATCTTCATCTCTTAGTTCATCATCATATACTTCATATAAGTATATATATATATATCTATATCTGTACGATTGTTTGTTACAAACGTGTTGATAAAGTTTTGATACACATTGTGAGCGCATAACAAGCAGCTGGCTTTGACAAGTTGTAATTGTTGTTAACTGTTTGGTGTTTTTGTGTGTTTAGTTGTTGTTGTTGTTGCTGCTGTTGAATATTATGCCAACAGTTTTAGTCGGTTGTCATGTGCAGCGATTACCGTTAGTTGTAACCGTTCTTGTTGTTGTTAGTGTTGTTGTTGTTGTTGTTGTTGCCACTTGACACTAAACGAAAATGAAACCCAAATTGTTGGTCGACTTGGCGGCGTTCAAAACGGCAGCAACAGCAGCAGTTACAGTTTCACAGGCACTTGTAAAAAAAGTTTTTTTTGTAACTCTCTCACTCCCTCTCTCTCTTTCGTTCTCTTTCCTCTTGGTGGCCTGTCTACTCATGCTTTTTATGTTATTTATAGTTGTTGTTATGTTTTGTTGTTTTGTTGTGTATATATATATTTTTTAATAAGTTTCTTGTGCTGTCGCTTCGGTTTATTATGCATAAATTATGCAGGCGCCTGTCATTTGTCAGGACAATGCGGACAACAACAACAACAACAACCGCAATAACAACAACAGCCATCACAACAACAATTTCAAGTTTGAATATCATTGAGCAACTGTTGATGTGGTTGTTTGCTGTTGTTGTTGTTTTATTAATGAGCTGAGCCAAATTAACTTTAATATATGTGCGTAAAAATGTTAAACGACTGAATTCCATTCACCGCCACACCCGCCACGCCCACATTCTCTTTTATCTCTGCCCACTTCACCATTTTGACATTTATCATTTATTTTTGTAATTGTTTGGCTTTGATGTCTGTGTGCGAGCCACCTCGCCAACCGAATGCCAAACCACCACCAACACCTCCCCTTTCGCTCCACCCCATCACAGTTTGGGGCCCTTTTCTTTGTGCATTGCACATTTTGACACTTTGACATGCATTAAATCAGTCAAGCCTTCTACCACTTTGCGCTCCTTCCCCTCACTTTTGCGGTGCATTCGCAACCTTTCTGCACCTTCTCCTCACCATCTCGCTTTTATGCTGTGTTTGGTCGGACAGTGTTTGTAAGGTGACCATAGTCTGCATATTTAATTGCCGTAGTTTTGGGCTGACCATTTCATATTAATGAGCGATGCAAACCAAAAGCAAACTTTTTGCTACAAATGAGCATGCAAATAAGCAAGTACCAGGCATTTTGACCTGGCCAATAAGCTACATAAATTAACAAGTCTCTGTCATTCGCCACAAGGCAAAGACTTAAATAGCAAAGCCAAATAAAATAATTGCTGTAACAAACAACATAAAAAAAATCTCTGTTGAATTTTGCTTTCATTTTGTTCTTCAGAGAATGCACGAATATCATTAAAATATTAACCAAAATTCTAACAAAATAAAAATATGATTCATTTACAGCTGTGACATCTCATAGATACCTTTTTTGACATGCCGTTCGAATATTTGCTCAGAGTTTCTCGATACCATATGTTCAATCTGAGAACTCTTCTCATCATAGTTGTGACCATAAAAAGTGTTTGTTAACATATTTGTTACTCTTTCCCGCAGAAACTATTGAATGGAGTTTGATGAAACTTTACAGTTAGAAAGCTTATACATCAGGAAAACATATAGGCTTAGATATATAGTTGAAGACGAAAGACAAACAGCTAACGGAGAAGCAATTGCCATACGAGGCTGAGACTATAGTGAGAAGGTACAAAAATAATATTTTATGGTACAAGCCAAGATTGTTGGGTATACATTGTGCTTTTAGAAAGTTTATTGACTTTTAGAGCCAGACAAATCGAAGAAGAAACAAAACTAGAGTTGTATTATATCGTCCCAAAGCAAGTTCGTTCAAAGTATATATACTAAATCGAACGAATGAAGTCTATCTATAATCTGAGATACAAGCGACAACAAGTTAATACATCTCGAGGTTAAAATCTCTCTCTGTCTCACTCTCTCTCTCTCTCTCTCTCTCTCTCTCTCTGTCTCACTCTCTCTCCCTCTCTCTCACACTCTCTCTCACACTCTCTCTCACACTCTCTCTCACTCTGTCTCTCTCTCTCTCTTTCTCTCACTCTCTCTCCCTGTCTCTCTCTCACTCTCCCTGCCTCTCTCTCTCTCACTTTCTGTTAGGGATCGCTATGTCCAAGACCGCAGGCTATGAGCAAGCAAATCATTTAAATTTATAACATTGCGTTTTGTGTGTTGTAGAAGAAGAAGAAGAGGAAGAAGAAGTCGATATTTTTGAATTTATGTTTATGTTGGTTCGAAATTTGTATATGTTAATTGCGACAAGGGAATTACGGTGCCAAAAAACTGCTGCGAAAAATATGTGCACAAAATTTATGGATAAGATGTGGCAATCTTGTTTACTTTGTACTTTTTTTATTATTATTTTTTTATTATTTTTTCTTTTTTAGCTTAACATTTTCGACTTGTAGCTATTTTTTATAATTTTGCGATGTATTTTGCTTTGGTTGTTGGTTTTGTTGTTGCCTTTGGCATAAATCAGGCAGAAAAGCAGCAAAATGGTAAGGAACGAAAAAATTGGGGAAAGTGTTGCCCGGCTTTAGGTTGTCGTGCAAGGCAGGCAAAGAAAAAAAAGGGCGAAAGGGAAAAATCAACGCTGCGTTTCGCTCTTTTGTAATGCTGCTTGATGGTTATTACCGTTGCGCTTTGGCATCGTTAATTACAAGCGCTGACCAAGTTTAATTTGTTTTAATTAATAAGCGGCGACGGTTGAGCCAATGTCCTCGATTTGCGCGGCTCATCTTTCGCTTTCTCTTTTTCAAGTACTAGCTACAACTTGAGCATATTGTACATATTACAAAAAACTCTTCTTCGTTACGTTACCTTCGCTGCGACAGAGAGAGAGAGTCGATTTACCGTTCGCAGCTGCTGCTGCTGTCAACTAACGGTACTTTGCGATACTTGCTCATTGCTTCTCATTATCTGTATGCTGCTAAATAGCACTACATAACGGTAGGCAGCACCATTTTGAATTTGTTAGTGCACAGTGGTACCAACTGATCTTTAACGAAAGTTCACAGCAAAAAAAAAATTGATTTGTTTCAAATTACAGCACAAACCTGAGTTGCTCAACATTTTGGCTTATTGGTTAGTTAAGCCAGGCTACCTTAAAAAACTGAAACTTTGAAAAATGATGAGCACTTGTTTTCGTTTTCGTTTGGCACACTGATTAGAATTACAAATTATTTGCCAATAAGAGTTAGTCGTTTGAAGTTTGGACACAAAAGTATGCAATGGAATTTAAGTATGTTAATGTTAATGTCAAAAACTTACCAGAGCTTTTGGTCGCTTCCGCTGATGTACGCGGACAATGTGCGGGCGGCGTTGCCAACTGTTGGCAAATTTATGCGCTGCCGCTGCCGGCGTTGCTGATGCTGCTAGCTGCCAATGGGACAAGCAAGGCAAAAGGACACGGCGGCTGGGACAACGTGTGCAAATGAGTTTTGTTTATGCGCGTCTTTCGCGAGGCCTGACACTTGATTTATGGTGTTACGACCAAAACACTTTAAGATGCTGCGGCGCCACTTTTAGCTTATAAGCTTTATGGACAACAACTGTTATTTTTTTTTGGTTTTTGTTGCTGTTGTTGCTGTTGCTGTTGTTGGTGTTGGTGTTGTGGCTTTTATTGTTATTTTTGTCCGAACACACACACACACTAAAGTCGACGACGCCGTCTGCACGCGGCGTCTAAATCGGCAGTCATGGCGTCAACGAGGCTTTGTTTATGTTTTTTTTGGTTAGTATTCGATTCAAGACCTTTGGACACTTGTCGCATTTGAAGAACAACAACAGCATAAATTTATATGCACTGCACTCGCACGATCACAAACAACAAAAAAAGTTTATAACATCAGTGTCAACGCAGGTGATCTGAGTCCTCAACCTATCTGTTTGAAGCGCGTTCAACTTGTTCTTCTTGCGCTCGCAGCATCCGATGTGTTTGAGGTTTTACAGCTTACTGTAACATAGCAGATTCCAAACTAAGTTTACTTCCTCACATCATTGAATACCAAAAAACTGCTTCACCAGCTGGTCCCATTGCGTGCAGTATCGGAAGTCTTTAGTATTTTTTAAACTTAACATAGACAAGCACCTGTTCGGCGTCTGTTACAGAAGCGCGCTCTATGTTAATTTGAAAATTGTATTAAGCAATTGCAAAATATATGACAAACTAATTGTAGAATTCACAAAATCTATTTGTGTGTAAGCTTCATTTTCTATATTTATGAAACGTACGTTCACAAATGTGGGCGACTAATGTTCGTTATGCATAAGCTAAAGAGTTTATTAATCATTTAATTTTCAAACAACGCAGTCAGCGCCACAGTGAGCCCGTATCACGCATTTATTTCGATGGCTAGTATTTTTACACAATGTCTAAAAAAATACCATTTGCTGAATTGATGGCACGACGAACGATAGTTGCAATCGTTATTGACAATCGACACAAGTACAACTACGTGGCTGCCGCTATTTAGAAAATTTACGTCGATTTCCGAACAAAATTAGAGCAAAAACTAGCTAACAGCAGACACACCACTATGCAAACAACGATTGCCAAAATATTTCTCACACTATGTGGTCTAGTACTACTGACAACGCCGGCGATAAGCTTCATTATCAATGTCGACGCACATAACGAGGAATGTTTCTTCGAGAACATCGAAGGTGGCACTAAATTCGGTAAGTAACCCCTTCTCTTTTTTGCCTCGATAAATATATTAACAAAAAGTAACATATTCCCAGGCGTCACATTTGAGGTAATTGAAGGTGGCTTCCTTGATGTGGACATCAAAATCACCGGTCCCGACAATCACATCATGCACGAGAGCGAGAAAGAATCGTCAAGCAAATACACATTTGTTGCGCCCGCTAAAGGTGTTTACACCGTGTGCTTTAACAACGAGCGCAGTAGCATGACACCCAAACAAGTCATGTTCTCCATCGAGCTGGGCGAGGCGCCTCAACGTGCACCAGGCGCACCTGGCGAAGAGGAAGTGGGCCACACAAAGCTGGAAGACATGATCCGCGAGCTCTCCGGCACACTGACCAGTGTCAAGCACGAGCAGGAATACATGCATGTAAGTGTAGTCAATTTTTATAATTTTACCATGGTCCTTCGTATTTACAAACTATTTGTTGTTTCAGGTGCGCGACAAGATTCATCGTTCCGTCAATGAGAGCACCAATTCGCGTGTCGTTCTGTGGTCCACATTTGAGGCACTGGTCCTGGTCCTGATGACCGTCGGCCAGGTGTATTATCTCAAACGCTTCTTTGAGGTAAAGCGCGTTGTATAATCCTTTCCCATCGATGTGTAAAGAGAGAAAGAGAGAGCGCGTGTATAGAGCGATTTGTGTTGCAGTCTCAGCCTAATTTTAAATGATAAATTAAATTCCTTTTTTTGTAACAAATTCAACAAACCAAAAATAGATGACCTAACAAATTTTTCACTTTTGCGATATAAGCTAAATAGTTAGCTGGCTAGAAACCAGCTCCAATATAGACATATTGTACTTACGCCCCTTGTTCATTAGCGGACATACACTGCCGTATAAAATAGTAGAGAAAACATCGAGATGCTCAATTTAAAGGAGATACGATTGGTAAGCAAACAAACAGCTCATCGCTGCAATGGATGGATGTTAAGAGGCAAAATTGAGTCATCTTTTGATTTTACTATACTACGCACGCACTTTTGGATTCCGTTTCATTCCCGCCCCAACTCTTTGCACAGGGAACAACAACAACAATATCACAACCATTAAAGATTTATTCAAGGAAATATTAGATGATGTGTAAAGTTAAGAAAATAGGCTATAATTATATTCTGTAAATATCTGAATATCTGAACATGCTTCCAATCCCTTGAGGGATTTATTTAAAGCATCTCACAACTTTTATCTACATATAATACGTAAATAAATACATGTTTTGTAATTTACGAAAGCATCAGCAGTTTCTTGACACAGTAAATGTAATAAGTAATAAATATTACCAGATTGCTCCAGATTGATTAATAACATCAAAGTTTGTTAAATGCAATATTATTCGCCCTGAGAAAAAAGAATTCTGAGTGTAGGATTATGAACCGTTAACCGAGTATTTTTTCGGCATAGTCGGCAATGTGAAGGACACCATGTTCGATTGATGCAATGTGCAAATTGTTGGCGCACATATAGTTTCTGTTGATGTGCGGATTTTGGAGTTCTGTGATCAGTGTAGAGGCAGCAGCTGCCGGGTCACCAGAGCTATTAAGGGCTTGCTAAAAGTACATTTAAACATAAGCAAGATATGAGGTTAGATAGTAGATGGGTAGATTTCACAAACTTACCGCCCAAAACTCGTTGCCCGGCAGTGCGTTGCCGTCCCAGGCGTATGTGACAATGGGCAGCATATCTTCTTTAAGCTTGTCGGCCGGATTTCGTTCAGATATGCGAACTCGAATTCCGCCCTGGGGATGCTTTTTCTCTGTAATGCATGCGCCATCGTACATGCCACCCAATTTCTTCAGTTTGAACCACGAGAAGTGCACGACGCCAATGTGGGTTAGACGCTCACTGAGCGCACGCAGCCGCTGCTCAAATGTTGCAACGAAGATCTTCTCCTGTGAACTCAAAAACTGCCATACGCCCAGGCCAATGCCGACAACATGAATGTAAGCCGGCTTGCCTGCAACGGCGGCACGTGCCTCCGCCTCCAGCAGCAGTGTGTCAAAGGTGATGGCATAACGTTTGGCCATCACCTCCTCGTCGAACTTGATATTCCTCACTTTGTCGTGGCTAATGGTTTTATTGTCAAATGGATCATTGTAGCAAAAGTCCTTTGGTTCCTGATAGAATTCACGCCATATGCGACGATAATCCTGCTCGCGGGTCAGACTATTAACGTCTTTGACGGCGCCATAGCCATGTTCGGGTGTATTCTGTTCAGGGGTTATCAGTATATCCTGACACTCCATGACATTGTAACGCTCGAATCGAGGACCGATAAGGCCCATGATCACGCCTTCAATCTCAATTTTCTTCTTGAAATTTTCCACTATGCCCATATTTGAGCGTCGGCCATCGTTGATGAACTCTGAGTGCGTGGAGACATAGAGCAATGCCGATAGCTTTATCTCGTCATAGCTGAGCACGTTCTTTAACAAAAGTGGAGCACGCTCGTTACTGGTGCCAACCGACTCGAAGCCTTTCGCGCCCCTGTTTCCATCCAGCAGCAAATATTTGTCATTTGACCCAAAGAAATAGACACAGCGCTTGCGAAGCAAACGATCCACCAGTTCTGGTAATGTAGCTTTTTTAAAGATACTTAATTCTTGGGCATTAGCTGTGGGTTAAACCCAAAACAAAAATAATTTATGTTAATAACAAGTAAGAAGGCTCTAGTCGCGAAATCCCGACTAGACGATACCCTGAACCCTATACTTAACGCGTACAGTCAGTGCTTGCAAGTATGTGTGTGTGTGTGTACGCACATACTCCATACTCAACAATGTTCCATATCTCCGGTGTTTATTATCCGATTTCAATAAAAATTTCACAGATTATTATTATTTTGTTAAGTGATTCAATCGCCATCTCAAAGTTTTGCAAATTCAAGATATTGTTGTTATCGATCCTATGTGCATATCGTAAACGGGAAGAGTTATCGAAAATCGAAAACATGCTTGTACTGCCTAGGGATTACGCGAGCTTATGTTCCGAATGGGAGTCTCTAGCTTTTATAGTCTCTGAGATCCACGCGTCCATACATACACACAGACGGACGGACAGACGGACATGGCTATATCGACTCGACTATTGATGCGGATCAAGAATATATATACTTTATGGGGTCGGAGATGCTTCCATCTGCCTGTTACATACTTTTCCACAAGCCATTAAACCCCTTTTACCCATTTGTAATGGGTTCAGGGTATAAAAAGGGAATTCCCGATGAACTAACCGTATTTTTGCTTGTGCTCCAGAAAGTTGATGTAGAGAAGGAGGGTCAGCTCGTTGACTATTGGATAGGCTGACGCTATTTGTTCCCTAATCCTTTCCTTGCGCGACTTGGGTTGCGCTTTCAACCGGCAGCTATCGATTCCAAACTGATTTGCATGATTTAAGAGTAAGAATTTATTCGAGTAAGAAATTATTCGTAGTGTAATTTCATTTAAGTCATTGGGCGGGGAACTTTCTTAATCATTACCCTAAAATACTTTTGTGTAAGTTGATATTACCCCATGGGGGTAATTATTTAATTATTATATTTAAAAAAACGAAATCGCCTTTTTTTTAGCATTTTTCATATATGGGGGCTATAGCCCCCATGATAATTTTGAAAAGAAAACAATATATACATATATATATAAGTATATATATATATACTAATTACTCACAAAAGTTTCATTTCCCATTCGGGAATTTACCCCGGTTCCCCGATCGTTGATTTAAGTACTTGCCTTCACCGGAAAGTCCTCCGAAATGTTCATAAACTCATCCAAATTTACAGAATCGGCTTTTCTGCTTGGTTTTTTTATCCCTTTGCACATTGCCAACTGTTGCTTTGCAAAATCAGTCAAGACAGGCAGTTGGCCAGCATCTGGACTGGGCCAACACTTCCTGATGTCGCCGGCTGACTCCATTCCCATAAGCTGGAGCGCTTTGCGTAAAAACATTATATGTTGCGTTGTAGTTTGCGACAGTCTCTGAAATGCGTTGCGAATCTTATGAAGTTCTTAAATCGCACTTGAGTCAGCAGCAGTTCCATCTAAGCAAGAATCAGTTGTCTCGCCTGAACGATACGGTTGTATATAAGCTCCTTAAAAGAAATATCTGGCAACACCTTAACGATTGTATGTGAGTGGTCATCGCGCGCAATTCGTTTCAAGTGCCTATCGGAATTTTGCGTATATTGCCTAGCATATTTTATATGTTGTGTTGCCTGCTTAAAATTTTAAAAGTACAACGTAGTTAAGGTTTATAAATATGGCTTTTAAAATGTTGTATAAGTGGGCAATGAAGGAAGTGGAGGCTGAAGTTTGGTTCGATTCCAACAAAAGGAGTTCCGAATTTATGAATTGGAAAAGTGATGAGTGCTCTTGTAATAAGCGGCCATGACTTAGGATTATAGACGCAATAGTTATGAGAATTGGATGGTAGTATGTTTTTTAAATTTAGTAATTAACATAACCAAATGCCAACCTTCCATTTTGGGGACAATTTTAAATTTAAATGTATTTGTACGAATGCTACATGAATTTGTACCATCTGATACTGATGTGCTTATTTTTCAATGAGTTGTGATGACAATTAATATAATGATGTTATGCACTTGCAGCGTGTATCGAATAACTTTTATAAATGCTTTTTCTATAATAATTGGAAACCTAGCCATTTAAATATAAACTAAACAAAATAAAATCAAAAACCAAACATTTGGTATTATTTGTGTATTTTTATGACTTTTGTTAGCTAAACGCTGCTGGTCACACCTATTACGCAAGAAATATCGTCAGACGTTCGCGGAAGACGATGTACATATATTATTATTCCGGAGACTTTACCATTTACTTACCACTCCCTACCACCCCACGCCCCGCTTTAAACGGGTGACTCGGTGCTCCGGTGGGAGTCGAAACTGTGACTCGACTTTTTGTCGGCACGTTGCCTTGCCCGCCAATATGGCGTGCCTTAACACACTGAAGCAGGAAATCCAAACAAGGAGAAGAAAAACCTAGGAGGAGAAAATTGTACCGCAATGTGACTTATAAGCCATCGTTTGGCGAAGAGGAAGTGGGCCATACAAAGCTGAAAGACATGATCCGCGAGCTCTCCGGCACACTGACTAGTGTCAAGCACGAGCAGGAATACATGCATGTAAGTGCAGTCAATTTTTCAAATTCTACCATGCTCCTCCGTATTTACAAATAATTTGTTGTTTCAGGTGCGCGACAAGATTCATCGTTCCGTTAATTAAAAGGCACCGATTCGCGTGTCGTTCTGTGGAGATACTATTGGTAAGCAAACAAACTGCTGCAAATGGATGTTAAGAGGCAAAATTGAGGCAACTTTTGATTTTACTACACTACGCACGCACTTTTGGATTCGTTTTCATTCCCGTCCCAACTCTTTGCACAGGGAACAACAACAACAATATCACAACCATTAAAGATTTATTCAAGGAAATATTAGATGATGTGTAAAGTTAAGAAAATAGGCTATAATTATATTCTGTAAATATCTGAATATCTGAACATGCTTTTATCTACATATAATACGTAAATAAAAACATGTTTTGTAATTTACGAAAGCATCAGCAGTTTCTTGACACATTAAATGTAATAAGTAATAAATATTACCAGATTGCTCCAGATTGATTAATAACATCAAAGTTTGTTAAATGCAATATTATTCGCCCTGAGAGAAAAGAAAGAAAGTGTTGTAGGATGCCATTAACCGAGTATTTTTTCGGCATAGTCGGCAATATGAAGGACACCATGTTCGATTGATGCAATGTGCAAATTATTGGCGCACATATACTTTCTGTTGATGTGCGGATTTTGGAGTTCTGTGATCAGTGTAGAGGCAGCAGCTGCCGGATCACCAGAGCTAGCAAGGTCTTGCTACAAATACATTTAAATATAAGGTTTAGCTGATTTTTGGTAGATTTCACAAACTTACCGCCCAAAACTCGTTGCCCGGCAGTGCGTTGCCGTCCCAGGCGTATGTGACAATGGGCAGCATATCTTCTTTAAGCTTGTCGGCCGGATTTCGTTGAGATATGCGAACTCGAATTCCGCCCTGGGGATGCTTTTTCTCTGTAATGCATGCGCCATCGTACATGCCACCCAATTTCTTCAGTTTGAACCACGAGAAGTGCACGACGCCAATGTGGGTTAGACGCTCACTGAGCGCACGCAGCCGCTGCTCAAATGTTGCAACGAAGATCTTCTCCTGTGAACTCAAAAACTGCCATACGCCCAGGCCAATGCCGACAACATGAATGTAAGCCGGCTTGCCTGCAACGGCGGCACGTGCCTCCGCCTCCAGCAGCAGTGTGTCAAAGGTGATGGCATAACGTTTGGCCATCACTTCCTCGTCGAACTTGATATTCCTCACTTTGTCGTGGCCAATGGTTTTATTATAAAAGGGACCATTGTAGCAAAAGTCCCTTGGTTCCTGATAGAATTCGCGCCATATGCGACGATAATCCTGCTCGCGGGTCAGACTATTAGTGTCTATGACGGCGCCATAGCCATGTTCGGGTGTATTCTGTTCAGGCGTTATCAGTATATCCTGACACTCCATGACATTGTAACGCTCGAATCGAGGACCGATAAGGCCCATGATCACGCCTTCAATCTCAATTTTCTTCTTGGAATCTTCCACTTTGCCCATATTATAGCGTCCGCCATCGTTGATGAACTCTGAGTGCGTGGAGACATAGAGCAATGCCGATAGCTTTATCTCGTCATAGCTCAGCACGTTCTTTAACAAAAGTGGAGCACGCTCGTTACTGGTGCCAACCGACTCGAAGCCATATTCGCCTTGGGTGCCATCCAGCAGCATATAACTATCAGATGACCCAAGGAAATAGACACAGCGCTTGCGAAGCAAACGATCCACCAGTTCTGGTAATGTAGCGTTTTTATAGATACTTAACTCTTGGGCATTAGCTGTGGGTTAAACCCAAAATAATAATTTATGTTAATAACAAGGAAATTCCCGATGAACTAACCGTATTTTTGCTTGTGCTCCAGAAAGTTGATGTAGAGAAGAAGGGTCAGCTCGTTTACTATCGGATAGGCTGACGCTATTTGTTCCCTAATCCTTTTCTTGCGCGACTTGGGTTGCGTTTTCACCCGGCAGCTATCGATTCCAACCTGATTTGCATGATTTTAAAGTAAGAATTTATTCGAGTAAGAATTTATTCGTAGTCATTTCGAATTATTTGAGTCATTGGTCGGGGAACTTTCTTAATCACTACCCTAAATCACCATTTTTAGCACCTGATAATTTTGAAAAGAAAACAATATATACATATATATATAAGTATGTATATATATACTAATTACTCACAAAAGTTTCATTTCAACCCCCAAAAATTCTATTTTTAGCCCATTCGGGATAATTTACCCCGGTTCCCCTACCGTTGATTCAAGTACTTGCCTTCACCGGAAAGTCCTTCGAAATGTTCATAAACTCGTCCAAATTTACAGAATCGGCTTTGCTGCTAGGTTTTTTGATCTCTTTGCACATTGCCAACTGTTGCTTTGCAAAATCAGTCAAAACAGGCAGTTGCCCATCTTCTGGACTGGGCCAAAACTTCCTGATGTCGCCGGCTGACTCCATTCCCATAAGCGGAAGTAATAACATTATATGTAATAATAACATTTTATGTTGCGCTCTGTAAAGCGATAGTCTCTGAAATGCGTTTCTTATCTTTAATCGCACTTAAGTCAGCAGCAGTTCATATGTTATTTGAACTCTCTCAGGAGCGAAACGTTTGGATTCAAGTTCCTTAAAAGAAATATCTGGCAACACCTTAACGATAGTATGTGAATGGTCATCGCGCGCAATTCGTTTCAAGTGCCTATCGGAATTTTGCGTATATTGCCTAGCATATTTTATATGTTGTGTTGCCTGCTTAAAATTTTAAAAGTACAACGTAGTTAAGGTTTATAAATATGGCTTTTAAAATGTTGTATAAGTGAGCAATGAAGGAAGTGGAGTTTGAGGTTTGGTTCGATGCCAACAAAAGGAGTTCCGAATTTATGAATTGGAAAAGTGCTGAGTGCTCTTGTAATAAGCGGCCATGACTTAGGATTATAGACGCAATAGTTTAAGAATTGGATGGTAGTATGTTTTTTAAATTAAGTAATTAATTTTACCAAAAGCCTACCTTTTGGGAACAATTCTCAAATTTAAATGTATTTGTTGTACCATCTGATACTGATGTGCTTATTTTTCAATGAGTTGTGATGACAATATAATGATGTTATGTACGTCGAATTACTTTTATAAATGCTTTTATTATACAACTTGCAAACCTAGCCATGTAAATTAATACTAAAAAAAAATCACAAAAACCAAATATTTGGTATTATTTGTGTACTTATGACTTTTGTTAGCTTAATGCAGCTGGTCACACTTCTTACGCAAGAAATATCGTCAGACGTTCGCGGAAGACGGTGTACATAGATTATTATTCCGGAGACTTAACACGCCTACGTGATTGCTAAGTTTCGGGAGCATATCTTTTAAAAGCTATTATTTCGTGCTTAAACTGCACACGTCTTAAGTTAACGAACAGAACTCAACTGCCATTAATTAAAAACTTGTATAGGAATAACAAAAAGGCAACTCGCGTCTATACAACTACAATAACATCGACACATAAAAGCCATTACCACAAAAAATATGGCGAAGACTATTTAGTGCTATCTTGCAAAACTTTCAAATATCTACAAATTTAAATAAATATTAACTTATATTTATATATGTTGTGCACAGGTAAATACCTACAAAGTGTAAGTGTGTCTACATACCAAACATACATATGTATGCCAGTTTTTGTGAAATTATTGTAATGTTTGGGAGAGGTAATAAAATCATGTATGTATTTTACATGGCAAGCAATTGATTTTGTTCGCAAAGAGATGAAACAAAAATGTAAGTGCACACAGCAGCCATTTCGATAACACATCAAATGTGTCGTTTGCATTGGTGGAATGGGGAAACATACCGATTGCTAATGTCTGTTTTTACATTTGAAGTTTACACTTGCGTTGCATACACACATAAGTGTACATAGAGGTATATATTTTCAAAGTTATGCATATGTGTGTGTGTGTTGCAGAGTGCGAATTTCCTTTCGATAGCGATATATGTATGCGCACCGATAACTTCTTTCGATTGTCATTGTTTCTCCGTTGACTTATTTTGTTGCGGTTGCTTTCAGCACGTACATTTGTATTTTGTGTACATACATATACATCTGTGTGAGTCGGTTTGCACGGCGACGGCGCCTGTCTGGCGAAAGTGATTTTTCAGTAAAATTTCGCAGCTTCAAGCCGACGGACGGAGTGGAGTCGAGTGCAGTGCAGGTTGATCGCTCCGGTAGAGTCAAATTGACGATGTCGTAAAGGTGCCAAGCGGGCGTGCGACTGAACTTCTTTTCTTTTTGTTGTGTGCGTGTTTTTATTTGTTTGTGTGTCTATTTATCTGTTTGGTTGTTGCCTTTACAATTTCTTTTACATTCACTAGTGTTGTTGCGACTTTTATAAGTTACCTTCTTATTTGATTTTGTTATTTTTTTTTTATTATATATATACACATTTAGAACTAATTGCGAACGGATTCAATGTGAAAATGCGTCTGTGTGCCGTTCGTGCACAAGTGTGTATGTAAATGTTGTGTACAAAAATATATAGATGTGTGAGTGTGTGTGTGTGTGTTGTATACGCAAACAAAGGAGCTCTGCGTTTTCTACCTCGCCTCTCTTTCTGTTTTGAATGTGTAAAGTGCAGGACAAGGTAAATTGAATTGAAACAAAGTGCAGCATGGTGGCGGCGACGCCAGCAGCAGTGAAAAGTCAATTAATGCGTTAGTGTGTACACATCCACACACACATTTCCTTACACATTGTATACATATGTACAATAGATAAACATTAAAAGTTATTAAAGAGACATAACCGTTTCGTTGACACTGTAAATTCGTTCGTGTCTAAATATTTACGCGTATGTGAGTGTGTTTGTGTGTGTGTGCGGATGTTTCACATTGAACAGTCTTTAGCCTGTCAGTCCAGCAGCTGGTAGGCAACACTGGAACGCACAGCTGCCCTTCCGTCAATTGAGACTTTATATTTAAGCCGTGCACAGTGGCGCCAAAAAAAAAATATATATATATCGCTTTCCCCTCAGATGTTTAGC
This sequence comes from Scaptomyza tumidula, assembly GCA_035044465.1. Taxonomy (NCBI): domain Eukaryota; kingdom Metazoa; phylum Arthropoda; class Insecta; order Diptera; family Drosophilidae; genus Scaptomyza; species Scaptomyza tumidula. The sequence goes on along the minus strand of JAWNNW010000220.1, from coordinate 1,015,353 downwards.
CTGTGCATGTAACTTCACCTCACTTTAGTTTGGTCAGCTGATCTGGACAGCTAAATTTACAGACATACTCTGATACCGGAGTGGTAAAGATCATATTTTTGTGTGCGCAATGTCTATAAAACTGAAACTTACCACTTATAAAAATTCATGTCCCTAAAATCGATAACAATTTTATGCACTTCAAAGTGCAAATCGAAAAAAAATCAGTTTTATATCTTTGACAACCTTTTTGTTTTTTTTTTGTTGTGTCCCGCAGAAAATAGTCAATTGGCTTGTATTACACTCTTATATATATATGAGACTATGCCAAGTTAATGGAGTTCTCATTAATTCTGTCGTTGACTTTTGGCTCCCACACAACTCGGAGTTCTCTTTAAATTGCTAGAAAAATAAAAAATGGTTGTTTGCCAATGTGTCAAAATGCTGAAGCAGTAACTTATAAATAAAATGAACAAAGTGTGCGTGGTAAATGTTGCTAATGTTTTGTACTGAGTATAATTTATTTCATTGCATTACCAGTTGATATAAATTTGTTTATTTCTATAAATATTTTTGTTTTTGTTTTGTTTGTAACGATTGAAACTGAAAAACGTGCTTACAAATATATCGTTTTCGTTTTTTAGCTATGCAGAGTGAAGCCAATCAAAGGACCTGAACCAGAAAGAGAGAGAGGAGCGTGAAAGAAAGAGGACATTGCTGAAAGTCAAAGGAGAGCAAAAGCGCGTCGAGAAGTGTCTAAAGGTGAGAGAGCGCATGCTGTCTGTGGGGCGCAGACGACGAACTGTGTGTGCTGGATTGGATTCAAGTGCAGTAGTGTGACCAAAACCAAACAAACAACGGCAAATATAGAACTAGCCGCCCGGTGCCAACAACAATAATAGGAAGAAGAGAAAAAAGTGTGTCTGTTTGGATGAGTTGACCGTAGGGGAAAGATGTTGATTCTTTTACAGCTTTCTGCTGTTGCTGTTTTAATGACATTATAATAAAAATCTACCTCCAACAATAATAATAATAACAAACTCAACATAAAGCCACACAAAGAGCAGCCAGCTGAAGCGAACTGCATGATAGCAAACGCCATCTATTGCCGAGTAAACGCACAAAACGAGTGGGCAACAACAAAATCAGAGAGAGAGAGAGAGAAAAATAGGACCCCCCATACTGGAACAACGAAACGAAACGACAACAACAATAAACAACAACAACAAACAACAAAATTAAAAGCAATATAGGATATATATTAAAATTAAAGACACTTGCATTATTACGCCTGTGTGGTTGTTACCGCTCCTCATCCCATTTTTTGTACCATTCCCCCAACACCCCACGGCCCGGCTTTAAACGGGTGACTCGGAGCTCCGGTGGGAGGCGAAAACGTGACTCGACTTTTTGTCGTCACGTTGCCTTGCCCGCCAATATGGCGTGCCTTAACACACTAAAGCAGGAAATCAAAACACTGGAGAAAATCTTTCCGAAGAATCACGAGCGCTTTCAGATACTCAATTCCAGCGTAGACGAACTTTTGTGCCGATTCATCGATAAGAATGGCAAACGTTACGACATCCATGCGAACATAACGGTAGGTTCAACACAAACTGTTATCTTAAGAGTCTATCTGCAAACATACTATTAATATTAAAACACACATTTTAGAAGCTAGAAAGTTATAGTTAACGTACACATACACAGCCCCTTCCATTAAGCTTCCTTGTGACATACATACATATGTACATGTGTCATGTACGTATACATGAAGAAAAACCTACCGCAATGTGCGTTATAAGCGATCGTCTGCAGTTGGCGATCTTAGTGATATATATTTTATCTGTTAATTAGCAGTTTGTAAGTGATCAACCAATTGCTTGACGGTTGTTGGCCTTTTGGATTTTTTTAAACAAATAACAAAGTTTAACAACATTGCTACAAAATTTTGTGTTCGAGAGCGCATCGAATTGCATGGAAAAGCTTTGGCAACAGTTACAACAAGAGCAAACAGCGCTTTGTGATCTGTGCTTTAACGGTACAACTCCAAGCTTCAATATGAGTATACTTGCTCTCTCTCTCTCTCTTCCTCTCCTACAAATATTGCTTTGAGCGCGCTCTCGCTCGCTTTTTCCCTTAGCAAAGCTCAGCTGCTTCTGCTGCTGCTGCTGCCGCTGCCGAAAAAATGTCTTGCTCGTCATCTTTTTTGATCAACTTTTTCGCTTACCTTTTTTTTTCTTACCTTTTGTTGTTGAGTTCTCTCGCATGCTGCTGTTGTTGTCGTTGATTCTTATTTAGGGGCAGCGTGCTTCAATAATTCATGATTCATTGGCCTGCGCTGGCTGTTCCAACAACAACAACAACAACAATGCCAACATTGCCAAGTTTTTTCTTTCCGCCTTGAAGCTACTCTGTTCTGACTCTGACTCTGCCTTGGTTCAACGATCTAATTAAAGGTTATATGTGTAATTTCATTGACGCTGTCTCACTCTTTCTCTCTCTTGCTGTTCGAACTTCTGCCGTGCTTGTTTATTCTTATATGCACGTGTATGTATGTATATATATTCCATCTACCATATGCAAACTTCCAGGAACCTCGCACATAACGGAAAACAGAAAAGCTCCAAAGCTTATACATTTAAAAGCACAATTTGTTCTATGAAAAAGCAAACACATAGATTAATATAGACAGCAAACCTCATACTATATACTTTCTACCTATAATACCTTCTTACATTGTTTCTTTTACTGTTTCCAGGAAACTTATCCATCATCGCCGCCAGTTTGGTTTGCCGAAAGCGAAGAAACGAGCGTTACAAATGCCGTGCAAATCCTTAGCAACACAAATGGTCGCGATAATCATGTGATTAATCAGGTGAGTTGCGTTGGGTAGAAGAATTCAAGGAATTTTAATTCAATATTTGTATATTGTTAGGTTGGCATATTGCTGCGTGAGCTATGCCGTTTACACAATGTTCCACTGCCACCCGATATTGATAATTTAGCGCTGCCGTTACAAACGCCGCCGCCCTCCGCATCGCCATTACGCTTGGAGCGTTCTGCTGGTGGCGGCGGCGGCGGTGGTGGCGGTGGTTCCGGGCCACATGGCAATGAGGATAACGATTCCGATCAGGAAGAGATTGAAGATCCCATCGGCGAGAGTGAGCAGGAAAGCGAAGGCGATGAGGATCTACCATTGGAAATGGATGATGTACGGAGTACAAATAAAGTGCGTATCACAAAAAAATGCAAGAAAATATAGCTTTAATACTTATTAACAATATCTTTGTTGCAGAAAGATGAAATGGAAGTGGAACATTTAGCGACTTTAGAAAGACTGCGTCAAAGTCAAAGACAAGACTATTTAAAAGTGCGTTAATATACAATATAAATATTAGAAAATTGTCCCTTTTCGAAAAGTTTTCTTGTTGCGCAGTGTATTTCCGTTAAACTAACACTTTCGATTTTCTCTATTTAAGGGTTCAGTTTCTGGTTCAGTGCAGGCAACCGATCGCCTCATGAAAGAACTACGTGATATTTATCGGTCCGATGCGTTCAAAAAGAACATGTATTCAATTGAGCTCGTCAACGACTCCATTTACGAGTGGAACATACGACTCAAGCATGTGGACCCGGACAGTCCATTACACAGCGATTTGTTGCAGCTCAAAGAGAAGGAGGGCAAGGATAATATACTCCTCAACATACTCTTTAAAGAGACGTATCCCTTTGAGCCGCCCTTCGTGCGTGTCGTTCATCCAATCATCTCAGGTGAGTACATCAAGAAAATCTTAATCTTATCGAAATATTAATTGTAATTGGAATCACTTTAGGTGGCTATGTGCTCATTGGCGGTGCCATTTGCATGGAACTGTTGACCAAACAAGGCTGGAGTTCCGCCTACACGGTCGAGGCCGTGATCATGCAAATTGCCGCGACACTGGTCAAGGGCAAAGCGCGCATACAATTTGGTGCTACTAAGGTGCGACATCGTAGTTGATTATACTATATTATTATTATTAATATATAACTCTTTTATATTGCAGGCGCTCAGCCAGAGCCAATATAGTTTAGCACGAGCCCAACAAAGCTTCAAATCCCTAGTGCAAATCCACGAAAAGAATGGTACGTACTACAAACAAACAAAAATCTGATTTTTTATAACATATTTATTTATTTAACTTTAGGTTGGTTCACGCCGCCAAAGGAGGATGGCTAAGGTTGGCTCCCCTATTTTTTTGTCCTAATGTCTAAGAGTTAGTTTAAGCTTAAGGAAAGTAATGGACGTTTTTTCAAATATCGCCGATCATCAATTTTTTAGCATCTACCACCACCACCACCACCACCACTAAACCCTCGCCCCTCCTTTCCCCCCCTTCAAATACCAGACACATACATGGCTGCACCAACCCCTAACAGAGTGTGAGTGTGTGTAACAGTAGAAGCAGAAACAGCAGAAACATCAGAAGCAGCAGCAGCAAAACGGAACAGCTGGAGGAGCACACACACAAAAGAGAAGAGAGCAACTGCTACACAATGTTTAAGCCCGCCATTCAACATTATTGTTATGTACTAATGAACGTTGCGCCGATCGATCGATTATGTTAATTTCTGCAAACAATTTGTGTATACTTGATAAATGAATGAAAACAATTACGTTACGTTACTTTACTTTACGTTACGTTACTTTACGGTACTGTATGTACTATAATACAAAAAACAAAAAAAATAAATCGAAATAAGCTTGTAATCTATCATTTACATATGTTATGTTATTAGTTTTTTTTATACAATATATATATATATATATATATACATATATATGTAACGCGTGAGTGAGTATGTGTGTTTGTGTTATATATATATAAAAAGAAATCATCCTTATGTTATGTAGATTTAATTTATAATATGTATATTCCCGCCAATGGAGATAAACCGCTTTGACTTATATATATATATATTCCCATATATATGCGGGATCCACAAAACATGAATATATATATATATATAATTATTGCTGCTAACAGTTAGCAGCAATAATTTAGAGAAGAAAGGAGAAAAACTATTGCAGCTAGTAAATTGAATGGCAATATAATATGTTTGCAATGTAAATGTAATGAATATCGAAAAAGGGGTTTTGCCACACCGTCTCGCATGTCTCGATCCAATTTAATGTTTATTTACTCTATGTATATTGAAAGTTATTGAGAAGGCACAAACATACATACATTTGTGTGTGTTTGTTTTTATTTTTCGTTTCTTAACAGCTGAGAAATTACACAAACACAACCAGACTCACACACACACACACAAACACACACACATGCCTTCACATACATACTTAACTATAAATTATTTTAAGTCACGTTAAATACTAATGTTTTTTTTTTTTAGTTGTATAAACCTGTAAACTTAATTTTCTCCTTAGTTGTTAGGGATTGCAAATGCGGATGTAGTTAAAGCACGTAACAAGTATGTATATATATGTACATACATACACATATATATACACATATATATCTATACATATATACATATGTATGTAGCAGTATATACAATAAGAAGAGTTAAATGTTAAGCATATTAACGAATCAAAACACAAATAACAAATCCAGGATGAGCATAAGCAATTCTTACTGTAAATTCGTCTTTCCAAATAATCATACAAAAAACAAAAAAAACCAACCAATTTAAATAAATGCGACAAAAACAAAATGTTAACATATACAACTGACAAAACAAGAATGAAGCATATTTAACATAAACATAAACTTTGCCGTTTTATTTTTAACTACATAATTGGTCGACATTTACTTTTTTCAATTTCGTTTTCTTATCAAATAATTACTATAGCCAAAAAGCATTGAATTTGTACAAAAAAAAAATATTTAAAACAAATCGTCTAGCTTAAGTATGTATAAAATGAATTATACATATACTACATAATCATATTATAGTCGCATGAAAATTGTGCAAATAAAGTTTAGCAACATTTGCGACATATTACAATAACCTAGACCATCATCATCGTCATCAACATCAGCATGCTAATTATCATCAAATCGATGTCAATCAACGTAGACCACATAATTTGAGGCCGCCTTTGAGGGATGCATTTTGGGTGATTTTAGTTGCAGAAAGTTGATTTTCTTGCCATTATCAGTGCTGTCCAGCGAACTTTCAATGATCAAGTCGAGCGCTCCTTTAAGCTGCAGCATTTCCACAGTTAACTGAATCTCTGCCTGCATTGTCGTCCTCAAACGCTCCAAAGCAGCCAATATTGTTTTACTATACGCAATCACATTATTCTCAAAGACATCCATCACAGTGCTGGCTGCATTGAGGAGCGGTCGCATGAAACGCACCTCACCAATGTGCACGCATAGAAAGTCCATAAATTGAATTAGTGTCGCTTCGGAACGATTTGTTAGCGCCGCTCGGAGCGCGCTACGATGCAGTAGCTCCGTGATGACAGCCACTATTTGCTCGGGATGTTCGTCAATGTTTTTTTGGGTTAGCACACAGTCGAGTGCCTTCTTATAGTTGTATTTACGCAAATGATTCTCGAATGTTGAGAGCATGGGCTTTCTTCTCCGGGCCGTCACAACATGATCAACTGTAGTTGTTTTATTGGGTGGCGCCATACGTTTGCGTTGATTTCGTCGATGGGTGGCTTTGATTTCTTTGAGATGACTCGGTTTGCTTTCGACAATCATGCGCCGAATGGAGATTAGGCCATCGACCATGCCCACAACGACTGCCTGATCTCTGGCCGCAACGCCCAAGCTGACCACCGGATTGGGATATGTTAGGGTGTTAACCGTTTTATAGGTGCCCACATCGTATATCTTAACATTTCGATCCAGACCAGCCGACAGCAGACGTCGGCCATCGGAGCCCAAGCGAAGACATGTGACGGTTTTATGATGCTGCGACATGGTTGTCAACAGTCGGCAACCACTTATTAAATCCCACACGCGCACCTGTGTTCCGCCGGCAGTTATGAATATTGAGCCGTTGGGCAGGAACAGCATTGACTCAACGGGACTGCCATGATCTAGGGTCTGTGTTATTGCCTGCGCGGCGCGAGTGTCAAACAATTTGATTTTACCATCATAGCCGCCAGAGATGAACATGTTTCCTGCCTGCGGATGCATGGCACCAGCACGTATGTAATCCGTGTGCGCATCCTCATACGTTTGCACCACCTTTTCGTTTCCCACATCCCATAGACGAATAGATTTGTCATCGGAAAAGCTGGCCAGCTGCAGTTTATCGGCGGTAAAGAATGTTCGATGAACGGGCGCCGTATGACCCTTGAACAGTCGCAGTATACTCCTGCTACTCGTATCGAATAGCTTCACATGGCCCTCCTCATCTCCGGCAGCCAATAACCGACCATCTTGCCTAAACGTCGCTCCATAGGCGGTCTTTTGAAACCTTGATAAGTTTTTGACGACTAGCTTTGTCACCAGATGATAAATCTGTACACGCACAGAACATGTTATTGCAAAGTTATCCGGTTCAGTTGGACTAAAGTCGATATAGTCTATTGCTGTGTGTTCCTTGAGCAGTTCCGGTTTCTGTTTGTGGTTTAAGTGATAGTTTTTAGTAAATAAATGTTAGACATGATAAATGCTTATTCTTGCCTCCAATCGATTCCAGTACGTTGTGTCGGCTGTGATGACTTGTCCCTTTTTTTGAAACCTTCTCGTATTTAATGGCATAAAATCACTCATACTGATTTTTTTCGCTTAATGTCTAAGCGTCTCCGCGCGCACGTGGAAATCAACATGTTATAATGGTAACGCAACTTGAAGAATTTTCAGGGTGTCTTTATCGATAAATAGCTGTTGTATGGTCACACTCTTATGCACATGTTAAAGAACAAAACAGTATTTCAGGCATTTATTTAACATTTTTTGATCGCGATCATATTATTGCAACTACTATTTTGAAAATGATTGAAAATGTTCTTAATTTCCTATCTATGGCTCAAATGTTCGTATTTTTAATGCTATTCAACGGCTTTATGCTTTAACATGACCATGTTAAGAATATAAATAATGTAAACTTAACAGAGCGCTGTATGGTTATTTGCATTAATCTGCAATGCTGGCTGCTAGCATATAGAACCACAACACAACAACAAAAACAACAATCCAGCACATTTATTTACAAACTAATTTGTTTAACGTGTTTCGTTAGCGCTTAATGTGAATTGATGCCAAGCGCAGTACAGCGGCAATGCGTGATTGACTCAAAAGTGATGTATGCGGCAACGGCTCCGAAATCAAAACAACAACAACTTAAACGAAAACGACAACAAGCACCATATAAAATAAACTTTAATTGAAATTTATTTATCAACGCTGACGCTGTCGCTTCGCTTTCGTTTCATTTTGAATGCTGGCGATCTACATACACATACACATACATATATGTACAAATTTTAGACACTGCCAGCAAATGTCACAGTGACGCTTCCATCCGCCACCACCGGCAACCCTACCTCACCCCCCCTCCCCGACCTAAATGGCCGACAAGTGAATCTTTTAATTAACGGAAGATGGGCACCCGTTCGGTTTGATGGAAAACCAACAGCATACAATAATAACAATAATAAAAAACAGACAAACAAATAATAATAATAAAACGCACAAGATGTGGCAAATTTGATGGCAAATAATAATTGACAGCAATAAATGTGCCTAATACAATTGAATCGAATGCAAAAAACGATCAATAGTCGTCAGCAGCTGGAGAAGAACGGATCGAAACGGATCGCAACCAAAACCAAAAATGGACGACGAAATGAATGTCGATGCAAACAATGAAAAGAAAGTTCTGTGCGAGAAAATTATACGCGACATTAACGCTGTCTTCCTCAAGGATGCCGATTTGTAAGTTTTCTTTCAACGAAAAAGTTTCTCACAGTTCAAAATTTATGAAAGTACTAATTCCTATTGCAGATCCTCGTTTGAGATTATACCAAAGGAAACGAATTGCAATAAATCACCGGTTGTGCATGTTGATCATAATCTAGGCCTGGAATCCTGGTGCGCCCAGCATGTGTATGATCATGCCCATCGAACGCTCATCTCGCATCGCCGCCAATCGATGCAGCAACAGTTGCGCATACTGCAGCAGCAGCAACAAAGCGACTCCCTGGCCAAGTACCTGAATGTGGCGTTACTGATCAATCCGGCTGTGACCACGTTCTGGCACATACGACGTCAGCTGGTGCAAAAGAATCGCCTAAGCATCAACAAGGAGCTTCAATTCTCTGCCCTGGTGCTCTCCATGAAGCCCAAATCAAATGAGGCATTCGCCTATCGCCGATGGCTCTACTCATTTCAAAGTATGTACATATATGATGGCGACATCCTCATACTTTTATACCTCATACTCTTTCTAAAGAAAGTTTTGTTATACGCCAACATCATATGAGTCAAAATCTAAATCAGATCTAGTTGAACTAGTAAGGATTCCATTTAAACTATAAATCGAACATTAAGATTTAGTATTAGGAAGCTTCTTTTTTTTTGCATTTATCTTAATAATATGCTGCATTCTTCAGACATCTCTTTTAACCCGGTTCTTATCTTAACTATTTACAGGCGCCGATGCCATTGACTGGCCCCACGAGATTAGCCTATGCGAGCGAGCCGCCGATCGCTGCGCCAGCAATTATCATGCATGGTCGCATCGGCAATGGGTGCTGCAAAATGCGCCCTGTTTACTGCAGTCGGAGATGATGCGTACGGAGAAGTTTATGCGCAAGCATGTTAGCGATTACAGCAGCTATCATTATCGCCAAGTGCTGCTGAGTCGCGCCTACGAGCTGTGCTTTTATGGCGTCTCCGACGAATCGCAGACACAGTGGGCCAGTTTACGGGAAGTGCTCTTGCAGTACGACTTGGACGTGGATGAGAAGGAGCCAAGCGAATCATTGCTGCAGCTGCTGTTGCCCAATCTGAATCGTAGTGGCATCAGCGAACAGCGTCTGCGCTCCTTTCTCTACTGCTGCAATGTGGCAGCCAGCGATATGCGTTTGTGTGCGGAACAACGTGCACTGTATGGAGCACGCGATTGCTTTGAGCTGCATCGGCGCGCCGCACTCAAGTTCATTGTGGAGCAATGTGTGCGTCTGCTGACGGGCATGGCCAGTGGACCTGGTCGCTATTTGCCGCCACCCAGCGGCAATCAAACGAATGAGCTGCGCAAATTTGATTGTGAATCGCATCCGTTTCTCGTTGCGGTGCGTCGTGTTGAGTTTCAGTTGGGTGACAAGCACAAGCGCTGGTGTAATATGCATCTGAATTTTGGTTACCAGGAGCAGAAAAGAAGCAGCAACTAGCAGATGCCACCAATCACTAATTCATAATGTTTGTCATATGTGCCGTAAAATGCAACGCAATCATGGAGGCTGTTTTTTTGTTCGAGAATCAAAATCATACATACATGTAACAAACATATATACAAACATATGTATATATATATGAGACACAAGTAGTGTTCGTTTTTATTGGAGTCTGCAATTGAAAGATATATATATGTATATTTAATCTTGTGTAATTTTCAAGGCTAAGCTCAAAGCATAAGAAAATTTATCTATTCTGTTTTCCATACTAAAACGCAAGATTTGTTTATTTAAAGTTTCAACTTGATAGCTATATTAAATGAAAGAGATTCCAGCTATTACTTTCGTACACTTCTTGGAAATGTAATTTTCGAAATAAATTCTGTAACTATTATTAATGTGTTGTTACTTTTCTAACAACATTCTTGCACACTTTTAAAGTATTGTTATAGTATGTTATCTGAATGCAATCAAGTCAAGATGAATGATAAATATATATATGAATATTTTGTACATGCAACACACAATTCAAATGCATTTCAATCGAGATCAATCGTAAAGTTTTCTTTTTTATATCTAGTATATATCTCGTGTTCTATACATAGTATTAAGAATATTAAATACTCTGTTAGTTATATAAAGTAGCTCTATACTGGATTCTTGTATGATAAATACATACAAACAAATACACACACAAACAATAAACGCCAGTTATAATGCTCTCTTGTTAGCCAATTTGCAGTTAGTTAAATAAATAAAACTAATAATAATACTAAAAGATGTGATTTTCATACATTGTTGGCCTGTTTGACTGTTCTGACAATCGTTTTGTAATGCATGAAAAGGTAATCAGTTTATCAATCAAGTGTCAAGTTCGGATTGTTAGTGATTTGAATGTTTTACCCAATGTTATCTTTTTTAAGTTTTTTTTCGGCTTGAACTGAATATTCATAGCTCAAACTGAAAAACTTCTGTCGGATAAGCGATAATAAAGCTTGGTATGTTAAATAGCCCCTACATACAGTCAAACTTCTTTATAACGAACTCCATATAACGAAGATTTCTTTATTCCGAATCAAATTCCAGAACTCCGGGAATCGGTTCCATAAAGAACAAGTAAGAAGGCTCTAGTCGAGAAATCCCGACTAGACGATACCCTGATCCCTATACTATACGCGTACACTCAGTGCTTGCAAGTATGTGTATGCAAGTTGCAAGTATGTGTCTACGCGCATACTGCATCCACAACTTCAATGTCCCATATCTTCGGTGTTTCTTAACCGATTTTAATAAAAATTTCACAGATTTTCATTATTTTGTTTTATAATTCAAATGGCATCTCAAAGTTCTCCAAATTCAAGATTTTTTTGTTATCGATCCCATGTGTATATCGGAAACGGGAAGAGTTATCGAAAATCGAAAACAAACTTGTACTGCCTAGGGATTAGGCGAGCTTAAGTTCCAAATCTGGAGTCTCTAGCTTTTATAGTCTCTGAGATCGACGCGTTCATACATACAGACGGACGGACAGACGGACGGACAGACGGACAGACGGACATGGCTATATCGACTCGACTGTTGATGCTGATCAAGAATATATATACTTTATGGGGTCGGAGATGCTTCCTTCTGGCTGTTACATACTTTTGCACAAATTCATTATACCCCTTTTTCCCATTTTTAATGGGATCAGGGTATAAAAATCCCTTTAACAAAAGTTACTTTTTGTTTTTGTATAGCTTTTGCAATTCAACTAAAATGTGTCTTAAATTTGTGTCTGAAATTTCGAAATACCTATTTAAAGTTCAATTTCTGAAAGCAAAATTCAAAGATCTTTGTTTTGTGTTATATTTTAATTGTAATTTACTTAAAGAAACTGCGTGCCTGAAGAAATTTCAAAGGCAATCGTAATTTAGTTAGCAGATGATCAATATTATACCATGGTTTTAAAGAATAGTTCAAAATCATCAATATTAAGAGTACTTCGACTACTTATATTCGAAATTTAAGGCATGTATATACAGTCACTTATCGGGCTCTGCTTTTGACTGTTTCAAACGTTTTTCAAAATATTTATAAATTTTCAAATCACTTCAACCTGCTTTTCTGTGTTTAAAGAAAGAAAAACAAAGAATGAACGTGATTTAAGTTTTACACAAAACAAATTCGAATTATAATAATGGCTCCAATGTTTTGCAAATAGTAAATTCTAAATTCGTAACAATAACTGTTCCATTCATTCATATTCAAAGAGGTCCACTCAGGGGTTTCAGTTTTCGCCCGTATGAAAATAAACTTGATTATTCTTTGCGTAGAAGCCGCAAAGACGCAGCTGCACACAAAACGGGCGAAGGAATGTTAGGGTCGAGTGAGAAGGGTGTTCATTGAGGGGTTGTGTAAAGAGGGAGGGTTGGGAAGTGGTATTGGATTGGGGCCAGCAGCAACATCAATCAGTGCGCATGTCAGCTGCTGGCAAGGACCATTCTCACACACAATGGCGCTAGATGACAACAACCCAGCAGTTGAAGCAGAATCAGAACACAGAACCAGCACCAGCAGCAGCAGCAGCAGCGGCGGCAGCAGCAGCACCAGCAACATTTGAAAGCAGCAGCAGCAGCAGCCGTAGTTGTAGGTGTGTGTTTTTTTGTTTTTTGGTTCAGTGTGCGATTGAAGGAGTTTGCGTGTGGCTGACTGACTGACTGAGTTTTGTGTTTGTGTTAGTGTGTGTGTGTGTGTCGAAAGGCACAACGAAAGATAAGACGTGACAAGAGATGAAAGAGAGGAAGAGGACGAAGTTGAACGAGACGAGTAACAAGGAGAAACGGCAGCAGCATCTCAGCATTAGCAAAAACAGGGACACAGACAGATTCGACTCGAAACGGGAACGGACCATTAACTTGGTCGCCTTGTATCGCATTAAGTGCAGTGCTGTGTTCTGTTATATATATGTGCGTGTGTGTGTGTGTGTTTGTGACCAAATTTACATGCTTTTTATTATAATAATAACTTTTAAACAACAACAATTAACAAGGTGAGCTGGTGTTCAAATACAACAATAACAATATGTACTAGTAACTGGTGCAACAGTGTGATAACACACACACAAATAAACATTAAAACACACAACATTTCATCATTGTACACCACACACACACAAATGCACGCATATGTATATGTACATAAATATGTATGTACATATGTATGTGTTTATGACTTTGTGGCTTTGCATTTTCATTTAAATATTCTCTCGCTGGCATTTGCTTTCCGCTGGAATATTACAGTTATTTTAGTTGCACTTCGTCGGCTCTCTGCCCGAAGGTCGCGACAACTATTTAATTCACATTGCGAAATCAGATGACAGCAGCTCGAAATCTTGACTATGCATGTACATACATATGTACATGTATGTATGTATGTGTGTATGTAGTGCTGTTCAATTCTTGAGTTCGCTGCATTAACAGTTAAATAAACGCAAAAACACTCGCCCCCCTCCCCACGCACACACAAGCGATAAGCTCTTTTTTTTGCGTTCTCGCAATGTGCTTCGCATACATACGTACGTATGTACATGTACACATGTGCGTGTGTGTGTTTGTTTTGTGGGTGTAGGTGTACATCCAATGGACACACCTGATGATTTTTTTGTGCACTCCTTTGTCTAAGTGCGCGCTTTTCTGTATTTTATGTGTGTTTTTGCGACCTAAAAAGAGGGCGACTGAGATTTGGCATTGGCCTATATAATACGCGCATACATAGACAACAACAAAAAAACACATACATATATACACATATGCATTTTGAATTGCATGTGTTAGCTAAGGCTTTTTGTTTTTGTATATGTATTTAGCACATAATTATAACGTATTATACGTATGTATGTGTGTGTGTAACATTTCGCACATTCTCTCTCTTTCACTCTCTTTCACATCAACATAACTTAACATGCTTGGAAACAGTGCAACATATCGATAAAAAGAAAAACAGCAACTGGTGCATATCCTTTAAACATTAACAAAAACAACAACAACAAAGGCCAGGAACAAGATCAACATTGTCGTCGTTTTAGTTATTCAGCAACAAACTGCGCTGCTCTGGCTGCTGCTGCTGTTCACAGCCGACGACGGACAATGAACCCGCGAATGCAGTGCGCTCGATAACATCAACTTTCATTAGAAAAAAGCACACACAAAGCACAAAGTGGACAAACCCACGCACTTATGTACATACTCGTCGTACACAAACACAAACACGTACACATGTACACACAGGACTTGCGGCAGGGAGTATCAATCAATGGTAGCAGCAATGGCCAGAACAACGTTGGCGTTGAGCACGACGACAACGCAAGCGAAGCCGATGAACAGGCAACTGCAAATCAAATGCGCTAACAGTTAATTTCGCACAACAACAGTAACAACAACAACAACAGCATAACATTTTTTTGAGCGATGTCCGAACTTCGGCTAACGATTCCGACATGCAAAAATTGTATTAAACCAGATCAACAACTAGACTGGACTCCGTGCAACACCGTTGCAGTTGCTGCATAACCTTTGTGCTGATAACATAATCGCTGAACGCATCAACGCATCAACCAAAACGATATTAATTAATACTACTTACTATATATACGTACATATATAAAACTGTGCAAACAAACTTTATTAAACTGACAACAAAATCAAAAATAACAATAACAATAATGGGCAGCCTGCCGAATTTACATGAGCTGGAGGAAGCAGAACGCAAACGCGAGAAGCGCAGGGAGTACGAGTTGCTGTTGGAGCAGCGTGCCAGGGACACCAGTCAGGAGCGGGTGCGCTTGGCAATGTTCGCCCAGCAACGTAAGGTGAGTTCGATTAATTATGCTTAAAGCATTCTATTATTAGATTATCCTTTCATCTGAGCTAAGCCAATCCATTGTGATCTTATTGAGCAAACTAAATGGCTAAGAACAAATTGTGTGCGACAAAGCTTTTTAATAATCTCGCTCAATTTAGACTCTTCCACAAGTTAAAGTGATTACGATTAATTCCCCTTTTTAATCGACTTCCAAAAAGGAGGAGGTTTTTATACCCTGATCCCATTATAAATGAATAGAAAGGGTATAATTGTTTTGTGCAAAAGTATGTAAAAGGCAGAAGAAAGCATCTTCGACCTCATAAAGTATATATATTCTTGATCAGCATCAACAGTCGAGTCGATATAGCCATGTCCGTCTGTCCGTCTGTGTGTATGAACTCGTCGTATAAGAGCTAGAGATTCCAGATTTACTAACACAAGCTCGTCTAATCCCTAGGCAGTACAAGTTTGTTTTCGATTTTCGATAACTTTTCCCGTTTCCGATATACACATGGGTTCGATAACAACAAAATCTTGAATTTGGAAAACTTTGAGATGCCATTTGAATTATTAAACGAAATAATAGAAATCTGTGAAACTTTTATAAAAATCGGTTGAGAAACACCGGAGATATGGAACATTGAAGCTGAGTGTGCAGTATGCAGTATGCGCTAACACACATACACACACTTACACAAGCATAGGGTTCAGGGTATCGTTTAGTCGGGATTTCTCGACTTCTTCTTTTTGTAGTTGTGAACTTGGTTAACTAATTGATAGCTGTTGTTGTTTGTGATTTGCAGCAATCGTCTTACAATACATACATTATGGCTGGCCTGGGCATCGGTGGCGGCTCACTGAGTCTGACAGCGAAGGCGACAGCGACTAGTACAGTGGCAACCAATGGGCATGGCTGTGGCAACTTTGATCTGACCAGTGGCAAGTCGCAAGCCGTTGCGTCGGGCGGAGCAACGACAATGTTGAGCGGCTTCGCCATGCTGGAACTCTCCACCAAAAAGTATCCGCATGCAACATTCCATCAGCACCACCAACAGCACCACCAACAGCATCAGCATCAGCATATGCATCAACATCAACATACGCATCCACACCAGCATCATCGACATTCGTTGACAACAAGGCATCGTGTGCTTCGGACTCGAACACGCAGTTCGGGTGGTGCCCAGAATCTGTGGGACGAGCAAATAATGGAGGTAAGTTGCAAATTTGTGAGGCTGTCAGTAAATGCCAATAAATGGGCGTTGACAGCAAAAGTGCAAAAAAACAACAACAACAACAACAGCAACACTGTAACAAATGGTTGGAAAGATTTTTTCACTCGAATCAACAGAAACAAAACAAATATTACTGCATTTGTATATTGCCATTATCGAAATCGGGTATATAATGTGTTAGGTGGGTGGTTTTTTTGCACAGTGTATGTATGTGTGGCATGTATGCATGTATGCACAGATAGTCCTGGGCCCCGAGCTCTCGCTCTCGCATTCGTCATTTATTAATAGCCTTTGCTAACTGTGTCACTGCATTGGCTTTTTGAGCTCAATGTCAGGCCAAACCAAACCAGCGAGAGAGCTCAGACCCGGGGCCCTGTAATGGGCGGCTGCCTGTTGCAAACGTTAGAGCCAGGCAGCCATGCAGCCAGCAAGCCAACAATTACATTAACTGGGTTAACGCTAGCTCTTGGGCAACATGTAATTGACATTTACCAAAGTAATCGTACACTTGACATCGTCGTGGATCGGTTGCGAGCGTGCTTTGAATTTCACATTTTGCGTTCAACAACAGGTCAAAGCAACAACAACAACAACAACAGCCAGAAAAAAACAACAACACAAAAGTATACCAAAATAGTTTCCATTAATGTTTTGCAGCTTCTCTGATGCCAATTGCAATGGCATTCATTGTATTTTGTCCCCCTTTCAAATAGCAACTGCAGTAGCATGGCTTAACTGAAAAGCATTGTGTATATACATATAAGAGATGCAAACCGTTAACTAATATGCTCGACAGGGAGATACCCTGCCTGAACTTCTGCTCGAATGCTTCATGAATAAACTTCAATCTTCTATATCTCCGGTGTTTCTTAACCAATTTCAATAAAAGTTACCCAATTCAAGATTTTTTCGTCTGAAAAATACCTCAGCAAGCTCTCATCGCAAACTAATCATCTTGCTATAGGTCTAACGTGGTTCTGCAGCCGATCCCGTTTCCGTCGTGACGACTTACTAGTATATAGTATATATATTCAAGTAATTTGAACTGTTAATTAATATTTGTAAAGTTATTGTTAGTTTTCTTATTATCAGAAAAGATTTACTTAAGTAATAATAAAATAATAATAATATAACATAATAATGTTTTGTAGTTAGCCGCAACATATGTATATCGAAAACCGGAAAAGTGATTGATAATTTGAAATAGCTTGCGTTCTGCTAAAGGCTTAAGAGCAGTTATGTTCCAAGTCAGAAATCTCTAGCTATCGTAGTCCTGAGATCGAAGACAAAAATATTGACTCGGCTGTTGATGCTTAGCAAGAATATGTATACTCTATAGGATCGGTCCTTTCGCCTGTACATTACCCGTTTCATTGGTTCAGTGTGCAGGTTCTTAAAGGTTGTCGAAACGTTTTCAAGTCCTAAATGAGGAAATTTAAATTTTTGGTGAATAAATAAAATCACTTTCTTTGGTATGTTTAACATTGATTATGCAATTCGTTTACAGCATTTGACAGCATACTCACAGTCACCGATCTCGACGCGATCGCATCGGATCAATCCGGTCACCTCGTACCAGGTACAAGCAGCATTAGCGGCATCAAGACGCCGCGAGTCAATAAACAGCTCGATTGGTGCAACATCAATACGACGCCTGATCACATTGAACAATCGCAATTGCCGGCACAAGGTGCCCGCCCATGTGCGACAAAGGGTGTGGCGCCAGTTCACCTGCCTGAGCATTGCACATGGACTTATGAGTGCCGTCCTGCTGCCGGTATTGGCGCTCCAGGGCTCCAATTCCGTGTGGCATCATCGCGAGCAGTGGTTGCCGCTGGGACCAAACATTGGTTCGCTGCTGCTCAGCGTACTCTTCCTGTTGGCCGCAGGAATGAGTTTGCTCAACGCACAAATCATTCGACGCTTTGGCTATACACCGCTCCTGGCTATCAGCTGTGTGGCCGTCTCCTTGTTTCTGCTCTCGCATCTCTATACAAGCATCTATACGCTGCTGCCAGCATATCTGCTGCTCGGCTTCACACTAAGCGCCGCCAACGGCTGCAAGGCATCGCTGATAGTCAACTATGGTGGCAGGCTGAGCTGCTCGCAGCAGGAGTGCACGGTGCAGCCGACATCAGCAGATGCATTGCACGAGGAGCACAAGATGTTTTGCAATCGGGATCAGAAGGTGCGTCGTTTGACACGCTGGTTTCGTGCTGCCCAAGATCTGGGCTTAATCATCGGCGCGGTGCTTGCCTCTCTGCTGCTCCACTGCAGTGCGAACGATTCAAGTTGCTTGGCCGCAAACGCAACCGCTGAGAAACGCTGGCCCCAACCGGAGGACTTTTATAATCGGAACGAGCATGGCGAACGCATCTGTGGCGCCGATATGTGCCCACTCCAGGAATCACAATACGAAATCAACGACAACAATTCTCGTTCCATCTATTTCGATTTCATTGACAGCGGTTCCCGTGCCGGCAGCCAATCTTTGCTCTGGCTCTATGTGCTGCTCTCACTGATTGCACTCTTCCTATCGCTGGTGCCGGGTCGTCAGGTGTTGGTCACTGGGCCGGGTGTGAGGCATGAGGCACGTGTTGCCAAAGATGTCACCGATACGCTGCTCTTTGCTGGTCCTCTCGCATATTTCGTGGGCACCGAGCAGGGCTACATGCTGGGCGACTTTTTGCGTGCTTTCTTCTCTTGCTCCCTGGGCATGAGGCTGGTGCCCGGCGCACTCATCGGCATGGGTCTCATGCAGCTCATCGTCTCCTGCACCCTCAGCATGCTGCTGCGTCATACCAAGCGCATTGTCGTCATCCGTAAGTAGCCAACTTTTCGTTTATTACACTTAAAGCCAACAAAATATATCGTTAGGTAGATCTTTTAAAGGATACAGTTCATGTCTTCTTCATCTTCTTCTTTAATATTTTATTATATATTAATATTTCATTATTATTTACAGTGGCTGGTTTCTTTTTCCATTCATGTTTGCTGCTGGCGTTGTCCAGCTGGAAGCCGTCGAGTGATGACAGTGCATTGTTCTATGTTATAGCAGCGTCGTGGGGCGCTTGCAACGGGATGTGGGAGACGCTGCTGCTTTCGTTGGTCACACAGAATCACATACAGCACGATCATGTGACTGAGGTGACGGGACCATTGCAGGGA
Organism: Scaptomyza tumidula; assembly: GCA_035044465.1. NCBI lineage: Eukaryota > Metazoa > Arthropoda > Insecta > Diptera > Drosophilidae > Scaptomyza > Scaptomyza tumidula. Next base: position 995,763 of record JAWNNW010000220.1, on the reverse strand, counting down.
CTACGTTTCCTTGGCCTGGCCATAACATTTGCGGCACATGGCTTCCTCTGCGAGTCGGTGAAGATCATAGCGCTTGTGGTGCTGCTGGTGATCAGTGTGCCGCCGTATGCGATGCTGGAGATACGCTTGGAGGCGCAGCGCAAGGCAACGCTCATAAGTTTATGACGTAGCTATTTCAGCTCGTATCGGGGGCGGGGCACTGTTGCACGTACGCATACCATGTAGGATATGCGTAGAATACGGCTGCAGTTGCTCGGCACTCCAATGATGATTTTGACTGAACCCAAGGATCAACTACAACAACAACAGCAGGCAACGTCCTGCAGAACTCTTACAGTATTCAAAACAAGACACAAACAATGCCAAGGGCAATGCAAATGGAGATGGAGATGGATAAACGATTGCAGTATTTATATGACAAAGATTTCTACCCAAAGAATTTTTTTTTGGCCATACTCAAGTCCATATATATTATAACTGTCCTTAGCACGTACTCTAAATATATGTTTGTGTAACTTAGTTAAAGGCCATTGATGTTTATTGATACACAAGAAAGTTGGATGATTGATACCTAAAAGGAATTAAGACATAACAAAGAAAATTCTCTGAAAGTGTATTTCTTGTTGTAAATGTGTAAAGCGTTATTTCTCTTAACGTTAACATCAGTGTAGTAATATGTTCATATATATAAACATAATAATAATAATAGTATGCATGTCTCTAGAACCTAGATTCACAACATACATATATACATACATACATACATATTGTGTATAATCGATCTTGTTTGACTTTTCGATTTCGAATTCAGTTGCAACTCATTTGCTAGTTTGAGAGTCGTGAACGTGTTGCAATTGTTGCAAGAAATCGTTAAAAATTGTGAACATGACTGAAGAAGAAATCAAAATCGAAATCGAAATTGAAATTGTATCGCTGTGAATTTGATAGATACAATTTGTAGGCTCCTAGAAAGTACCAAAAAATGTACATTAAGTCGTGTGGTGTGTTTAAATGTGCTTCTTGATTAATATATACATCATATACATACATACATATATGTATGATTTTTTGATCCTTATGTTTCCTTTAAGGGAAATGTCCAATTGTTCCAATTGAATGCCAATCGAAATGAAATTTCCCCCATGTCCCATTCCTGACTTTAACTACAGTTGGGCAAACAATAATACATACATACTATACATGCATACATGCAAATATATATGTATGTATGAAAGCAGTTAAATAATAAATCTATAATCGCTAGGATAGCAAAGGTGAAATCCTAAAATCTAAGAACAATGTTAACATTTTATGCGATCAAATGAGAGACAAATTTTAAACAAAAATAAATAAAAAAAAAAACACATTTTGTAATTGAGACTTTACATGGACAGTTATTGGATCTGATTAAAAAATATATATAAAAAAAAAAAAAACGATCAATGTATTTTCGCATGTTGGATGTACGTAACACAACGCCATATGAGGCACATTATGAATGTAATTGAATACTCCACGGAGTTCTAAAGTGTATTTTTTTTTCTTAGAGAATCATACATACACTCATATATATATATATGTACATTTTGCTTATTTAGTTGGCAAACTGTATATATGTAGATATATATTCATATACAAGTACATATACAAGAAATAAATTTCAGAAGATTTAAATCAATGTTGAAAAAAATAAATTTTAAAATAAATGGGAAAATAAAAATAAAGTGATGTTGTAAAAAATACCACTAATAAATAATAACAAAGTTAAACAAAGACATACCCTTAACAAAATACCTTTAAAAAACCATATGAATTAAATAGTTACATACATACTTCTGAAATACACCCAAAAGTGTTTAGCACATGCATAAAAAAAAAAAAAAAAAAAAATACATAAGTGTAAAAACAAATAATGATTACAAATAATATGACAACTTATTTATATGTGTACAAAAAAAATAAATAAATAAAATAAATAAAAGTTTATCCACATTTTGATCTTTGTCCGATTTACAACACTTTTCAAACCAAATACATATTGACATATTTATTTACGTTTTTAATTTAGTTATCCATTTACTCTTTGCACTCTTTTGCAGTACTATTTTTTCTATTTTATTAGTTCCAAACCGGCTTTGTATAGTGATTTATTTTTAAGACAAGAAACTTGTCACAGATTGTACATGCTGTTTGATTATAATCATATGTAGTACATTGAGCTAAGGCTAGGCTTATCCCAAGCGATCATTAAGTAAATTTTGTACGAACGAACGATATAATATATATTATTATTCTTTGATTCTTGAAATTTAAATTCTTAGAACGTTAAATGAAGTATATTTTTACCAATTACATATGTATCAAGGTTTCTTAAAAGAAATCTAATTCGTACTTCTGGAAATGAATCTGCGGATATAGATATAGATTCTATGATAGTTTGCCTAAAAAAATTTCGGTTATCCAAATTTTCAGTACGATTAAAAATCTTGAAAAATCTTTAGCTCGATAGGCGGAGATCTATTTTTGAGATCCATAGTTGATTAAAATTGTAGACATATTTGTTTCCAGGGGAATTATTTTCTGTTTCTTTTCAGTCCATACATATATTTTTGACGGTCAGTGTAAGCTGTTTGAGGTCAATCAAAGAGTTTAGTTTATTTACTTACAACGCCATTTGATGACGTCGAAGCTTTCGCCAAAGCTCAGACCAGTCACATAGACAAAACAAAAAAAAAAAACGAGAGAAAGATAGCAAAAGAGAGAGCGAGAGAGAAACTGTGAGAGTGAGAGAAGGCAGAGAAATTTCTGCTTATTCGTTTCAGCTTGTTAAGCACACTTCTTAATAATGATTCTAAGCTAAGCTTATTGTGCGCCACTTGCCCGCTTTCGGTTCTAAGGCAGCAATATTTCAATTAACGTTAGAATAAAAAAGCGTAAAAAGCTACTGTGTTTGTTAGTGCGTATGTGTTAGTTAAGGGCAAACAAGCTTTGTGGGCGCTTTATCAATTGAACGGCGCGATTTTTGGCACAGTCGCCGCTCAGTTGCTCAATGAAATTGACGTGGATCGCATTCCAGTTTGCCAGTGTTCCAGTGGCGGCAACTTCAAAAGCGAGCAACAACAACAACAACAAAGAAAACTAAATGATGACAAACACAACAAGCTCAGAAACAACAACAAATGCCCAAGATGTGCAGGCAAAGTTAAGTGAATTACAAAATTGGTTTGAAAATGAACCAAATTTGCCCGAAAAGATAGGTAAGTCTAAGCAATGTAAACAATAACAACAACCAATGTATACACACTATAGCCACTTTGTACTTAGTACTATCTTATCAGACTTTATCTTTTCAATCAATTCGCTAGGAGTTTGGGTTAGGAATTACTATACTAATTAGATTTTTTGTGTACATATGTATTAAATGCATAAATACTACACCAATAATTGGAAATCCAAAACGCATCTGGCTTAACAAGTGTGTCGTACATCAGTTACAGCTGATAGTGTTATCAAGCTTCAAGCATTAGTTCTAGTTGTAAAGATAAATCAATGTATGATTGTGGTTTGTATGTATGTATGTATTGTTTGTTTCAAACGCTTATAAATAACCATAAAATTGGATTTGTTATCAATAATTGCAGAGCCGATTATATTGCAACGCTTTCTCAAGTGCATGCATTATGACGTGGATCAGACAAAGGCCCTAATACAATCGAACTATAGTCTGCGCAATAAGAATCCCAACATATTCATCGAACGCAACATGGAACATGAAATGACCGCCAAGGGTCTAAAAGTATCGTATGTCATCAAAACGACTCTCCATCATCATTTTCTCATATTAAACACACTTTATCTTCATTCTTTGCAGGGATCTACTCATTCTGCCGGGCGTTACACCTGAACGCCATAAGCTGCTATTATTTCGCATGGCTGATCTTGATCCAAGTACGGTACGTATGATTGAATGAGCGTGCATATTATATATGTACAGAGAAATACATTGTGACTTATTTGAATTGTTTCGTTACTTAAAACACTTCCGTACTCAAAACTAAACTTTGTTTAACCTCCATAGCAACATATACACCTTAAGAAAATATCTCTTTACAAGCGAATATATTCGAGCAATTTTTCCTGATCCATTTTTGAATTATCAAATTTTCTTGTGCTGTGAAAACAGGGTTGGAGCTTATCACGTATATAAAGTTTCTACCTTGATCCGGTATTGCCCGCACATAGTGATAAATTCTACAAGCAAAATTGGCTTTTGATCATTCGAAACTAATAAGGTGCTAGGAATAAATTTCAATCTTCGATATTAACTCTGATCCGGGCATTCTTGAAATGTTTTTTTTGAACCATTTTTAATTTTTTGATTCGACAATTACGTCAAGCCTGGAAACCTCGCTAGGAACCACTAAGAAACTGCTAATCAGTTATTTTAAAGCTATATATTCCCGATTTGAATGATATAAGTTAACAGTTAGTACAGGTGTATCAAAAACAACATCAAAATCATTTCTAACTATGTTAAATATATAATCACAAAGTATCCATTCTTAGCGCAATTCTGTGGAAGAGAGCAAAATCTTCTTTATGATGGCCGATGCACGTTTCACTCAACCAGATGTCGAAAGAACACTGGAAGAGGCGTCGGCGTCGGCATGTGCAGAAAATCGTTCCGCCGGATACGTAGATGACGATGATATAGCAGATGGTGATGTTCAGATCGTTGATATCAATGGTTACACAATGAGGCATTTGGCCTATATATCCATCTTTGTACTGCGCGTGTACATGAAGTTTCTACAGGAGGCATATCCGTCGCGTCTCCGAGCTATTCATATTATAAATTGTCCCTCATTTCTGGACCGAATGATGGCCATGATGAAACCATTCATAAGAGAGGAAGTCTTCAAAATGGTTAATATGATTATTATATGATTTGTCTAATATTAAAAATGATTATTAAATATCATTATCTACAAACAGATCAGATATCACACAGAAGGCATGGACAGTCTCTATGAGCTAGTGCCCAGGGATATGCTACCCATTGAGTATGGCGGTAAGGCTGGGACAATTGCCGAAATAAAGGAACACTGGATGCACATCCTCAAGGAGAAGACGTAAGACAATGCGATCCTAACTTTACTATACCTTTATACTAAATATGTGCATATTTTAGAGGTTATCTCAGCGATGAGAAATACTGGAAAGTAACATCGGAGAGTAAAAGTCGCTGGTCTTGGTTCTAAAGCCCAACAATGCCGGCATATTTGTGCTATTGACAGTTATTACAACGTTATTGCCGTAAATGTGATTATTATTTTAAGAATTGACAGTTAAAAGATATGTTAATACGGTTAAAAAGGTGTTAGCTAGCACTATGCTTCGTGTTTTAATTATTTAACAATATAACAATATGTGAGTTTTTTTAAAAAATATTTTTCGTTTTAATCAGTTTTGCGTGTATTGTGGCAAACGCTTAAGGAGCTACTGTCAAGAAAGTTATATCTGCTGTTAGGAAGAGAAATTCTAGCGTTCCAGCTACTAGACAATAGCAGTCAGCTCCCTTGGCTCAAAAGAAACAACCCGCTTGAAGCGTCCTTCCGCTTTGAACAAAGGACATTCCTATACGGTTGACATGAACTGACAAAGTAGTATAGGATTTTTGAACGTGTTTTTCGATTTTCAGTATATGAACTTAAATTAAAGCTAATTTCCTAAACTGAAAGATTTATATTCGTCAAACCAAAGAGAGCAAGCAAGTCTTACTCTGTAGACCTGTTTAAATACGCACAGCTAAAACTTTAGGGCCTACATCTAAGATAAAAGTTTCTCAATGAGTTCGCTAATTGCTCATAGTTTCGTGACTTTTGTAATTCCCAACGTAACTTTTGTTAAACAATTATTTTGTTCACCATCTAATCAGACTCAGTTTCAAACACGTATAAGATAATTCATTGAATAAAGTAAAGCACAGTAAAAAATATATATAAATAAATAAATCAAAAAACCAATAAATTGTCTCAGAAGTGAGATAGTTTCTTTTAAAAATTTCATATATACTATCACATACGCATTGAGCTTTATATTTCAAAAGAAAAATATTCTTAAAATCTTACAAATATTTTTTATATATTTTATATATATTTTTAACAATGCAAAATTTGATTATTTAGTTAAGTTCAGACCGGTGACAAAGGCAAATGGAGGTAATTTACCAATTTCTTAAGCCACAGTGGCTCTTCTTAAAGAACCTAACCATAGCGCTGAGCTATGTGAAAATGTTGCGTGGAGTTGGCTTGGTATTCCAAGAAACATCTCAGCCTTCAAGCCACACTGATTCCGTTGAGCCGCTGCTAAGCGCTCTAATCCATTGCACGCTTAGCATGCGCTTGGCCCAGCAAAGCGATGATCAGACCGTGATGATGGTCAATGCCATCAGCCTGTTGGTTAATTTGGGAGCTCTTGGATTTTACTATTGCTACGCCACCTCGTGTCTCAGGAGTCGCATTATGGAAAAAATGCTATCGATCGTCTTGCTAGTTGTCACATGTCTGTGCTATTCAACGATCAATGAGCCGGAGATGGTTAAGCGCCATTTAAGCATCCTTATGACAACCATCGAATCGCTGCTGATTATCAATAGGTTGGCAACGCGATCTTGCGATGCTGTTGGCGGTATCCTGTCTACTCTGGTGGTTGTATCAAAATCGCTATACGCACTTTCGAAACAGAATTCCTTTATGTTGTATCAGCATTTGGTTGTGCTGTTTCTAAACTTGTTGCGCTTTCAATTATCGCCCAAGGACAATGATTGTGAACCAATATCTGTTGCTTCGTCCAGTTCAGTTCAGCAGCAGGTTGATTGCAAGATTTCGAGGAAATCAATCAGCAAAATGACGGTAAGTTTTAATGGGCCATTATATGTATGTATTTTTAATGTATGTTTATAATGTTTATTTGATCAGATGATCGAGAACATGGACTAATGCTGGCAATTCAGAATAAAAGTCATTAGCATCCATATCGAATGGTATTGCCTTTTGATCAGTTCATCAATTCATAATAACTGTGGCAAACAGTTTCAAATTATTTTTTTTTTCTGTTTAAGTTAGCCAAAATTTCATTGGCTTTATGTGAATTCTATGCACGGGCAGGTGATTAAATAGATGCGCAGAAGCTGTAACCGACTGAACAGATACAAATTTAGGCACTATTAAGCGGCAACAAAATGGCAAATGGCAGCGGAAAGCAATTAAAATATGTACGTGTTTAATTGGTGGCTCGAGAGACATGAGACGAGTGTGTTTGCGAAAGTGTTTGGGCTTTTGATACGCGCATATACATATGTACGTATATGCAATATTAATCAATAATCGCATTCAAATATGTACACAAAAAAAATAATGAATCAAATAGTAAAGGCGACATTTGCACAGTCAGTTGTTAGGCAGGCTTCAAACGCAACGGTACGCAAAACATTTGCTGCGCACACACTTAAGTACCGATTGCGAGTACGAGTATTTTCTTTGACTTCGATAACGTAACGATAACTTAAGCATGAACAGCGATAGTGAAAGTGAGAAACAGCTGAGACGCGATCGTGATTTGGCCGAGCTTGTCGAATGGTTTCAAAAGAATGAGAATCTACCACAGGAAATTGGTAAACAACATTTGGAATACTCGGTTATGGGAAGTAGGATTTCAGTTTAAGGAGGTTACAGTGGGCTGTCTGCAATAACAACATGTGCGCTAGCTGAAATGTTTGCGGCTAATGTAAACAACAGTCGCGTCTCGACTGCTCTCCCCACTGACCCAATGTGCGGCAAAACAACTTAATGAGGTCGTTAGCAGGCAGAGAAGCATTTCGCACATTTTTGGGAACCAGCTTGTGGGCGTCAGTTACGTCATAAGCCTACCAAATGTTTGGCACTTCAATATATTTATATATATGTATATATATAGATATAAATATATGTATAGAAAAAAATGTGCAAACATGTTGATTTATTGGCATTTTCAGAGCCTTTGCTGCTGCGACGCTTTTACCAGTGCATGTACGCTGATGTGGAGGAGACCAAGAAGCTCATCGAGTTGAACTACGCGCTGCGGAACAAGCATCCGCATCTCTTTATAAAGCGCGATCCACTGGACGATGACAGTCGTCGCACCTTTGACTATGCGTAAGTTAATTTCGAATTTTCAAACTAGCGAACTGACCTTTAATTTTTTGATTACAGAGATATACTACCGCTGCCGGGGCTTACACCGGAAAAATATAAGGTCTCGCTCTATTGCTTCAAAGACTTTGATCCATCCAAGGTAAAACCCATTAACTGAGTATTATCAAATCGAATATATAGCTCATACCTAAATATACTTATAAACATATGTATGTGTGAATTTGTAAACGTACTTTCAGATGCATCACACGGAGGATACACGAGCGTTTTTCATGGTAACTGACTGCCGCTTTATAACGGTCGATGACACGGCTCATCCTGAGGTCCTGTCCGAGGGCGAGGTGCAGATCTTTGATATGAAGGGCACCACCATGCGCCATATATCGCGTCTAACAATTAGCACGCTGCGTGCTTATGTCAAGTTCCTGCAATTGGCGTTTCCAGTGCGCCTCAAAGCCATACATATGGTTAACTGTCCCACGTATCTCGATCGCATTGTGAGCGTGGTAAAGCCGTTCATAAGCGATGAAGTCTTTAAGCTGGTGGGTTTATTTCAAACCACACTTGCTCATCATTGTGGTTCAATTTTATACCATAATTCTTTTTTTAGATACACTTTCACACGTCCAGCATTGACTCACTGTACACATTCGTGCCGCGCACAATGCTGCCCGAGGAGTACGGTGGCTCTGCCGGATCGCTGGCAACTCTGAGAGAGCAAACCCAGAAGGTCCTGGCCGAAAAGCGGTAAGCAAACAATTATCTCAATCACATGATTGTATCACTGACATATGCGCAACTTTTTCAGAGAATACTTAATGAATCCGAACCATTGGCTTGTTGAGAAGCCCGAGAAGCGCAGCGGTAAATCGTGGAAGCTATTTAACTAAGTTGTTAAGCTTTCTTTTCTTTTTCTATACTGTTTAGTTTGTTTCTAATTGTGTAGCTTTTGTACTGGCGATATTGCATGTTTGTTTGTAGCTAAAAATAAAAATTTGGGATTGTTCCTTGAAATGTTATTAAATTGATATTGTCGCATGTGTTTTATTGTGGTAGTAGTTTGGCTCGCTGTTTCTGTTACGCATCGAAGGTCTGGTCACTCGTGCTATAGTCTGGCATAGTCTATCCTATCATCAGCTTCACTTTTCCATGCGGATCCAACGCACCATGGTTTTTGAAAGAATCTTTAAGGAAAATACATTTTTGAACTCTCAGCAACAAGATCTATCGATTTGCTTATAAGGATCTCCAGGATTCACGAAAAAAAATGTTCGAAAAAATTTACAGGGGGTAGGTCAGAAAAATTTTTAAAAATTACAAAATCGTCGATAACTCGGCTATTTTAAGGACTATCCGGATGTCCTTTGGACCACAGGAAGGCCTAGGCCCACCAATACGAGAAAAGTAGTTCAAAGGACGATAGTCCTTCAAACAGCTGAAATAAAATGATAAATGTTTAAAACAGAAAATTGGTTATAACTCGTCCAAATCATAAAGGATTCGCACGAGTCCTATGTCAGAAATTTTGTTTTGACCAGGGCTACCAACTGACCAAAGGATATTCAAATCGTCCTTGTGGTTTCCGAGAAAACTGCACTTTTGTGGTTTTTTCTTATTTTCGCTCGGCCGCAGAGTGAAATTTTTACAAGTGTTTTTTTTCTTAGATGACCCCATAATCCTTGCATGCAGTTCGATAGAGGAGGTCCTTGAAACGCTCACGCAATATGTCCTTTCAAAACCCGTAAGGATTTAAATGGCTTAGGACTTTTTTAAAAAAAATTCAACACATTTTATACTCGAGTCAAATAAAGAATATCTTGGCCTACCTAAAAGTATGCAATGAAAATTTATTCTTTAGTCAAATAAAGAATTTCTTGGCCTACCTAAAAGTATGCATATATTATTTATGTATTAATGAAAATAATGAAAAAGGACATTAGATTTTAAGCCATAACTTCAACATTTCCTTAAGGATCTTTAAGTAAAATACATTTTTGAACTCACAGCAACAAGATCTATCGATTTGCTTATAAGGATCTCCAGGATTCACGAAAAAAAATTTTCGAAAAATTTTACAGGTAGGTCAGTAAAAATTGGAAAAATTACAAAATCGTCAATAACTCGGCTATTTTAAGGACTATCTGGATGTCCTTTGGACCACAGGAAGGCCTGGGCCCGCAAATACGAGCAAATACGAGCAAAGGACGATAGTCCTTCAAACAGCTGGAATAAAAGGATAAATGTTTAAAGCAAAAAATTGGTTATAACTCGGCCAAATCATAAAGGATTCAAACGTGTCCTGTGTCAGACATTTTGTTTTGACCAGGGCTACCAGCTGGCCAAAGGATATTCAAATCGTCCTTGTGGTTTCCGAGAAAACTGTACTTTTATGGGGTTTTCTTATTTTCGCTCGGCCGTAGAGTGAAATTTTTTACAAGTGTTTTTTGTTCTTAGATGACCCCATAATCCTTGAATGCAGTTCGATAGAGTAGGTCCTTGAAACTCTCATGCAACATGTCCTTTCAAAATCCGTAAGGATTTAAATGGCTTAGGACTATTTAAAAAAAAATTAAACACATTTTAGGTCAAAATTCGTCAATATCATTAAGGATCCATCGGTTTTGCAGTCAAGGATGGTTGTGATTCCCACCCAACAAAGGAAAGATAAGATATTTTTGTATTGCTCGTTAAAGATCGTATTTATTCACCTCAAAAACCAAAAAATCGAATAAAAAATCTACAATCAATTATTAATAATAATAATATAAGACATGGACTAAAATTAGATATACATATAAACTTAGGTGCTACTCGTTTCTTCATATGTTTAAATAAAAATGTTTTTCTTATAAAAATTAATGAATTTTTGCATAATGTGAAATTAGAAAAATTAAGCGCTAGTACCATGTTACCTCAAGAAGGTTAATAATAACCGTTTGATATCGAAACTTACTCGATAGCATTGCAGACGATATGTGAATGGTAAACATTGCTAACGGAATGTGAATGGCAAAAAAAAAAAATCATCTGCAATCGGCACATCACTAACTAATGCCAAAAGCAGTCAAAACACGTAGAACACATTATATCGTTTGAGTTGAGAATCATTATTGATTGAAAAATATAAACTTAGTTTAGCTAATAACACAGCATGGAACGACCACAGAAAATGCCCAAAGTGGCAAAGGTACGTAGCTTGAGTCAATCAATAGAGTACAGCAATATAGTGAAGAAACGTTTCGTTTTCAGGTAAAAAACAAATCGCCGGCAGAGGTGCAAATTACCGCCGAACAGTTGTTGCGCGAAGCCAAGGAGCGAGACTTGGAGATTTTACCACCTCCGCCGAAGCAGAAGATCTCTGATCCCGCCGAGTTGGCCGACTACCAACAAAGAAAGCGCAAAACATTTGAGGATAATTTACGCAAGAATCGCATGGTGGTTAGCCATTGGATCAAATATGCACAATGGGAGGAGCAGCAGCAGGAGATACAGCGTGCGCGCTCCATATGGGAGCGTGCTCTGGACAACGAACATCGCAACGTAACCATCTGGCTGAAATACGCCGAAATGGAGATGAAAAACAAGCAGGTCAATCATGCGCGTAATTTGTGGGATCGCGCTGTCACAATAATGCCGCGAGTTAATCAGTTCTGGTATAAGTACACATACATGGAGGAGATGCTCGAAAATGTGGCCGGAGCCCGACAACTCTTCGAACGCTGGATGCAATGGCAGCCGGAGGAGCAGGCCTGGCAGACCTACGTTAATTTCGAGCTGCGCTACAAAGAAATTGATCGTGCTCGCGAAGTCTACGAGCGTTTCGTGTATGTACACCCGGACGTTAAGAACTGGATTAAGTTTGCCCGTTTCGAGGAAACGCATGCATTCATACATGGAGCGAGACGTGTCTTTGAGCGTGCCGTAGAGTTCTTTGGCGATGAATTCATTGAGGAGCGTTTGTTCATTGCCTTTGCACGATTTGAAGAGGGTCAAAAGGAGCACGATCGTGCACGCATCATATACAAATATGCACTGGATCACTTGCCTAAGGAGCGAACACCAGAGCTCTTCAAGGCGTACACAATACACGAGAAGAAGTATGGCGATAGGGCTGGCATTGAGGATGTCATCGTGTCGAAGCGTAAGCATCAATACGAGCAAGAGGTAGCCGCCAATCCGACCAACTATGATGCCTGGTTCGATTACTTACGCCTCATCGAGGCTGAGGGCGACAAGGATACGATCCGAGAGACCTATGAGCGTGCCATTGCCAATGTGCCACCGGCCAACGAAAAGAACTACTGGCGCCGCTACATCTACATGTGGATCAACTATGCCCTGTACGAGGAGCTCGAGGCGGAGGACACGGAGCGCACTCGGCAAATCTACAAGACCTGTCTTGATCTGATACCTCACAAGCAGTTCACGTTCAGCAAATTTTGGCTACTCTACGCTCGGTTCGAGTTGCGCTGCAAGGATCTACAAACAGCACGCAAAACACTGGGTATGGCCGTTGGCATGTGTCCGCGAGATAAACTCTTTCGGGGCTACATTGATCTAGAGATCCAGCTGCGTGAATTCGAGCGCTGTCGCCTGCTCTACGAAAAGTTCCTTGAGTTTGGTCCCGAGAACTGTATCACATGGATCAAGTTTGCCGAACTGGAAAATCTGCTCGGCGATACGGAGCGTTCCCGTGCTATTTTCGAGCTGGCTGTGCACCAGCCGCGCCTCGACATGCCTGAGCTGCTCTGGAAGGCGTACATTGATTTTGAGGTTGCTATTGGCGAAATAGAACTGGCACGCCAGCTATACGAACGCTTGTTGGAGCGCACACAGCATGTGAAGATCTGGATGTCGTTTGCCAAATTCGAAATGAGCAACACACATGGCCAGGGCGATGAGGATAACTATTCCGACTTGAATGCGCGCCTTGCGCGTCGCATTTATGAGCGCGCCAACGAGGAGTTGCGCCAGACGAACGACAACGAGTCCCGAGTCCTGCTACTTGAGGCATGGCGTGACTTTGAACGCAATCTCAACGATACGCATGCGTTACAGAAGGTTCTCGACAAGATGCCGCGACGCATCAAGCGGCGTCAGAAGATTACCACCGAGGAAGGCGTCGAGGAGGGCTGGGAGGAGATCTTTGATTACATATTCCCCGAAGATGAGATGGCACGACCCAATCTCAAACTGCTCGCCGCTGCCAAAATGTGGAAGAAGCGCAAGGACAACGATGGTAAAGAGGCATCGCCAGCAGATGCAGCAGCAAATGCTGATGGTTAACCAAGCGTACTCACCCTCCCCACTTCACCACTTCATTTTTAGCATACAAAATATTCATTAATTGTGAGTGCAGTTTTTTTTTTTTTTTACTTTTTCTTGTGCATTTTTGTGGTTGCTAATACCTTTAATAAACTGTGACAAAATATTTCAAAAACAAATATTAAGTTCACACAGTGCGTAATTAAATTATTCTTTGATCAAAAGTTTTTTTTCGCTTTTTCGACATTCATTTAAATAAGGTAAAAATTATTGAAATAAAAGTAAAATATGAAATGAAATATAAGTTCAATGGTTGCTCAAACATTATATCTCTTAAGATCAAGTTAACTAAAATGCAAACAACAACTTAAAATGTAGTAATAAACTATGCTTGTACCATAGAGTACTTAGTTTTGTTCACTGTTCTTAAAGTTTTGCTTCAAATATATATGATAATAATACACAATAATAATATTGGACATCAAAGATTCAGAGTTGTAATAAACCAACTGATTCATATCAAAAGATAACCACCTGGCATTTGAATACCTTCTAAAACTCTCCCGATAATGATTAAATTCTATATTCCAATTATGAAATTTTCGCAAAAAATAATAAATTATAATGATAATAACTTATCAAATCAAAATTTTTCACTTTGTCTAAACATTTTCGTGTCAAACTGTATATCTTTTTTTTGTCCATTTACTTGACTCGCAGCAATAAAGTATAGATGGAGTAAGTACGCCTCAAGGCCTGTGAGAAAAAAGAAACAGGAAATTAATTTTGTATAAATAATTAATACCGTAAATCAAAGAACTTTACCTGTAGGAACGTGTTCAATGTGACGGGAATGTAGCCGCCGGCATAGATAAAGTGTGGCCTCTGACTACGCATAAGAGTGATGATCAAGTTACGCTTAAACTGAGGCAACTGATCCACCCAGTTGCAGGCGTAGAAAGCATCTCGAAGAGCCTCGCTTTGGGCGCGCATGCGATCACCAAAATAACAAATGATGAACACCTCCACTGTGACCGCGAAAAAGAAGACCAGCGAGAGCATAACTGTAGACTGATCATTTGAATCGAATACATAGAGAAAGTGCATCGCAACGGTGCACTGGACGGCAGCGGAGCACACGAATTGAGCGAGGCAAGCAATCGATAGGATCTGCTGGACGATATCATGCAGCCGGGCAATATTGATGTAGTCCTCAATGCAGGCGGACAGCTCATCATAGACAGCTATACGCCAGCGCTGTTTAGTGATTCTCATGTTAGGAGAGAATGCCGGATAGCCAATGCGCCGTACACGCAACTCCAGCGCCCGCATGTGACCCGTAATGACACAGAGATATGCAGGCGGATACGAATCACTTGCACAATTCTGCAGCGCCTGCACGATTAAGCCAAAGATCTGATACAAACAGATCGCGCCGTAGACAATATCCGAGTGCTGCCAGTCGAGAACAAACCAGGCGGGATAGAGTAGGCTACGCTCTGTAGCGACGGCCACCCGGATGCAGCTCAACGCGATGCCGAACGTATAGGTGACAGCAAATATGCGAAAGCTATTACGGGCCGTCCTTACGGCACGATGCAGTACCTGCAGCTCGCCGGGATTATGCACCAGAATGGCGCGCCGGTCCAGCTGTTGCAGCAGCAGACGAATCTTGAAGATCTTCCGGCGCACAAGGAACACATTGATGAACTTGAAGTTGGCCGTAATGTCCGTGATGGTTATGGTCAGATTCTCGAACAGCTCGCGCAAGAAGCGCGTAAAGAATAGCTTGGCGAGCAGCGAGAATGGAAACAGAAACGTAACCAGAACATTAAGCACAAATGCACGCACAAGAAACAGAAAACGTGATGTGCCTGGCGGCTGTATCAAACCGGTCATCTCCCACACTTTCCAATGGTAGCCAATCGCCTGATGTGTATCCAGTTTCACCTCCACAATGGTACTTTCGCTACTTTCGTCGGAACTGGATTCTTCCGTTAAATCTTCGTATGAGTTGATCCACGGCATTGTCCTTTTGTGCTATACGAAATTGATTGTTGACATTTTTATATAGCTTCTGCATCGAGCAGGTGTCCGACTTCTCACTATTATGCATTTAATTAGCGCCATTATATATAACTTTGCAAATATTTCCACAATTGCCTCACAGCCAAATAAATAACAAGGAACACTCATTAAATCGAGAATTACATTAAAATTCGGTCTTTATTTGTCTGTCCAATATTTTAGTTACTAAACAGGAATGGGGAGTTTCAGTCGCACGTAACCGACAGCGGAATACTCTGATACCAGTAGAGAATGATTTACTTTTCTTTTTGTTAGTATTAAGATCTATTCAAATTATTTAGAAACTTATCTATCGAAAATTGTGGTGCGACATTAAAATTTTGTTAATCTTTGGAGGAAATCGCTAGTTATATTCTCACAAAATTATGGAAGATACGGAAAAGGTGGGAACTGGAGGTGGCAGGCGTAGGTGTAGCTTCCAAACTTTTGATTAGATTTTCACAGATGTATCGATTTCTTATCGAATAACAATCATCAGTGAACGTAGAACATTGAACCAGAAGTTTGCAAAGTTTAAAGTCTCTAGCTAAAAAGTTGCCTTCATACAATACGGACGGACAGACTGGGAGAGCATGACGGACATATACTCTTTACCTTCGGTATCGGAGTATAAAAATCAAATCGAGCTCATTATATAGCACAGCTATTGCATAGGAATTTTGCGTGCATCTGCTGTTAAGAACTTAAATTTCTTGTTGAGGATTCAATTGTCGAGTGAGGGGAGGGGGTTGGTGTGGGGGGTTGTGTGTTTGTAAGCCTAAATGACAATTCCAATAGACAGTTAACAACAACAACAAACACCACTTACAAACAACTACAACAACAACAGCAACAACAATAATAATAATTGTTGTCCTTGACAGTTGGATGGATTTGAATGAATTGACAATCGTTTCACTGCATTCTCATGATGATGATGATGATGATTAAGGAACAAAAAACATTGCAAAATAAGTTAGCAATCGAAATAAAACTAAGCTATTAACTACTAAAGCTAAGCTTTTTTTTAGGGACATGCCCAAAAACAAAAATATTTAAATACTCTTGAAACGAATTTGTTGAGATAATATTTGTTTCTTTTGTTACTATGTACTACATGCATACATATATAAATATGATAAGATAGTCCAAATTTCGTAGAAAGATACATTTAAATTGTCTAACGATTATTTGCTTTGGCAGTTGTATGGTGTTATCTCTGGTACGATCCGACTTTGATCACAAATGAACATATTTTCTTCTACATATTTTTTGGTTGATATAATTCTACTGCCCCATAAATTGGGTATTGCAATTGGGTCTTGTTAACTTTTTGATGTTAATTGTAAGCTTATATTAAGTTTTTCTTTTATTTTGATTGTTGATTTGTTACTTAAACACACACACACACAGTTTGAACACCTTATTGGTAGGATATCTCGTTTGTTGTACAAGTTTTGCCCGAGTCAATATAAGTCAGTAATTGAACAATATGTTTGCGGATATCAATGCTTGAATCTTGAAGTCTTCGTTAAAGGATTTTATATATATAGTTTATGTCAATAGTTAGATTAGTAATAGAACTGGGCATCAAAACAATCGAGAAAGCTTATAAATGCATAAATGCATTTTTTGCGCCGCTCTCTGATATCTGGTAACAAAAATGTAGTTTGTGTATGTGGTGTATTGTATATATATATATTTTGTAAATAGTTATGTATGTGTGTTGTTTGTTGTTGTTTTTAGTAGTAGCATTTACATAATCTTAGGAGGCATAAGCGTGTACATTTTTGTTTGTTTGTGTATATATATATAATAATATGTTTGTATGTACAAAAGTATTGAAAAACTAATTAAATCTATAAGCAATTATTATATATATGTTTAAATGTATGCATATAAATATGTATTAGGTATGTAGTTAGTTTGTTAGTATGTGATATAGGATGGTTTTGAGAAACTTGGACAATTTTACTATTACTATATAAAGCTATGCTGCGTGGGATGTGCTGCGTGGGCTGCGGTTTTCTTATTATTTGGTTAACGGAGAAAATACGTAGAACGGCGAAAACACATAAACAAAACGTCAATGCACAGAACAATTGTATAAATGAATAACATAACTGAACTCTCTTTGAGGTTGTATGTAAATCGAATCTTAATTATGTAATTTTTAAGTATTAATTTAAAAAATACAATTAAGCACAAATGATTATTACTATTATATATCATAATAATAAGTTGTTTACAATATTAGTTGAATGCATTATAATCAATACAAGAAACATTTACACATTTTGTTTCTTTTCATCTTTTCTTTTGAAGGTTTTCCCTTAAAATAAGCCAGAAAACGAAAATCTTCAAAGCTAAGTACAAATTTAAACTAGTTTACAAAATGGCGAACAAAATCATCACTTTTGTTCCCTACAATTAACATTACGTTACGTTATTGTTACACTCAACAGTGAATAATAATACATGAATTTGTTTGGACAGCAAAACAATTATTAAGTCAAATGTTTTTTTTTTTGGATTTTTCTCACTTTTCCTGATCTTGTTGAATTGTTTATGTAATTGCATACTGTGTTACATTTATTGAATAAAGCTCTTTAGTTCTCAGTCGCAAAAATCATGGATACGACACAAAAGTAATTTTTTTTTTGGCTGCATTTGCTTATCGAGATTTCTTTTTTCAATATCCATTTTTTTTTGTTTCAATTTCTTTGATTTTTATATCCTATATGGTTTTGCATGCTTGTTTCATTGTTTATTAATGTTGCGCTTTGGGAGGGCTGTCGAATTGATAAATATTAAAGAAAAACATAAATAAATAATAATACACTTAAATAGTTGGTTATTGTTTAATGCTTAGCCGCTTGATTTTCACCGCCAACGGTGGCTGAATCTGCATTATTTGCACTTAATTCAGATTGATTTTGGTTTTTATTTGGACTTTTTGGAATTGTTACGTCATTCGCGTTTTCGACCTTAGCGACGGCTTTCGGATTTGAATTTGCATTTTTCTCATTGTCTTTGGCATCCTGCAAAAGAATAATGAATTGATGTATTGATGCCAGCGATATTGTAGAATACAACAGAACAAGATAATACTTATGTACATATATCCTACATTCACTTTCAATAGTTTAAAACTCAAACATAAAAATTAAAGAAATAAGTTGTAGCTGATTATGAGTGTGCGATTAGAATGAAGTATTCATTTACATTACCTTAGCCTTAATTGTTGCGGCCTCGTACTTTAAATACTTTTCGCGCGCCGTCTCGTACATAGACACGAATTTGTCCCGTTGCACTCGGTATTGGGCAAAAAGTTCGTCATCCTTGTTGCCCTTGAGGCGATTCTCAATGTCCAGCTTTGTGTCGTGGACAGCACGTATTTCATCATTGACCCAAGGCTTGTCAATGGGATACTGATTGACCAGATTTTTGAGCGTCTTGATCGTGTTTTTGCCTTTGACTGCCTGCTTAACCAGCTTGGAATTGGGCTTCTTGATTTTGCCGCCATTCATGTTGCCGTTCATGTGGCCCATGTTGTAGGGTCCAGGGCCGACGGGTGGCATGCCGCGTGGCGGCATACGTGGTCCCATCATGTGCGGTCCCATCGGCGGTGGCGGCAGTGGCGGACCACCGCGACCATTGCGCCGCATAAATGGCGGTGGTGGAGGGCCACCCATTGGCGGCATTGGACATCGCATGGGCGGCATAGGTTGTGGGAAACGCATTGGTGGATATGGTGGCATTAGACCGCCACCACTTGGACACGGACCACCCCGTGGACCCATCGGTCCTGGCCCTGGACCCATTGGACCCATCATGTGACGACCGCCGCCACGATTCGGTGGTCCCCCTCCCCCCATTTGTACACGGACCCGCTTCGGCAGTGGCATCGGTTCGTCAAAGCGTTTGCCATTGGGTGGATTAAAACGCGGTAGCCAGCCATTGTTGCCATGCATCTGCATATGCATCTGTGGCGTATAGGGCATGTTATGCGGATTCTGCTGCTGCTGCTTGTTGCCCTTGAGTTGTTTACCTTTGAGTGGCTTCTTTTTGCTTCCATCTGCTTGACTCGACCCTGATAAAGAGTTGCCGGCTTGCGCTTGCTGTTTAATCGGTGGTGCTGGTGTCGGGCAGTTGAAGTCTATGTAGAGCGGATCGCTAGGCATTTGGCAGGATGAGTACATTATTTGATTTTGTGCCTGCACCTGTGTCTGGGGCCGAAAGGGCTTTCGGTATGGAGCAATTGCGGCACGTACATTTGAGCGTTGTTGCTGCTGCATTGCCCGGTTTTGTTGGAAATGATTGCCCTTGGATACCATTTATGTTGCAAATGAAACAGCTTTGGTATTGGTTCAAACACTCTGCTCCGACCGACTGTCAGAGTTGAAACGAAAAACAAAATCTATCACACGCTTAAATATTGCTAGTACTATTGTCGTTGTATATTTCCTAGAGATGAGCAACAAATTGCAGTATCTGTGAATGTCAAAAACCATTAACCAACTATCGATAGGTGATATACCTAACAAAAATGTATCGAACTTGAAAAGAGGGCTTAAAAACAATTTTCATGTTCCTTAAAACAAACATTTAAAAATCATAATTTGATTAAAAACATTTACGGTACACTAAAAAAAAAACGAGCCACCTTTCTTAAATTTCGATAATGCGTCTCACTTCTTACATGTTGTTATAGGTGTGTACACACTGTATAATGCGCAGACCAATAGCAGCTGTTTTGCCGAGTTGCCGTGCGGTTTGTGGGTGTTGCCGCCTACACCTACATTTATTAAAAAAACAATAATTAAACCGAAAAAGCTAGAACGAGAAGCAGTCGCTCTTCTGCAACCTTAAATAAAAGCAAACAATAAGAATAGCAAAAAGTTTGCCATGTTTCCATATTTGCGAAGCGATCGGGTGAATTTGCAACTGCTGCAGGAGAGAGCCTGTCAAGATCTGGTACATTTGCTTGAGCTCATCGAGGGCACCAAGCTAATCGTGCTGGATGAGGGCATGATTGGGCCATTGGGTTTGATAGCGAAGCCAAAACTATTCACCGAACGTGGCATCAAGCTGTTCTCACTGAAGTCGGAGCAGCGTTATCCCAAAGAGCCGCAAAACATCATTTTCATTGTGCGGCCACAGGCGACACTAATGGAACACCTGGCTAACAATGTGAAGGAAAACAGCGTGCCGGGCCGTCTCTTTCATATCTTCTTTGTGCCGCGTCGCTCATGCGTGTGCATCAAGAAACTAGAGAACAAGGATGTAATTGGTTCATTTGGGCGCATTGAGGAGCTGCCCTGGAACTTTTTGCCGCTGGATTCGGACGTTGTCAGCATGGAGATTCCAAATGGATATCGCGATGTGTGCGTCGATGGCGATAGCTCATCGCTTTTTCAAGCAGCCATCGGGCTGGTGCAGCTGCAGCGTCTCTATGGCCGCATACCAAAAATCTACGGCAAGGGCATCCACGCGCAAATGGTCTGGGATCATGCCAAGCATTTGGCAATGGAAGAGAAGTCAATGTACAATGGCGACAAGGGTGCCATCGATCAGCTTATCTTGTTGGATCGTAGCATCGATTTGCTCACACCGCTGGCCACTCAGCTAACCTACGAGGGTCTGATCGATGAGTTCTTTGGCATTCGCCAAAACCAATTGACCCTTCCAGCCGAGCATTTTCCATCGTACAATGACGGTGGTGCTGGCGGCGGTAGCGATGCGGCCGGTGTTGTTGGCGAGAATCCAAAGCGGAGTCTGCTGGGCGACACCAATCGCAAGACGATCATGCTGCATTCCGGTGAACAACTGTATGCCGAGCTGCGCAATAAGAACTTTAACGAGGTGCGAATACTGTTGGCCAGCAAAGTGCGGGACATGCAGGCGCAGATGAAAGTCGATCGTAACGAGGTTTCGGTGCAGGAGCTCAAGAGTTTTGTGGACCGTTTTCAACAACTATTGGAGCAAAAGAAGGCTACGTCCGAGCACACGGCCATTGCCGGTCTTATTGATGGACACTTGAACGTTCATTCGTTCAACGATGATCTGGTCGCCGAGCAGGAGTTTATGATATGTGCCGACATCGACAGGCCAAGCGCATACATTGAGGATCAGATTGCACGACGTGCCAATCTGCGAAATGTGCTGCGTCTGATTTGTTTGCAGTGTGCTGCCGGCTCTGGCCTAAAGGAGCGTGTCCTCAACTATTATAAGCGTGAGCTGGCCCAAGTATACGGTCTAGAAGTGCTCCTGAAGATCAGCAATCTAGAAAGGGCTGGACTTCTTCACACACAGTCCGAGTCGCGTGCTTATGCCGTGCTCCGAAAGGTAAGGACCGAAAAGTAATGATTTTATTATTTCTAATCTAAAAGCTTTGTTTGTTTCGCAGACCCTTCATTTGACCGTGGATGACAGCGTTGAGATTGATCCGCATGACATCAGCTATGTGCATAGCTTCTATGCACCATTGACCGCACGGCTTGTTGAGCACTCACTGAAGCCACTGGGCTGGCAGACCCTAAAGAGCCAGATCAACAATTTGCCCGGACCGACCTTTGAGGACTTTCAAGTGCAGTTAATTGGCATTGGTGGGCGTCCGGTGGCGAGTACCACATCCAACGAGGTATTGCTAATGAATGCTCGTCGCGTCGTACTTGTTCTATTTGTGGGTGGCTGCACATTTGCCGAGATCGCAGCTTTGCGCTTTCTTGCCGCCCAAGAGGACAACAATGTGCAGTTTCTCATTGCGACCACAAAGGTAATCAATAAGCATACATTCCTGGATAGTTTGATCGGCGCGTGAAAGAGGCACCCTGTTTATGCAGCGACTGCGGCTTGACTCCAGAACCCACAGCCTTTATGCTTCGGACGCTCTGAACCCACATGTTTCGCATTCGAACAAGGGCGCAGCGTTGGCTATAAGTGGATGCAAATACCGACTGAGCAACAAGAAAACAGAAACAAAAAACCACAAACAAATATAAATTGAACAATTATAAAAAAAAATATATATATAATGATATTTTTCTATACCTATACACACAAAAAGCAATCCTAAAGGTATATACGCAGACATATAAACATTTTTCATATGCGTATATATATGTACATATATAATTATTATCTTTATTCAATATATATAACATATGTATTTGTGATTACCCTCATAATTTGCACAGTTTTAAAGTGCTAAAGCTTTTTAAATTCTTTGTATGAACAGAAAAAAAAAAAATTATATTATAAACTATTTATTTATATATGTATACAATTAGATACACCATGTACCTGGGTGCATGTATGTACGTTTGTACGCCAGTCGGACAAGATACCAAACTAACCAATATTATATATATCCATGGCTTAATCTTTTTAAAGTATCGAAATTTGAGACATTCCGCGAAAAGCTTAAAAATTTATTGTACGCATGCATTAAACACATATATACATGAATACATACATGTATGAATATGTATACATCTCTGTATAGTTTTGGGTTTAATTAAGTAGAACATCGGGACTTTATTGCGTTCAATAAAGAAAATAATTGAAAATGTCAACTGACTGATTTTGTTTTGTATATAGTATAAGCTTTCGATTGAGAAAAAATCTATTTAAGCTAACAATTCAGTTTCCTTTTCTGGATAGAGTTTTGTATTAAAAATGCATATTTATGTAAATATTGTTTGTATTTTTTTTTTTTTAAGTATTTTTATTTTATGTTTTATTTGATTGACGTGTATCAATTTAATTGTTATTCGTTTTTCCACTTCAAAATACAATTTATTAATAATAATAATTAAAAAAAAAAAAAACAATTTTATAAACATAAAAAATATTACATATGTATGTTCTGTGTTCTCCGTTTTCCCCTTTTCCCAAAAGCGCTGCTCTATTCTTATTTCTCTCTCTCTCGCTCTCTCTCTCTCTCTGTCTCACACACACTTCTCTGGTTTCTGTTCTGCTTTCTCGTGTCTTAATATGTTAATAATAAATTTTTTCTTTGCATTTGTTAATTTGGGCTTTAAGTTATTATTATTATTATGTCCTTGATTAATCGACATGCAAAAGTCACTAGTTATGCACTAGAATAATACTAATAGAAAGAGCCAGTTTTGTTTGTTGTTTCTGCTTCTTCTCATACCTATGCATTTATCCCATTGGCTCGTGAATTTAGTAAATAATTGCTAGCGGAAAAATGCTTTTTTTTGTTATTATTGAATTTGTTTTGCTGCTTGTTTTAAATTTTTTCGTTTCTTTTTTTTCATATCTAATTTTCTTTACTAAAAAACTTTATTGCTACAAATGTTAAACTTTATATCTTAAGATCGGGGCTTGTGGTCGATCGGTGATCATGTTTGAGTGTATATATATATAGATATATATATATAAAGATATATATATGTGTGTGTGTTTGGTGAGTGTGTTGTTTTTTGGGGAGTATATTTATTTTTATGTATACAACAAAAAAAAAATTAAAGGACTTCTCACATAAACATTAATTGTAATTATTTAAACATTCATATGCATATGCATTTAATTTTCTATACAATTTTTATTGTGTTTGACTAAGCATTTTGCAATTTGCATTAATTAAGTCTATAATAGGCTTACTTTTAATTGTTTTTCATTATTATTATTATTTATTATGTTGGTTTTTTTTTTTGTTTAGCAAGTCCAAAGGAAAACGTAACGTAACGTAAAAATTTAAAATTTCGAATTCAACAACATGCAAAAATGGCGCCAAGCATTTGCTCATTCAGTACTCCTGGTCATCATAATGGCAGGAGAGAGTTACTTTATATGCTTCTTCTCTTTATCATTTTGTGTTTTAATCGAAAGTCATGCGACCCGATGACGATGACGATGACGATGTCTGCGTGCAGCGACAATCGCTTATGTATTCGATGACTCTTTTTTGTAGAGGTTCTGGAGTCGTCGATATTTATTTTTGTTTGTATAATTTGATACCGAAAATATATAATTTATGTTTTTTTTTTGCTTTTCCCGGTGTTTGTTTTTGTTTGTTTTTCTTTTTCGCGAGCATTTAGACGTTTAACACATTTTGACGAATTCGCGCGATAACAAAGAAATCAATTAAATTATGGTTTAATAATATCAAAATAAAACTTAAACAATTACAGACATATATATATATATATATATATACATATATATATATATACATTTGTATATGTATAGTTTTTGATTATATATGTAAGTAAAATATGTCGATAATTTTGTTGTGGTTGTTGCCTGTGGTTGTCTGTTTGTTTGTTGGTGTGGTTGTTGCTATTATTATTATTGTTTTATGCTTTTTTGTGTATGACAATAAAGGCTTACATTTAAATTATGTATTTATATTGATTTTCTATTTATAATATTATTATTTATTTATATTATGTTCTTTTCTCTCGTTTTTTTTTTTTGTATTTAATTGCGTTGAATTACTTTATTAGTCGGTTGTATTTTTTTTTTTATTAAATTTATTTTATTTTATATTTTTTTTGAATAGAGTACTTTTAATTGAGTACGTTTAAATACAAAATTATTGCATCTTTATGTTCTTATTGTTGTAACGATTAGAAATTGTTTATGTGTGTGTTTCTTATTTTTGTTGTTGTTTGTCATTTGTTATAAATATAAATATATATATTTATTTATATTGATTGTTTATGTATTTATGAATGCGGTTACAAAAACAACGAATGTTTTCGTATTGTATTATGATTGTTATTATTATTATTATTTATAATTGTTGTAATGGTAGTTTGTGTCGGGCTCTGTTTGTTGCTGCTGTTGTTGTTGTAGTGTTTGTTTTAAAATTTCCATTAAAATTAAAATAGTTTATATTACTATTATATGGTTGTTGTTGTTGTTGGTGTTGTTCTTGTTGTTGCTGTTTTTGTTGTTGCTGTTGTTTTTGTTGATGTTGTTGTTGTTGTTGCTGCCTATGCTATAGGGAACCAGCCGGAAAACTTGTGGAACTATTGCTATGCGCTAAACTAATCATGGAACCAGATAAACTGCCCTCATCATCCGGATAGGTCTCGCGTGATACCTCAGTTAGTGATAAAGTGCTGTAATATATAGCATACATATACATTTATTTATAGAATTATTTATATACAATCGTGAATGGTGTGAAATGTGAGTGTTCGCGTTGTTTCATACCTGAAACCTAAGGCTATTGATTCATTATCAAAAGCTTCCAATTCTTTAGCATGTTTCTCGTGTTTCATGCGCAATCGTTCGGCACGTTCCAAATTGAATTGCTGCAATTCAGCATCCATCTAAATATATATATATAGAGAAGAGTGTGTTATTAGAACATTATATATATATTATTCAATAAAGAACAAGAACAAGAACCTTATTCTCCAAAAGTCCCCGCCGCACGCTAACGCGATTCTCGAGCTCACGACGCTCACGATCGCGCTGCTCCTGCGCCTGCTTTTTGTTCTTGTTCTGATAGGCTGTGAGCATATCCAGTTCGTATTCCAATTGCTCATTGGTACGTTGGCACTCAATCACTTGACTCTCGTCCAGTTTATAACTTTGACTTTGGAACATGTCGGATATGCTTTGTTCATACTACAAAACGATTGAAATATATATATATTTATAAATAGGCTAGGAATATATAATACACCAAATGATCATCACCTGTTCACCCAGCAGCGTTAGCTTGCGATGCTTCTCCTCCTTGAGCTGCTTAATAACCTCCTTCTGTTGCTCTTTTGGTGTCGTTTGCAGCACTTGCGCTTTGTAGCGTTTATATTGTTTTGTTTGCGTTTTGCAAGTCTCACGAAACTGCTTACGTATCTGCAGCTCCTTTTGCTGCAAAAGAACAAAAAAGGAACACGTTGTATTCGTTTCATTACAATAAGACAATTTCAATTGAGCGAACCTTTAAACTTTTGGGCTGTTGCCTTAGCTCGAGCGCATGTTTACGCTGCAGATCCTTCTTAATGCGATCCATGTAGTCTTTTTGATTGTGCAACTCCGTGTCGTGCTGCTTGTTTATCTGAGATGCAAGAGATGAGTATATAGTTAAGATCGGTAATAATAAAAGATCAAGTTTAGGACACACCTGTTCCTCACGCAATTGGTGAACGCTCTTTTGCTGGCGATATTCCAGCTCTTGTGTCTTTTCGTGATGTTTCAACAGCATACCATGCGCTTGTTCCAGCTGCTGTTGCTTTTTGCTCAGCTCCTGCATTGCATAACAGTGTGTGTGAATGATGGGTTAGTAAGGTTAAGGGGGTGGATACTTACATCACGCATCAGCTGATCTTCTTGTTCGTGCAGCAAAATCATGCGTCTTCGCTTAAATTTGCGCATCTCAAGCTCAATATATTGCTTTTGGGCCTGCAGCATACGTTGCTCCTCCTGGGCTTCGTGCTGTTTCATATTATCCTTTTGCGATTGCAAGGTTAAATCACGCTGACGCTTTGGCGTTGACTCATCCATTGAGAGTTCACGTTTCCAGCGCTCCTTATTCGCTTTGTATTCCTTTTTGCGATTCATATCGTACGCCTTACGATCGCCCTCCTGTTTCAGTGAAATCTCTTTCTGTAGTTTCTTTTCGGCCGTTGTTGTTTGTTTCGAACGACGTTCAACATCTTGTTGATGCTTGGCCTGTAAATGTTTAAAGGACAAAGATGTTTTGAAAACTTGCACGTGTATTTCGAAATCGATGCTTACCCCGAGTCGTTCCAATTCTCTGGTAAAGTTATGCAATAGATTATCGTATTCCTTGTCAAGCGCCGACTTGTGCGTCTCCATTTCCACTTTGCATTTCTCTTCAAGCTTAAGCAGCGTCGCCTGATGCTCCCGTCGCATGCGTTTATAGCCGGACATTTGTTCGTGCATCTCCTCCTGTATTTTTTTTTTTAGAAATTAGCAGGCACACAATAATGTACACAGAAAACATAAGCTAATTAACTACATGTCAGTGTTTATGTTTATGTTTATGTGTTTATGTATTTGTGCGCATGTGGTGCTACCAGCAAGAACAACAACAAAAGCAACAGCATTCACAAAAAACAATATGAACTTACAACAATTCTATTGAGTTCCCATTCGTTCTTAACCTCGAAACGAGACAAACTTAGGCAAGGAAAAATCATACTTTTCAAGAACTCGCCGCGAACTCGGCGTCTCAGAAATAAGCTATTAAGTTTTAAAACAATAAAAACAAAAAACACTTATCTAAAAAAACAAATAAAAAATGTATTGCTAACACTTAAACTTTAACTTGAACTGAAACTGAAAAAAAAGCAAAGTCACAAAGCAAAAGATAAAATGCCGGCTTTTGCATACGCTGCTGTCAGATGTCAAATGTCAAGAAAGCCAGGAGAAAGATAGACAGAGAGATAGCGAGAGAGTGCATGTGAAGTGCGAGCTTTTGTGATTAGGAGTGAAGAAGGGCTGATTAAAGTGTACCAAAGAAAGCTAAAAATAAAGAGTAAACGATAATAGCAGCATAGACAACAACTTGAGCTTGTGATTGTGAAGGTGAGATGTTTGGGTAAGAATAAGTTTCTTGTCTGTTTGATTTCTTCGATATTTATTGATATATATATATATATTTATTGTCATGTACTCGACCAACACACACACAAAAGCACACGCGTATACATTAATAATATATATATACACATAACGTATGTATGTACATAAATATATGTATGCGAATGTACTCGTTTGTCTTTCACTTGTTTGTTTTTTTAGTTATTTTTAAGAGATCACACAGGGACAATGATTTAGACTTTGGCTGTTTTTGTTTTTGGTTTTTGGACTGCTACTATTTTTAGACGTGTGGAAGAAGCTGTCATCGTGGCTAGCGAAGTCATCAGCATCCGGCTCGTTGCCTCTGCCACAGCAGAAGCAAGTGCAACAGCCGCCGCACAGTTGTGAACAGAAGTTATAGCGCGCCTATGTTTGTTATGCGGGAGAGTAGAAATAGAAACAATAAACAACAACAAAGAAAGAGGTTGTAGTAAAGAGAGAGAGAGAGAGCAAAAGGTAGAACGACAACGATTTGGAGAACGATTTGGAAAGCGGCGGGAAATGACAGCTGTGACTGGATAACTATGACAAGGGGATATTGCTGACAGGACACCCACGCACACACACACACGCGCGCACACACACACAATTAACATACAATTAAGCACACAGTGATGAGAGAGCAATTTATCGATAAGCCTTTTGAATGCATCCAATCGTTTAATGCTCATGAAACTACGAATGCACTCACACACACACACACACACGCGCGTTCCGCACACGCTCATCATAATGAGTTTTCGTTGTTGCGCAGTACTATAATGTACTATGTATGTATGTTTGTATGTATGGTATATAAGCGCAATTGTGGAACACACCTGCATATGCTCCTTTTGCTGTTTGGTCACAATGCTCGTTGTCCGTATGGTTGCAAAATTGTTTGGCCCATGATCATTGACTGCATTGGAGATGGCCTGCTGCGAGGATGCCGATGAGGCCGCATAGACAGCCGCCTGAGCGGCCGGTGTCGATAGATAACGTGGCTGTATGCCCGGCAAACGATGATCACCACCCGCTGGAGAGCCACCAGTGCTGCCACCGCCACCGCCTCCACCACCACCACCAGTGTTACCATGGCCCAAAGAAACGCCCAGATGCGGCATCACCGATAGCGGCGGCGCTGGCGCCGGTACCACCGATGCCGAATTCGTGGGTGTTACATTGTTGTTCATGGAGTGCATTATATTTGGCAGCGGTGGCAGGTTGCGATGACGCGACGAATTGCGCGAGACGGCTCCACATCCAGCTCCGGACGAATTCTGCTGCTGTTGTTGTTGCTGCTGCTGCTGCTGCTGCTGATGCTGCTGCTGCTGTGCACTTGACCAATTGCTGAGATGCTGTTTCTGCAGCTCCAGACGATGGTGCATGGCCGCAGCAAATGCGTCCACTTGCTGATGATGATGCGCTCCGATATGGTGGTGATTCTGCGCCGCAGCCGGTATGGAATTTGACGAGGAGCTCTACATTTGATAAAATGTTTTAAATCTTTTCAATTTGTATATTGATTGAGTTGTATTTAACATTACCTGACTACTAGCCGCCGATACACCCACCGAGTGTATGGAGTGTTCGGAAGTAATACTATTGCTCTTGCTGCTATCGCCACCGGCATGATCGTCCTGCTGATCATCGGTGTCGCCGACGGCGCTTTCCGTTTCACACGTATCCACCATGAGTATCTTCTTCATTTTGCGATAGTTAAGGTTGTCCAGTTCGCGTACCGCTGACTTGGTGCGTGCGATTAGCTCCAGCAGCACCGTCTCGGAGCGTGGACGCGTCACATACGAATGCTGTAACAATTTGGCTGATGAGGGTCGTTCCGCGGGCATCTTTTTCAGGCACAGGTCCACAAAATTGCAAAACGTATCGGACCAATCGTTTTTCTGCAAAAAACATTAACATTAACGTTCGTTGTCAACACAACCAAAAACTTAGTTTTTACTTAATCGATACAAAAACATATAGATAAACTAATTACCGGCAACGTGGGCGATTCGTTTTGTGCAATGTGATACAGTGCGGACATGGCATTCATATTGAAGTATGGGGGTTTGCGTTCGGCCAACTCAATGCAGGTGATGCCTAGAGACCAGACATCCACTTTGCCATCGTACTGGCCCTCATCCATGGCTAGTATGACTTCGGGCGCCATCCAATAGGGTGTGCCCACAAAGCTATTTGCCGGACACTTAATGGCAGCACTGCCAAAATCGGCCAGCTTAACCACACCCATATCGGTGAGTAGTATGTTGCCGGCTTTGATATCCCGATGTATACGGCCCAATGAGTGCAGATAACTCAATCCACTCAGCACACCCAAACAGATGGCAGCGATCTCGTCCTCGTGCAGCGGCTTCTTGTGCACCTCAATAATGTCCGAGGCAGAGCCGACACAATACTCCATTACCAGCCAGGCTGTTGACTCCCGAAGATAGCAGCCCTTGTATTCAATCGTATTTGGGTTATTCAATTGACATAAGAAGCTGCAATCGAATATTGAATATTATTATAAACGGAATAGAATATAAAGAGGTTAAAGGCGAATTGTATCTACCGTATCTCCTTGAGTATGTCCTGCCATTTATCTTGGCTCTGCTTGCCCGTATACGACATCTTTTTGATAGCCACAATCTCTTTGTTGAGATTGCAGCGGGCATAGTATACGGCGCCAAAGGAGCCATGGCCAATTTCACGCAAATCCTCAAAGATCTTCTCCGGATCATGCTTGTTAAATAGATCGGCTATTTCCGGATCTTTGAGACTACCAGGACGTGCCGATGGCATCTCTGTTATTCATGTTATGCCTCACACCAACAACTCTCTCACTCTCTCTCTCTCACTCTTCCTCTTTTGTTTGTTTGTTTTTCCTCTTTGATTTATTGATGTTTTTTTGGATGTAATCTTTACTCCTTTCTGCTACAAACTCTGCAAGTAAAAGTAACTTAAAGTTATAAATTTCTGTAAGTGTATGTGAGAGCACACCAATGTGTTTGCGTGTGTGTGTGTGATCAAAGGAGAGTTTCGGTTCTGAGTTCTTTTGCCGCATTCAAATCGATCAAATGATTCACACTCGTTCTTCGTTCTTCATTTAGCGCCAGTATCACATGTACAGACGCTAACACTCACACACACACACACACACACACAAACTCAAAACTCATATCTTATTCAGAATTAAATGTGACAAGAAGCCGCTTATCAAAAATATATATGTGTTATTTGTAATGTGAATATATGTATTTAGCAGTTTTTTTTTGCACCAGAGTTGTCCAAATAACAAATAACGCACAATTAAATTGCACGCTCTCCAACATAATCGGACGGACAATATTATTGATGCTCAGCTTTATATTGGTGGGGGGGTAAGGTAAGGAGACACATGCATATGTGCCACATATACACACACATGCTTGTACTATATATGTATATGAATTATGAATTTGGGTAATTCATAATAGACATGAAAGTAACAGAGGTAGGAATTTATTGCCGACCAAAAAAAAATTAAAAAAGGTTGCAACACTTTGCATTTATTTCTTGTCACTGTTTGCGGAAAACATGCGATATTTCAATGAACTTTACGTTATGTGTTATTTGAATTTGTTTAAACTTTGTATTTGATTTGTTTGAACTCTTTTTTTTTTTGTTTAAAAGCGAAACGGCAACACGCCTATTTTTTCATTCACACACACACACACACATAAGGCAGCCATGTCTCGGTCAAACACATTGTGTGTGTATGTATAAATAAGCGTATGCATGTGTGTGCGGTGCGATGTCGGTTGTTTTGCATTCGCCCCGTCTTTTTGTCTCTTTACTCTTCACTCTTCGTTTTACGTTTCAAAGCTTGAAGGCAGCATTCAATTTAGCATTGTTTGCTGTTGCTTTTTAATTTAATGTGATGGCGTTTTTGTCTTTTGATGCATGCCTGTAAATTTTCATCTAATTAATTTGATTCAATTTTTTGTTTATTTGCTTCGATCTTCTTTTTTTTTTGGGTGCGGACAAACACATACAAGAATCAAATCACACGACGCTGCGACGTCGTCATCGACTGCGACGTCGCTGTTAGTAGCCTATGTTTTTGTTGCTGTTCTTGTCGTTCCACACAACGATGTTGCATGCAATTTTAAATAGCGAATTCTCTTCTTTTCTTTTTTTTTGTATAATATATACAACAGTTGTGACCACTTGAGACTTAAGGCAATTTTATACAAATTTAAATTGTTTTGCTTGCACATTGCACAGACACAGACACAGACACAGACACAGACACACATGCACATACACCGACAGCAGTTACATAGCCAGCTATGGTGCGTGCTCTTTCTCGCTATGTGGCTGCGGCGCACTCACACTCACACCCGCACAAAAAGCACACACACACAAGTAATCACTTACTTGTGTCGTTTGCCAGCACAAAATGCATGTAAAAATTATAAAGTACAACTATGGAAACTTTTGTTTTCCTTACATTATTACCGTTGACGTTTTGCAATTAAACGTTTTTATTTTATGCTAATTTATTAATACGGCTGCGGCATTTTTTTCTTCTGCATGCGTCGATTTTCTTTCACGTCAGATCGGCCTCTGACTCTGCTGCTGCGCTGCTTCTGCTGCTGCTGCCTGCCTGGTGGTATTGTTTGCTGTGCTATGATTTGCCTTGCACTGCACACGCGTTGCGATTTACATATTTACACTCGCAATGCATTACGATTAAAGCATGAACTCGATATGTTCAATTACTTTCGTTTTGCACATATCATTTAGTTTTCCAATTTTTCCTTCAATTAATTTGTATGAGTTACGTATATATGTATATGTACATATATATATTTTTGTCAGTGCTCGGCAATTTCGTTTTGGCAGAATTTTTCGTAACAAGTTGGCAGCCCACAATAAAACAAAAATACCAGAAAATACCAGCAGTGTTATCAGCAGAAATGTCAGAGGATAACATGTGTTATTTACAGCTGACAGCTCACAATAAGCAGTTGGCTTATGTTTTAGTTTGAATTCTTATTTTGGTTTGTTTTAGATGATGAGTAGCTTTTATGCCGACGAACGATCGAGTTTCAGCACACAACTTGTTATTGTAAAATGTTCCTAAAAAGAAACTTAACATGTTCATCTGCTAAAACTTTTGATTATATTTGAGGCTAAAATATTTTTAATGAAAATCGTGGCGAAAAAATAACAAAAAAAATAATTACAACAACAAAACGCATAAAAATGCCAGCAATGTATGAGAGAGAATACGCTTTACTCATACGCTCACACCCACATGCAAACACACGAGCACAATCACCGCGAGAGAATGTTGAAACTGAGCGCCAAAAGAGAAGTGATGGCGATATGGAGAGCAGAAAAAGAAGAACAAGATAGGCACGTAGCGCACAACAAAAGCGTCGTCGTCGTCGCCATCGGCGCAAGGTAGATTGTGGCCCCTCAAAAATTTTTTTTTAGTATTTAAAGAACAGTCGGGCAAGCAAGTAAAAGCCGCTGCGAGAGCGACAGCCACTGCAAATAAGGCAAAAGTTTAAAGTAAATACGGACAAAAATATATATTCTTACATATACATGTAATAATTGCGTGTGTGTATTTTACTTATGAATAATCGTTCAATTGTCAAAAATTCGCATTAAATCAGTAGCTAAATTGCATTTGTCATCAGCCTTCGGGAGTTTTGTTTTGTGCTCTTGATTCTTACTTCTTTTTTTTTTTGTTAGCAAATTGTTGCTGCTTCTGTTGACAGTGTTTTATGTATATGTATACATATGTGTGCGTGTGTGTGTTCATTTTAGCTGTTTGTTGCTACGTATGAAGAAATGCCAGATATAAACATAATAAAAGCTCAATAAGCGTGAAATAACAACAATTAATAAAAACACTTATGTTAACATAATTATAATCATCATATGTTCAAATGTTTGTATGCCCTAAATAAATTTAAATGAGTGTACAAATGAACATTTTTGTATATGCATTCACACACACATATATGTATGTATATATGTATAACACATGGGCATAGTCTGCATTAGAGCAGCACGCGCGCGCGCATCATTCTGCGCCGCCCTGCGCGCGCGCTTTGTGTTGTTGCGATCATTGCCCCAAATTCGTTCGGTAGCCGTAAATGTAATACACAGTGAGGGCAGACAGCAGCTCGTCCATGGGGAATTTGTCTACTGCTTTCAATTTATGATTTTATTGTTCTGCAAATGAAGAACAATCAAAACGCAATGAATCCAAATTAATGTTTCTACAGTTCATAAAAACGCCGCAACCACAGTTTATTTTTCCTCCACCCACAAACAGTCCCTTTTAAGCTTTTGGTGTTGTTACCGTTGTTGCATTGCTGGAGCTTCGCAGCTTAATCAACAGTGTATACCTAGTACATTTACATATTTCGATACTTATCGATCAACAGCTTAAAGATGCGGCGGCTGTTTTAAATAGTTTTCAAGGCATCGCTTGAACTTGCTTCGAACGTAAATTATTTGTGTAGTGTAAAAATATTCTATGACTGCGAGTCTGGTATTTCTACTTGGTATTAGTTGCAACAATGTGTTAACCATAAATGGCAAAAGTCAGTCAATAAACCCCCTTCCCACACACAATCAACTCAAAATATTCGTGCTGCTATATGAATTTTTAGTTTAGTTTAGTTTGTTTTTCGATTTTTTCTATTTCTTTTTGCTTTTGGTAGTGCAGAAAGCAATCGCAAACTTAATGCCATAAGTGGCATTCACACACACACACACATTTCTATATTTGAGCACATATCGATATCCATATATTCACGCCAATGAGATCAATATTGCCTACTACACTGAGCGAAACAATGCTTTTAAACATAATCAATTGTATAAAATAAAAAATTTGTATTTGCTTGACGTTAAGTTTAGATAAAGTTTTAAGCATTTAAATATTAAAAGTAATTAAGATTTTTATACATTTAAACATTCTCTTAGTGTACGATTTTTCGTTAATGTTTTCTGCTTCTTTCCTTTTCGTTAAGCAAGGTGATTTGAACGCCTTGGCGCCAGTTTTCTTTGATGTAGACAAAATACGAACCCACACACACACACATGCACAACCACCCACCCACCTGTATTGTTGTTGTTTTCTCAGCTTTTGTTTTCAATGTCTTTTGACATTTCCTGACTTTTCACTTTCACTTCGAAATCATTGCCAATTACGACTATTAGCAGAAAGGTGCGGATATCGACCTAACTAATAATAATGCACTATCACTAATTACACACACATATATATACATGCATACATATACATATACATATGTATTTATATTCGCGATTGTAAACAGTGCGTCATCAGTTGTTGTTGTGTTGTGTCTCGCCTCTCCGCCACGCCCCTTCTAGCACCCCAACAACAACAACAAATGTTGAGACACAAAACTTTTTGCAATGAGCTCACAGTGTGCGTCATCATTAATGAAACGCAGCCGCACGAAAGGAACGAACGAACGAACAGTGGAACAAGAAAGAAAGAAACAAAAGAAGAACAGCACAAGAAAACACTTTTTTACAATAATCGTTGCACAAAAAAAAAGATTTTCGAAAAAGGAATTTCAAATTTGCGAACGATCGTTGTACATACATACATTCATTCATACATACATACATAAATATATACATACAAACATACAAACAAACATACATTCATTCATACATACATACATACACACACATACATAGATACACACATACATACAGCTCTAAACCTACATATATATGCATACATAAATTATTAGAAGAAATCTTCCCAAATTGCATTAAAATTCAATTGTACGAAGAAGAAGAAGAAGAAGCTTCCTTAAAAGATTTCTCATTGCTCTGCTGAACATTGAAAATGGTTTGTTTGTATTTGTCTTTATGTTTATGGTTTGGATGTATGCGCAATGTTTCAACAGGTGGCAGCTTCGCATTATCTGCGACCTGAATCTTCAACTTGTCAAGATAACACTCACTATATACATATTGAAATATTCTCTAGTCTTACTCGCTCCCTCTCTCTCGCTCTCTTACACACACACACAATCTTATATTTGTATAAAACTTGTTTTTATTCGGAAATTCCTCTCAACGAATTTCAATGATTTGGAATGATTTGGAAACGCTTTATTTTTGAAATTTTCAGATTATTTTTATTTATTAAATTTTAAAAGGTTTTAAACAAAATGATTTTCTTTCAGAACTCATTGAATTGGCTTGGAATTAACGGATATTTAAGATATACACAAACACACACTCGCACACACACAGACACATTTAAGAAATAACTGAACAATAAGAGAAAAATAATGCCCGTCTTTCACACAAAAACAATCGAAAGCATATTAGATCCTGTTGCCCAGCAGGTAAGCGATTAGTATATATATATTTATATATATTTTTTTTTTCTTTTGAAGTGACTTACGCTTTATATATATAATAGTTACAAACCTATATATGTATATATATATCTTTATTAACATACATAGCAATAACAAGTGTGCAAATTGGCGCCAAAAAAGGTAAATAAACAATAAGAAATATGAAATATAACTATAGAACTTGTAGAGTGGCTTTCAATTAATGTATGTATTATGTATGAAATATATTTTGATATTTTCATATATTTTGAAACTATGGCAACGCTAAAATTAACTGTTATTTGTATATATGTAAGTTGTTATGCCCGAAATGTTAAGGCGAATTGATGCGGAATGAACTAATAAAAGACTTATTACTTGTTATACCCTGAACCCATTAAAATTTGATAGAAAGGGTATAATGGTTTTGTGCAAAAGTATGTAACAGGCAGAAGGAGGCATCTCCGGCCCCATAAAGTATATATATTCTTGATCAGCATCAACAGCTGAGTCGATATAGCTAAGTCCGTCTGTCCGTCCGTCCGGTATGTATGAACTCGTCGATCTCAAAGCCTATAAGAGCTAGAGCCTCCAGATTTGGAACTAAAGCTCGCCTAGTCCCTAGGCAGTACAATTTTCATTTTCGTTAACTCTTCTCGTTTCCGATATACACATGGGATCGATAACAAAAAAATCTTGAATTTGAAAAACTATGAGATGGCATTTGAAACATTAAAAAAGATACTGACAAGATATTGAAATCGGTTAAAAAATACCGGAGCTATGGACCATTGAAGTTGATAGTATAGTTGTTTAGGGTTCAGGGTATCTTCTAGTCGGGATTTCTCGACTAGAGCCTTCTTACTTGTTGTTTTTGTATACCTTTGGCACCTGTAGAAGTAAAGAAAATGATGAAAATAAAATTGACGCTGCTGTGGAACATGTGTAGTTATAGTTCATATATATATATACAATATTAATTTCGACTATATAATACATAGGGAATTAAGAAACCCAAAAGAAAAATCTGTTTTTATGAACAATAAGACAAGAAACAACAAACTTGAAAACTTGTCTATCAGCTTGTTTTCTTTTTGTTGTTGTTGTTATTTTTACTTAACAAATCGTTGAATCTATAAATATAAAAGGTAGAATATAATCATAATAAAAACCAAACAACAGACCAACAAGTAAAAGGGAAAGAAGATGACTGAAAAACGAATAATTTGAAATTTTTAATAAAACAACTAATGAAAATTTGTTAGCAACAAAACAAAAAATACACAAAAAAACAAAGACGCTAAATCGTCGACACAGCAAAAAGGGAGAATAAGTAAAAAGAATAAGTTGTGTGAGATGCCAAAAATAGCAGCATAAAATACAAAAGCACAAAAAGACAAAAACAAACACACACACAAATAAAAAGATTAACGAGCAAAAAAGCAAAGGAAAATGAAATCATTGAGAAGCGAGAAGAAAATCGGCATCTTTTGGTGGCAT
The DNA here is from genome assembly GCA_035044465.1 of Scaptomyza tumidula. NCBI lineage: Eukaryota > Metazoa > Arthropoda > Insecta > Diptera > Drosophilidae > Scaptomyza > Scaptomyza tumidula. Next base: position 957,767 of record JAWNNW010000220.1, on the reverse strand, counting down.
GAACATGTGGAAGCCGTTTCGACCTGATGGATCGTAGCACCGAGAGGCCAGAGGCGTTCAGGGGGGGGTTAAACATACACAAGGTGTAGGTGTAGGTGTATGTGTGTGTGTAGGTGTAGGTGTAGGTGTAGGTGTAGCTGTCGGTGTTTTTAGGTGCTGATGCGGCTGACTGAAGACACTAGTTGAGGGAAAATAAATGTATGTTTGTGTGTGTGCCAAAAAAAAAGCAATACAAGTCCCAACTATGACTCATCATGGCGGAAGATTGATACAAGGGGTGGGTTTGGGGTGGCAGATGGGGGTTACAGTGGGATGAATGGCTAGCAAAACGAATTAAAAATGATCATTCAGCACATCAATCAACACATTGATACACACACACACAGATACACACAGATACATTGCTATAATAATGAGATGGTTTGGTTAAATTTAGATACGCTGCCAAATTGGTTAACAAATGTGTCCCAAGCGAAACCACCGATGGAGCAGATGCTGGTGCGGCAGTATTTGGGGCTTATAAAATTAATTACATAATTAATTCATCAAGAAAATGTCTTAGAATGCCAAAAGAAATAAGATTAATCAGACAATTGCGTTGTCCATTTTACTCAATAACAAAAGAAAGAGAAGTGGGGAATGTAAATGGAAATAGTATAACGTTTGAAAGTAGTAAAAGATAAATGAAGCAAGTTCCATCCCACAAAGTATTTAAAGACGATTTAATATTAACCATAAAAAACCAAAACACAATACTCAAGGTTACCATAAATTCTGTTAAGTTTACAAAGATTACATTATTTTATATTATAACTATAAAACATTACTTGTACATCGAATGTTTGACCACAAGAATAAATATACTTCATCGATATACACATTGCCACTTAAAGGTTTACACAATGTGAAAAATGTGAATTTTTTCACTTTAGAGATGTATGGTCACCCTGGTTGTTGTGTATTAATTTATGTATTATTTTTTATAAGTAGTTCAGTCATTTATATCTTAAACCTATTAAACAGAACTTAAAAAACATTAACATTAACAAAGAACAATTAAAAATACTAACAAAGGCACAAAATTCAACTGCCACGAAAAGGTTTACACACCTACGTTTTTGGTGCATTTTCGTTGTGGAATTCATATGTACAGTTACTTTTAATTAAATTAAAAATGCGCAGATCCATAAGAATCCAAATTTTTTGCGCAGATCGCTTGCCAATACAATGAAGAACAATTGTGGAACCACCATATCTCGCGAATGTGGCCTATATCCATTTTAAGTACCTACCCTTAATCTAGAGCTGTACAATCGGTGTAATAGTATTGGTTTTCAAGAGCTGGCGCCGTTTTTTTTTTGGGTAGGTACTTACAAATTTTTTAGGCCACATTCGCGAGATATTGTGATTCCACAATCATTCTTCATCTCATTGGCAAGTGATCTGGCCAAAAAAGTTTGGACTTTTATGCATTTGCGCATTTTTAATTTAATTAAAAGTAACTGTACATATGAATTCCACAACGAAAACGCACCAAAAACGTAGGTGTGTAAACCTTTTCGTGGCAGTTGAATTTTGTGCCTTTGTTAGTATTTTTAATTGTTCTTTGTTAATGTTAATGTTTTTTAAGTTCTGTTTAATAGGTTTAAGATATAAATGACTGAACTACTTATAAAAAATAATACATAAATTAATACACAACAACCAGGGTGACCATACATCTCTAAAGTGAAAAAATTCACATTTTTCACATTGTGTAAACCTTTAAGTGGCAATGTGTACATATTATACATAATTAAATCTTAACAGCTAATAGTTAAACTAGTCAATAAGTAAAGTATGATAATTTCATTCAAATCAAATGTTTTACAAGATTAAAACTAAGATCTATCAGTCAGCAAAAAATGTTTAAGCATACAAAAACCCTATAAAAAGTTCAATTTATAGTTATTTTAATATTTTAACAAGAAACGGCAAGAAATTGCTCTTATCAATAAGATTGAACTGAATTGAACTGAAATCGATAAAATACTCTCAAAGTATTTACGTTCGGACAGACAGTTCATTTCTAAAAATAGTCGCATAGTAAAACCGAATCCGAAACTGAAACCGGCAATTCAACAAGTTGAATGCTTGAATTAAGCGACTCAATCTCTCAATCGTGAATGCCACTAACGGCATTAGCTGCGGCTGATGTCAAGTCCAAGTCCAAGTCCAAGACCCACGCTTCATTTGGCGTACTATTCGCCTTGCGAGATGCGATCCAAGCCGTCTATTTGTTAATCTCATTATGGTCTTGCGACTATGTCGAGCAAAGCATTTCAAATACTGACAGAGCGAGAGAGATAGGCAGATAGAGAGAGCAAGAAAAACACACATTGAGATAACAGCTCATTTTTTTTTTGGTAATGGCTATGACGCAATGACACTTGCTGCTTAAGCGTTTCAAATACACAATTTGATTCATTGGCTAAGTTGCAAGAGAAAAGAGACAAAAATTACACAGCGACGAATTATATTAAGAAAAGATCGATTCGAAATTGTTATTGAATTGCAAAAACCTATTTTGAAGATGGTTGTCTCTTCACTATTTAATACTGTAACACTTAATTCGAATATGTTAGATGTCTTTGAAACTTATTCATTATTAATATAACAATGTAGGAAGATTACTTACACAAACTTATCAATTGAAAAATGGATTCTTCTAAGAAATTGATTCCACAGAAATACTAGAAATTTCGTACTGAAATTAACTGTTCTATCCATAACCCTCTCGGATCTTATGTTCAATCAATAACGATCTTTCGCACCTCATAAACAATGCCACTTCTACTTGCTCTCTTAAAACATGAGTTTTCTCTCATCTGTCTACATGTTCGCGATCTCCGGTCGTTCGGTTGGGTGGGAGGTGGTTCGCTTTATGCTTGGGTCTGCGGATTAACTAGGCTACACTGTTCATTAGTACATCTACGTCTAAATTAGAAGAAAAGAAAAAGTACCTAAGCTATGATAATCAATTAGGCTTTCTTAAGATTTGCAAAGGTTTATTCTTAAGTTTAAGAACCCCCTAAGAAAACTTATGATTTTTTTTAAAATTATTAAGTTATTGTTATTCGTATCTTTGATTCATTCCATTTAAATCAGAAAAGCTCGCAAAATTATTAATTGTTTTACAAAATATTTCTGAAAGCACATTTAATCTTCAAGTTTTCAGCCTTAAAGCTATTGCAATCTTTAAGCGTTAAGCTCAAGTTGATCGAATTTTATTTTTAGTTTTACAACTTTTCTTGCTCAAATTGAACGTAAATTAATCGATATGATTGTGTTATTTAATGATCGTTTAGGTATCTCGCTTGGTTATCTTACACGAGGAGGCCGAGGATGGCAATGCGATGCCCGATCTTAGCCGGCCGGTCCAAGTGGTCTCGGCGGCGGTGGCGAATCTGGTGAAGGTTGGACGTGAGACGATCAACAGCTCCGACGATAAGATACTGAGGCAGGATATGCCGTCGGCATTGCATCGCGTGGAGACTGCCTCGCAGTTGCTCGAAGAGGCTTCGGATATGTTGCGCGCGGATCCCTATTCGGGGCCAGCGCGCAAGAAGCTGATTGAGGGAAGCCGCGGCATACTGCAGGGCACCTCCTCGCTGCTGCTCTGCTTTGACGAGAGCGAGGTGCGCAAGATTATACAGGAGTGTAAACGTGTGCTTGACTATCTGGCCGTTGCCGAGGTCATCGGTACCATGGAGGATCTGGTGAATTTCCTAAAGGATCTATCGCCCTGCCTCAGTAAGGTATCGCGCGAGGTTGGCGCCCGAGAAAAGGAACTCACCCATCAAGTGCACAGCGAGATTCTGGTGCGTTGTCTCGAACAGGTCAAGACCTTGGCGCCCATTCTCATCTGCAGCATGAAGGTCTACATTCACATTGTGGAACAGCAGGGCAAGGGTGCCGAGGAGGCGGCCGAGAATCGCAATTATCTTGCTGCCCGCATGAGTGATGAGCTGCAGGAGATCATACGTGTACTGCAGCTGACCACCTACGATGAGGATACCAGCGAACTGGACAATCTTACCGTTCTCAAGAAGCTCAGCAATGCCATCAGCAACAAAATGGAGCTGGCCAACGAATGGCTATCGAATCCCTATGCCCTGCGCGGCGGTGTCGGCGAGAAGGCACTGCGTCGGGTCATCGACAATGCCAATGAGATCTCGGAACGTTGCCTGCCCCAAGACTCCTATCCCATACGCAAGCTAGCCGACGAGATTAGCGCCATGGCCAACAATCTCTGCGAGCTGCGTCAAGACGGCAAGGGCAACTCGCCCCAGGCGGTGGGCTTGGCCAATGGCATTCGTGGTCGTCTCGGCGAGCTGCAGGGTCTGGTGCGTCAGGCTGTGCTTGGCGTGGATAAGGCCGGCGTACAGCAGACCGCACACACGATTCAGGGTCGTTTGGAGCAGGCGGTCAAATGGCTGCAGCATCCCGAGATCAATGATGGTGGTCTGGGTGAGCGTGCCATCAATCTCATAGTCGAGGAGGGTCGCAAGGTCGCCGAGGGTTGTCCGGGTCATCAGAAGGCCGAGATAATGCAGCTGTGCGACGAAGTGGAGCGACTGAAGCGTCAGGCAGCCGGCACTGGACCAGCTGCCAAGCAGGCGGCCAAACAGCTAACCGCGAAGCTCTACGAGCTGAAGGCGGCCATCCAGAATGCGCTGGTCAATCGCATCGTGCAGGACTTTATGGATGTGAGCACACCATTGAAGCAGTTCACCGAGGCCGTCATGATGCCGGAGGGTACGCCCGGACGTGAGCAAAACTTCAATCAGAAGTCCAACAATCTGCAAGCGTTTAGCGATCGTGCCTCAAAAACATCACGCATGGTGGCAGCGGGCGGCGCCTGTGGCAACAAGAAAATAGCCGAAATCCTACTCTCATCGGCTGCACAGGTGGATTCGTTGACGCCACAACTCATCAATGCCGGACGCATACGCATGAATTATCCGGCCAGCAAGGCGGCCGATGAGCATCTACAGAATTTGAAGCAACAGTATGCGGATACGGTGTTGCGTATGCGTACACTTTGCGATCAGGCCACCGATCCTGCTGACTTTATCAAGACCTCCGAGGAGCACATGCAGGTGTATGCCAAGCTGTGCGAGGATGCTATCCATGCCCGACAGCCACAGAAGATGGTGGACAACACATCGAATATTGCTCGTCTTATCAATCGTGTGCTGCTCGTGGCTAAACAGGAGGCGGATAACTCCGAGGATCCGATCTTTACGGAACGCTTGAATGCGGCTGCCAGAAATTTGGAACGTTCGCTGCCGGCAATGGTCGGTGATGCCAAGTTGGTGGCCACCAATATCGCTGATCCTGCTGCAGCTGCCGCCTGGAAGAAATCATTCCAGCGCCTGCTTGGCGATGTGCGTGAGGTGCGTGATGCCATTGCACCACCACAGCCGCCGCCATTGCCCACATCTCTGCCACCGCCAATACCGGAACTGAGTGCCCTCCATCTATCCAATCAGAATGGTACTTTCAAACATTTCAAACATCACAATCGCATATGTTTTATTTTGTCTTTCTCTTTACACAGCTGAGCGTGCTCCACCACGTCCACCACTGCCACGCGATGGTGTGGCGCCAGTGCGTCCACCACCACCAGATACGGATGATGAGGATGAGGGCGTCTTCCGTGCTATGCCGCATGCCAATCAGCCAATATTGGTTTGTTATCTCTTTGTCTTACTCAACAGAGAGAGCCTCTGTTAACAGTTTTTGGTTTTGTTTTGCTAGATTGCGGCACGTGGCCTGCATCAGGAGGTACGTCAGTGGTCGTCGAAGGACAATGAGATCATTGCGGCAGCCAGACGCATGGCCAAGTTAATGGCACGCCTCAGTGAACTGGTGCTGTCGGATTCGAGCGGCAGCAAGCGTGAGCTCATTTCCACGGCCAAGAAAATTGCCGAGGCATCGGAAGATGTGACGAGATTGGCCAAGGAGCTGGCACGCCAGTGCACCGATCGTCGCATTCGCACGAATCTATTGCAGGTGTGCGAGCGCATTCCAACCATTGGCACTCAGCTCAAGATACTGTCCACGGTCAAGGCGACCATGTTGGGTGCCCAGGGCTCTGACGAAGATCGCGAGGCAACTGAAATGCTTGTGGGCAATGCTCAGAATCTAATGCAGAGCGTAAGTACAATCAATATACATTCGTTATACATCTTCAAACTAATCACATATCTCTCTCTCACTCTCTCTCTCACTCTCTCTCCCTCTTGTAGGTTAAGGAAACGGTGCGCGCTGCAGAAGGCGCCAGCATCAAGATACGCTCGGATCACACCAGCAATCGACTGCAATGGGTGCGCCGCCAGCCCTGGTATCAGTACTAGGCAAACATATGGTTTTTAATGGCTATATCCAACGTTCGTGCCTTGTGTAACATAAACTAAACTAATCTTAAAACATTTGATGCTATTTTAATATTAATGCCCGTAATCCTTTCCTTTTCCACCTAACTTTTCCAGCTACATTTGTTTATTATGTGCTCTGCTTACAACAACAAAAAAAAAAAAGAAAAAACAAAAAAAAGAAATACCCAACTGCGAATATCCTGTTCTAATACCACACAACAGATTTTTTGATGTTTCTGTTTTGTAATTTATTTATTTTTTTAATCTCAATCTTTTTGTTTAATAATTGTATTTATAAACTTAATTCTTAAAGCGTGCAATAAATAAATGTACATACATACACACACAAGCATACACACACACACATACAGGTGCAATGTACATATGAAGCAATCCAATTGAATATCTTGAGAAACATCCAAACAAAAACACACACACACAAACACACACAAATTAATCGTCAGTTGGTTCTTGTAGCTGCATTTACAGAGCCCCAAAAACTTCCCACAACCTTTTCCCAAATTTGTTAATTGACCTTTGACTAACTTGAAAATATGTGAATATAAATATTTAAATATATATATATACACATCATATCTGTGTAATTCGAGTGCCTAATTCACATTGTACTTGCATAGTTATAACTAGAAGTAGAACCCCTTAACAAACTAAGCCTAAAATGATCAACGCGTTATGTGTCATGTTCAAGAAAAATAACTTAAATAAAAAATATATATATCGAGTGTTACAAATCGATAATGCTCCTTTATTTCGTACTTATTTATATAAAGCTTCAAATGTGGGATAGAAAATTCCCATTCGTTTACTTTAACTTTTAAACTCATAAACTGTTTAAGCGCACTGTGTTGCAAAAGAGGGCCAATGGGAAATTAAGTTGTTTGAAGTCATTTTATATTATAATAGCTTAAATACTTTTTGGCAGTTTGCCATTGAATTGGCCTGGTACTCGTGGCTGGTATCGTTGTTTAATATGGGGTAATATCAACTTAAATAAAAATATTTTAAAACAAAGTTCCCCGACCGCAAGCAATATGATATTGCGGTGTGCTAGTGTTTGCAAAAAAAAAAAGTGTTGCCTACTTTCAGGCGGTCACATAAAACGAGCAACAGAAGCGAAAAATGACGACGACCTCTTCTCATGTTTTCGCACCCCTTCAATAACGAGTGGCAGCTGGAAAATGTGGAAATTGTAGAGGCCAGTTCAGCTGTACGTGTTTATAGTTACTCGCTCAAAGTGTGTGTAGCCAACTAATTATAGACGCCTGCCTACCTGCTTGCTAGCAGCTGCCTGTTGCTTCTCCCATGGGGGCAATCATTGCCTCCAGTCAAACATTAAAATTAAATAAATACAGTCATCACTCGCAGGATAAAACACTGTGTTACGATTAAAATCTTAAGTAGAAAAAACATCCAATTTTATTTATATATATATATATATATATCTTTTATCTTTTAGCTCTTTTGTTTGGTTGTTTTTGATTTTTATTATATGGTGTCCCAAGAGTTAACGTAAATTAAACTTCATTTAACTTTAAGTTAAATGCTCTGTTGCAGAAACAAAAGCTGCATTATGAAAAAAGAAATCTCTGAAATTGTTTCGAGGATGCACTGTAGCAATATACACAAAAAATTGAGGTACAGAGATATCAAGATATAATCAGTGCGAGCAGTTGCATTAACCGAATCAACCGCATCGCCATCATCGAAAAAATCGGAGCAACATCAACACAACAGCTGCCACAGATTTGGGATCGTGTCAGTTGCGATTCGATAATCAAAAGAGAGAGTGGGTCAATTTGATTCAATTCGATTCGCTACTATTCGGTTCGGTTCGGTTCGGCACAAACACAAAAAAAAACTAAAAAAAACAAAATCGGAATAAAGGTCAGACATGTCGCAGTCACAGTTGCAACAGCTGACTAAGGATGTGGCACAGATGGCCATAAGTGCATCCACAGAGGAACTAGCCGAACTCATCGATGTGCATTTGGGTGAACTGCGTCCAGAGGCTCCATCGTGGCATGTTGGCAACTCTCCCATATCGGGGCGTGGCATTTTCGCGGCACGCGCCATTGAAAAGGGTGAAGTGCTGTTCCGCGAGCACACACTCCTAGTGGGTCCAACGGCTCATCGTGGACGCAATCTGCGTACCTGCACCCAATGCTATCGCCAGCCACCAGGTGAAACCGATGCCTCTGCCCTCTGCCCCGCCGGCTGTGGGCTGCCCGTGTGCGGCACTTGCGCCACATCTTCGCGGCATGCACTCGAGTGCCAGTTGTTCCGCAAGTGGAAGCCAAAGTTAGCAGCAGATTGCATTGAGCCGCGAGCGCTGCGAATTCTCAGTGTGGTGCGATGCTTCTTCTTGAATGAGCCACAACGAAAGCTTCTGTATGCGATGCAAGCGAACGCAGATCGCTATTATATTCGCGAAGTGGCACGTGCCTCCGAGTGCTTTGAGCACTTTCCATGTGAACCCGAAATGCTGGACTACTTCCATCGCACTGTTTGCGCTTTCAATACGAACGCCTTTGAGAGTCGCTTCCACATTGACGGCCAGGAGGTCGTGGCACGTGCTCTCTTTCCCCTTGCCGGCCTGCTCAATCATCAGTGCACACCGAATGCGGCACATTATTTCGAGGATGGCGAGACAATTGTGGTGACCGCCACGGAGCGCATACCTCAAGGCGCTGAGATTACCATGTCCTATACGAAGCTTCTTTGGTCGACGCTCGCCCGAAAAATGTTCCTTGGCATGACAAAGCACTTTATGTGCCAATGTCCACGTTGTCAAGATCCAACGGTGAGTATGGATGGGCGCGAGATATCTAAACTTTCGATGCATATCTTTGAAGAAGCCACTAGCTATCTTCGTATCGACTTGTTATCGATTTAACAGCCCATCCAATGGGCACGAAACCAATATACACTTTACCTTAAGTATCAGAGTATACACAGAGAATAATTAACATAAGAGCTTACGGAAATAGCTCTTTAATTGAAATGTTTATTTTACTTCGTTGATTGTTGAATTTAGACCAAAAACTGATTTGCTTTCGAAGAAAAAAAACTATTTTCATTCAAGCAGCACACTCAGCGTGTCGAAATCAACGCGTGCCACACTAGCACACACACACACACACGCACCAAAATAGATCTATAAATGCATTTGTATCTGTATCTGTATCTATAGATGCATTTGTATCTGTGTTTGTGTATCTGTGTATGTGGGGCAATATATATACGATGCGATTACGCATTCTGCTATCAATGAATCGTTTATATTTGTACTCAACATTCTGTTTCCAGGTTCATTCACCTAACTGAAAAATTAATAGATTTATGGCCTAAACGTTTGCCAATTACTCGCTGCAATCCTTAAATGAGTAGTCAAATGCCGCAATTTTCATGTTTAACATTTAACTCTGACAATTCGTTGGGGCAAATTTCATATTTTTACACTGCATTCAATGAAGTTGTTATAAATCTATCTAGCTAGAATAAAATCAATAATTTATAACTTAAGCCGAAACATATAATAATTGAATTGAAAAACATATTTCGAAGTTCGACAACCAAGATTTCAAAGGTCCGGAATCCGAATTTGAAGTTAGAAATACAAACAGATTAGATTAGATTATTTCTTTAGAATGACCATCAATGTACTGGGAAGTACTACTTCTACCCTTAGAAAAACATTTTTAATATTGAAAAAATCTTCATATTTGTGAAATAATCTGTTGAATTAACTAAGTCATACTTCAGTGTTTTTGAATGATGATGATATTAACTTATTAATAGTTCATTTTTTTAATAGTTTTAATTTTCTTGTGTTATGATATATTTTTAATCGGCACGCCTTCTTTTCTGACATTTAAGCACTTACAGTAAGACCTCTTAACCTCTTAAGTGGACAAAAATGACTCGACTATCGCTTTCCGAATAAGAATTTAAATATAATTTGCAAATATAAGCTATGCTGGCAACACTGGCATAAAAGAAAGGCAAAAATGCTGTCAAATTTGTATTTCTAAGTTTCTTGTTGTTCATCCTATTAATATTATATATATGAAAAACATTTTTGATATGTTTGTTACTTCTTCATGCAAACACTAATGAATGGATTTTAGGGAAACTTAACAAAAATATTGCTTATACATCAGAATAACATATAGATGTTAAAGATATTTAGTGATTGGCGCTGGCTCTGCGTTGTTGAAGTACTGTCTTTAGTGGGAGAAAAAGAATATCATTCGGTAGAAATACATTATTGGGTATATATACGGTGTATAGGCGCTTAATTGCTCAATAAATGTGGATGAACTTTTGAATTTCTTAGATTTTTCTATCGCAATTTCAAATGTAATTAAATCTGCCTGTTATACTTCTTGGCAATAAGTGAGAAAGAGAGAGAGAAAGAGAGAGAGAGAAACGATAACTCTTTCTCGCAATTCTCTCACATGTCAACTGACAACTTGTTGCATGTGTGACCAACCAACAACAACAACAACGAACAACCGCAACAACATATCACACATTCACATCATTTTGTTTCTCTTGCTGCTTGTGCTCTTGTTAAATATTTTGAATGAACAGCTTCCATTCAACCACTCCCCTTGCCGCCTTCTATATAGCAGGGCCCACTCATAATGCATAATATTCACATGGGTCTGGGCAAGCTGCCAGGATGAAAGCTAATGGAGGTCCAAACTAGTTCAAGTACAAATACACCAACACACACACACACACAGGCACAGTTGGCACGCCAGGGGGCGCTGTTGTAAGTCTTTGGCGTTTTGGGCAGAAGAAGCGATACAAGCAAAAATGTTATACATAACGGCAAACAGACAAACATACAAACATACACGTATATATCAAAACTCAACTGACGTGCGTCCCAATCTTCATTGTTGTTGTAGTTGTTGTTTTCTGTGTGTGTTCCCATTAAAAACTTTTGAAATTGGCATACTAAAACTGTAGTTTTATATAGCATATCCGATAACATAATGTAATATATTGTTTAATGTAAAATTTCCTAAGATTCACTTCAACTTTTAGCTAAAAGTTTTAAAGCTTTTTTTATTATAAAATATTGAGTTTGCATCCAGATTTGACTATCATTAAGCATTATGCTTCGGTTTTGACTGATTTTTTATTGATTTCTTAACATCCTTTCATGTTTTCCAGTTCTCAAAAATGAAATTTTTGTAAATTGACTTTAAGAAAAATATGATTAGAGGGTATCTGCTTGACTAGCACTTAGCATGGCTTTTTATTGCTTCGCTTCATCTTTTTCCCAATGTTCTATATTTGTGTGTATTTTAAATGTATATATATATTTTGCACACAAATATTCTATTTAGAATAAAAACTGAATAACAATTTTTATGTTTGTGGTTTAAGTTTTGTTTCGTTGTTGTTGATATTGATATAGTTTAATGTGTGTGTTTGCCTTATTTGATGTGAGGAACCGTTTTGAACGAACCGTTTTGCTTTGCCAATTGACATGAGAATCGCATAGACTGGAATTTGTTATAATGGGCAAGGGGTGCTGAAGGGGAGGCCGAAGGGACGCTAAGTGTGTTGTTGTTTTTAGATAAGTCATCAAACATGATAAATATTTATATACATCCGATTTAGGGCGAACATTTTTCTTGAATTATTATTTGTTGTTTGCTTTTGTCTGTGTGTGTTTTGTATACACATTGCGTATACGCAACGCAGTATGTATACGTGTGTTTCGGTGACAATGTGTGGCAGTCACCTGGACCTGCACGTGGTCACGTGTCATGTGTTGTTGTTGGCCTGATGATGCCATTTGGCTTTTGGCCATTGTCAGGGACACCGCACACGGCACACGCAATCAGCTTGGGGATGTCCTAATTTATGGGGCGTCAGCACGCAGCGCCACAAAGAAAGAAAGAGCAACAAAACTAAAAGCGAAAAGTTGAAATGAAAGCCCTAACGCATGCCACACGCACACCCATACACACACACACACGCACACACACAGAGAAAGGGGCTGGAGGTGGAGATATTGCGACTGCATCGTAGTTTTTTTTCTTTTCTTGCTGCTTTTAGCGGAAGCCGCACAAGCGCCTGATACAACAATGTTACCACGTGGCAGAGCTGTGTGTGATCTGTAGCGGCTTTTGTGGTTATATGTGGTTATAGTGTACGCTACCGACGTTATGTACTTGCAGGCGGCTAACAAGCGTAGCGTTAAGGTTAACGGTTGGCAATGAGAGAAGTGTGGGCGGGTTACAAATTGAAATGACAAATCGAAGTGACAGGCAAAAGGCAAACGATAGTTATAAGAGGTTTGCAGCAGGGGAGTGGTGGGGTGATGGGTGGTTTAGGGTGGGTTGTCGGCCACATGTGTGTGTCGCATGCTCGTCCACAACACGCCATTTGGTTGTCATGCGTTGCCGTTGCCGTTGTTGTTGTTGTTGTATCGAATCCATTTGAATGCAACACAAAATTGAATAAGAGTCACAAGCAAAAGCAAAAGCAAAAGCGTAAGCGGCTTTACTTATATATATATATATGGATGTGTGTGTGTGTGTGTGAGTGTGTGTGCCGCGCCTTAGTAAATCATATTTCTTGTCAGCTGCTGTTGCCTCTAATTTTTGTGTGTGTGTTTTTTTTTTTTTTTACTAGTTGCGTTTTAATGCTCTCTGCTGAGGGCGCCGCTGTCGCCGTCGGCGTCGCTGCCCAACGCTCGCGCGCCTGGTCTGCTCTTTGTCGCCTAGTCGCCAGTTTGCCAGTTTGCCAGTTGCCAGTTGTGAGTCGCCAGCGTCGCTAACACACACAAAATACAAAATACACAAAAAGCTAAGAAAACATCGCGTCGTATTTCGTGTTTCGTTTTCTTTTTCACGATCCTGCCGTGCGTGCGTGTGTTTGTTTGAGTGAGAGTGTGTGTGTGTGCGTGTGTGTGTGTGTTGAAATGACGACACGCATTAATACGACAGCCACAATGCAGGCACATATGGCACCAAGTCGTCATACAACACCCGAACAGCTAGCCCGGCTTATCGATGTGCATTTGGGTGATCTGCGCGAGGAGGAGCCCAATTGGATGTTGGGACCATCGCCAATGGCAGGACGTGGTGTCTTTGCCACACGTGACATTGCCGCCGGTGAGCAAATCTTTCGTGAGCCCGCCTTGGTCATGGGTCCAACGGCGCGAAAGGGTCAATTGAACACATGCGTCTGCTGTCATCGTCTCCTAACGGGCAAGCGATTCCTCTGTCCACATCGTTGTACGCTGCCCGTATGCGCTGAGTGTGCCGATTCGGAGTTGCATCGCGATGAGTGCGCTCACTTCCAGCGCTGGCATCCCAGAGATGTGGAAGTGAGCACGGATGTGGCTGGCGATAAGGATGTGCCGGTGGCTGAGGCTGTGGATGATGTAGCGGATGTGATCAATCCGCTGTCATTGCGCATTTTGACGGCGGTGCGTGTCTTCTATTTAAGCAAGGAGCAGCGTGCTCTGGTCGATGCCATGCAGGCGAATGCGGAGCGTGGCTATCGTCAAGAGATTATGAAGGCAGCGCAATGTTTTCGCAAATTTCCCACCACAGACAAACCGTTTATGGATCAGCTATTCCGCGTTGTCGGCGTTCTCAATACAAACGCTTTTGAGGCACCCTGTCGGGTGGACAACTACGAGACACTGCTGCGCGGCCTGTTTCCACTGACGGCGATCATGAATCACGAGTGCACACCCAATGCCAGCCATTACTTTGAGAATGGGCGGTTGGCGGTGGTGCGTGCGGCACGTGCGATACCCAAGGGCGGTGAAATAACTACGACCTATACCAAGATCCTTTGGAGCAATCTGACACGCGGCATTTTCCTCAAGATGACCAAGTACTTTGTGTGCAACTGCGATAGATGCAATGACAATTCTGTAAGTAGAGGGTCTCCGATCTCCCAGTCAATGCTTATTCGAGAACCTCATCCAACGCGATTGAAATCGTATAATGAAACCCACTTTGAAACAGCTTGGATGTTTTGTTATTCAGATGTTGTTCTCGATCCATAGCTGAAAATCCTGGATTATAATAAAGTGTTCAAATAGAATCAAGTATTTGGATCCATACTTCCAGATTCATTTAGATTGAATGACTTTTTAACTACTATTTGATTTTTATGACCTTATTGAATTCATTAGGCATCCATTAATTCTTTGAACTCTCTGGGGATAAAGTCGTAAATGAGATAAGCTAAAAATTGCTAAAATTTTTGTGATTTGAGTGCTTTTCGGTTTCATTATCAATATCAGACACAAACAAGATTCCAATGATTTAGAAAATAGACTAGATTGAACGTTTAAAAGTTTTTAAATCATATATGATGTAGTCTTGACCTACTTGAAGATACCAAAAATCTAATTTTTTATAATCTTTCATTACCAAATATCATTTAGATTTTCCATTATTCTTTACCTGAACAAGTCTTTGTTTCCATGTTAATATCACATGGTATTGCCAACAATGTATTTCTACCGAAAAGTATTACTTTTCGCATATTGTTTGTCGGTATTGTCAGTCGTTTTCCACTAAGGACATAACAACTACTACTCAGAGCAGCACTAATCACACAACGCCTTTCGAAATGATTGCCTGCCTGATGTGTAAGAAATATTATTGTAAAGTTTCATTTAAATCCATTCAGAACTTTTTTGTCACATTTAAACCATTGGTGAGATGACTATCTACGATACGTTAGGCAATTGAAACTTAAATAAAATATAATAATAATATAGATATAATATAGAATAATATTTTTTAATTATTTTGAAAATTAAGCAAACATTCTTTATAAAAGCAAATTGCAGCAAAAAGTTTCTAGGACTTTGGATTTATGAACAACAGTAAAAAAGTATAGAATAATATGCATTTAACATAGTACTTATGTTTATGCGTTTCCATTACCAAAAAGCTTTTGAAAAACAGTTTGCAGTTGTTAGAAAATTATCGTACTAAACGCTAACTGCATAATGGGATTATGTCAAAGATCTGTTATGGTAAAGACCCTGGGAATGGTCAGCCCTAGCCACAGAAGCAAAACAATTATTGGAATTTCTTAAATATGTCGAATGTGCCGGTGTCTCTTATGTATCTTTGAAATATAACTGAGTATGAGTCTGCAGCTGCGTATGAGTGCTTCAATATATATATAAAGATATGTATGTGTGTGTTTATGTTTAGAAGTATTATTGTGTGCTCTTTACCTCATGTCTTTATATACATATCTGTTGGATTAGATAAATAACAGCATTTGGCAGCGACATGACGAAAATGCGCTTAATTAGATTAGTTGTTTGACTTTATTTGCATGATGATGCAGAACTGTATGTTTGTATATAACATATACTATATAATATATATAGCCAACCTCCAACTGATTTTGTGGCCGCGAGCGGGAACATGAGCGCGAGCTCATAAGTGCAACATGACCGGACCCAGACACAGATCCACACACAACCAAGCGACTCAGACAACTAAGACAGCTGCGGCTGCTACTGTGATGGGTGAAGGGTTGTCGGGTGAGATTGGGTTTGGATTTGATTGGGTTGTGCATTTTCGGACATGAATGGCATGTTCGTTTACCGCTAACCCTGCCCACGACAAGTCACAATAACGATGCGGGCGAGTTATGCAAATGGCGCCGCCAAATACAGCGACAAAACAGAATCGAAAAGAAATATATATATATATAAAAAATATATATGTACAAACGAAAGTATATGTGAGCTCTAAGAACAGGTGGACTTGTACGACTTCTCAATGCTCTTTGGTCTTAAGCTTTAAATTTACACAAGAATTTTTGATTTGGTTGCATAGCTAGGAATATATAACGATATAAGCTAAGGAAACTAATTAAATGAGCAATTTAGTTAAAATATCAAAATAAAATGTTGTTTAAAATTAATGAAACTGATCATATTTTACAAATGCTTTTCGGTTAATATGAAATGAATAAAAGATCATCTAAGGCAGCGGTCGGGAAACCGGGGTAAATTACCCCAAATGGGGTAAAAATAAAATGTTTGGGGGTAAAAATGAAACTTTTGTGAATAAAAAGTATATACACGTATTTTTAATTTGCAATTCTAAAAATTTTTTTTATCTCAAGCTGTGGTGTGTAAACTCCCTACTGCAAAGGCGATAAAAAATATAAGAAGAAGAATGGGGGAAATAATGGGGGAGAGCGAGAAAAACAAAACGAAAAAAAAAAATTTGAGAGAGAGAGAGAGAGAGAGCGAGAGAGAGAGAGAGAGAGAGAGAGAGAAAGAGCGAGAGAGAGAGCGAGAGAGAGAGCGAGAGAGAGAGAGAGAGCGAGAGAGAGAGAGAGAGCGAGAGAGCGAGAGAGAGAGAGAGCGAGAGAGAGAGAGAGAGAGAGAGAGAGGGAGAGAGAGATAGAGAGAGAGATACGAAAAGAAATAGAGAGAGAGAGATACGAAAAGAGAGAGCGACGGAAATAGTGTGAGAGAGTGAGAGAGAGAGAGAGTGAGAGAGTGAGAGAGAGAGTGACAGAGAGAGATACGAAAAGAGAACTCTGAGAAAACTCGAAAACAGTCACACACAAACTCACTGCAGACATAACTAATAAGATCAAATTCCTTCATGACTTACTTGATTTTTTGAGAATCGCGGAGGAGGGCAATTTTCATGTATTAAGTAAAATTATAATATTTTGTGCATATTTTTATTGTTTCAACACATACACAGCCCATACACACACATACACACACATATACACACATACACACATTAACACACACACATACACACATATATAAAGACTAAATAACAAATGTAGCAATATATAAAAATAAAGGATAATAAAATAAACTTTTAGTTAGAATGACATAATTATAAATAATAAATTTATTATATAATATAATATATATAAATTAAATTTGTATAAATATATATTATATATATATTTATATATAAAATATATGAAATTTCAAGACATTAATTACTATAGTGAATAGCTCTAATAAAATCAATTCAATCAATTTTTTTTTACAGGAGAATGGAACATATTTGTCGGCGCTATTTTGTCGGGAGCAGGGCTGCAAGGGTCTGGTGATACCCGTGCAGACGAAGACATTGCAGCCGGATTGGCGTTGCCTCAGTTGCGAGAATGTCTTTCCGCACGCAAAGATGGCCCGCTATCAGGACTTTGCCCTCAACACAATCAACAACCGGATCAATACGTGCAGCGTGCGCGACATGATACACTTTATCAACGATCTGTGTCCACGCTTTTGTCCGCCCTCCAACTATGTGCTGATCGAGGCGAAGTTGAATGTTATTTGGAGGATGACGCGACAAGGCGCTGAAGAGTATACGCCCGAGGAGCTTGCCCACAAGGATCGCTATCGAGAGGAGATTTTGGCCATATTGCATAAGCTGGGCGCCGGCGAGTGTACGCTTAAGAAGCTCATCAATGAGGAGATTAAGTGACCAGTTACAGTGAGAGCTGACAGTTGATCGACCCAACAATGTATGTGTTTGTATGTATGTGCGTGAAAGTCTGTCGTTGATTATGTATGTATATATGTGTGTGTGTGTTCGTTAATGTTATTTGAGTCAGCTGTTGGGATTAAAATGTACTTCTTTTTTTTTTGCCTCACTTGAGGAATACAATAAATGTCCAGCTTTAAAAAAAGAATACAAATTGTGTTGGGCTTTAAAGAAACATCTTCAGGAAGTGAGTGGAAAACGCTTAGAGCTTAAGAAGGGACTGTTCTTATATCGATTTGGGATATAACATCGACACAGCAGTCTGCCAGCCACAAAAACATCATTCGGTTTAGTGTAGAATTAAATAATGTTAACATAAGTTAACTTACACATCCAATCAATAATTTTTCATAATATTAATCGTGTTTACAGCAGCTGGCATAAAATTAACATTGAAATTTGATGAATATGGAACTGAAATGTTTTTGTTCGTTCGTCATTACCATTAGTAAATAGAATTTTAAATAGAATTCTCAAAAAAAACAAGTGTATTCAAATTTGTATGGTTTGTATGTAAATGTGTATGTAAATATTATCACTTAGCATTCGTCTGATATAGAACAAGTGTTTTTTTTCGTTGCGCGTGGCTTTAAGTATCTTTTATAAAAAATAAGGGTTTCGTTGTTTAAAGCAAAAACAAAATTAATTTAATTAAAAATTGTTAAGCTTTTATTATAATTATATTGCTAATATTTATTCTATGTATCTAAACCTCTGTGTTACCTTTAACTCTAGAAACTCTAGAGAAACACCGACTTAAAGATACCCAGAACCCTTTACATGTGTTAATTTATGTGTATATCGGAAACGGAAGGAGTTATCGAAAATTTGAAACAAACTTGTACAGTTATGGTTATATTCCAAATCTGGAGTCTATGGCTCTCATAGTCGGAGATGCTTCCCTCTGTCTGTTACATACTTTTGAACAAAACAATTATACCCTTTTACTTACTTGTGCATTAAGCATGAAGTATTGTGAGATTTGAGTTGGACAACTCCAATCGATGAAATAATTATTTGATGACCATGAAAAAACAAATGCAAATAATATTTTATGTTAAAAAAAATTGTTGTTTCTTTTCTTTAATGGTATAACAAATATCATAAAAATATTATAATTGTCAATCTATTAACACTTAACAAAAAATTGTTGTGTAAGTATTGTATGTCTGCTTATGCACATGCGCCGATTATAGTATACAGTATGTATCTGTGAATGTACATATTTAAACACAATAACTAAGTACTCAAAAGTACGTTAAATTACAAAAAAAAAAAAACAAAAAGAATTGTCGCGTGTTTCACTTTTGCGGCTATAATTGTTGTTCCTCCCTTTTCTTTTTTACCTATTGACTACGTTGTTTATAAATAATTGATGGCTATGGCTATGAATACATATTTGCATGTATGTATGTATGTATGCAGCCCCGACCTAAGTTTACTAAGTGCATACATATATGTATGTACATATATATATATTGTCTAGCGCTGCATTTTAATTATTCTGTTTTTTTTTTGTAATTTTTCATTAGACATTTTCCGTACATGCTAGGCAATATATAAAAAAAAAAAAAAAAATAACTGTATAAAAAATTACAATTATAATCAATGATTTAGCATAGAGCAAGTAAGCAAAGCTAACTAAGCGCCAACTGCTCGGAATTCAGTTTCTCTTCATCCTTGTTGGCCTGATACCGCTGCAACGGAGGAATGGCGAACATGACCACTCCACTGATGGCAATCATGAAGCCCGCCAAGAGGAATGCCGGCGAATACGAGCCCGTAATGCCGGACATCCAGCCTAAAATTGCAAAAGTGCCAAAATTTACAACAATTTCAAACATATACAAAAACAATGCAAATGCAAATAAAATCTTACCACCAATGGGTGCGCCAATGAAGCTAGCAATGCCCTGGAAGAGCAACAGCAGACCGAATGCATTGGTCAACTTCTCCAGGCCGAGCAAATCGACCAATATGACCGAGGTCAAACCAACATAGGCGCCAATGGTGAATCCAAACGTCAAGCAGTAAATGAGCAGCGTATTAAAATCATAGCACAGTGGCACCATTAATGTGGCTGCAAAATAAATCAGAAATCAGCCTGGATGGAATGGTTTTGAAAGTTATTTTCACTGCTCACCTATGCCACAAGCAGTGAGGCAGACATTGTAGACGAGCAAGCGATTCACCCACGGCTTATCCGCAATATAGCCGAGAATGATACGTCCAATGGTATTGGTGACACCAATCGATGAAATCAAGTAGCTGGCGTCTCTCTTGCTAATGCCAAGTTGTTCTGCGAGAGGGATAATATACAGATAGGGCATATTGAAACCGATGCTTGTGCAGAAATTTGAGACAGAGAAGATCACAAAGATGATATCCTTCAACAGCGAGAAGTTCATCATTTCGGCGAACGTGTCGCGTGTCTCCGTGGAGCAGCTGATGCAGCCGCAGCATTTGGTCACCTCCTGCAAAAGAGATCAAACAATTTTTTTTAGTAATTACTGGCTGAAAACAATTCGTGGATTCACTTATTTTATTGTTGGGGATTATTATTAGAAATCAAACTTAGATCGTTTGTTGCTCTTCATGTTAAAAAAAAAATAAAAATTGTATTCAGAAAACAAGTAAATGAATACAAGATTGATTAAGATAAAGAAACATAAGATAAAATTTAAAAATTTAAAAATTAAAAAGAATTGATTTGATTTGACAAAAATCGTATCTCTTTTCTTAAAAACCTGTACCTTTCATACTAGCTCGTTGAGTTTCATGTGATTTCAATATATGTTTATGACATAATTTTTATATTGCGTTAACAATAGACGAACTGCAATTAATTTATACATAGATATATCAGATGCAGCTATTTTAGCTTCCGTATACTAAAGAACAGAAATGCAATTGGATCAACGCGAATGAACTAGACTTAAGTGCGGTCTTTGGTTGATCCGTCCGCTTAGCTGTGAAGTGGAGAGGGATTGGGTTACGCATGCCACTTAGCATATACGCACACATGAGCTGCGATACGTAGGTAAATAGCTCATGTAAGTTTAATGCACGACAATCTAATGAATAATTAAATCGTATTCAGTGGGTCGCGAACACTGGGCAAAACCCAGTGCTATTCGCTAGCTATCGGTTAGTGCGTTTGTGTTCGTAACGCTGGGAACAACTGTTACTATTGCTTGAGAAGACGAGAAGAGAATTTGCATGGCAATGGCACAACCACTGGCTGAGTTCTTTGAGGACAGAGAAATCTTTGTGACCGGCGGTTCTGGTGTTGTGGGCAAGGCTTTAATTGAGAAGCTGCTTCGCTCCTGCAATGTGCGACGCATCTATTTGCTGTTGCGACCGCGAAAAGATAAAACTGCCGAGCAGCGATTACAAGAACTGCGTCTGGCAAAGATCTATCAAGTGCTGCGCCTTAAGAAACCAAATGAGCTGGACAAATTGGTTGCCATACCGGGCGATGTCTCATATCCTATGCTGGGCATTGATGCCAATCACTTGAAGCTGCTCAGTCGGGTATCGCTGGTGTTCCACTGTGCGGCAACTGTGCGCTTTGATGAACCATTGCGCGTTGCCCTCCGGATCAATGTTGGCGGCACATTAGAGGCACTCAAATTTTCCGAGCAGCTGCGTCATCTGTGTGTTTTTGTTCATGTCTCCACATTCTATAGCAATCCGTACTTGCAGCGTGTGGATCCGAAGGTTGTTATCTCATCTCATACATATTTAATTCGATAAATTTCTGATATGGCGCCTTTTTGCACAGTACTATTCCTCACCCATGGATTGGCGTCTATGTCTGCGTCTGTTAGATGAGATTAAGGACGATAGATTGCTGGATTCTCTGACGCGCAAGTAAGTAGCAACGATATTTTTGTGTTTGGTGTACAGAAATGATGACTAAGCCAACCAAAATGTGATCCTTTAACCTGAGGCATCGATTGGTGGATTCTATGCAATCGGCTATCGATATTAGAGAAATGGAACTGGTCATCGATAAACATTCGATTTGGGTAAAGTAAACGACAACTTATATTCCAAACTTTGATGTCTCTAGCTCTTTTAGCCACAACGAATGGGAAACGAACAAGCAGGGCTAAATCGATACGGTTGTTGATGCTTATCAAGGATCTTCATACTCTATCCGAACGGAGGTTATTTTTCTTAACAAGTTAAGGGTTTTTTCTTTTACGTTTTAGACTCATTGTGGGCTTTCCTAATACCTACACCTTTACAAAGAACCTTGCCGAGTCCTTGATAAACGAATATCGCACTCGATTGCCCGTTATCGTCTATCGACCTTCGATAGGTATGTACTGCCATTTCAAGGTCCAACCTTTTCATATTCGTATTAATTGTGAATTATGTTTGCTTGTGCAAAGTTTTATGTTCGTTAAGTGAACCGGTGCCTGGATTTGCACCCTCACTAATGGGCGCCATGGGTTTGTTTTCTCTCGTTGGCGCTGGACTGCTCAAGGCCGTTTATATTGGTCAAGACGTGCATCTAGACATAACACCGCAGGACATGGGCATTAAGGGCATGATCTACTATACGAAATGTGGTTACGATACCTATTGCAAAGGGTAAGTACTAACTACCCTAATCACAAGTAGTGTCTTATACTGCTATTGCTTTTGTATTTTTTCCCGTCCAGCACACCCGAAGAGCTGCCGGTGTTCCAGACATCGTCACGCACACACATAGATTATACGTTTAAGCAATTAGCTAACCATATGGATGACAACGATCTGTGGTACAGTGGAGCTTTTCTCAAGAATCTGATGGTGCCGGGCTGCCACTATACGGATAATCGTTTTGTCTATAAATTCCTAGTCTTTACCAAGCAATTACTGCCCGCTCTGCTGGTGGATCTGCTACTCGTGATCTTCCGCCGCCCACCGGTACTGATGCCCATAATGCGTCGACTCTATCAGACGCTCGAGGTTATGAAACCGTTTATGCTCAATAATTATGATAGTCCTGGCATCACACACTTTCAGCGTATGTTGCAGGAGACAAAGAAGTATGTTCATATGCCACCAAAAAATATATTTTTACTTCAATTTTGACTATCGCTTTCAAACTGCAGCACTGAGTTTGATGGCGGCGAAGAATACGATATGTCCCATGATTCGCAACGTTTAACTGAATCTTGCACCAATATGATTCTGAGCATACGGCATGATCTGCTTAACGAGCACCCAAGCACGCTGCGTCGTGCTCAGTTCATAATGCGTCTGTGAGTTTTCAAATAACAAATGCTTCTTAAAGATGTGCATTATTTGATCTCTTTGTCTATCCCCTAACTGCAGGAAGACTTGGATCTACAGAGGCTTTTTTATGTTTGTCCTCTACAAGCTGCTAAGCTGGCTGTGGTGCCGCTATTTGGTCTAATTTACGAGACGATATTCGACTGCGGCAATTTTTTTTTGTTTTTTTTCTTAGCGTTATTGTAGTGTTTGGAATTTTAGTAATTAGAAGACTTGCATATTGATTAAATTTCTTGCTTCAACATTCATCGATTTAAATCCAATAATTGTCGGAATTGTGAAATATGTATAGTTACAATTAAGTTAAATTGCTAAGATATTCAAAATCAAACAATTCTATTCAATAAAATTGTACACATACTTATTTAAACAAGAAAGCTATAGTCGAAAAATCCCGACTAGTCGATACCCTGAACCCTGTACTTTACGCGTACTGCCAGTGCTTCCAAGTTACGTGTGTGTGTGTGTGTGTACGCGCATAGTTGATTCAATTTCAATGTTCTATATCTCCGGTGTTTCTTAACCCATTCCAATAAAAGTTTCATAGATTGTCATTATTTCGTCTTATGTTTCAAATGACATCTTAAAGTTTTACAAACTCATAATTTTGTTGTAATCGATATCATGTGTTTATCGGAAAAGGGGAAAGTTATCGAAATTTTGAAACAAACTTGTACTGTCTAGGAATTAAGCGAGCTTATGTTTGAAATCTGGAGACGGAAAGACGGACGGACAAACTGACATGGCTAAATTGACTCGGCTATTGATGCTGATCAAGAACATATATATTGTTCCAAGGATATTTAAGTTTCGACAGACCGAAGAAACGAATTTTTTGCTAATTATAACTAGATTTTTGATTTCGCTTTCTTAATTTAACTTATTAATTGTAAAAATCTTAAAGATTTCGCAGTTGGAATAGCATGACTTACCTGGCTTTGGCCCAATGGATGACTCTGTCGTAGGGATCCATAGCGCTTGATGACGCCAGAACCGGATCGGGAATGTGACAGATCATTGCGGGAGCTGGCATACTCCGGTATATTGTGCAAAGAGCCCTAAAAATTAAATCATATATTTATTTTGTATCTGAAGCATTGAAATTTTTGTATATCGTAAAGGTTGGTTCCAGCCACCACATATGGTTTAAATCCTAACTAAATTCATTTTTCATCCAGGTTAACTTTTACAAATTCCACTTTAATACCTGTAAAAAGTGCGTACTGGGTCAAGCCGACTATAAACTTCTCTATCATAACAGTTTCTTCCCGATTTACTTGATATTTTTCTCAACACATTGAGCGTAGACGCTACGAATAAATGTTTAGTCTAAAAGAATTCTTCAATAAAACCAGACGAACTGTTGGTATAATAATACGAATGTATCTCATTTAGTTAAAAATACGAAGTGTATCTCATTTAGGTAACCCATGATCCAGACATTAATTTATACATTTATTTTAGAAACATTAACAAAATAAAATTTTATTCAGAAAAAAAGGAAATGAATACACAATTGATTAGCTAATTTAGAACAATGTGAAACAAGTCTCACTCTACAAATGTAACCAAAGGGTTAAGGTCTGGTAGCTTTGCTATCTTGAAAATGTTACGAATATTATGGGTTTTATTCAATTACACTATCGAATACATCGAAAAATTAATAACCTGCCCAACACATATTAACAATTGGCTGTGATCAGGTATGGATGAATATCTTTCGTATCAGATAAAAAAAGGGCAATAAAAACTTAATTAAGCATTAGTATGTGGTTGTCCATCGCTTACCTGATAGAGGGCATCCGGACGGTACATGGTGCCACTGGCGCTGCGCTCCCGATGCGACTCCCGCAGTGGCATCAATTGTGGCTGGCTGGCAAACTGGCGGGCGATGTCATCGTTGCTGGTGCTCTTCACAACCATCGACACATTGTTGGCCTGACCATTTATCTGTCCATTCGAGTTGTTATTCTGTTGTGATAAGATATATGTTAAGCAGCAATAAGCTTTGAGAGGATTCGAAATGAAGCACTTACCAAGCCGGGTTTGAGATTGTGACCGACACTGTTGGAGCGGCATAGACCATTTCCATTACCACAACCACCATTCGTAGGCGCATCTGTGCGTTGTGGCAGCTGAAGATATTGATCCGCTGCCGGCGTTATTGTCGACACTGCCTTCAGCGGCTCCAGCTCAGCGGGCGTGGCATTCTGATCAATAATCGTCGACTTTTTGGATATTTGTTGTTTTTTGGGACGCGGTGCTTCTAATGGACGGAACATAGCACCAAATATAATACAATTGAGCATAATGCCACCAATAATGAGCATTGCACCACGCCAGCCAAAGTCGCCAATGAGCAGCTCTGTCAATGGCGCAAACAAAACTGTGCCAAATCCGGAGCCACAAACAGCAATGCCAGTGGCCAAAGATCGACGCGCCTCAAAGTACTGCGTCACACTCACAATGGCCGGCAAATAGATGAGGCCAAAGCCAAGACCAGTGCCAAGGCCAATGGTCACAATCAGTGTGGCAACATTCTGAGCAAATACGCTCGCAATCATGCAACAGGATGCCAAAATGGCGCCAGCAATTGTCACCGTTCGGCAGCCATAGCGATTAACAAACGATGAGCTGATAGGACCTAAAAACAAAGTAACATTTAGAAAATTGAAGGTGCATTGAAATTTTGCAAGACTCACCTGATGAAAAGGTGACGCCAACCATTATGGATGCTATCCAGGCCGTGTAGCCAATGCCCTCATTAAAGTATTTGAGAAACTCAAAGTAGAACATGCCAAAGGAGTATGTCATACCATCGGCTAAAAGAAGCAAGATATACGATTTATATAGATTGGAAAGGTTTGCTTGTATTGAAAAAAAATATCCTTTATGTTAGTGTGAAAAGTAAATGTTGTTTTAGTTCATAAGGAATTGTAACTTGAGGCTCATTTTCGATAAAATTTCGATTAAATTGAAAGCTGTTACATTAATAAACTTATGATAATTTTACTTACTTAAACACTATTCAACTTCGTTTAATTGGAAGTTGAGCCTAACCTTCACTTCAACCCATTTGTGACTACCCCAAAAAAGTAGGCAATTAAATGCGTTTTAAGTTAGTGGGCTAAACCAAAATTCAACAACTAATCATAAATCAGTTTAGCTGGCAGTTAACGACATTCCCAATCCAATGGACGAGACTTATTTTTTTTATTGTTGTTGATGTTTATCAGCAATGCTACTGATTAAGTTTTTACGATCCACAACAAGAACAGATAAGGTACATAGAACGATGGTCACATGTGAATTTTCTAATACCACGACAATTAGCCGCTCGATAAGATTATTCAATCAATTACCCAATTAATAATTTCTATGTATTAGATATTACATGACGGAACACTGTCCGTCCGTCCGTCCATCCGTCTTTCTGTCTGTCTGGCTAATTATAGCCTACACCCATTGAAAATTGTTAAAAAGCGTTTAATGGTTTTGTTCAAAAGTGTGTAACAAACAGAAGGAATCATCTCCGAACCCATAAAGTATATATATTTGTGATCAGCATTACCAGCCGAGTCGAAATAGCCATGTCCGTCTGTATAGAGCTAGAGACTTCATATTTGTCATATAATAAAATCTTTAATTTGAAAAACATGGAAATTGCGTTTGAAACTAAAGACAAAATAATGAAAATCTGTGAAACTTTTATAGAAAATGGTAATTATAGTAAATGGTAGTTAGGATTTCTGGCCTAGAGCCTTCTGACATGTTTTTAAATTACAACTTGCCATGTGCTAAATTTGCATCATAAATCTGCTGTTGACAAACATTTATGGATCGGCGCTTATCGCATTTGAATAACAAATTTGATTCGGACAAGGCCCAGGGTAACAAATTTGATTTGCACAAGGCCCAGGCTTTTCACCTTAGTTCAGTTGGTTTTTCTTTTATCGATTTATATATGCAGCTTTAAGGAAAGTTTCGCAGAAGTTGGACCATCAACAACCAGCAATTTGTTGATGTGTGGTGTGTGCAGTGGTTAAAAGTCTGTGATTATGCGTTGAAAATTATGATCATCAGTCAATGTCAAGTGTTGGTAATTTTTTGTATACATATGTAACATTAATCTTTGACTATTCCTTATCTTACAACTTTGTTTATTGGATTATATTTTAAGTGTTTCTTTATTATCTCGGTTTTCAACAGTTAAGAGACCAAATACTATAACATACTACAAAAGTGTCTGATAACACCTTAGATATGTCATTGATAGGCACCGTGTGCTTGCTTGTCCTAATCTTATTTGGTCTGTGTTTATTAAAAAATAGTTTCTATTCAAAACCGTATCAGTACTTCAGTATCTATTCGATTAAACCAAGGCCTTTATGTGCTTGACAACATCCTAATCCAATAAATTCTTTGTTCTTATCAAAAAACTTTTGAAACTACAATACTTAGTAACAACTAACACTTTTTTAGTTGAGAACTTAATATTTTAAATATTTTTCAATTGTTTTTAGTCTATGCTTAGTACAATTAAGCTACATAAAAATGTGTTAACAGCATTCTAAAATCTTTTAATTAAAAACTTTTAAATATTACGAATCTTCATTTTCCATAGTTTCAAACAACATTATTATAATTGCATAGCTACAAAAGACCAAATGTTTGCTTTTTGCTATGATAATATTTTTTTTTCGTAAACTTCACTCAACATCAAATGCTATATTTTGACGAACTGGGAATTAACAAGTCATAAACTTTGCGTTATAAAGGTTTATATAGCCATAGATATGGCATATATAGGACAAACACATTATTTTCGTATGCAATCAATCGTAAAATAAAGCTCTGATTAGATATGTCAACTAGATTTTGTTCTCATGATTTGATTTAATATATATATTTGTTATATATACAATAACACAACACTTTTGCTGCACTGTGCGTGCTGGAGCCTGCCACTTGTTGGCCGTGTTTAGTTTATTGACTCCGAGTCGAGCACTTACTAACAATGTGAATCATAAAGGAGCCGAAGACAACAACCCAGCCCCAGCCGCCATCTGGTGGCGTTGGCATCGCATCCATTTCCATTTCACATTGTGACTGTTGTTGTTGTTGTTGCTGCTGCTGCTGCTGATGCAACTGCTGTGATTTTCTGCGTACTGGCGCTCCGTGTGCCATATTGTGTTATTTTTTTGTGGAATATGTTTCTCTCCTGTCCTTACGCCTGTTGCTCCTTCAAATCCTTTCTCTCTGTGTGTGTGTGTGTGCGTGTGGCTTAGTTTAGCAGT
The DNA here is from genome assembly GCA_035044465.1 of Scaptomyza tumidula. NCBI lineage: Eukaryota > Metazoa > Arthropoda > Insecta > Diptera > Drosophilidae > Scaptomyza > Scaptomyza tumidula. The sequence goes on along the minus strand of JAWNNW010000220.1, from coordinate 929,195 downwards.
TTTCTATGTGTGCGGCGGCTGCTGCGGCATGTTGCTCTGGATCCAAGTGGGTCGACTGAAATTAGTTTAAACAAACAATAAGAATATTTAATGGAAGCGTTATGAATCATTTGCATTAAGGTTTGTTTCTAACTAAAAACTTTTTCTCCCCTTTACTCAGAAATACTCAACACACAAACTCGGTTATATATATTAATGATGTGTAAGAATATAAAAACTTAGATATGAAGTTATTCTTTACTTATGCTTATCGTGGTTCTTCAAGTAAACATATTTACATAGCTCATTTTGCCGTGTTCCCTTTTTTTTTTTTTGGATTCGAATTTACTACAAATTATTAAAATTTACTTTGATTGTGGCTCGAACTGGAACGATTTTGTGTTTGGATGTCACAAACATAATACTAAAGTCAATACGCACGACTTTTAGTTGAAATGGGCCGCTCCAGCTTATCAGGTTGGGGTGCCACCTTCTGAACTGCCCGTCCACAGCCGACGCAACGCTGTCAATGAGCAAAAATCAAACAAAAATACGCCAATATTTTTTTTTTTAAGCTTAAATACCCTTGCTTACAATGAATGTGACGTGAGCACATTAAAGTGTATTTATTTGTTCATTGAATTCGGATGTTTTACAATTTGGGAGCGGTCGGGAAAATTTGTTGACCATTACCCCAAAATATTTTTGTGTAAGAGCAAAAAGATTTATAGAATAGCAAATTAAAAATATATATAATATATATTTATAATAATATAATTTATATATATTATATAATATAATAAATTTATTATTTTTAATTAAGTCATTCTAACCAAAAGTTTATTTTATTATCCTTTATTTTTATTTATTGATATTTTTGTTATTAAGTCTTTATATATGTGTGTATGTGTGTGTGTTAATGTGTGTGCGTGTGTGTGTTAATGTGTGTGTGTGTGTATGGGCTGAGTATGGGTTAAAACAATAAAAATATGCACAAAAAATAATCATTTTACTTAATACATGAAAATTGCCCTCCTCCGCGATTCTCAAAAATGCATATAAGTCGTGAAGGAATTTGATCTTATTAGTTAAGTCTGTGATGAGTTTGTGTGTGTGTGTGACTGTTTTCGAGCTTTCTCAAAGTAATCTTTTCGTATCTCTCTCTCTCTCTCTCTCTCTCTCTCTCTCTCTCTCACTCTCACTCTCTCACTCTCTCTCTCTCTCTCTCTCTCACTCACTCTCTCTTTTCGTATCTCTCTCGCGCTCTCTCTCTCACCCTCTCACTCTTACTCTCACCCTCTCTCACTCACTCTCTCTCACTCACTCTCTCTCACTCACTCTCTCTCTCTCTCTATCTCTTTTCGTATCTCTCTCGCGCTCTCTCTCTCACCCTCTCACTCTCTCACACTCTCTCTCTCTCTCTCACACACTCTCTCTCTCTCTCTCACACTATCTCTCTCTCTCTATCACACACTCTCTCTCTCTCACACACTCTCTCTCTCTCACACTCTCTCTCTCTCACACTCTCTCTCTCTCACACTCTCTCTCTCTCACACTCTCTCTCTCTCACACTCTCTCTCTCTCACACTCTCTCTCTCTCACACTCTCTCTCTCTCACACTCTCTCTCTCTCACACTCTCTCTCTCTCACACTCTCTCTCTCTCACACTCTCTCTCTCTCACACTCTCTCTCTCTCACACTCTCTCTCTCTCACACTCTCTCTCTCTCACACTCTCTCTCTCTCACACTCTCTCTCTCTCACACCCTCTCTCTCTCTCTCTTTTTACTCACAAAAGTTTCATTTTTACCCCCAAACATTTAATTTTTACCCCATTTGGGGTAATTTACCCCGGTTCCCCGACCACTGCTTTATCATAATTGTTGCCATGCTGTTTGTGTGGTTTTTTATTTTATTTTAATTTTGTTTTGCTATCAGCGGCTTTCTGAACTGCGCGGGTGCAGACGCGGGGAACGTGTCGTTGAGGAGATGCTAGATGGGTGAGGGGGGGGTGGAGGTTTAGCTGTGACATGATCTGATCCGATGTGAACCGTGTCGCTCATCAAAACAAATGGCAAATTGAAAACAATATACATACATACGAACATTCATATATATTTAATAATAAAACCTATTTATTGAGTAGCTTTGATTATCAGGTCCCAGACCCCCAGCAGTTGTTTTGCAGCCTGGCAATAAACAATTAATACTTATAATAATGGTGTTGAAATCGTAAAAAAACAGTCGTAAAAGAGAGCAAATGAAAATGTTAATGCATTCGCGAGATTAATGATAATCATAAAAAAGAGAAAAGGATTTTATATTTTTGCCCTCTACGAAATCGTAACGAATCATCAATCTAATTAGCAAGTGAACAATTAGATCGTTCTAATCAATGGAAAGTCACACTGGCGTGTTATAAAACATGTTATAGAAATTAAATATTTTTCGAGCTGTGGCACATCTTAAAGATTTATTGAGAGCTTGGTTATTGGGGCTTTACAAATATGTCGAAAGTTAAATCACGAGCTTATCGTAAATTATAAACATTATGTTTGTCTTAAAGGTATTTTTGCAACGCCTGTAAAAAGGTGTGAATTCTTTTGTTTTTGTTTTCTTCATGCTGGACAACAGCTGACGTCAGTTAGTTGATCACCTTATATATGGAGATATATGTGTAATGCATGCATAAACATTTTTACATACATATTTACATGCATGCATGCATGTCAAGTAAGAACAATGCCAAACGTTGATAATAATGTCACAATAATGCACAGTGAGCAGAATATTATGTACAATCGTATGTACTTGTATAATATGTACATATGTACGTACAAGTAGCAACAATAACAAAGCCAAAAACAAAACGAGACTGAAAATAACAAGGAAGAGCAAGAATTTAATAAACGAAGAAGTAAATATACCCTTGCAGAAACCACATCATATGCATTCTATATAGTATATAGTATAACAAGTAACCGCACCCCATTTCCCCTTTTTTTAAATTGACAAGCAAAGGAGTTTACTGAATTTTTCAAAATTTCAAAGTTATTTAAAAATGTCTCACAAATTCCGACAAAGTTTTCTTTCTTAAGTCTTAAGATATAAAAATTCAGCTTTCTATCTGTAATGCTTTGAACCCAGCGTTTTAGTCACTAATCAGTCAGGTTGATTGGTAAGAGATTTTGAATTGAATATTGAACTAAGTACACATAGTACAAATATTATCATGAAGCATCACGATTAACAATAGATTTCTTCTGTGACAACAGTATATATAATAATATGGAAATATTGTTTAAATATTTCACTTATACTTAGTAAAGACCTTTCAGTTATCTGTCATATTTCTTGCAACATAGAAATAAATCAAAATTGATCAAAAGATTTAAATTATTTAAAATATTTAAGTTGATCAAATAATAAATTTATATAATAAATTCTCTAAGAAAGCAATTCATAACAGGATTTTACTATTATAATGTTAAAAATTTCACAATTTTTATGATAAAACCCATATTGCACTGGGAATTACCCGCTGGCTTTCAGCGAATGTTCACATGTTGTCATAGTATGTACATATCCACTATTTACATAAGTACATACATATGAGCTTTATGTATTTAATGTATATGACAATAACCGCCAAGCACAGGCGCAACAAAGAAACTTTATTAGAATTTCGTTTGGAAGAGATAAAGGGGCGTCTTAATGACAACTAAATATGCTAATGGACAACGATAGGAAACTGCGTATACGCCAACCGTGACTCACTAGTCGCAGTCACGAGTCACGCATCGCTAAAGTCACTGTACGGCGGCGCTTAGCTTTGTTCAATTAAGGGCAATTAAAATTGTGTGATATACCTGGAACACAAGCTAAAAAAAAATTTAATCCACAACCACATCCCCTCACAATTTCATTAAAGTATAAATCTTGATTTTTTTGGAGTAATGAAATCAGAAGTCTTGACCATGACTTTCAGTCGAACGTAGACATGATAGATAACTAGATGGTGATGCTACTAATCTCTTGAGATTAAATTAGTTACACACAACATATATGTGTGTATGTGATAATAACAACAGCAACTACATCGAATGAATATTGCGCATACGCAGCATGAAACGTTGAACTAATTGAAAGACTTTCGTGTTCCGCCCACTCTAAACAATATTAAATAAAGCAAAAAGAACAAAGATAGACACAACGCAACAAAAAACTATAAAACTATATATATTTCAGTCTGGTAATAACTTAACTGTTGAGGAAAACTATGACAAGTTTGCTAAAACGCCTACGCGGTTATCAAATGATCAAAGTTCAAAGATCAAAGTAATATTAAAAGAAAGCGCTAATTAAAATAGAGAAAACACGTAAACGCAATATTAATACTTGAAAATCCTTAATTTATTAATTAACAAAGTGTTTTACTTTATTTAAACTTAAACTTCTTAGATTCTTAGATGAGGCCTAAACATTTTAATTGAATAGTAAGAACTATGAAAACTATGCGAACTAACTAATATATTTAAATTCCCAAAGTCTAACTTTATTTTTAAGCCAAATATTTGGATTATTATAAATTCTATTGCCTTTAAAGTTGGCACCCGATACAATAAATATATATTTAATCTGTTTTACTATTGTAATTTATGAGGAATTTATTTGTTTTCTTTTGAAGTTGTTTAATTGAAACTGCAGCTCATTAGATTTAGTTAAATCATACTTTAATTTCATATCAAAAAATAATAAGAAGAAGCACATCCTCTAAATTTGAGATTTATTGTAGCATTTCCAACGCAATGCTTTTTTAAATGCTCGACTGCTTTGCGTTTGCATTGGTTTAGTGCAATCTCTCGATTCTATTGTTAGCAAAAAAAAAATTGGTTCTGCGGTCTAAAGTCGAGTTCGCGTATCAGTCTGCTGACCGATAACAGCTTCAGTTCGCTTGGGTTTATCTAGCGAGGCGTGAACATTTGCGAATTCACTTGTTGCTTAGGCGGATAGTGCATAATAGAAAATGCGTCATGAACCTGGCGAGGAATACTGACCTATCTCTAGTTGTAGTTTACAGTTAAAGTAAGTTTTGTTGTCAAATTGGCACAAAGGGATAATGAAAATTGAGGCAGAAAGAAAATTGGGGTCTTTTGCTTTTGCGTTGTAGTTGCTATTGTTGATATTATTCTGCTGCAAGTCGTTGAACCGCAATCAAACAAACAAAATAAACAAAATTCCAATGTCGTGAGTGCCAAAAAAGCGAGCAAGAGAGAGAGAGAGAGAGAGAAAGTGAGGAAGGGAGAGCGTTTGAGAGAAAGATGAGTGCACTTTTCCAAATGTTCTAACCAAAACACAGTAAGTACTCGATAGCAAAATGAAGATCTCTCACCTTGAAAGAGAAAAAAAGAAAAAACGCATTTTCTTCTTGGCCATATGAATGAGGATGAATAAAAAATTATATGAATGAATGAATGACATTTATGAGGCTGTCGCAGTTCCTTCTTTGTCTGGTCTTAATGTCTCCATCTATCTCTCTTACTCTTTCTATCGATCTCTTGCTGTCGCTATCAGCTAGATTCGCACTTTGTTCGTTACAGATAGCATTAATTAGCAAGACTATTAATTTACACGTCCCTCACAATCATACAGTCAACTTGTACGTTCAGACAATTTAATAGCTCTGGCCTTGGCTTAGATTCACAACACATCAGAACATCCACACGCAACCTCCACCTCAACACTCCTGGCATACATTCAAGCTCTTAAGGATACTCTTTTGATTCCCTTGTTTATATTGGCACAGATGTGAAAGAGGAGCAAACCAAATTGTTTTATCTGAACTATAAACTTTATTTGTATGAAAGTCACATTTTAACTTTCAGATTATTATGACCTTAAAAAAATATATATTCGCACAATTGTTTGTTTTTTTAACTTTCAGAATTATGACCTTAAATAAATATTTATTCGCACAATTGTTAGCAAATAGTACTTAAATCATTTGTCATATTCAATTCAAGATAATATTCATTTGTATTTATACTTGAATAAGGTACAGATTATGCCTTTTAAGTATAATTGTTTTTAACTTGGCTATATGGCAAGTTCATTACCATGATGCACTCATTTTGGGTCGCTATCTCTAAGGTTGCAAGATCGATAATGTTGCATGTGTTTCTTGTTTACACTGCACTCTACGATGTGGCTACCACCTGTGGAGAATCTTTTACCAAATGGGATTAACTGTGTCACTTCAAAAGAAAATAAAACATAACGCACACACAATCACACACACACAGACGCACTCTCTTTGCACTATATTTCCGCTCGCATTTTTATTTATTTTTTGTTGTTTTTTATTTTTAGTTATTTTGTGTGTGTTTGAAAGCTTAAGATTTTTATAAATAGTTGCACGTTTCTGTCTTAACTTGGTCAGTGCATGTGTTGCATTTTGGCCAAAAGTACGAGTAGCCAAAAAATTTATACAAACTTATCTTACCTTATCTTTGTTTACTGCTTCTTTTGTTATTTATGACCCTTGTTTTGTTTACTGTTTATTGTATTTATTTGCACTGTGTATTTATTTTTGTTCCTTATAATGTTTAAAGTGTCCTTGTGGTAGCGAATATTATGGGCTTATTGCATCCCCTTTAAAAGCACTTCACTTTGCACTCGATGCGCGTCGCTTAGCTGCCGTTTTGGAACTGAAATCGCGTCAACTTTTAAGCGCTGCGATTATTTAAAATCCCAAATACCAACAAACGCAAAAAAAAAAGAAAAGGAATTTAAAAAAAATTTGGCAAAAAAAAACGTTGATATTGAATTGTATACAATATTGTGTGAAGCTAATTGAAAGTGTATTTAGTTGTTGGATTTATGGATTTTGGCTTCTGGCTACTGCTGCCTGGCTCTGGAATGGAACACAGCCGTTGCCGTTGTCAGTGCGCGACCAAATAAACTCAAAGAAGAACAAATTATGAGAATGCTGCTGAGTGAACAACAACGGTGGGCAGCTCACAAGCAAATCTACAACTCTCGCTCTCCCCCTCTCTCTCAGTGTCTGTCTCTGTTGCTCTCACTGTCTTTCTTGCTTACACTCACCAGTGTTGCCAGATTTTGAGAGTCGAAATATGCTAGATTTGAAAACAAATTGGCTTTAAATAAGCCAAAACTTAACAAAAAATAACATAAATAAGAATCAAAACATATATTAAACGCTAAAAACTGAGTTTTCACTTTGATGTTATGTTTAACTCGAATATTTATCAGCGAAACGACTTTAATTAAAGATTTAAGATCGCACATGATAATGATGGCAACATTTTCTATGCCAATCCATATTTTTAAAATTCAAAAACCATTTTCAAGATACAAGTTATTTCGCATTAGAGTAGGGCAATGCAATATAAACGATGACAGGACAATAACGCAATTTCAAAAGGCAATTTTTATATAGAATAGAGAGAAATACAACATTGAAGCATTTTAATATTGCGTTTTTGATTTATATTTGAAAATTATAGATTTGTGGTTATAAGCATATCCAAAAATGTATAAGCTAGTTAATTTTAAAATTGCTAGATCTAGCCTGAAAAAGGCTAAGCTTGCAACTCTGACACTCATTCGCTATCAATGCTCTCAGGCGAATTCTCTTTCGTTCTTATCAGTCGCGGCATATGACAAGAGAGCGAGCGAGCGAGCAGGTCAGAGCGACACCGAGAGAGATAGAGAGAGAGAGAGAGAGCGAGCGAGCGCACAATCTGATTTGAATCATGGAACTCTTATCAGAGATTGATTTTTAATCGTCAAACTTGCCGCTTCGTAACAAAAAAGGGTCTAAATTTGGAGGGAGGGTGATATAGCTGCTGCACTGTTTATTTTTGGGGGAAATGTAATGGGAATTGTGGATAAGTGTTAAATTGAAATTAGCATATCTTTGATTGAATATTTTTATACTACATATTTGAACATATTTAAAAGCACGGTCAGCTAAATAAACATGTATATATATATATATAGTACACATGCATATCTATATTCGTACTCTCTCCCTTTTGCACTTTGCCAAATGAGCTACACAACTTAATGCAGAAGTTGGCAACATGACAAAAAAAATTTCTTATATAGCTGGCGAAAAAAGTCCGAAAGTGTCGCAAAAAATATCAACTTTAATGCAACTTACGATGAAATGTCAAATAGATAAAATGTGTTGGTAAAAACTTCTTAGGTGTTACTAAACCATATACAGCAAAAGCTTTACTAACAAGCAATTTGTTAAGCTTCAAAAAAAATATATATAATTTAAGAAAATTGTTCTCTTGATGTCTTTTGTACATACAATCTTAAAGCTGTTTTTATGATCAAAAGATTTTCAACTTTGTTTTGTTTTCGCATGTAATTCAAAGAGCTAAAGATATACATCTGATATGATATGTACTTATATTGTATGTTTATGGCATTATCTTTATAGCACTACTCGCAGAGTATATTGGGCGTCGGTGTGACACAGATAAGAAGCATTTTGCTTTAATTTGTTTTCAATCGTAACGCACTCTGTGCTCTATCTAATAAAAACTTTAAAAATGTATTCACTGGAGAAGCGTGCGATACAGTGGAACCATTTTTATTGTACAACGTTAAAGTTTCTTCACAACTTGTGAAATATTTTTGCAATCAATAATCAATGGTAACAGCTGCTAAATATCGCTAAGCTATAAGCTTTGCATTGTGTAAATTAAATCATATAATTTTTTCTTAGAATTCTAACATATATTAACATATGTTAAATAAGTTTTAGTTTTAAAAATATTCTAACGACAACACTAAACATTTATTGGGCCCATCCCACTGCGTAGTACATACCGTTAGTTTTGAATGTGCGGATCGATGTTCGCACTTGTCGCTTAATTTATTGAATAAACGAACTTAAAAGGTTCAATGTGTTAGGGAAATTGATTTATGCTCAAAATACTTTCATAAACGCGAATCGTTTGCAATCAATGGGCGAGGTTGCGGTTGCGTATGCTGTTACGGGTATATTGTGGTGAAAGGGGGAAGCCAAGATTCATAGCTTTTAGGATCACTGATCTATATACCCTAACATAAGGTATCGATGACCATCGATTGTCCTTTCGCTTATCAACATTGGTCGGTTAATCAGTTCGAGCCTATCAAATGCAACTAGGACACCACAGAAGCACAGGAGCGCAACGGGATGGAAAGGGAAGGGAAGGGATGTGCCGGAGGGTGCGCAACTCGTGATCGTTCCGACATTCAAAGCGCCACTTCAGCTCCCTCGTCACACGATTAACGATCGTCGTAATGCGACTTGATAAGCAGCCTAGCTACATATGTACATCAGTATGTACATACATATACTATATACTATGTAGGTATGTACATTCGAGCATTATTGATAAGCGAATTGATATTGTTGTTCGCATCGAATTCAAAACGCAACAACAGAAAAACAAGAGTGTAAATCATACATTACACCAGCAAATATCCAAATACTCTATTTGTTTTTCAGAAACTTATAAACTTTTAAACAAATAACGTTGGTCAATTAGTAAATATTTCATTAAAATAATTACGATGTAAATTATTGGCGTTTGTTGATGTTCGAATACCAAAAATTTAATGGAAATATATAACAAGCAAATCTTTTAAATTTTAGAATATTTTCTAATACTTAAATATTACAAAAAAAGTATTACATAATCATTTTTAAGCTTAAAAGCCCAAATGTTATTTTTTTTTTAAATTATGAAAAAAAAAAAATATTTCTGCCGTTTCAAACTTTGTAACACAGCTCATACGCCCTTTGCCACGCCTCTTTGAACTGCAGTTTTGCAATTTACAGCTAAGGCGTTCGATTAGCAGTCTTTTTAGCGATAACAACTTCGATTACGATTGCAAAAAGAGTGGAACGAAAATCAATTACGAGCACAATCGGCCACACATGAGCGGAGTTAAGGAAATCGGGTTGTTGTTTGTTGTGGTGTGTATTATAAATCTCAATATATATTTAATATATAAACAAGTATCGACTCGGCTGTTGATTCTGATCAAGAATATATATACTTTTTGGGGTCGAAGATGCTTCCTTCTACCTGTAACATACTTTTGCACAAAACCATTATACCTTTTTTTCCATTTTTAATGGGTTCAGGAATAAAAATCTAAAACAAAACATATTTATTTTATAATAAGTTAAACATACCATGTTAGTTGATTTTGTATGTATAAACCAAACTCTTTGATATAACCGTGTCTTTTTGGGATGTTCTGTGCGAATAACGCTATAAGGAAGTCGAATGAATGAACAATTCTTCATCTTCAAATGCATCTGGTGCCAACACCGGTGTGTATATTAGAAATAAACCGCAATCCGCACCTGGCTACTCATATTGCGCGCTCAGCTGGATTCGGTAAGATCATTTAAATAGTCGTAGCTATTTTTAATGTACAACAACAAAGTAATGCTATTTAAAGGCCCAACTACAGATAACGATCGTGATGTCCTCAGTTTCAACCCACTGCAGCCGCTAAAGTATGGCCTATTTAAAGCGTTCCGTGTTATTGTAGTTGATATTTATTTAGTTTTATGCGCTCAAACAACAGGTTAAACGAATATTGACGATTTGCACAGATTACACCAAACAACTTACACAAAGCACAAAACAAAAGAAGAAAAATCTAAATTCTTATATACGTATACAAATAGAAATTTTATTGTGTGTCTGAAACGATGGCGATAAGAACGTTGACACCCAACATCATAATTTGCGGTCAATATTTCGATCATACACATACAATGACAAACATAGAAATGTACACGCACACGTATTTAAGAAAAGACAAATGAATAAAAATCAAAATGCACAAACTTAAGCGTGAAATTCCATTTTGAGATGCAAATTAAATGCCAATGGCCGACAAAATGGAAGCCTCTAGGCCTCTAGCCTCTGGCCTATGAGGGAGATGTGATAAGCGGACACCTTTTACACACACACACAAACACATTGAGAAGTTAACATATACATATATTTATTAATTAGCTAGCACCTAGCATTCACTTATTTCAGCCGTGTCCAAAACGGAACTTGGTCTCTGTGCGACAATCGCATAGTCACCCCATATCTCAGAGGGTCTCAGAGAGTTCTCAACTGGCAGGCAAACCTACCCCAGTTTCTTAGTTTTCAAGGTACTACTCTCAGCATGAATGCAAATCGTGTCATTGCATGTCTTTGAAGAGTTACACAAAACAAAGTAATATTCATAATTGATTGGCAACAATAAGAAATTCGTTCAAAAACTATGTTTTATTATTTAATCTCACCCAAATAAGTTTAATTCAAAGCACGTGCACCATGAACAACACTTTAAAAACAAAAACATAAATGTCTATATTCATATACATATATATATATATGTTTTCGTTGTTTTCTTGGGTTTGAGGCTTACTATAATCAGTGACACTGAATCTAGAGCTGAGGCAAAACACGTGATTGGTTCTTAAAGCACACAGTGAACGCTGAATAAAGTGTATAATCAATTGTTCAAATCATTACTATACATTTTGGAGCGAATATAATATATTTTACTATTTTATTTTCTTGTTTTTTAATTTTATTGAAGCTTACTTTAACCCAAACTTTTAACTAACTTTTCGGCATATTAAATCTTTTTTTTGCAAATAATTTTCAACTGATTGTTCCCAAACAACATATGTCACTATACAAACTTGAGGATATTGCCTAAGATTGTTTTCTAATACTAACTAATAACAACTCAGACATTTGAAATGTTATCCAGAAGCTGTACCAGGAGTTTGATTTGCATTTGTGTTTACATAAATATCGACTTAGCATAACGGCTTCCCTTTGTGTAATCACACCTGTGTATTAAATTGTACTTTTTCCACTACCAAGACATTTTGCATTGAACTCAATCATTGCTATTTATATGTTCTGTCGATGTTGACGTAGTTGTTTCGTCAATGTCGCTCTTTGTGTGCAGCGAGCATGAACAAGAATATCCGACGTCATGCAACACCCACACAGAAACCGTCACTAGCATCTGAACAATAAATGCAGAACGCGTCACAATAACGTAAATTCATGGAAATTAGCTGTCAAAAACATGCAAGACAAAAACTTGTCTTTGGCGTCCATCAATCAACTGAAAGTTGTGCAGCCATTTTTTATTTTATGCACAACAAGAAACAAAGCAAAGAAATTAAATGTAAGCCTACAAGTAGGCAACATAAAATTAAAGAGCAAATAAATCTGATGCAATGTAGGACATAGGGAAAGTGGAATGTAGGAGCTGAGCTGGGCTGCTGGTCTGCTGGTCTGATGCGAAAGCTGATGGTACACAGGTCACCCAAGTCGTTTGCGTTGTTGTTGCTTTCTATTTGATATGCACTTGTCTATTGTGCTGCATTTCGTCACAGCGTGCGTTATTGTGTGTGTGTGTACACATGTGTGTATGTATGTATTGTGTGTATGTGTGTTAGCTGACTGCATGGGGGGCATTCTCGCACCTGTTGAGGGCTGCCCCGAGGCACAACTGCAGAGGCTAAAGCATAAGCTGGGATAAGTTTCAGATTGCACATGGGCTTTCACACACATACACACACACACTCGCTTATAAAAATACAAATTAATTTGAATTTACATTAGGGTAGTCCATGCACAAAATAAACCAAAATTTTATTGAACTTTGCCTGATGATAAAAAGTTATAAAGGTTTTTTTTTATTCTTGTTTATTTATTCGCGAACTGTTCACATATATTTATTTTTTTCTTTATTTATTTTGATTTATACCCAGATGTGGAAAAGGTATACTGCCCTATATGCAGTATGAAAGTATAAGGGCAGGAAAACCTCAGAGATAAAGTATATAAATGTGTGCTCTCGAACTATGTTGATTATTCGTCTGTACCGATGTTTGAAAGCTTCGATCGTCCTAAAGATCTTGATATTTAACTTTCAGATTAAAAGCTCTGTTATAATACTGTGGGCACATGTAATCGGTAACAAAAACTTTTGAGTTAAGAATATATGGAACATGCCTTTTAATAATATTGAGAAGTTACCAAAATTGTATCCAAACTAATTTAGGAATAATACTTCACATATTATTCCGAAAATTGAAATTTTTTGAGAACGTAATATCAATTCCTTTTTTTTTGTTTGTAATTATTGAATGCGTCAGGGCTTCTTCAGTTTTTAAATGCGGATTTTTGTGCTAAACAATAAATATTATTCACTCCACCCTAATGTTCATCTACTACAAAAGCAAGCAAGTGCTAATTATGTGAAACTTGTAAAAGGCTCCAGTGGCCAGCCACACAAATACACATAATGAGCTTTGCCTCAAAAACCTTGACCATATACATATACAACAAACAGGTCGTTTAAACAACAAATTTTGTTTTGTTATTGCTGTTTAGCTTCGTTTCGTCTCATAAAAAACTTAAACAAACATAAAATTAAAGTTAATATCCAACACGTTAATTAAAATTGTTCTTAACTTGGCTTTTAGCTACATCCTTGTTGACCAAATTTAGTTTTAGGTAATTATTATGAATTGCGTTTTGCTAGTTTTTCCTAATCCTTTTTTACTGCGCCACTTTTTTTTCTGTTATGTCTTACTAAAACTGAAGTAGTAGTGATGGCACTAGGCAAAAGAGAGACAAGCTTTAAATGTTTTAGATCTATCGATACAGTTATCGATAGCGTGATCTTCACATTTTTCATGGTCTCCCGTGTCTCTAGGCCTCTTCAACATGGCAATTTTCTGCCCAACACGAACATTATTTTAGAGTCACGACACGGACACGATACGGCCCTTCCATATCTCTATATTAGCACATTCGTTTGTTTGTTTCCCCATTACAATTTTATTGCTTATATTTTAAAGTTTTTGATCCTTAAACACTTGAATATTTTTGGAATTTTTTCAAATTGAAGCAAATAACTTTTTAAATGTTTATCAATGTTTTTTTTTTCAATAGATAGTTAAAAAAGGTGTCTTTCTTGGGTATCAGTTGAATGAAGACTAATTTAACCTCTGGTAAATTCTGTGGTTTTCAATTCAATTAAAGTGTGCTCTACAAATGAAAAAGTAAATTTCAAGGGACATTGTTAACAAACTTTATAAATTTACAAACTATGCATACATATGTATGAATGTATATTTGCCAAAAGAAAGTTTTACGTTGCTTTCGCTTATGTTTTCGTTTCCGCTTTGCGCCGCACGTGTCCCGTCTTGTGCTCGTCACAATATATGTGCGGTTGTATTTGTGTTTTGTTGTGTATGTTTATGTGTATATGACAGGTGGTTATATCGATGCAAAGCCGCTATTTGCATGCCTGTTACATTCGCTCACTTATTCACTCTCTCTCTCTCACACACACACACACAAACTTATTGTTTCACACCGCAAGTCACATTTACATTTAGTTTGTTGACAAAAAGGATGGGGTGGTGAGGCTAGGAGGAGGCTAACTCGTGATGAGGCAAATTCACGTGGGTCGATCTTTTCGATTGCAGGTCACGGCCGCCAGCGCGAAGACGATGGATGACGCGGTTTAAGCAACGTTAAAAGGCACAATGCAAAAGCCAATTTGTTCACGTAATTATTTTGAAGGCTTGTGCTAATTTGGATAACAACAAAACTTAGCTAGGTTTTACGTTATTTTGTCACGCAAAAACAAAATGCCTATGCCGGTCGGATCCGGTGCGACGACGACAACGACGATTTACCGGCAAAAATGTAATCTGTGTAGTAAAACTTGACAGAGAGAGACGCTTGTCGGTTTATTTGGCACGGCGGCTATTGCCAAAATGCGGATGCGGCTTTGGTTGTGGATGCCGACAGACGACAGGCGCACACGTCAACTGACAGTGCCGCAGTGACCGTGGCATTTGCGCAACGGACACCTGAGGATTCAACGGTTGCTTTTTCTGATACCCTGTTTTCCCTTTTTGTCAAAGGCATAAGAAATACATACGCCAAAAATATTAAAGCGGGTCACAAACTAGTAGTAGTGAGTAGCATTAATATATCCATATTAATGCATTTAGATGCTGTGTTCTGGGTATGTGCTAGTCTGGCACTAACTATACTAGAACACTTACTTGGTTTTCCTGTTTGCTATTATAGACGAGTGTGAGACAGCTTTTCACTTTGAATGCAGCGCCGCCAGCGGAGCTTCAGAGCTTTGGCTGCATGCTGAAATGCGCAACAAAAGCTCGCGCAATTTAAATGCGATTCTACAAGGAAAATCACAGACTCTCGGTATAAGATCTCTAGCCGTTGCCTGAAACAAAAACAAAAAACACACACAGTATGCGAGTTTGAGCTTCCATTTAGTTACTCCATGAATGAATATTTTTTACATTTCATATGTGGATATTGGATGTTGGTATTTATAGCTCTCCACCTCTGGCACCATCCTCCTCGTCAATATCTACCCATCCGTCGTCACTGAGTTCAGCGATGGTGTCGTTGTCATCGACCACAGCTGCGACACTGGTGTCGTCTTCCGTGGATCCGGAGTTAGTGTTGCTGTTGGTCACAACTGCTGTGGCCCAGCCTGTAGCAGCAGGCAGCTCCTGTAGGTGTCGCTGGGTCACTGGCGTCTCTGACGTTGTGCTGCTGTCTACAGACGGAGCAGTTTCGGTAGCTGTGGCAGTCCCCGATGATGATCTACCGGCATCAATAGCTTGTTTAAGCTTGTTGCGTCTACGCACCGCCTGATACTCCTCCAGATCAGCCAGATTTAGCTGAATAGTTTGCAAATTGCGCTTTAACATGATTCCTTTTTCCGAATTCTTTTGTGTGTAAGAAACAGTTAGAAATCTGGGTTGCCACACTGTCGAGAGTGAGTTTAAAAGCGCGCGGCAGAGCTGCCAGCTTTTCGATAGTCGATTGTTCACAAAACGCTGACTTTCAATGGTAAGAATTCATCGCAATATATTGTGCAAAAAGATGCCGGCAACCTGAACAAAAAATGGATTGTGAAATACCATTAACTTATACGTATGTTTAATTTAATATACTATATTATTATAATAATAACTTTCAGAATTACTGCTATTAGAGTAATTTTTTCATTGCAATCTAGCAAGTCGATGTTTAAGTAAACGATGTTTTAATCGACAAGCCACCACATCACAACGTCTACCGTGGCAACTCTTGTTTTTTTTTGTTTCTTTTATTTTGTTCAATTGGTTTGTTTTGAACAACAAACAAGTTGCTGAATAAAGCAACGTGGACTTGGTGCGGCTCTTTGGCTTACCAACGTCACTGTCGCTCTCTCGCGAGCGCGCTCGTGAGCGCTGTTTGTTTATTGACGCCGACGTTTTGATGTCAAAATTTAAACATTTCTTGCTATTGTTCTTGGTTCTTGACTTTTGAGATCTGTTTGCTGAGGGCAAAGCAGCAACATCGGCAGAACTGTGGTGATCTGGCAAAGACCGCGGCCCGTGGCACTTCGCATATGAAAATAAATAAAAAAAAAAATAAACCGGCGTCTAGTGCTAAAAGAATCGACGACTTGTAACGACTTGGTTCCTAATGAGCAATAAACCGCAAGGCAAAATGAACGGACGCTCCATTCGCATCAACCGGTTGCCGGCAACCATAACTGCCATCCTGCTGACCATTGTGCTTGTGTACTTTCTCAACTTTCAAAAGGATGAGCGGCCCGCCATTTATGGCATGCTGCGCAGTGATAATAAAGTCAATCTACGAAAGATGCTCATTGCGGCCATACAGGCGGCTCAGCGCGGCGGACGGGAAGTGCTCGAAGTAGCGAACTCACCTCAGTACAAGGAACGCAGCAAGGGCAAAACGGCTGAGGGTGTCAACGATCCATTTACGGATGCAGACGGACGATCGCATTGCGTAATGAAACAGGGATTGCAACGCATATTTCCACGTGTACGCATATTCTCCGAGGAGGATAAGGAGCATTGCAAAGATTCGCATAGCTTCGATTTGGATCCAACTGTGCTGCACGAGGATGCCAAGGTGCCCGACATGTCAGTCACTGCTCAAGATGTCACCGTCTGGGTGGATCCTCTAGATGCCACCAAAGAGTTTACAGGTGAATGACTTTTAAATTAAACCAATTCGAGAAATGAATCTAATTTTATATATATATATATATATCCTGTTTTAGAGAAACTCTTCCAGTATGTGACAACAATGGTGTGCGTGGCTGTGGCAGGTCGACCAGTGATTGGTGTCATACACAATCCATTTAATGGTCAAACTGCCTGGGCTTGGGTAGGACAAAGCCGATCTGAATACCTCCAAACGCTGCACAATCTACCCCGTCAGAGCCCCGAGCAACCCATTATTACAGTGTCGCGTTCCCATGCGGCCGCTGTCAAGGATGTGGCGCGCAACGTTTTTGGCGAAAATGTCAGCTTACTAACGGCCGCCGGCGCTGGTTATAAGGTGCTACAAGTGGTGGCCAACAATGCGACTGGCTATCTCCATACTTCGATCATTAAGAAGTGGGACATTTGTGCTGGCGAGGCCATACTACGTGCTCTGGGCGGTGCTATGACAGCAATAGATGGTGAACCCATTAGCTATGGTCCCCACGATTCCCCAGTACATACGGGTGGCCTCTTGGCCACTTTGGGTCAGCATGACGAATACATGGAACGCTTGTCTCAATATCGTTCCACGCACCAAGGCAAACTTAGGTAGTAAAGTCAAGTTGCAGAATTAACTGTAACTCCGTAAATCTCTGGAATCTCTAAACCAGGCAGCTGCTGCACGCGTGCAACATTTTTGTCAACCTAAACTTAAGTTCTTAGTTAAAAAGAAAAAACAAAAACCAGTTTCTCGTGCGAACTGATTTATGTTAGCGTCGGGTCACAAACGCTCGAACAACAAGCTGATCGGCTTCTAAACGAAGTAGAATATATATATTTAAAATTTGCGCTCAGTTAAATGAAATTAATAAACAGTAAACAAACATATATTTTATTCTCTTCATCTCCATAATTATTCATAAGATCTTTGCCTAACATTATGAACTCCAACTGAGGCATAAAATCTGCCGGTCAAACCTATAAATTTGCATATTTATCTATTATTATTTGTTATGAATTTAAAAGCTTCAGCTCGAGTATGCCTGATTTTTTTGACTGGAAATCTTTCACTAAATCATAGGTGCGATCCTTATGGGTATTGCAAATCCTCTGCCATATAACAATTAAATATTTCACAAAGCTTAGCTAGCTTAACTCTTTTATGTTTATGCCGCATTTTTTTTTAACTTATAAATTAATATAAATATAATTGATATATATTAACTCACTAAATGTTTAATTGTTGCTCTCACTGTTTTTCAATTTAAGTCAACGCTGAAGCGCAATTCTTAAAGCTTTGTGTTAAAACTTTGGATTATTTGTTCGGCAACCAGTTTTTTTTTTCTTGTAGTGCAGCTCGCATTTCGTGACACGATATGTCTGGGCACGCGCTTGTCTCTAACTGCAACAGCTGTGAGGCTTGCATTTGTCAGCTGTTCAGTACAAAAAATGCATATGAGTGTGTGCGTGTGCCGGTCGTGTGAGCAATGACCAGCAGCGGCAACGGCTGCAAACGCATCCATTCGATTGAGATTGAATCTGTGCGAGAGTCGGACAAAGTGCGTCACAGCTTACTGCTGATCAAGGGTCGGCTGCTGCCCAGCTGTTCCAGTGCCAAGCAGCTAAAGGCAACGCTTACATTGCGCCAGACACAACAACAGGAGCAACTAGCACAGCTCTCTGCTGCTAGTGAGTTTAAGCTACTATTCGATTTGGCATCCGAGTCGCAGGAGGAAGCAAAAGAGGATTTGTGTGAACTACAGCTGAGCTGCTGCAGCGGCAAGCGTGTGTTGCACTTCAGCTATCTGCCACTTCTTACCGAATATCGTGTGCAACCGCTGTACCTGCTGTGTCGGCCCAACGCTGAAAACGACGAGGAGGACAACGAATCGGAGCAGGTGCAGCGCGAACGTTGCGCTTTGATTGATCTAAATCTGCGTTTAGTGCAGTGCATCTATGCACATAAGCTGCACGCCGCCGGCTACGCAAATCGCACATTTAGTCTTAACGGTGCCTGTTGCATCTTTCGCTCGCAGCTAAGTGTGGCAACGGCACGTGCCTGTGGCGAAGACGAGCTCTGGCAGCGTTTTGCAAGCGAGATACTCTCCTGTCCCAATTGGGGTCAGCAGCAGCACTTGAAATTTGTGGCATTTATTGGCTGCACGCGCTACAACGGCGCTGCTGTGGCGGCCAGTGGTGATTATTCGTACGCGAACATCCGTAGGCATCTGGAGGCACACGCTGCCTTGGGTGGCGGTGGATTGGCACTATTTGGCAGCGGGCATTTTTATGCATGGCCGCGACGGTTTGCCGAGATTAGCGAGTGCATAAGAAGCACGAAGCGTGTGGATGTGACCAGATTGCCGGACGAAAGCAACTATCGACGCACTTACGGCGGTGTCTATGCCAGCACCTTGGGCGCTGTCTGCCACGAATTGGGGCACTGCTTTGATCTCGGCCACACCAACGATGGTGTCATGGGTCATGGCTTTGACTTTTTGAATCGTGTGCTAACCGTTGATCAGCCCACGGAGCATTTGCCGCAACGCATTGTGGCAGCGGCTGCGTCAGATGTATCCAACACATCTTTAGTGCGTCCACGTTTTACACAACTAAAGCTGAAGCAGCCGGCGGGCAACAAGTTTCTGGACAACTATCACGATCAGCGACGCAACGATAGCTTTTACTTTACTCACAACTGTGCCGTCATTCTAGCCCAACATCGCTGGCTACGTTTCGACTGGGAGCAACAAACAAAACAGAAGCCACACGAGGATCATCATATTAAGCTGCTGACAGCGAGCGAGGAAATTGTGTCCAGTGCACCGCTGCGTTTAATCGAATTGCGCTGCCATCTGAACAGCTTGGTGGCTCACTACGAAGAGTTTGAAGAACAGCAGCAGATCTATTCTTTCCAGCTACCTGCAGCTCTTTGGGATCTACTGGCCAACCAGCGCACCCACTATGCCTTTGTGCTGACCATCGACGGCGATACTAAACGTTTGTCCTGCGACAGAGCAGCCAAGTAATTTTCAAACAGGTAAGCACAATTCATAATCTAATACATCAAAACGCAGCTCATGCAATTTATAAATCTTAAAATCCTTCACAGCATTTTTACAATATCTCAATCTGTAGTCAAATAATCATTTCAGAACCAAATCCAAGATTATTATCTTGACCATTTAAAGTATTTCAAGTACTTTGGGTACAAAAAAACAATGATTCACATTTATTCCTGAATTCAAAACAAATTTCAAAGTTTCATTCAAATTTTGATTGATCCATATGATAAACAAACATGATAAATGGAATTTATGGCCACGTTATAAAAACTTATTCACATACTGAAATATTTCCCCGACTAAAAATGATAAGAAAACCATATCTTCAAAAGAAGTATCACATCATATAACAATCTTTATAAATTTTTAAAAATAAAACAGTCTTTGCATAGGTTTCTTTTAAAATACAGCACTGAGATAAGATAATTTGAACCTTTTAAAAAAAATCTATTTTATTTTTTTGCCTTTTAAATTTATGGAAATTGAATAATTGTTATACACTCAACAAGACTAAAATCCCTTTGAAGCATTTGGGTCTTATTGATGGTTTGAAAACAATTAAATGACAGGTGCAAAAAACGAAAGATATGAAACCCATAAAAAATTCTGTCCTGCCTCAATGTGAGTCATACATGAACATATCCAAAAAAACTACACGCAACTGGATGATTCATGTGTGAAGCTATTGAATCAACACAACCGATACGACTGAAAACTGCTATCAAAGTTCGATTAGAGCACGTAAAAAGCTTCAAGTCAAAATAAAGTAGCACATTGGCTGTGAGAGAGGCTTTGGCGTAGACACAGACAGGTTTTTTGTTGGCTGAGTTGCCAACCACAAAAGAAGAGAATAAGTTGAAAGACTCTCGCAGCGAAGTTCTCATCGATCGTTGTCTATGTCAAATGGGTTAAGCTGCTGCGTCGTCAGCATTGTTGCACAGTGACACAAACCAACAAATCATAAAGAAAATATAATAATATATATGCACACATGATTCATAGAGTATATGTACATGCATTTAATTTTAGCAATCTGACTGAACTTTTATTATTTTTATTACAGCTAATCAGAAATCTCAAGCACTCATTACTTAAATACTCAAACTACTCGTAGAGGTATGTCTTAATAATGCATATATATTCGCATAGTATAACAAACAAATCGATTTCAAATCAAAGTCAAGATAACATATTTTTCAAACACTGTGCGGCATCGAACGTTGACGCGTTGTATTTTTGAGACTTTGTTTTTGTTAAACTTTGCTGTTCGATAGTGAATTTGCTGTGATAGAAACGACAAACAAAACAAATAAAAGAAATCATTAACATTCGGCAGAGGTCTGTCTGATAAGATAAATAAAAAACCATAGCAAACCTCATACATCAATGGTTAAAAGAACTAGTGCAAAATTTTGCCACTTGTCTCATTCATATTTCAGAGCTCAACTGGAAGAGCAGCACCATCAGCAGATCGCAGAGGAAAACCTAACCAAACCTTATTCATTATGGTTGATGCCCGCATACAATTTAAAGTCTTGAAAGGCTTTCCGGATGCGACAGATAAAATCGAAACGCAAACATTTTTAAATGCGGCCAAGGAAATTGTAACTGTAATTGGTAAGCTAGATAGATCCAGTATACTTGATTGATCGTTATTATTGTATTATATCTAAATGCCTGCATTTGTTTTTAAAAACAGAAACCTTCGGAAAGCTCTTTACGCCCGTGATCAGCGATATGAATGGCAATATTAATGTATGTATTAACAAAATGAAATAATTTATATATTAATACATACTTATAAAATATTTGATATCTTTTTGCACAGAAACTGACCAAAGTCTACGGCACAGATGTACTTAAATATCAATATCTGGAGGATATGATTGTACTCAATGTGAATGTTGATGATTTTGCGGCAAATGCGCTTCTTTGGCTTAAACGTGGACTTCAATTGATTTGTACATTTTTTGAGAATATTTACAACGATGCACAAAACACAGAGGCGCTCAAACAGCATCTACAGGATGCTTACGAACGCACCCTGAAGCCCTATCATGGCTTTATCGTTCAAAGCACCATCAAGGTAAGTGTGATTGTGATCTAAACGATATTTTTGGAAACTTTTAAATAAGTTTTATTTGTGTTTTGCAGATCATTTATAGCTGGGTGCCCACACGCAGCCAGTTATTGGGCCAGGGTGATGCTCATCAGGAGAATATTGAGGTGTTGACCAAATACTTGCCCACAATGCGAGCGCAGCTCGATCGTATCGATGCATTACTCAAGGCGCACAATTTGGACGATGTGCGCAAAGTGTGATTCAAGTACTGTTTTTTTTTTTTGGTGGTCGAAGTATTTGAATATTGTCAACATGTCACTCTTTCATTCACAGTGAATAAATTCAATATGTTGATAATATGGAAAATCCTTAAACGTAAGACTAGCAACAAAAATGTAATCCATAAACACAAATGTTGTGTGATTAGTTTATAATCTATAAATCTAGCCCTTTATTTATATATATTTGTATATAAAAATATATGTTATTAAGCAAATTTTGAATGAATGTTAAATTAACAAATGGATTTGGATATTGTTTAGAACTTTTCAAGTTTTATAATTTGAAAGGAAATCCAAGTATGTAAATTGCCCAAAGTGTTTGTGTAATATTCTACCTATGCATTCTGGCGATGATTCTACATCTGATAAGATTATGGCGTTTGACATATTCGATCCGCACTGATCGAAAGTCTGTCTATTGATCAACGACAAATCCGATTCAGAATCTTGGCACTGCGGTCATCAAATTCCATATCCAAGGGCTGCGGCTTTAATAGCACAAATAAGCAGGATCAAAAATGTCACGCAAAAACTCCAATGCTCAGAAATATGTCCAGTTTGAATGCTTTATCCGGCGTTGCTGTATTTTTTCAATTTCCGAACGATAGCTGTCATGAAATCGTTCAGCAAAATTGCATGTTATCTTGCTTAGCATAGCTTATTCTTAACTGATACACACACTCTATAGTACTTTATAAGAATATAATGTTTTTTTAAGTTTAAGCACAGCAGAAATCAGGTACTTTTTGCCTTGAGCACCAATTGCTGCTGCGAGTCTTTCTGAACGCTGGCCGTGGCCAGGGCATAATGTATAAGTGCAACGAGCGCCTCTAACACAATCAACACAAGCTGCACATTCGAGATGAACTGCAGCCAGCAGTCACCCATGGCGACAGCCAGACGCAAATACACTAATGCTGGCAGCAGAAGGCAAGGTGTAAGCGTCAACAGCAGCCACATGGTCGTTGCACCTGTGCCCAGATTTATCGAGTAGCTGGCATAAAGGCGCAGAGATTCGGTGCCAACTGCCAGCACATAGGCCAACAGCATGGCTAAACCTGTGTAGTTCAACAGTTGAAACGTCTGCAAGGATTAAGCTATTAATTGCCTTTCTGCATCATTTTCAACTTACCCAAATGAGCATGTGCAGCAAATAGCTAAAGCTCCAAATAATCGACACGTAGGCATTGGTTTGCAGCAGCATTTGTAGCAACAAATTGGAACGATGCGGCATCACTTGCATAATTATATATCACATACATTTAAATAGTTATAATAATGTCAATGCGTCTTTACGTACATATCTGGCCATTGTTGTAGTAGTCGCTGCTGGTCCAAAACACCGTTTCCACTTCCATGTCAAGTCGGTTCGGGAACAGTTCAGTACTAAATGCTGCATTTTTATTGTTTGATGTGTTTGCTGGTTGCGGTTGCCAGGACAACAAGACATATAAACCGAAAATCATCCCCATAAAATAGAAATCAAACATATTGTCAACATCTACATACATATATAAATATAAATATTTCAATGCTTATCTGCCAGAGCTTTTCAGGAATATTAACAAACTAATTAAAAACAACTTTTTTTCTCGTGTAGTTAGTTCCATTTAAATTTGATAAGATACGACTGAAAATTACTCTCAATAAAGTTATTTTCTTACAAAGATAATGCTAAAAAAACATAAACTGCAATATAACAATTAAATATCTAACAATGTTTACACGCTCGATTGAAGACAGATTTTTATGAACCACAAAGTAGAAGGTGCGTTGAGCTTTGCATTCCAAATTTTAATTTAGTCATATGCACTTTGCTTAAATTTAAACATAATAGTTAATAAATAAACTTCCATTTAACGTGAAAAAATAAATATGTTATTATATTCAATTATGTATTATTATGTACAATGTGTTGTGAATAGTTAATAACAAGTTGTGGGGTGAAAATATATAAAGTATTTAATAATAATTATTTTAATTCAAGCCAGAGAGATTTAACTTTCTCCTTAGTTAAATTAACATGGCACACTCGAACATAGTGCGAATTCCAGAGAACTAACTGCAAGTAGATAATGTCAAAAAAAAACCAGCGTGATTAAGGGAATTGGAAATTGGTTGTCAATTTGAAATAAAGACTTACATATTTTGTGATCATGCTTGAAGACAAGCGTTGTGAGTGTGGAAGCTAGCAATTGATGACACCGTATGTAGGTGCTTTCGATATCGCCCACCTGGTTGAGGGCCAGATACTCCAAGCCTTTATCAATGCCACAAATGTCACTTAAACTATTGCCGGCAACCAAGTTTTCATCGACAATGCTTAGATCTAAGCTCAATGCGTGAGATTCATTAAGGTAGCTACTACAGCTTTGCCACTCCATGTCCAGCACAAAGACCAAATGGAGTATCTGCTCCAGAGCCGATTGAAAGTCGGCAAATTCATCGGTGAGCAGACAGTGCTCGGCTAATCGTAACAGATACTCATGGTGCAGCTGGGCCAGTTCACGCATGTTGCGCGTATCCTTTAGTTGTCGCTCAAACTGCATGCCCATGGATTGTATTGCGTGGGTACAGAGATGCGTATGGATGCTATTAACCAGATATATCATCCAGAATCGCAACATCTCCAGCCGGCGCACCGTCAAGCCCAGCAGATCGAGCGGCGCATAAAGATCTTTAGGCGCACGGCGTATATAGCGCATATTTTCCAGCTTCCATGCGGCCCATTTGATCTTAAGCAGGAGCCGCCAAATATTATTGTATCGTTTCATTTGTGGCTCCGTGATGATTGTCGATAGTGCCGCAGGCATTTCGTACTTCACCTCGACTTCATCGAGCGCTTCGAAAACTTTAGTCGAATGCGAAGCGTAGATATCAACATGTATTTTGCCTGCCATTCGGGGATATTGTGCATCCAGTACCATGTACAGCACCCTTGTGAATTCCGGATTGTTTGCCCATGGTTCGCCCGACTCAATTGCGCAAAAGAGTCGCGTGTAGAACGGATATACCAAATAATCCGCTTCCAACATAAGCAAATGGCGCAGAAATCGAACATGATCGCCCAGACACAACTCCTCGCGATACCAGCGCATCACATAGACATTGGCCATTTCGCAGCGCTTGCGCAACACCTTGGCCAGTGCATGTGGCAGCACTTGGGGCAGCTGCAATGAAGTGCATTTTTCGAATGCCTCCAATATATCAAGGACCTGTAACGCTGGCGGTTCCTGCATCATTTCGTCTTCCTCCTGCTGTTCAAGCCGTATGGGTAACGTAAAAATTTCTACTAGGTCTGGATCGGCCATGGTGGGGGCTATCTGCAAATATTCCACAATATCCTCTTTAGTTTCCTGGCGGATATTGTCGAAGAAACTTTCACGCCGACGACCCACTGGACATGCAACGCCACCAAAGCTTTGCAGCTCGCAAAAGAGCTGTTCTGTTAGCTCCAAGTGCAGTGGTCTTAGCTGTTTGCTCGTCACCATCAAATCGCCCAGCAAATTAAGGCTCGCCAGCACATTCTGCGACTCGCCAGACTGCAAAGCATGCTCAACTAAAAGTTGATAAAACGTACAGTTTCGCAGTGCCTCAAGCATTTTAATATGCGCCTCATCAGCGTCCTCGGGCAGAACACGTTCGCGTACGAATTGCGTTGTACTCTTACTTTTGTTATTCTGACAGCATTCCACAATGTACTCTTTGCAACAGTCATTCATCTCAGCTGTGCGCCACCAGTTGTCAATAATGGCACAATAACGTTGAAGTGACATCAGCAGCAGCGCCATTGCCGTCCTCTGTTGCGTTGCACTTATTTTTGTGTGGTTGAACAACTGAGAGAGCAGATGGGCGCTTCGTAGATGGGGCGGCGCATCGACAATGGCTTTGGATGTCAGCGATTGAAGAAACAACAGCTTCTGGAAATCCTCTTTCATACACTGCATAAAGTTTATCAGTGTTAGGCGCCTGTCGTCATCTATGTCATCGTCCAGCAGTTGGTCCTCGCACTCAAACAGACGCTCGTTGATGGGTGTGATGAGATCGCGCAAGCCCACAGCAAAGCATTCAAGTGTCCCAGTGCTGTTAGTGTCACTTTTTAACTGAGTATGATCGTTGATGAATTGGCGCAGCTGCTGCATTGCCTGCAATGCCGGCAGTATTTCAGACTCCAGCACAGTCCTCAAAGTGCCCTAATTGACATTATAACAATTTGGATGTTTATGATTTGTTATACACATTTTAGATTTGGTGAGCTACTTACGGTGCTAACGCTACAGACTGACATATTCGAGCGTATGTTAATCTTTTTCGTTTCGGGATGCACGACAAAAAATATGCAAGACATGGGTTCCATGAACATGAAGAAGATCTCGCGGAGCAGAGTGTTTTCGGTGACAGTATTGGGCAATGGGTATTGAATTGAGCTTATATTGCCGCGTTTTGCGTGTTCATTCAAATACTGCGCAAAGGCAATGGCAAAGTTATCTATTGGATCGCTATCTACCGTCATCGTATATACGGTCATCTCTCCGCGCCACCAATCTGAATGCACGCTGATGGCTATATGAAGGAATTCGGTGGTGGATTCGTTGTATCGTAGCTGACTAAATGGAACTTGCGTTATGGACAGCATGCACCCACTGGATAGACTATCGAGTGACAATGAATCGGAGTCGACGGATGCTGTATCTCTCAATCTATCATACAACACCACCGCATTGTCTTCCTGTACGCTCGTCTTCGATTCCTCACCATTCAAGTGGGACCCAAAGGCCACAGTGGAAGCGCTTGCGCTGGGCCAATTTTTCGATTTATCAAACAATACCACAACGTTATCTTGCTGCGTGCTCGTCTTTGAATTTACATTTTTAGACTGAGCAGTCCAACGACCAGGCAGAAACAGAGGGCTCAAATCACTCGGTTTGTTGTTATTTTGCTGGCTTGTCGACGGTTTCACTTCAGTTTCATCTTCGTCATTGCTAAGCTCCGACTCACTCACACCAGACCAAGCCTGGAAAGTGCGAAAAATACTAAGCTTTTAAACACTTAGCTTCCAAAAAGAAAAAAAAATACCTACGCTGAGATTGCTGTGAGTGTCCGAGTCATTTGAGGACACTTTAATGAAATCCTTGCTTAGCAATGCCACCCAATCGATATCTGTTTCAGGGCAATAAATTTGTGGCTTGTCAAAAGGATCATCCATATTTATAGAATCAATATGTGCGACTGCGATCTTTAAATCGTGCAGACGTCTATTCCGTCGCACCGTCTGGATGGGCGCATAAGCAGTGCTGAGCAAGAAATCCATAATCGAATATTGCACATCTGTCTCGTAGTGTGACTTCCATACCTCGTCATCCAGCAAAACCTTGCTTAGGTGACTCATTGTTTCTGCCTGCAGCGACATGCCTTCACATCGAAAACGCTCGATTATATTATTGACGGATCGACGCACTTCATGGCTGTTGGTGGATAACCCGTGATAAGTTTGCAGACTGTGGAATGCATATTGCTTTAATGTGCGTATCTCCGACGGTGTTGCCTGTGCCAAATGAGATTCAATATATTTTTTAATAAGAATATAAAGGTGATTGTACTTACATTGTCGCCAGCCAGGCATTTCACAAGCTTTGGCAAATGCTCGCGAACCACCGGGATGCGTGGATCCTTAGACATATTCAGGCGGTAAGCGCAGCTTATGCCTAAACAAATAAACAATAATAAATTGTTGAAACAAATGCTATGACTTGCTTATTTGTATGCAGGAGTATAAATAAGCTGAGGCAAGTGACGCTTTTGTTAGTTTCTTTTTGTGAAAACAAACTAAATAGCAACAGAAGTTGCTACCGGCAAACGGATTTTGCCTAAATGAATCCACACAATATCACTGGATTTTTGATTATTGTTAAATTTTATAGTGCTTTTGGCAAGTGCCAAAAAAATTAATATTCTTTTATTACCCAAATTTACTTATGGATTGCAGCACTTTAAACAAATATTTCTCTTATTTTTATGTTTTAAAACTGTTTACCTATGCGATGTGACCAGACATAAAAAAGTAAGAAATGCTGCTGTCTTCAAAGTTAAGCAATTTGCAGAGCTCAATGAGTATATACATGAGTGGAAATTGGCACGCCCACTATCGATAACCACTCTCCATGCCATGAATGCGTTACGGCTCGTATTAAGTTGGCTGCAGCCAAAAAGTATTTAAGTACAAGACAAAAAGTCTTCAAGTACAAGAGAGGTAAAAAGCCGCCCCTTTTTGGTATCGATAAAACGCCACGAGTATTTAAACCTCGTGGGAAAGGGGCAAGCGGAAAAAGTACCGCTTCTGCTTTGTCAATTCTCTCTCAAAGATTGCGATGCGTGAGACAACAATGGTGATCAGCAATACTTCTATTTGCTGTGTGTGGTGGCCAAAGTTGAGATTGTAAATTTTCGACTTTTGGTTCTATCTGCTTGCTAATGCCTAACATGGGAGGGTAGTATAGATTTTATATGAACTTTGTGAAATTGTATGGCCAAACTTGATATACTTAAATATGACTTCCATTACATATGCGTATGTATATATTGGGAATAAGGAAGATGATTATTAACTTATTGACAAGGTTTAAAATGACTTAAAGCCAAATTACACTTACATTAATATACCTTACCTTAAATGTCGTTATATTAAATACATTTATATTAAAAATTGCATTGACATTAATTGAATATTGTAATAAAGGGTATTAAAACATTGTGCAGCTTGTGCGTTCCAGCAACGACAACCATCACGTGTTGTTGTTGTTTGTATTTTGCGTTTTGTCTTTTCTTATTCCCGTTAGGTGCACACACCTGCATACACACAATGACGGGCCTATTCCCGTTAGGCGCACACACATGCATTCACACAATGACGGGCCTAAGCCACCTGCAGCCGTTTTGCCTTCTAGAAGTTTTTCTTGCAGAAATAGGTTCAGGGTATTATAAGACAAAAGAACAATTTTGCGCGCGCACCCATTGAAAATTGGTGAAAAGAGTATAATGGTTTTATGCAAAAGTATATTACGGGCAGAACGAAGCATCTCCGACCCTATAAAGTATATTTAAATTCTTGATCAGCATCAATAGCTTCGATCAGTCATTGCGTACTCACACACGTACATATAAACTTGCACGCACTGACAGTACGCGCCAAGTATAAGTTTAGGGCTTAGGGTATCTTCTAGTCGGTATTTCTCAACTAGAGCCTTCTTGTATTTGAAAATTTTACTGCTGCCGTTCAATGAGTATGTACATGTACATATGTTTGTTTTGTATGCTTATTGGTCTCGAAGGCAAATCGTCTGCAGCTGGTCTGCTGCATGTGGGCTTGGGCCGTTATTGTGTGTATGTATGCATATCTGTGCGTATAACGGGAATAGGCAAATCGCAAAAATAAAAACAACAACAACACGCGATGGTTGTCGTTGTTGAAACGCACACGCTGCTCAATTATTATTACAATATTCATTTCATGTAAATGAAATTATTAATATATATTTTTAATACGGGGACAAGTATGAGAATGCAAAATGCGTTTATTTTATGGTTAGGGTTAATTTGGTATTTAGTCATTTTAAATCTCTTCAATAAGTCATTAATGATCTACCTAATTCCCAATATATTCATACGCATACATACATACATACATACATAATTACATACATATTAGGTTTTCAGCAAACATACAGTGCCAAAAACATACGACAAAACAGTCCATAATGAAAACAAAAACAAATTCAATTATGGCGGCAGGCCCAAATGTATAAGCAAAGAAGCAATAATCAAAACATAAGCAGCTGAGTGGCTGTTTTTGATAATAAAACTTAATCTAGATTTTTAACAATATGTGAAAATTTTTTTAATTTTTATGTGCGTACGCATATGTACGTACTATTGTTTTTGTTTAATGAACGTTAGTATATTATGTTTGTATGTATGTATGTTGTATGCTCTGATATAAATATATATATGTGGTGTTGTTCTTAAGCATAAGTGTAAAATAAAGAATTCATTTAGTGCATGTATTTTAAATTAAAATCAGTTAAATTCTGATGAAGAGTTCAAATATTTTGTTGTATGGGTTGTATTATGTGAATAATGATTTTTGAACATTCATTCATTGTGATGAATAGATTTTAAATGCGGTTGTCTTTTCCGATTGATGTTTTTTTTTTTATTGGATGTTATGCTCTTCTGTGTTGCTTGAGTCTTGAGGCTTACTGCTCCACTTAGAATGAGAAACACATTTAAAACAAGTAAAAAGGATCTAGTCGAGAAATCCCGACTAGAAGATACCCTAAGCCCTATACTTGGCGCGTACAGCCAGTGTTCTCAAGTATATATGTATGTATGTGTGTGAGTACGCATATACTGAATACTCAATTAAATTTCTATAACTGATCAAAGCTGTTGATGCTGATCAATAATATATATACTTTATACTGTCGGTGATGCTTCGTTCTGCCTGTAATATACTTTTACACAAAACCATTATACCCTTTCCACCAATTTTCAAGGGGTGCAAGCATGTTTTTTTTTTGTCATATTTTCCTTTGTGTATTAAAACTAGACTGCAGCTCACCTTGGCGCAGATGTATGAGCGGTTGCTCGCAATAAATATAGTCAAGCCGAGCTCAAACCCCCGTAGTCAAATGGTTATTTTCTTAACTTTTTTTTATTTTATAAGTTTTTTTTTGCATATAAGTGAATAATTAACCTACATTCTCATAATGTACTCTGAATATTCAAGCTTTTTTTCATATTTAATAGCTGCAAGAAAAACTTCTAGAAAATAATAGAAAACAAAAACATTATGATTTGCCAATGTATTATGTGTACATATGTTTGTATTTTCTTATTTTATTTTTTTTTGTTGATGTGCCGAAGGCAAAACGGCTGCAGGTGGCTTAGGCCCGTCATTGTGTGAATGCATGTGTGTGCGCCTAACGGGAATAGGTCCGTCATTGTGTGCATGCATGTGTGTGCGCCTAACGGGAATAGGACAATACGCAAAAATACAAAGAACAACACGTGATGGTTGTCGTTGCTGGAACACACAAGCTGCACAATGTTATTTTGATACCCTTTATTACAATATTCAATTAATTTCAAAGCAATTTTTTATATATATTTATTTAATATAAGGACATTTAAGGTTAGGTATATTAATGTATGTGTAATTTGGCTTTAAGTCATTCATCTTCCTTATTCCCAATATATACATACGCATATGTAATGGAAGTCATATTTAAGTATATCACGTTTGGCCATACAATTTCACAAAGTTCATATAAAATCTATACTACTCTCCCATGTTAGGCATTAGCAAGCAGATAGAACCAAAAGTCGAAAATTAACAATCTCAACTTTGGCCACCACACACAGCAAACAGAAGTATTGCCGATCACCATTGTTGTCTCACGCATCGCAATCTTTGAGAGAGAGTGAGTTGAGAGTGAGTTGAGAGAGAGTTGAGAGAGAGTTGAGAGAGAGTTGAGAGAGAGTTGAGAGAGAGTTGAGAAAGAGTTGAGAGAGAGTTGACAGAGCAGAAGCGGTACTTTTTCCGCTTGCCCCTTTCCCACGAGCTTTAAATACTCGTGGCGTTTTATCGATACCAAAAAGGGGCGGCTATTTACCTCTCTTGTGCTTAAATACTTTATTGTATACGGTTTGCAATATAGGTAGAGTTGCCAAACTTTTCAAATTCAATGTGTGCACAGCGTTGCCAAAGCCAATATCGAAAACGTAAACAATACCAGACTAAAAATAAAAAACAATAATGAACCAGTCAACATCAGAGTCAACCGAAAAGACGCACTTCACCTATGTGATACTCGGTTCGGGTGGTCATACTGCCGAAATGTGCAAAATCAATCAAGCACTGTTGCAGCACCCGAACACGCACCACGAGAAGTATCAGCCGGTACGCTTTATTGTGGCCAATAGCGATGAGACGTCAGAGCGCCAGCTACGTGCTGCAATGCCTGCACTAACCAAGGACAGTGATTTTATTCGCGTGCCGCGAAGTCGCCGCGTCGGCCAAAGCTGGCTGAGCAGCATATTCACAACGTTGTGGTCACTCCTGTGGAGCTGCTGGCTCATTTGGCGCGACCAACCAAAACTTGTGCTTTGCAACGGGCCCGGCACCTGTGTACCCTACTGCTGTGCGGCATACATGTGGCGACTGCTTGGCCGTTTACCCGCTAACAGCCGGATTGTCTTTGTAGAAAGCTACTGTCGTGTTGACACTCTTTCACTCAGCGGCCGGCTACTCTTGCCGTTGACAGATATGTATGTCGTCCATTGGCCAACGCTGGCTATACGCTATGCCCACAAGCGTAATGTGCGTTATTTTGGCCGAATCTTATAAGACATAGTAAGCATTTTAACTGATATGTTTCACAAAAACATATATGTATATATATATATATATATTTATTCCTTTAATGTATGCTTTTTAAATCCATTCGAGAACAGATTTGAAATGAAGATCAATAAGGTTTAAAATACATTTTATGTGACAAAAAAAAAAAATAAAATACTTCCAAAGAACTTTTAACATAAAAGATTCGATTCAAAATAATACATTAACTATAAGTAATTATAAAAAGAAAAAACAAACATAAGTAAAACATATCCAAGACATGTTCTTAAAACTAAATGGAGGATGAGAATGTCTTTAGTTTTTCTTGCGCATTAATTTAATGAGCAATCAGTTTCTGGCTGTATTTGGCCTTTTTTTGACTGAATCTTATAGACAAAACGATCTTAAACTTGTTATATGAAACATACAATATTTACTTCAACAATATATGTATTCTGTTCCTAACTTTTTTTTTTTGTGTTTTTAAAGATCATTATGGTTTTAAAGATACAGTAAAAAAAAATATAAATAAAAAAAAACAAATTTCAACTAACTAGATTTTTTCTTTTGCTCCTGAGAGAAACTGACTATAGTAATTTGGTTTGTAATAAAATTAAAAAGTTATGAAAAAAAAAAAACAATAGAAAAATCTTCAATTTTTCCTTAAGTTGTTCTAGTCTTGCTAAAGTATTTAGAATGTCTTTAGTTCTTCTTGCGCTTGCAGATCGTACGATGCGCATTTATTTGATGTCCGAGCAGCTCCTGGCCGCATTTTGGGCATTGAGTCGTCTGCTTGTTGAGACTGCGTTGACGGATCTGACGTGGTGTCAGACTGCTGTCTGAATCGCTCGACGTACTCAGATTAAGTTTGGCAATATCGCTTTGTGAGTAGCCAGAGCTTTTTAGAATCTCACGACGTCTCGATGAACTACGCAATACACGTTCGAGTCCTCCGGCACTGCGCAACAAACGTTTGGGTACTTGCGAGGCCCTTGGCTTCCTGTTGATTGTTCTGTTCCTGTTGGCGGGCAGTGTTTCTGCATTTTTAAACGATTTTGGTTTGACCGGTATGGTGAAACGACAGCCCTCCAGATGGTTGGTAAATTCGAAGCGACGCATTTTCTCAAAGCAAATGGGACAGCTGGTTATATCGTTATCAGCATTGTTCACAGCGTTTGAGCTGCAAGAAACCACATCGTTCTCAAGCTCGAATTCCTCCAACAGCGTATCTTCACCAAAGAGATCATCAGCAATCGACTGATCAGCGAGCTCAATGGCAGCGGTCACTTCATCGACATTATCGTTGTACTCATCATCGATCATAACGATATCATCATCGGCAAACATCCACTCATCCTCCATTATCTCACGCTTGATATTAATGGAGCGCTCATAACTACTCAATGGAGCCGGCATGGGTTGTATAACCTGCTTGGGTGGACGCGGGAACACATCATCACCATATTTTTTAGGTGTAGGTTTCTGTTCCTGCTCTTCCTCATTTCCGCTATCGGAGGATAAGTCAATTGTTGTTACTTTAACTTCGCGGACAAGAACATCATCATCGAATCTCTCCCAGTTCTCGGAAGCTTCGGAATCTCGGCGACGTTTATTCGATTTGTTTTTCGGCTTTGGCGTAGAAGCAGTCGGCTTATCGACGTTTGGAAAACGCTTTGACCATATGTCGCGCAACCTATTGCGATCTACATTTGACGGCGGCTGACCCAGACTGGTGGAGGGGTTTGACATTAGGCTACTGCCCTGACCTTCCATACCAGTATCTTTGGGTTTGTCTATTTTGTCCTTGTCGCTGGGGCTGCTATTTAAATCGTTGATGCCATATATTTTGGTGCGCTTATTTGTGCTGGGTCTGGTCTGGTCGCTGCCAGCAAATGGCTCGCTCGATAATCCCGGATATGAGCTGGGTGGAAATAGGCTCGACCCTGAGCTGGCTGGAAACAGACTCGACCCTGAGCTGGGTGGAAATATGCTCGCCCCTAAGCTAGGTGGAAATATGCTTGGACCTGAGCTGGCTGGAAACATGCTGGGTAGTCCAAGATGTGGTTGAGCTTGAGGTAGTAAATTTATGAATGGCTTTGGATTTCCGAAATAGTTGCGTATGTCAACGCCTGAAGTAGAATTGGAAGTTACTGTGCTTGTTGCTTTTGACGATGGCTTTGGATTGGTGGCTCTGGCAGCTGGTTTGGCAACTTGTTTTTGGGGCTCGCTCTTTTTCTCAAAGGTACCGCCACAATCGCGCTGATGTTTTTCCCACCACTGATCGTTGGGACCGGGCGCACGATTCGATGTGCGCTTCACCCAGCCCATAAATGGATGATGATTCTGGCAAACGCCGTTGCAGCGCCAAATGTGTGTCCTATACAATTCGACTTCATCGTTAAAGGTGTGGTAAACGGTTATGTTGGTACCTGCTACTTTGTTGATGGTTTGCATGATGCGTTTGAAGTTTGGTCCATGTCCGCCATTTCCCTCCAATATGTTGAGGACAAAGCAATAAGCATGGATCATTTCATGCTGCAAGCACAAATTGTTTTAAAATACAACATGTTTAACATAATCACACTTACCAGCAGTGTCTCGACCAAGTCCTTGCGTGGACGCAGCTTTAGTAGCGGCTCGCTGAGACGTATGATTATCTCCTTGGCGATACGATTGCCGCGCTGATAGCAAATACCAGCACAGGAAAACATGCGCTTACTCCACTCGACACGAACGGCGCCGAGACGCTGGTGGAAAAACTTTCCATCAAAACGCACGAACATGGCAAATATGTCCGGTATGGGATCGACTAGCTCCCATTGTGGATGCACAAGATTCTGTGTTTGATTAAGGTATTCGGCATCGCGGTCCACGGGCTCCACGTCGGGTCTGCGATGCATGACCTACAGTTAACGGAAGGTAAGAGTCGTTTTACTAGTAAATAAAAGCATCTTTATGTATATTTACACGTGCGAGTTTCCTGTTGCTTGTATCAAGCGCCAAAATCTCGCTGTCCGATTTATCTGCGTCGGTGCTCTCAGAAAATGCAGCACGACTGCCACCATTTGCATTTTCTTCGACTTCGGCATCGAATTCGGCTTGCAGACGCAGTGCAAGTTTATAATCGTCGTCTTTTGCCGCATTTTTCGAAGTCGATGGCTATTCAAGTAAAAATTATAGAATTGTATTTTATGTTTAACTTTGCTAGTTGCGTTGCCTTGTGTTGGTGGTTGATTTGGTTACTTACTTGTGGCGAGTCGGAGTCTGCGCCATTCAGATCCTCCTGCAGCCATTTTGCATATAAATAGTCTGGATCTTCAGACATTTTATAAAATCGTAGATTTTAACGCGGCGCGACAGTCAACCAAGTCTTTAAAATTGACGATTCGCGGTTCCGAATCGTGCACCGCGAACACAGCTGATAATCTGATTCCGAGAACCAGTGTGTAACAATATATCGATGTTTCGATGTCAGTGCGATATGTGAGAGCAGAGCTTAAGTAACTGAATTGACTTAAATTGCAAAAATATTGTAACGGCATTCAGGGTGAAAATTTTTCAAAATATTTTTTTCTGATTG
The DNA here is from genome assembly GCA_035044465.1 of Scaptomyza tumidula. Lineage (NCBI taxonomy): Eukaryota > Metazoa > Arthropoda > Insecta > Diptera > Drosophilidae > Scaptomyza > Scaptomyza tumidula. The sequence continues at coordinate 892,703 of JAWNNW010000220.1, read as the reverse complement.
ATTTGGCGCCCAGTTAACTTTGTATATATTATTTGTTTTTAATGCAAAGAAATAACCTTGGCTTGATACCATGTAGACCGCTAAATATTATTAAATACCGTATGGTATTTTTGCAAAATATATCGATTGTGCAATCAAAGAACCTCAACTGCATTTGACCACACTGCACTTGCCATCGTCAGCGGCCATTATTAAATTTGAAAAACGACCACGGGCTGTGCAAGTTGTGCTTAAGCGAAACAAAAATGAAATATCTGACCAAAAGACAGCGTAAAAGAAGGGTGGAACTATTCAATCGTTTTGGCAAGATCTGTTACCCCATCGACTCGGACGTGGAAAGTGAAGTCGAGGTTGACGATTTGGCAACAACCTCATCTAATAGGAAGGTAAGCTCGATTTTAGCCATAACTTTGCCAAAATTTAAATTTGAGGTTCGATACCAAAAAAAAAAAAATTTTATTCTCGCAGTTGCCACAGTCGACAAAGAGCATCGCCAAGGACGTCTTCAAGTCCAAGTATCAGAATCAGGCGCAGCAGTTGCCGCAGCAGCCGCCGCTGCCCGACGGGACGAGTAAGTTAAAGCCGGCGTTTGTACATATATATATATATATATACGTATATGTATATATGTATAGGCATCGAATAGCCGCCGTCGCCACAAATAAACAAATATCAATTGTTATCTTTAAACGAATGTGCAGCACATAAGCTGTCACGCTTTGGATAAACATTCCTTTCGATACAGTATCTATGTAGATTTATTCTAACATTATAATTTCTATTGATTTTTGCTTAAAAATGTTATGTGTCGTCTGAGCTGCGTTTCCGTTACACAACTTTCAACTATTATTTACGTTAATAATATTGCCTATTGTGCGTGTCTTTGCCTTTGTTTTTCTTCTGTCTCCTCTTCTTGTGCATCGCAGCAATTGGCATTCGCTGGAAAAAAAAAGCTGAGCTCAGATGTTCCCTGCCCCCAAACAGTGCATGACACATAATATGCTACATATGTACGAATGTGTATGGTTTATTCAGAACTCTAGAAAATTAAGACATCAATGGTTCTCTCTCTCTCTATATATATATTTATATTTATTACAAGTGATTTTTTTCGATTTTTCATAGATTATCGTCGCTTACATTTTGGATTTGGGTCGTGCAGCTTCCCAACCTGGTTCGATCGTAATAAGGATCGCTATCACCATCACGCCGAGCCGTTGACCCTTGGCAGTTTTATGGACATTGAGCTGCTGAGCCAGCTTTTTGGAGATCGTCATTTGCATCGCCTGCAGGCAGCAACAGCTGAAAGCATTGCCGGCAACCATTTGGCCTTAACGCAACCTCAACGCGAACCAATAATGTCTTGGAGCCAAGATGTGTCGGTACATGAGCTGTTGTCGCATCTGGCCATGACAACACCATATAAGGAGCTGGCCAATTTAACACTTTCGATGCTCCAGAACACTGCATTTGGGCCATTAAATACGGGCAGCCGCAGCACTGTCGGCAATACACCATATATTAAATATTGGCCAAATCCGTATCAGATTTGTTATCGTAATGGCAATGAGCCACAACGTCATCATCTGCATCCGTTGGCCGAAATCATGAAAGAGAGCGTCATGAAGCCAATTGGCTATGAAACCAAAACCAAGTATCCAGTGCAACAGCAACAGCCACAGCCAAAGGAACATGTTCAATTCATCATGAACGGTTCGAGCGTACAGCATTCGGATACTTTTGACTTGTGGTTCCGTCAGAAGTGCAACATTAACATTGATCCAAATCCCAATAGCATTGTGGATAGCATTAAATGCATTTGCAAGCGCAACATACAATGGGACACTTGGCAGCAATGGCAAAGATATCAACGCAAGGAATCCAATTGGGATCGTCGCAGTCGTACTTTAATGGCCAATAGTCGTGCTGTTGGCCAATATTTTATAGCCCAAATGCCTGAGTATCAGCAACAATTGCTAACACCAGCAACAACAACATCGGCTCCACCAAACAACAACATTATGCGCAACAACAATAACAATAACAATTCACGTTATTTTTATAAAAACAATAATAATAATAATCGCTGGCATTACCAGCAGCAACAGCAGCATCAGCAACATCAGCAGCAACAGCAACATTCAGTTCAACTTGATCAGCAGCAACATTTGCGCTACAACAACAATAATCAACAGCAACATCAATATTGGGCATCGAAGCCACGCCCACAATATCATAACAATCGTTTCCAGAAGGGCAAATATTGCAAACATTGCTGCTGCAATCTTTTCTACAACAACAATCACAGCTATTGCACCCATTTCAATCCATTTCTACTCAATCTATCGCAAAAGGATCTGGATGCAGCCCAAATGTATGCCATCTATGGCGAAGCTTTCTTCGATATGCCAATGGGCAATCGCTACAAAGCTACGCTATATTCAACATCAACACCAGCAGCTGTTGCAGCAACGGTTAACAATCCAATGCCCCAATCCCTGGCCACATCCCGTAACCAGTATAAGGGCACTGGACACATGGACAACTGGCAGACTGCGCCAACATTCATGACACAGGTGAATTGAGCTACACTGAGCTTAAAAGTTTATATATTTGCTATCATTAAATCATCTTTTTGTAGCATCCGATGTCGGGCGGATCGACACTTGGAACTCCGTTGACGCTGTTGTCAGGTCAGGAGATGGCGCCCGTTTATTCTGGTTCCAATATGTATGCAGCTAACTTTCCACCGCTGCCGGAACCGAATCAGAATCAGAAACGTGATGACCTTTACTAATACCCGATGCAGGATTAGGTTTCACTAAAAAATTGTGTTTTTTTTTTCTTGACTTTTTTTTATATATTTTTTTTATTTATATAATCGAAGGTGCTTATATAGCGTGTTCTGAATTTTGTTTACGACAAAAAGAATGCAGTGGTATAAAGTTTACTAAACAATTATATTATATATCAAAAATGTAATGTTTTATACAATAATAAAGCGAAGCTTAGCTTACTAAAGCATTCTTGGTATGGAAATCAAACTATTATTTCTCATGTGAATATATTGATAATTGTTAACTGTAGTGTATACGTTTTTTTTTTATTACCAAAACTTTTTGAATTTAAATTTGATAATCAACGAACTATCGGATAAAAAAAACATCGGACAGTCGAAAAGAGTGGCAACTCCTTATTGTGAGTGATTACTATAGCTGGCAGCTTCGAGCTGTATCCATTTCGATTAACACAATCAACAGCGTGCTATCGATAGCACAGTGCCAAGGAACGTGTTGTGCCTCTCTTGTTGTTGTTCACTATTTAGTCACAATCTTATTGCGAAATTCCAAAATCATAGAAGCAAACAAAAAATAGAATGTCACAATTCACGTGCATCAATTGCGATGCGCGATTTGCGAACGCGCAAATACAAAGAGACCACTACAAAACCGACTGGCACCGTTACAATCTGAAAAGGCGCGTGGCGCAGTTGCCACCAGTGACGGCCGAGGAGTTCCAGCAGCGCGTGCTGAGCGCACGCAGCGCCACAGAGACGGCCATCGAGGAGCAACAGATGACCATCTATTGCAGCGCCTGTCGCAAACAATTTGGCACACAGAAGGCACACGACAATCATCTGAACAGCAAGAAGCACAAGGATGCACTAGCGCTCTTAGAGAAGCATCTGAAGCAGAACTCACAAACGGAAAGTGAAGCGCCAAACGTTTGTGTTAAGAGCATTGTGGAGCCTCGTCCGCATCCCGCATTGGCAGCAGCTGCTTCCGGTAAGGGACGTCTGGCATTTGCTGAGCGTGCGATACAAATGGATGCGGACGACGATGCTTGCGATGACGATGACTTTGAAGATATCGAAGAGGAGGAGGTACGTACGATCGGGCGCAGTATAGCTGAATCGTAAATGAAATGATTTTCTATTCGGTGTACAGGTTGATTCGGATGAGTGGGATAAGATTGCCGAGAATCCGTTGACTGAACGCGATTGTTTATTCTGTGACCACCAGAGCGAGGATCTAGTAGAGAATCTTAAGCACATGTCTGTCACACATTCGTTCTTCATACCCGACACCGACTACTGCACCGATATCGAGGGTCTGCTCTACTATCTGGGCGAAAAGGTGGCCAACTATTTCATTTGTCTGTGGTGCAATGATCGCGGCAAGACCTTCTATTCCCTGGATGCAGTTCGCAAGCACATGACCGACAAGGGCCATTGCCAAATGCTGCATGAAGGTGTCGCCTTGGCCGAATATGCCGAATACTACGACTACAGTGCCAGTTATCCCGATCATGTAAGTTATTTTCAAAATGTAATCTAATCAAAACTTAATGCTCTCTCTCTCTTTCCATAATAGAAAGAGGGCATGGACATTGATGATGAGGTTGTGCCCGAACTGCTCGATGGCGACGAATATCAACTGGTGCTGCCATCGGGCGCAGTCATTGGCCATCGCTCGCTGTTGCGCTATTACAAGCAGCGTTTGCATCCGGGACGCGGCATTGTGGCGCTCAAGAAGTCCGATCGCAAGCTCCATCGAGTGCTGAGCGAGTATCGGGCTCTTGGTTGGACGCAGACACAGCAGCAGGCGGCGGCGCGGAAGGCGCGCGACATACATCTGATGAAACGTGTCCAGTCCAAGTGGCAGATGCAGCTGGGCACCAAGGCCAACAAATTGCAGAAACATTATCGCGCCCAGGTCCTGATATAAGTGCTCAAACAACAACAAAACGGAAACATTCGATTGGCTTTTTTTTTTTTGTCACGCTTAAATCAAGCAAAAATATTTGCTGCAGTTTCTCTTCAAAATAAAATTGCATAATGTAAATTAAAAATTAAATAAAATTTACTTTTGATTCTGTATAAAGTAAAATTATATATCGTCATCGTTATCGTTACACTTAGTATATTAAAACTAGGTAAAAAAAAAAAACTTCTAATTCGAAAGAACTTGCTAACTGTAAGCTAAAAGATGAGCAATGCGAGTGTGCATGTGTGTGAGAGCGAGACGGTTGTATTGTGTAGGAGCGTGACTTAAATAAACCAATGTAAATGTGAGTGTGTGTGTGTAAATTTCAGCTAGCTATGTTGTGTGTGTGTGTGTGTGTTTGTGTGAATGGATGTGCAATAAATAGCAGTGTCTGCTGGCGAGCTAAGAAAAAGGGAAGATCTTTACACACACACACACACACGCGCTCACAGACACGCATCAACTCGAGAGAGGCAAATGTTGTGTATGTATGTGTGTGTGTGTGTGTGTTGACAATATAAAGGAAAAAGGTAATAAAATTATATAAAATTATTATTATCGAATTATAATCGTAAAAAGACGGCAGGTAACGCTAATGTATAACTACAGGATTCTGTTGAACACATACGCCCACCATGGGGGACGACGCGGAGGCATCGCTGCTTGCGCCTGCCGTTGCGCTGCTGCTGCTGTTACTGTTACTGTTGTTGCTGATGTTTATGTTAGCCGACGCTGGCAGCGCTGCTGACAATGCTGCTGTCGCTGGCAGCGGCATTGGCATTGGCATTGGTATTGGCAGCGGCTGCGGATGATATAGCAATGCCGTATAAGAGGCCGGACCGGAACCAACCGGCCCACCAGCAGCAGAGGCGCTAATAACACTCGAATCTGTCATCATCAGATGCGAGGCAGCGGCCGACATATTGCCATAATGATGCATTAGCTCCAGTGGCAGCGATGCTGGCGCATAACTGTGATGTTGTTGCTGCATATGCAGCTGTAGCGGCAGTGGCAGAGGATGCTGTTGCTGTTGATGCTGTTGATGGTGCTGCTGCTGCAGCTGCAGCTGTTGTTGTTGTTGATGATGTGCGGCGGGTGGTAGCAGCGACGGCAGCAGCAGCGACGCAGTCGACGACGACGACGACGGCGGCGCTACTGTACCGTTATGCTTAATGCTGGTAAAATTTGAATGTGGGCCACTGTTGCGCATGTTGCGTCCACCAAATGGCTGCTGGCCCAGACGCAGCGCAGCCGCTGCCATAGCCGCGGCCGATACTGGCGGCAGAGGCGGCGGCGGCATTTGTTGTTGTGCATGCGCAGGCGGATCACAATCCATGGCGTGCGCATAACTGTTAGACATGTACATGTTACGTCGACTGTTACTGTTACTGTTGTTACTGTTGCTGTTGCTATTATTGTTGTTGCTACTGCTGTTGTTGATGTTAATGTTATTTAGGCTATTCAGACTGTTACTGTTATTGTTGTTGTTCGACCCTCCTGTTATCGTTGGCTGTCCCTGCAGACTGAGCGCTGAAAAGTTCATGGCATTTGCCGTTGTATTGTTGTTGTTGTTGATGTTGTTGTTGTTTGTGTGATGCAGTAGCAGACCTGCAAAAGTAAATGTTTAAAAGAGTTCAATCAAGGCAAGTTCGATAATAGTATATGTCCTGTTAAATAAATTGTTAAATGTTGTTGTTTTTTTTTTGTTGATTATATCATAAATTTTTATTGAAGGGGTTTTTCGCTTTTTTTTTTTTGCAAGTTTTTGTTGTTTTTCTTTAATGTTTTTTTTTTACGGTTTTCTTTTCTTTTCATTTCATTCATTTGAAGTGTTTTTTTTTCATGGTTTTTTTTTAACTTAATATTAGTAATAATCATTCATAAATTATTTCGTAATTATTAAACTTAAACCATCAGCTTTATGTTTACATTCATATATATATGTAAATGCCACATATGCGTGAATGTGTGTGTGTGTGTGTGTGTGTGTTTGTGTTGTTTGTGTATTTGTGTGTATGTCTTTTGGTATTTTACTATGTTCGTTAAATGTTCTTGTTGTTGTATGTGTGTGTGTTTTATTACATTTCTAAACATCTAAATGCATTTCATTTCAAACCAGTTTTTGTTTTTCTTTTGTTTTTGTTTTTTTTTTCGTTTTCTCTTCCTTACGTTTCATGCAATACTGTTGTTGTTTCGTTAGTTTTTGTTGTTTCGTTCAGAAATACATTTGTGAATGCTTTCGTTGAAAAAAAAAACATATACATACACACACTAACACACTTGCAAGCGTCAAAAGAGAGAATTGCTTGTGTTTGTGTGTGTGTGACTCGTCTTCGGCTAGGACGCCATCTTGAAGTCAGCCTCACGCGCTGCTGCTCCGCTCTGCTGTTAGTTAGCATAGCTGATCTGTTAATTAACATTGAACTGTTATCGTTTTTCGGTTGCATACCTTGAGGCGCTGACTTTGATCTCGTTTTTGGGTTTTTCGTTTTTCTTTTAGGTTTTTTGGTATTGGATAAATTTTGTTGCGTGATTTCTAAATATGGTTTTGTGTTAGTTATCCTCATTTGCCTAAATCTAAATGCTTGCAATTCTTTTTTTAAGTTAATTTCGTTTTTTTTTTAGCGTTTTTGCTTTTACGTTCTAGTTTTTCAACTAAACTATGCATGCGTGCATGTGTATGTATACGCGTGTGTGTGTGAATGTGTCTGTGTGTGTGTGTGTGTGTGTGTGTATTGATGTTTGTTTATTCTTTAACTTAAACTTTTAACACTCCTTTTGCGATGATGCTTTTAAATATTTTACATATCTTTTTAGTTCTTTTTTCTTTCTGTTCATATATATATATAGTATATATATATATTTGTTAAATTCTTGAATTGTTTACTCGGGGCTACCACTAAATGGTTGAATTATACATACACACATATAAGAATGTATCTCACATCTCTCTCTCTCTCTCTCTCTCTCTTTCGATCGTTATCTCTCTCTCGCTCTTTCAGTTGTCTTCCTTTTTCGTTTGCTTTAACGTTTCGCTTCGCATAATTCAACTCAACGATGTATGTAAAATACATATGCATATGTATGTATGTATGTATGGCTGTATGTATTTTGTTAAATGCTAAGATCATTTCATTTAGTACTGATTTTCTTTAAGTGTATGAGTGTGTGTATGTATGTGTGTGTGTGTGTGTGTATGTATGTGTTTGTTTGTATGTATGTATGATGTATGTGTGTGTTTGTATGTATGTATGTATGATGTATGTATGATGTATGTATGTATGTATGTGTGTATGTATGTATGTGGGTATGTATGTATGTATGTATGTATGTATGTATGTGTGTATGTGTGTGTGTTATGCATGCTTCATAGATTTATCCGATTTCTCGCATTTTGCATTATGTACTTTAAAGTTGCCTAAACACTAAAATTGTAACGTTAATTTTTATTATTATTATTATTATTATAATGTTGCTTGCTGATTTTTAACGTAATTCGTTTAGCTTTTTTCTTCCTCTTCTTCGTTCATTATTTTGCTTCTTTGTTTTTTTTTACATGCCTAAATCTATGATTTGTGTTTAGATTTTGGTAATTCGCATAATTTTTTTGGTTTTTTTGTGTTTTTATTTATTATATTATTTATTTTGTATTATTTTTGTATTTTATTTTGCTTTGTTTTGTTTGGTTTTCTTTGCTTTATATCAATAAAAACTTGATGTATGTATGTATGTATGTATATATGTATACCGTTACTTTGTTATGAACGTGCAAAAATGATCTGCTTTTATCCATAGAACAAGCACGAAAGATTTCCAAAGATTTCTATTCTTCTTCTTCTTCTTGTTTGTTTTTACGTATGCAATGTATGTATGTATGTATTTTGTTTGTGTTTGTGGGTGAGGGTTGGGGTTGGGGGGGTGCTGTGGCTAAAGGTCGAGTAGAGTAGTGCACGAGTATTACAATAGTAGCTTGTTGCTCAACTGTTGCACAACTGTTGCGCATGCGCATATAGAACCCAATTAGTTAGCTATGTACAATCATGTATGTGTATGTGTATGTATGTATGTATGTATGCCTTACATACTCTCACGTGATCATGGTTCTCTCCAGGGTGTATGCGTGTGTGTGTGTGCTTGGGGAGAGCTTTTTGGGGGGGTTGGAGGAGATTTTGGTTATGTAGATATCACATTAACGCCTGGACATAATGTATACATCAAATGCGGCCACTCATTCTAACAGAACACAAAAACAAAGAGAACTCACACACACACACACAGACACACACACCATTTGGTGTTGGCGATGCTTCGCTGCTTTAAAGATTTTGGCCTTTGTTTTGTTTGTTTGGAAAGTTGTTACAAACTATATATATGTATGTACATAAATGGTATGTAATAATGTAGTATCAGTCTCAGTTAACTAAATCCTAAAAGCATTTTGCATTTTTGAATAACAAGAAGCAGCAGCAGCAGAAGAAGAAGAGAACACAGTTGTGACAGTCGCACTTGCGCTGTTAACCACTTAACAGATCACTGTTAGCTCGCAAATGGATGAAAAGAGATGGGCGAGATGAGTAAACAAGACAATAATACATACATATATATATTCACTTATGGGTGTGTGTGATCAATGCGTGTGTGTGTGTGTGTGTGTGTGTGTGTGAGTTGAATGCAATACGTTTTGGAGTGCTTAACATTTGTGTGTGTGTTTGTGAATGTAAAAATGTATGTATGTATGCATAATTAAATAATCAACTACTGCAAATGTTGCTTCAATCTCATTCTATACAGAAGTGTATATGTATATACATATGTTTTTTTCGTTTATGTATGTATTGCCTATATGTACATTCTTTCTATATGTATGTATGTATGTATATAAATTTGTTTATTTGCTTGTATTTTACTGGTATCATTGTTTTTGCTTTTGTTTTTGCTTTTTGCTTTTGCTTTTACTTTAGAGTTATTTACGCACTGAGTTTGGTAATGTTAATGTTAATGTTAAACTTACATTGTTACATTTCTCATATTGCATATACACATTTAATGTACATACATACAAATATATGTATGTATTAAATATGTATATGCAAGATTTATATATATATAGATTTAGTATATGCATATTGTATGTATATTGTATTTTTTTATATATGTATGGCAGTCATTAAGAAAGTCGTTAAGGATTCCTTGTTTTATGTTTTGTATGCTTAAAATTGTAACAGTTTTTGTTTTTTGTTTTTATTATTATAATTATTATAATTATTATTAATAATTTTTACGTCTCTAAGTAGTACAATACTATGGCCCTAATTGCTTATAAGTAAATGCTTAGCTGTTAGCGTCATTAAACATAAAAAAAAATAATACATATATATATACATTTGTATATATATACGAATTTAACATAACCTTAACGCAAACAAAGTTGAAAAATTAAAATTAACGTTCCACTGTAGCTTTTTTTTTGTTGTTTTTTGTTTTTTTGGTGCTTAATTTCAAGTTGTATATATATATATAAGTGTTATGTTATGTTAGGTGGTGAAAAAAAAATGTTAAATTATTCGTATATGCATAGAATAGATTTACAATTGTATATTGTATACATATAGAATTCGATTAATTACGACCCAAAAAATATATAGAGCTAAACGCGCGCCACACATTTTAGGAAAAAGTTATGCATAGCTGGAGCCTCTGGTTATTTACAGTTTGTATCGATCCAAAAATGCTATCGATAACATCAGCAGCAGCAGCAGCGGCGGCATTGCTGTTAATGTTGCTGTTGCTTCCGTCCTGTTGTTCCTCTTGCTGTTAACAGTCGCCCATTGCTGTTACTGTTAACAGTCGCTGTTCGTGTATCCTGAGAGAGCTTTTAATTTGCCGTTGCTTTTGCTGTTGTTGCTGTTGTTGTTGCTGTGGGTGATGTTAATTCTGTTGCCTCTGCTGGTCATCGACGTTCATCTGTAAAGGTGATGTGATTGTTGTTGGTGTTGGTTGTTTGTTGTTGATGTTATATTGTTCGTTGGATGTATAATTATCATAATTTGGTTTTATTTTCGTAAAAAAAAAAGTTTGTTTTCAAATTTAGAAAGAGAGAGCATATAATTGGGAACAGAAGTTAGTTGATTTTTCTTAAGCTGCTTTTTGATTTGTTTTTGATTTAATTTGATTTGAATTGAATAAAGAAACAAAAAACACAGAAATTAGTACTACGTTTAACAGCACTGGATTTTTGGTGCAATACCAATAAAAAAAAAAAATCAAAAAAAGAACACTTAATGTTTACAACAATTGTAGATATATGCTTAATAATAGTTGTTTACTTGTGTGTAAATGCAAATAAATATTTTTTATCATATTGTTCAAATAATAATTATAAATATATATACTCTCAATTCTTTTTTTACATTTTTTTTTGTTTTTTTTTAAGCTACAATTTGAAATGATTTTAAGGTTTTTATTTTTTATATTTTTAATAACAATTTTTAGCTTAATTAAACACAAAATATATATGTATAATATAATAATAATAATAATATCGAATTGATTTGATTTGATTTGTTTCTTGAACCGCTCACAATTTTCAGTTTGCCATGCAAATAAACAAAACCTTAAGACACAAAACGAATCTTCTTCACAAAAAGGAACTTCAAAAAAAACCAATTATACATTCTAAATCATAAATCATATTAAGTATTTAAGTATATATATATAAAAAGTTAGTGACAAAAAAATCATAAGACTATATACTACATGACATGGACGATTGATTGTGTTGTTGCCATACATAATATACGCATTAAACAAATTAACTAAATTTAATTAAAGTAAATAATAATCGTTTCTAGTTTAAAAGTTATATATATCAAAGGCAAACCTTGCAGAGCTTTAATGCTTCGTTTATGGTGGTTCAATCTTCAAGCTTTAAAAGCAATTTTCGATTTTTGATTTTCTGTTTCGAATAAAGAATTATGGAAAGACCTTACCAATTGTATATATATAGTATAGGGTTATCCAATAAATCCCGTAATACTCCATTGAATTGAGCTTTAACTTAAGATTTAGCAAACGCTCTGCAAAGTTTGGTTTCTACTCGATTTTTTTTTGAACTGTTGCTTGAGGTTTTTTTTTAATACTTTATATCATGATTATTATGAATGTTACTTATAAGGCATTTAACCTCAAACAAACGAAATTCGATAAAACAAAAACGTAACACAAACAATTTTCTACAAAGCTAAACGTCTAAGACAAAGAAAGAGATAGAACGAACGAACGAATGGAAGGAAAGAAAGAGCAAGAGAGCTGCTTTCATTAACGGTTTATGAACTTACCAAGACTTTGGGGATCGATGCCGACAGCTGTCGATTGTTGTTGTTGTTGTTGTGTTGGGCCAGCGTTGCCATTGTTGCTGCCAGCTGAGGATGAGTTGGCGGCAGCTGCTGCAGCTATGCTGGAGGCAATAACGCCACTGTTACTGCTACTACTCGAGGCGCCCGGACCATTGCCACCGGCACCGCCAATTCCAGAGCTGTTGCCATTGCCGGCACCACCAGCACCACCATTACCACCACCGCCGGGTACACCGCTGCTGCCACCAGTTGAACCTAGATTGGTGTTGCCAGTGTTGCCGCCGCTGCCGTTGCCACTGCCATTGCCACTGCCCGTAGATGATGAGCCGCCGGGGCCGCTGCCGCTGCCACCGGTGCCGGCATTCGCAGTGGCGCCCGCGCCGCTCGTATTGGTCGACTCGTCCGTGGTGCGCTTGAAGAAGTTATGCTGCAGGGCATAGTACGGTGTGACGCGTGTCTTTGGATCAAAGTCCAGCATACGCAATATCAGATCCTTGAACTTGAGATAATCACCAACCGAATGTCCCGGTTCGTCCAGACGACGACCAGCAGGTCCGCCGGACTCAACACCGAGGATGTCATGTAGTTTGCGGGAACCGGGCGGCTTATATTTGCGACCATTGAGTGTTTTCTTTAGCACATAGGAGCCATCGGTAACAATCTTGTCAAAGAACTTGCGGGTCTTGTGCGCCTGATCCAGCAGATACTTGGGCGGCATGCCCAGCACCTCGACAATCTTGTTCATCTGATCGTATTCGTTGCAGCCGGAGAACAATGGTTCACCCGTATGCATCTCAACCAATATGCAGCCCAGCGACCACATATCGATCGCCAGATCATATTGTATGCCCAACAGCACTTCCGGTGAGCGATAAAAGCGCGATTGTATGTACTGATAGATCTATTAAAACAAACAGAGAAAGATTTAGTATATATATATAAGACTATTATCGGATACATATTCATTTAATGTATGTTAAATATCAAACTAGCTTTGCCATAAACAGTTTTCGTTTGTGTAGCAACAACCTTTTGTACGTTCTTGAGCGTTCAGTTGTTCAACGGTTACGCCACTGTTCAGTATGTGGTGTGTTCTATTTCTCCTCTAGTATGAATCCCATAAGGAACCTTGTGCTATACCAGGCTATAACCTAACTCTCTTTCAAGTTTCATTCACATTAATATAGAAGGATGATTCAATCCGTATCTTTTGAATCATCTATCGTTACATTGGTGGTGTACTTGATTATATATGTTTTATCTAAACATTATAAGCTTAAACCTCTAACAAGTAAAAGTGTTCCCGAGTCTTCTATCCTACTATTCCTATAATATATAATACAACAAACCTAAATAAACCTAATTACAGATTATTTCTCTTCGATTTTAAGTTGAATGTGAATCTCAATGAAGTCTAACTCATTCCTCTGTAATAAGAATTGGATGTTTAGGTTCGACTATTCGGTTAGACTATTCAGTTAGACTATTCGGTTAAACCTTGGATGATTACGTTAGACTATTCAGTTAGACTATTCGGTTAAACCTTTGTAAGAGCGTAAACTCCTAAACAATCAGATGTTTGATTTTTGACTAGAAGTGACTAGTGACTAGTTTCCAGTATAAGGATCTATCTATCTATCTAATTGTGTTATATTGGATAAGAACGGGAATCACAGAGTGGTTTTCTTAGCAGCTAATGGAAAGGAGCTTCTGTTCTGTAGTGCTCCGAGGATGCTTCTTCGTGCTCTCCTCTTTAAAACATCTGCAAAAGTCATTGACAGGAAAGGCCGCGAATAACAGCTTTCCACTTTGGCAAGGTTCAGTTGTTGTCCTTTATGTTTCCATGTGTGTTTTCCATAGATTTGCAATCGGGAGTTAAGTAAAGAGGTTTACTTACGCGCTGTCCCAGCTGACACGAGCTGCCAAAGTCAACAATTTTGATGGCCGATCGCTTGGGATTGCATAGCAATATGTTCTCGGGCTTTAGATCACAGTGTATTATTTTCAGTTCGGGTGTGCTCAGGAACAGGAGCGCCGTGCAGAGTTGCTGCGCAAATTTGCGAGTGAGGTTCAGCGAGACGCCGCGAAAATTTGTGTTCCTTAGCAGATCGTACAGGTTATACGACAATAGCTCAAATACGAGGCACAAATGATTGCGCCACATAAAATGACGCTTGAGCTTGACTATATGATCCGAAAGAGAAAGGATATTGTTTAGAACAACAGTGATTCGTATATATATATAGAGTTACATACCGATATAGTATTTATTTTCAGTATCCGCACGATTCATCATCTCGAGGAGCTCGACTTCGATTTGTGCCTGGTTTAGGAACGGTTTCTTATTCTTAATTATCTTGATTGCCACATGGCATTGCTCCTCATGATCATAGGCCTTAACCACCTGACCAAAACTACCCTTGCCTAAAAAATATTTCAATATATTACAATACAATAAGGATTTACTTTTTGTTACAATACTTACCGATTAGGGAATCAATCTCATAGCGATCGAGAAACTTTTCGCCATTCTTAATTATATAATCGTGATTATCATCGTCATAGCCGTCGTTATATAATTTACGCTCCTTCTTATTTGACGAATCATCATCGCCTTGTGTCTGCTGTGCACGCCGCTTTTTCTTCGCATAGTAAACCTTTTACAACAAAAACAAAATCGTTTAAAAAAAGTGTATAAACATTATCTCTCTCTCTCTGTGTGTGTGTATCGGAACATCTAACTATATCTTATATGCATTATTAATAATAATAATGTGAACATCCTTAACAGTTGCATAAGTATATGTGCTTACTTGAGATCAATCATATCAATACGCAAGAAATCAGCCTCTCTTAATTTTATTCCCATAACATAACCCCAGACTCACACACACACACTCACACACTATGTTGTGACGCTATTTGTCTCTCTCCCGTTTTGCCTATTGTCCGCACACTTTAACCTTTGCCGCACACTGCCCGCCCCTGTTCATGCTTGGCTCTGGCGAAAATGTTGTATGCAGCTGGCATGGCGGACAAAAAAGTTGTTGCTAACGCCGCCTGCGAGCGTCAGTGCGAACGAGAGGGATGTCTCCCGTGCAAGCAGGAGGCTAAAAAGTAAGGGCGAGCGTGAGCGCGAGCGCGTGCGATTCCAGAGCGAGCTCTTTGCAGCGCTTTACAGAAAACGTTGGTGTAACGCTGACGCTCTCTCTCTCTCTCTCTCTCAGTCTGTCTAGTTCAACAACGCCTAAAGGAAGCTAAGCCTTGTCGTATTATTTGGGTGGGTGGCTGGTGGATGTTGTTGAGAGAGAGCAATGCTGAGAGAGAGAGAGCAATGCTCGAAAATGGGTGTATGCTAGGGCAGAGACATCGACGTTTGAACGTCGCGTCGCGTCTGGCAGCAGCAGCAGCAGCAGAGAGTTGCGACGTCGTTCGCTTTTGTTGTTGGCCTGGCAATGACGTTTTCTAAGGAGGATGAGAGGCAACCGTCGTCGTTACAGTTAATCGCTGAGTGCTTGCTCTGTGCTCTTTCCAGTTTCGCTCACTCGCTCTAACCTTTCTCTGTATATGTGCGTGTGTGTGTGTGTGTAGCCGGCAGTGTCTGTGCAAAAAAAACCGTAGCATACAATACAGCGTCACAGTCGCAGTTGACGTCGACGTCGCAGTTGACGTTGACGCGTGCATATGCGCTGATAAGGCTGTGAAAAGACAACAACAGCAACAACAATGTAACAAGTAACGGAACGGGGGCTTAAAAGCACTTTGGTTTTCGGTTCTGACCACAATTTGCCGGCCAATTAATTCATTTAACCTTAACGCAATTTTAATTATGATGCGCACAAAAACCATTATTGACACTTTTATCTCATACATCTTTCATCTTGACTTTCACTTTACACAATGCCTGCCTGCCTGCATGTTAACGTGTTGTATGTCGTCCCCTTGTATGTATGTACATACACACAAGCATACATACTTGTTAGTAGTTGTATCGGTTGACTATTTATGCGACATTAAACATTAAACGTTACGCCGAACAAGTTAAGCAAAATCGTTTCTGCATTTTCTACATAGAAATGTTAAATAAAAGTCATTATCTATCGCTCTCTCTCTCTCTCAGTTGCTTTACATACATACGTTACTAAGTAAAATCGTTCATAAACTTCCTTTTTGATGTGTCTCAATCAAATCTTTAGCGATCTCTGTTAAATCGTGTTTCTATTCCATTCGGTTCTTGGCTGTACCTTTAACATATTTACATAATGTTAAGTTACATTTTTTCGTTTCATTTGCATTTCTAAGTGGGTCAACAGCAGATTGTGTTGACAGATGCCGTTACGCGTGAGCAGCGTTCAGTTGCGTGTCCATCAACCAATAACAACAACAACAAACAGGGGAAATGTGTTCAATCAAATGATTGTATATTATTATTTGTTTTTTTGCTCTTTGTGCGTTTTTAATGGGGTCAAGGACACACAGTCAGAGCCAATATCTAATCTGATCTCGTTGCTGATCGTTAGCCAAGTTATTAAGCATAGTTAGCTGCTGGCTGCTGTTTTCCAAGGTTTTTTTTCCCAGTTGCGAAAACCATGAATAACGAGATTGTGGATTGTGGGAAGAGAGAAAGATACGGATGATAAGTATATATACCTCATTGATGTGCTTGTAGGTCTTTATCAGATCAACGCTGAGTTTACGCAAGGGTGCCATGGCCGGATCTCGAAAGTGTGTGGGTATGCGGGCCTGCATGGCGCGCACTTCCGACGACGACGAAGGACTAGAGTGCTATAACGATTCATCATTAATTGATTAATTTTTGATGGGTATGAGGGGTATGTGGGGGGGGGGGGGGAATATGGTAATACTTACATGATGCATGACATCACGATGCGTGGCAGGCAGTTCTTCTTCGACTACAAAGCGGCCATAGAGCGGTGCATGACGCTGTCTGCCACCTCCGCTCCCGCTGCCCTGCGATGTGTCCACGGCGCCGGCACTGGAACCATATCCAGAGGATACTACAAGAGAGAGAGAGAGAGTTAGTTAGTTATTATATAGTTATATTTAGTTATTTATAAGTTTTTAAAAAAGTTTTATCGATAAACAGTTTATCGATAAACGGTTTATCGATATATTGCATATATATTAAGCGAATACCCCGTTTGTCTGTGTTTAATAAGATTCATATTTGCTTTTGCATAAAATAAACCTTTATACACCCGGAGAAAAAGCCACACGGAAATCGACTATAACAACAGTTAATTCAACTATGCTTTGTTTTTAATTATCAAATGTTCATTGTTCATTGTGTTAATTCAACTTTTAAACATTGTTGAAAAGCAAAACAAACACTTTCAACTGACAAGCTTTGTTTATTTTAATGAAGCTTATATAATTTAAATATTTTTTTATTTAACTATGCGAAAGATTGTATTTAAAGCCACCAAAACCAATCATTTCAAGTATGATCAATTTTAAAATTAAAGAGCAGACATATATAGAAAGAGGAGTTCGCAGGTTCAAATCGAGTCATAGTTTGATTTATTTAACTTTAATTCTCTTTCTTGAATTTTTAATAATTTAAATGATATAATTAACGTTTCTAGGTCGACCAAACGACTGCATTAAAAATCTGTCACGAATGTCAAATTCAAATTATAATATATATGATTAATATTGGAGACAAATACAAAAATGAATACTTTGACACTTCAAATATAATGAATACGAATATATAAAATGTTGATCTAACTTTTTTATAGTAATTCTTGATTTAACATGTCAAGTTAAGCATATATATCTATATATTTACGAAAATAGTTGGCTTAACCATTAATATGCTTATTTGCACTAACGTGTTTTCTCTGGCTCGATGTTTAATTTGCTTTTAACTTGTTAGTTTGCCGGCAAGCAAATCAAAAGCCAAACTCGAGAAGAAGAAGAAGAGATAAATTGGCAATTAAAATAAAATGGAAATAAAAAATAATAGCGAATTTGTGTAAATTGCATTACAATTAGCTAACGAGATTTTGCATTGGCACCAAGTGAAAATTGGCAACACTGGACGATGCGTATACGTTTTAACTATGGGGTCCGCTATCTATCGTGGTTTTTTTTTTCAACTAGTGCTTATTTCGTGAATGGTAAAACTTAGCTCATGTTTGATTTGACAGATAATTAGTTTTATCCTTCCGCTGATCGAATATGGTTGTTTATACGCTTGAACAAAGCTGGGAAATATTACGATATTACTTTGAAAATTATTTCATTTAATAAAAAAAGAAGTTATTTGGCGGACCCTATATTTCGTAGTAATTCTTGATTTAACATATGTTCACATGTTAAGTTAAGGCATATTCTTAATATGCTTAATGCTTAATCATATACAAAACTATTTAGATTAACCATAAATATTCTTATTTGAACTAATGTTTTTCCTTGGGTGTACAACAATAAAAACCATTTAGCAATTTCTTTGTCATTTTTTGACATCTTAAACCAACAAAAAATGTAAAAAGAGGTGAAAGCTTTTAGGTCAGAGTTGAAATACTTGTTAGGCAATATATTTTGTTTATTTATTTTAGTCATAGAAGGCTTTAAAAATAACTCAAATTGATTGATTCTATTTAAAAAATTACTTTCGAGCATTTAAGGATATTTGGAGAAGACCGAAAGATTGCCAAAAAATCAAACGTTTAATATTGTTCGTTGTTAAACAACTGTTTTGTCTTTTTAATTGTGTTGTTGTGGTTCATTGACCGACACTTCCTGGGTTGCTGCTGCTGCTGGCAATTGCCCAGCACCTGACTTTTTGTGTCTTGTGGCTAAAACACACCTGACGACGACGCTGAGGCTGACGCGGCGGCGGCGGCTGCCAAACAGCGACGCCCCAAAAATACATGTATTAAAATTAGAATACGACAAGTATTGCCCAACAAGAATTATTACACAATATGCTCGAAACACACACAAACAAACACACACACATACACATAGACTAGAATAGGAAAAGTCGAGCAGGGCAACAAATAATATTAAAAGCGCACAACTTTTTCTAGCTATTTTGTCTCTTGAATCAAAAATAGCACACAACGAAGGCGAAGGGAGGGGGAAGGGTAAGGGAGTAGTGGCGTAAGGGCGGAGCGTGGCGGTATACAATCTTAAAAAAGAAAATAGCATTTTGCAATTTCACTGACAAGGATTTTCTGTTTTTTTTGTTATTGGAAAGAGTTGAAGTAGCGCAAAAAAGCGAGCAAATGCAATAATTTGAAATCTCTTATTGCGCATTGACTCCACCCCTTCCACCCTCTCCCCACTCAACAACATTAGTATGAGCAGACGTTTTTGATTAACTTGAACTCATTGAAGCATTGAGAAGAAGCTTTGTGTGTTAAGCTCAAGGGCTTTTTGAGTGAAAGCCTTTTAACTCGAAAAGTTGCTTAGTTTATGGATAATTTTTATTGAAGCTTGTGAAAACTGTTAAAAATGTTTGTTGCTACTTTTTGCTCGAACTTTTATTGAAAGGAACTTAAAAATAATATAGCTTAAACATAGGAATAACAAGTGAGCCAAAGCTGAGCTATCATTTTGGAAAGAAGAAGACGAGTAGGGGGAGAAGTTATATAGCTTGTAGCACAACATAAACTGAAGGAAGTCAGAATAGGTCAAGAATAATATTATCATTCGGTCGAAATACAACAAATTTTGGATAGCAAAAAACTTACTTGATTTGAAGGATAGAAAAGAGGGTTCTATTAACGGATCAAGAATAAATATATTGTGAAAATCTTTGTTTTTATCTATTACAATTTATTAAAAATTGCACTTTGACATAAACTCCATATAAAATAATCCCAAGATATTAATTCAAACCCAAATGCATAGAAAGTTAACAGATAAGAAATAAGAAGAAACCAAAAACAACAACAACAAGTGTTGTACAATTGATGCTTACAACAATTATATTGTGCTGTCTGTTGTTGCATATAATGTTTGAATTGATCGCTTGATTGACTGTCAATAGTTGCCACTGACGCCGACGCCGATGCCGACGTTGCCTTGAATTTCGAATTGGGATTCCTTTTCACAATATGTTGACAGCCAATTTGGGCCAAATAATGTGGTTGCCTTTGATGTTGTTGATGTTGCGGTGACTGCTGCTGTTGCAGCTTCAGTTGATAGTGTAAAGTGTTATTGTTGTTGTTGGTGGTTGCATTGCTCCTGCAACTTGGGGCAAAGGATACCAATTGACGCGATGTTATTGCGTTGTATAACCAATCGCTGGAGTTATTGGCTCCAACAGCAGATGGGTCAACAGCTGTTGCCATTAAATTGTGATGATGGCGATGCTTGTGGGTGGTGGCAGTGGCACTTGCAACAAAACCATGGTTAACGCCAACGCCAACGTCAACGGCATTGCCAGAACCGTTCATTGACTGCCAGTAGACCAAAGCTGTTGTTGTTGTTGCTGACATTTTGTGCCGTGACGTGCGATATTAAGACAAAGACACAAGGAAGTGCGGGGTAGAAGGGGGTGGGGGGACGCTTCAAGCGTTGATATTAATGTCTATATAAACATTTCCTTCCTTATTTGCGTAACGCTTGTTGTTTGCTGTTGTTTTCTTTCTTTCTTTTACGTTTTCCTTTTCCTTTTCGTTTCGTTTCGTTCGTTCGTTATTTATTTTTATTGACTGTCAACCGCAGCAAGAAACAAGAGACGTTGCACGCGTTGCACGTTGGCGCTTCTGCTTGCTTTGTGTATTTATATTTTTTTTTATTTTTTTTTATTTTGCTTCGGTTTGCAGGCTGTTTTTTTT
This sequence comes from Scaptomyza tumidula, assembly GCA_035044465.1. Taxonomy (NCBI): domain Eukaryota; kingdom Metazoa; phylum Arthropoda; class Insecta; order Diptera; family Drosophilidae; genus Scaptomyza; species Scaptomyza tumidula. The sequence continues at coordinate 871,766 of JAWNNW010000220.1, read as the reverse complement.
TCTTTTTGCTTTTTGCCTTTGTTTTTGTTGCACATTAAAATTTCACACGCTGTTAACAGAAAATAAAAACACACACACATACACACACACGCACACGCACACTGAGTTATACAGTGAAGATTCAATTTGCGCAAAAATAAGCAAAGAATTTAATTTCCTTATTTATTTATTATTATTATATGTTGTTCCCTTCCAGTTGCAACGATTCATATCAAGTTCATAAATATATCTTTTATATATCCATTCTTCAATATATATTACTATATCTTTTCTTCACGTTATAGTTATAGTATTTTTGATTATGATTAACTGCTGCTATTGTTGTTGTTCATCAATTTGTTGAACTAACTGCCGCGATGTTCTGTGTCGCGTGAGTTTTGAACGCGAACTGCATCAATTTTTTAGCTAGCCAAAAAGTCAGCCAAAGCAGATAGTTGTTGGCCATGTTGCGAGAGATGCAACGTTTGGTTAAAGCACACACACTTTGTTGGCGTTTGCGTCTGCGTTTTATTTATATTTGTCGTCTAGATTTCTACTTTTTGTCGTTGCCAAATTCAAAGCAAAAGCAGTTCACACATCTTTTGGATGCTAGCCCCAAGTCGAAGTCGAATCTCTCGAATGCACTCTGATCCCAAAAGGGTCCATCAACAAATTCATTTCAACTCAACACGTTTCGGGTTTGAATTCAATTTAATCAATATTGTTGCATTTCCCATATATATTCAGCTTGCTGTTTGTTTGAGGTAGCGTTGCCACCCTGTTGCTGCTCTTACTGTAAACGAATTAACGGTACATTCTCATACTTAAGTAGCCCGCTGTTTGTGGAGGTTGGTCGATACCGATGATTAACCTTTAAAAACTCACTTTTGCTTGATTTGCTTTGACGTTGATGATTAAGGTTTAAGGTAATATAATAGTTTATCTGTGATTTTAATGAAAGTCAAACAAATTTGGAAGATTAATAGAATTAACCCCAACCTCGTTGTGGTAGGGTATCTCCTTAGCTCTCTCTCTCAACATAAACCTTTTAAATTGGTTAAACAAAAAACTTGGCAATTTAACGATGATAAAATCGATGAAACCTAACCGAAACTGTTATTAACTATATATATAATTGTATTTAACTTTAGTTTCTTATTCTTTTACGTCACTTCTCATTCATAGTTATATAGAGGATAAAGTATTCAAAAAGCGACATAAGAAACAAATTAATGTCATCTGTCTCCTGAGTTTATTAATAAATCAACAAAGTTGAACATTTGCCAATTTGTTGGGTTATGGAGCTAGAAATGGACTCTCTCCTTACTTGCCTGGCCTGCATTTTAATACGTTACGTTACGTTAACGTTACATTTACGTTTACGTTTACGTTAACGTTACATTAACGTGCTGCAAGTGTGTGCCGCTGATATTATATTTATAGAAGCAGAGAAATGTGTTTTGCGCTCTTCGTAATGGTTCTTGTCTAGAACTAAAAATAATATCAACGACATTTTTGTCAACGAGGAGGGAAGGAAAGAGGGAAGAGGGGGGGGGGAAAGAGGGAGAGCTGATGCATGCACAAAATGTTGTATTTCACATCGATTCTAAATGCGGAAACTTCTCTAAAGGAAGCGTGTTATCAGTAGATAACGCCATGCCCACACGCCCCCACACCATGCCCCCACGCCACATGCAGCCTGACTGACTGACTGACTAACTAACTGACTGAATGACTGGCATTTGAGTGAGTCATGAATGATGAAACTTGATGAATGAATGAATGCAATTGTTTGGCTTTGAATGATTGTATTGTTGTTGTTGTTGTTATTGTTACGGAAATAACAAACACTTGACAAAGGCGACGGCGCCATCGATATCGAAATTCGTGGAATGAATGCAACTAAACAAATATATTTATATATATTTATAGGGGGAAACCCGTCAAGTGCAACAAGCCAACAACAAGCCAACAACACAATCATGCATGCACAATCATGCGCACATTTGTATATATGTATAAGCTCCTCCTCCTCCTCCTCCTCCTCCCCACCCAAATGGAAATGGTTGAAACGAGACAGCAACAGGTGCAATTAAACAGCAACTGATTGCTATGACACTCAAAAAAGTGTCCAAAAACTGTCAATTTTGATGCGTTGCATTTTGATTGACATAACAATCAGATGCATCGTTCAAGTATCGTTCGCTTTGTTATCGATAATGTTCATTCAAAATCGAAGTTTCAATCTTAACAAGTAGGCTTTGGAAGTGTTTCAAAGTTGCGATTTGACTTGACATCTGATAAAAAACCATTTAAAACGAATTCCTAGTCAAAAGTCTTTCTTTTATCTTAGCGAAGGTTCAGGAACTAGTTCAAATAGAACGAAAAAAAAGGCAGGATCATGGATTTCAATAGAATTCAACTTTACGAGACTCGCGATTAACTAACTTATTATACCTATTTAAGCCAATTCAAAGTTTTGAAAGTAACTAAAGAATATTTTAAATAACCTATCGATTACTTATTCCTTTTCTTTGAAAGTCCCTTTTCTAAAGTGTTTTGGTAATTCTTTTGCTCTTGCAATGTTTGATTACGAACGAAGTTACTATTATACCGAACCTGAATCTATAAAATGGGTAAAAAGGGTTTAATGACTTATCATGAAAGCATCTCCGATCCCATATAGAACATATATATATGCCTGATCAGCCAAGTCGATATAACCATGTCCGTCTGTCGACAGATTTGGAGCATTACTTTCCCTAAGGCATAGGCCAAACAAGTTTGTTTTAAATTTTCGATAACTTTTACGGCTTATGAAACATGTTATCGATAACGATACAAAAATCTTGTATTTGGAAAACTAGTAAATTGTTTTTGAAACTCTAAAAGACGAAATAATAAAATGCTGTGCATTTTTTGAATGTATGAAAGTTCGATAGTTTAAAGCTCGTTAAATTTGTTGAGCTTGACAATATGTTCGATTTTATATATATATATATATTTCTATCTTGCGAACAGATTCGTTAATGGTTAGGGCAAAATATTGATGCTAACACGCAGCGAGTTATCGTTCGTTAATAATGATCGACAAGTTAGTGAACGAATATATATATTTGTGTGTTCGGTTCGACGAACTAGTTCAATGAACAAGTTTACTGCTTGTGAATGCTTAGCTTGAGGATATGGCAACATATTGATTGATATAAATGAGAACGAATATATATATATATGTGTGATCGGTTCGATGAACTAGTTCGATGAACAAGTTCCGCTTAGCTTGAGGCTGTTGTACTTACATTTCTGTTTGTTCTTATCCATAACGGCGCCGCTATTCGTATCCTCCAATCTATACATGTGGCTTGTGTTGTTGGTTTAATGCTTTATGCTTAATAATTATCGGTTATATATACCTAGATATAGGTATATAAATGCATACACATACACATATATATATATATGTATATGTATTGTATGTATATATATTCTAATATAAATATTGCGTTATTTGTTCATATATATATATATATATATACATATATATATATATAATTTGCATGAATTGTAAATGTTGCGCGATTTGGTTGTTGTTGTTGATTTCTTTTTGTTTGTTTTTTAGAATTTATATACATTAAAATTATTTATTTACGTTTTTTTATGTTTCGTTGTTATTTTTGTTACTTGATTTTGTTCGTGTGTATATATATATATAGTGTATGTATATATATAAAGTATATATATATAGATGTTTGTTGATTTAGTTTTAGATATTTTTGGGTTGTTTTAGTAAATTTTTTAGCTTTTTTATTTTGCTTTCTATAAATTTCAAATACTTTTCCTTGCTTATATTTATTGCGTTAAGAATCATACAGTATATATCCACATGTACGTATATATATATATATATATCTGTATATATATATATCGATCGCTTGCTTGTTTTGCTTGTGTTGTTGTTTAATTGATTTGTTGTTTGTTTTTGTTGTTATTTGTTTGTTTAAAGTAATGAACACACTTTTTAAGTCTTTTTTTGTTGGATTTGCTAGAGTTATGTTGTTGTTGTTATTGTTGTTTTTGTTGTTGTAATTGCACAGTTAAGGCAAAAATATATATAAAACGTGCTGCACAAACACACGCATACATATATATATATATGTAAATCAGTTCTTGTTGTAGTTGTTGTTGTTGTTAACGATGATGACGTTGCGATTTTTCATTTATTTATTTACCGTATTAATGACACACACACAGGCACATGTATGTATGTATGCTTATGTATGTACTTGCAGTAAGAATGCAAATCCATTGCACTTACACACACATACACTCACACACACACACACACACTCTCTCTGTATGATGACCGACCGACCGACCGTGTGTGTGTGTGGGGGGGGGGGGGGGTTGGGGGTGGTGTGGGTGGTTGGTTATACGTACGAAAACAAAAACAACTCTCTCACACACACACGCACGCACACACACACACAAACAAAAATGCGGGTCAAAAGAGAGCGCGCGCGAGAGGGAGGGAGAGAGAGCGAGCGAGCGAGCGAGCGCGTTGTTGTTGTGAGAGGTAGAACAAAAAAAATATATTTCCTTAAGTTATTGTTGCTGTTGTCGTTAGATTGTTGTTGTTGTTGATCGTCTTCTTCTTGCTGCTGCTGCTGCGTTTGTTATGATTTTTGTTGTTGTTGTTGTTGTTAATAGTGCACATTTTGCATGGAAACAAACATTACCGTTAATATTTATAACAAACATAAATTATTTTTTACACGCACTTTGTTTCTCCTTCGTTTCTTTTTATTAATACAATTTTAAATGCACCTAATGATGGTGTTGTTGTTGTTTGTGTTGTTGTTTGTGTTTGTGTTGGTGTTGTTGTAGTCGTCGTCGTCGTTGACAGCTGCAAAGAGAAATGGAATAAAGAAAAGCTTAGTTAGACATTTTATAAAAAATTCATTACACTTATATATATATTCAAATGTATATATAAACATATGTACGTATATGTGTATGTATGGAAAATGCAAAAAAAAAAAAAAAAAAATCAATAACATTTTGCGCGGCGCAAAAGAAACCAAATAAAGGAAAAACACGCGCTGCTCATACGCTGGACTCGAAGAACTCGCATACACACACACATACACACTACCCCACTCAATTGCTTGCGCGCCTTCTCTCTATCTCACTCTTGCGCTCTTTTAGTTTTAGCACGCGCGCGCTCACATCTCGGCAGGTGAACGAACGACACGCGACGCGACGCATATGTACGTGTGTGTGTGAGCACGAAATGCCGAGAGTTCTGAAAGACAAGTTGAGCGCCACGCGCACACAAACACACACATACACATATACACAGAAATGGGCATAGAAAGCGCAGCTTGGTTGGCGCCTGACTTAAAGCTGTGAGCTATGGCACATACAGCGCTGTTGTTGCCATGCAATAATTTGAGTGCTTTTTTTTTATTTATTAACTGCGAATTTAACAATCAACCCTCGCACACACACATTCATATATGTATGTATGTATGAAGCGTGAGCGTCAATTTGCGTTGCTATTGCGGTGAAAGTGACCGCAGCTTTTGCTGTTTTTGATGTTTCTGTTATGAATGTTGTTGTTGCTATTGTTGTTGGTATTGTTGTTGGTATTGTTGATTTTTCTGGCACATTTTACACATTTGTGTTTTCGCTGTATTTTTTGTTGCCATGCAAATTAACAATACGAACACACACACACACACATATAATTGCAATTCTGCAGAAATATATATATATACAATATATATGTATGTATGTATGTGTGTATGTATGATTGCCGGCAAAAGATCAGTGCCAGGCCCAAAAAAAAAACAAAAACAACAACAAATAAAACCAGTTTCATGAATGATTCTCCTTCTGATTCTCTGATTCACACGGTGCAAAAGAAAACCAAAAACAACAACAACAACAATTTGTTGGATGCGTCACAGCGAAGACAGCCAGTCACTGAATACTCTACCCACACACACATACATATGTACATACATATTTATATATATATATATGTAATGCCAGTACTTCAGAATATAGACAAGTATGTTGATCAATTTAAATCAGAGCGACAGTAACTGGGCCGCCTTATCAATTGCACGAGTTGTGCTTGTGACCGATCGCTGTGACGTCACACCAACACCACCAGCAACAGCAATCAATGGCGATTTGTTTTAGGGCAGGCAGCAACAGCAACAGCAACAACATCTTTTTTGCATGCATCATAATTTATTTTTGTTCAGCGTTGAACGAAACAAAAACAAAATCAATGCAAGCATCGGCAAGCAAGGCAGCCCCCACGCACAATCCAAAAACAACAATAACAAGACGACGACGCACCAATTAAATTTCACGCGCAGCTGGCAACTCTGCATTTAGTTTAGTGGGTGGTCGCGCGCTCTCGCTCGCTCGCACTACACACAGCTCGCCTCTACCACCTCTCGCTCTCTTAGTTCATTTCGTTTCTAAACTAAAAGAAAACTTAACGATCCAGCGTTTGACGTCAACACTCACACACACACACACACACGCACACGAGAGAGTGAGAGAGAGTGGGACGAGCGCGCAGCAGACTTTCGTGCTTTCGTTTAATGCTGCATTTAATACCCAGCGCTGCTCTCTCACACACACACACACACACACACACTCTCACTCCCACTCTCTCTCTCGCCGCCACCCACTAACAGCACGCACGCATGCTCTACTCAAAGACGCGCGCGTCATGCGTGACCCAAATTGCTTCTTTGCATATCAAATTCATCAAATTGTTTTCCTTTTTTTTGCAATTTTTGATTTAAAAGTTAAACAAAAGAATTTATAAACAAATCGAACAGACAATTCATACATTTAAATATATATATTCAATATATATGTATGTATGCATTAAAAAGCTAGAAAGCCTTTTTCGCAACAAACATGTGGGCGACTACAAAATGTTGCCTGTGCGTGTTTGTGTGTGTGTGTTTGTGTGTGTTCCCGATTCTTGATTCTTTTAGGTGCAGAGCTATGTTCTAAAAATATATTGTAGGCGTTTTCGGTGCCCAAACTGCTTGCTGCTGATTAGCAACAACAAAAACAAGAAAAAAAATATATTAAAAATTAAGCAGAAGCAAAACTATATTTTTAAAGCAGTTTCTTTTGACATATACCCTGTAGAAGGGTGGTAAATGAGGACATTTTGACATTTAACCTGTAGCAGGGGTAAAGAGGGTAAGGGGGGTGTACATAATAATAAACGATCGGGATGTTTTGTTCGTTGTTGTTGTTCTTCGATTCAAGTTTATAATTTAAGCAAAAAATATATTTTTGAAATTACAGGGTATCGCCCTGTCTAATGGCAAGTCAAAAGCGTACGATGGGAGTGAAAAAACCAACGAAAGAATGGTAGATAAAAAAGGGTCGGTAGGGAAAAGGTGGGGGGAAGCATATACGAGATACTTTCTTTTCTGTTTTATTTTTGGTTAAATGCGTAACGGAATGCCCGCTGGCAAAAAAAAATCACACACACAGATAGAGTGTATACATTTAAACTTTATATACGTACGCACACATACATATAAATAATACTGGCAAGCAGAAAGAAATAAAACAAACAAAATTAACATTCTCGCTTCGTTTATTTTCTACACACTCTCTCTCTATATATATATATATCTATCTTTCTCTCTTACGCGCACACATTTTGTTTGGTTCAAAGTTCAATGACCGATTTCGCCGCGCGACGAATTCAATTCAGCGGCGCAGTCGCCGTTGCCCTCGGACAAGGCGCGCAGCAAGCTTTGTTTGCTGCTTCTGCTTCTGCTTCTGGTTCCTCTCTTTGCTTTGCCTACACACACACACACACACACACACAAGGTCAACGCAGCAATAAAAAAGTTAAAGTTAAAACGCAATAGCACATCTAATAATAATAAGCCTTAATTAAACGAAACAAAGAAGCAGCCGCCGTCAAACAAACAACAACAACAATATGTGTACGATCTCAGTGAGATGAGAGAGTGAGAGAAAAACCAAGCCCAAAATCAATGCTTTCATCGATGATACAACACCTACACCTACACACACACACACACCCAGCAAATGTCAACAACAACAATTACAAATGCGCTCTTTTGCTGAGAGAGCGCTAACGTCAGAAAGCATAAACACACGCATAATTATGTGTATGTGTGTGTGTGTGTGGAATGCGCTTGCATGCATGCGTAGCTTTGACAGTGGCATTGAAATAACTATGTGCTAGCGTCGCAGCAGCAGCGCCCACAGCTGCAGAAAAACGAGCATCGAGCTGAATGGTGGTGATCATGCAAGCGTCAAAAACGCTGCCGCTGCCCATGCCGATGCCAGCGCAACAACAATAAATTCCAATTAGACAATTTCGGACTCTTTGCGAACGAAATTCGGCATGTTAATGAGATATTATTGCGGTGTTTAAAACTGTTATTATTATTTATTATATTTATAATAATTATATTATCACACACATATTATATGCAAATGCGTGCATGCTGTTGGCTCTCTTTCTCTCGCACTGCCGCGAGCTATCATATGAGCTGATTAGAATAATAGCACAACAAAAGAAATTACGCTTATATTTGTATTTTTTTTTGTTGCTTGCTTGCTGCTTGCATGCTTTCACCTCCTCCATCAACGACAATGACGCGGCTTTTTTTTTTGAAGCGCATTTCCAGTCGGCGCCGCCGCCGCCACCCACTGACTGCGACGTCGACGGCAGCAGCACGTGTAAATCGAGACTCCGGTGTTGATGATGTTGTTATTGTTGTTGTGTTTTATATTATTGAGTGAGTGAACGAGATGCGATGGTCGCACACACACACACTAATACACCCCCACACAACAACCGCAATCTCACGTGTTTTTGCTGCTGTTGTTGTTGTTCTTGCTTTTTGTGCTGTCTCCGTTATTTGATTTGGCAGCGTCGTCACAGCATTTGCTGCGCAATAAATAACAACAATAACAGCCACATTTAACAAAGCAACAACAATAAACAAAATGAAATGTTTTTAAAACGCATTTAACTAATCTGCGCTTTTTTTTTTATTACTTTGCAGGCGAAAACAACTTTCAGCAACAACAAAACTGCATCAAACAGGAGTTTTCCCCCAGCCCCAATACCTTTGAGTATAACAACAACAACAACAACGATTAACATATATTTTGAGTTTTATTGATGCATTATGTTAGCTTAACAGTGCTATGTTAAGAGATGCTATCAGTAACAGTATTAAAAGCTGTAGCTTCAATGGAAATGCGGAACTTTCTCGCAACTTCCTAGAACAAGTGCCAAAAATTATTGATGGATTCGTTTCTTCGTGTCTTCAAAGTTCATGAAAAGTTTCCAAGGATTTTTTTTTCTATTAATATAGCTTTAATCGAGTTAGATACTCGAGTGTAGAAATTCGATAAGAAAAAAAGAATAGAAGATACCTTGAACCCTATACTTAATCTCCAGAATCTCAACCGATAAAGATTTTCATTACTTCCTCTATAGTTTCAAACGCCAATATTCCAAAGTTTTCCAAATTCAAAATTCTGTTCTTATCGATAACATGTGTATATCGGAAACGGGAAAAGTTATCGAAAATTTGAAACAAACTTGTGCTGCCTAAGGATTAGACGAGCTGATTATATTGATTATAGTCTCCGAGATACATAAAATCGGATTGACGGACATGGCTATATAGACTCGACTGTTGATGCTGATCAAGAAATATATATATAATATATGGGTTCGGAGATGCACCCTTTTTACCCATTCTCAATGGGTATTATAGTTTACTTTATGGTATTATAGTTTGAAAGTTAAGATATATATAAGAACGTGTCTACAAGAAGATTTACGAAAATTCGTATTCTGTTCTGGGTTATGGTTAATTAAGTGAACCTTCAACAAAACCGGTTCAAAGAACTTCTCGGTACTTTAACCTTAAGAATTCCTCTTAAGCTCATAAACGCTCGAAATTTATTTCAATTTCGATAAGAAATTAAGTAAAAATTTTGTTTGGTTGAATAAAAGAAGCTTTCGTTCAGTTACTCTGAATATTAGGGGATTGTTTTTGGGTGGCAACTTTAGATATATTTCATATATATTTTATAGGTGAGTAGAATAGAAAATTTGAAATATATACTTTTGAATCATTACCATTACACCCACAGAAAATTTCACTTTTGGTTCTAAGAAGATGATTTCAAATCCGTTAAATATACTGAAAAACCCAAATAATGTAACTAAATATTTGTGTTTTTGTTATTCTTTCGTTCATTATGAAAAAATATTTTTAAATGCGTTAATTCTATTTCGAGAGATCTTTGGGGTTTAAACAAAATAGTAGGACTGTTCGTTAAAATGGTTTAAAGAGTGGTACAAGTAAGCTCCAGTGCAACCCGACCTTAAACTTGGAAATATCTATGATTATGCCCCAGTTAAGATCAGGTTTTAGTTTTAGTTTCTATTGAAGTGTTGTTCCCGCTTAAGGAGTTATCGATAGTAGCTATGGTATATTGGAAACGGAAAGAGTAAACGATATATCTAAACAAACTTAGGAGATCTCATATTAAAAACCTGAAGTCTCTGTCTCTAGTTCTCATAGTCTTTGAGATCGTTTGACTGATTCTCATTATCAATCGAGTTGGCTGCGAAACTTAAGTCAAAGTATGAATATAGTAATCGCGATCTTCTTACCAGACAAATAAAAAGTTTTTAACCTTTTTTGAAAATTGATTGTTTGTTTTTTTTTCAAGTCTTTGGATTTCATAGGAAGTGCGTTGTATTACTTGCCCCGTTCGATTGTTGTATTTGTTTATAGTGAAGCGAACAAGAACAACAACAAAACAAGTATCGCATGAATGAACGGCGTTTTCTTACGAAAGTGAAAAATGAACAGTTCATAGAATGGGAACAAAAAAATATACAAAATGCAAGGGCAAGTCAAGTACATGCGACTCACGATGCACGCATAATCACGAAACACGAAACACGAACAACGAGTCACGAGTACAAGGGCAGAGGCAATGACCCAACGGAACAAACAGTGGAATGACATGAAATGGAACGCGAATCTCATTGCACTGCACTGCACTGCATCGCAACGTTATAGTACGTATCGTTCCAAACAGCTGCTGCTGGCGCCCTCTATGTTCGCGAGTCCAGCTGTTGAGCAGCAGCAGCATCAGCAGTGTAAAAAGGACAAGGCGTGAGAGCGAAGGCGCATTATGTGCTTCTTCTTACTCTTCTTTTAGATGCTGCTGCTGCTTTTGTTGTTGAATGGTGCTGCTGTCTGCCGGCACAACGTTGTTGAAAATTTTCACTTCAAATGAGCAGCAGCACCAGCACAAGTGCGAGAGAGAGAGAGGGTGCGCGCGCTCTAAACGCTCTCGCTCTCAATGGCAGACAAACGAAGCATGCGAGTTGTTGTTTTGTTGAATTTGCCCTAACAACAAACTGTAAGTAAAATGCAGGCGGCTGCAAGCTTATAAAAGAGAGAGCGAGAAATCGAAGGAGAGATCAACACATTATTGCATTTTTCAATTAAACAATTAAGTTAAAAGTAATTTTCATTAACACTTCACATGCATATTTCACAACAACAAAAATAATACAATTAATAGGACGCTCTACCAACGTCGCTTTTGGCTCTTTGTGCAGACAAAGCGTCATCGGCGGCAGAGGGAGCTCTGAAAAAGCAGCGTGAGAGCACCAACCAGCCTGGCTGTAGCTGTACATGGCCGTACGTGCATATGCATACATACATACATACATACATCTATGTAAACGCATGTGTGTATATGTGGGTTCTGCTCCGTCATCCGTCGCTGCTGCAGCGCAGCAATCTTTTTTTTTTAAATTCTTGTTTGCCTTTTGCCAGCATTGCGCACATAGATGTTTGCATGTGTATATACATGTTTGTATGCGTGTATGTTTCTACCTGACGTGCATACACAAACACACACATACATATATAAGCATGCATACACTAGGACCGCAAAACCACATGCCATTTCCAATCAGAAACAGAAGTGCAGAGCAGAAAATGCCGGCAAATCAAATATGTTTGGCCCGGGCGCTGCCATCGTATGCGCGCAAAATGTAACACAGTGGCAACGCCGGCAGCGACGTCGACGCCAGCAGCGGCATCGCTCTTCAACATAACCAAACAAATTTGATGCTGATGAGTGCTAGCTGAGGGTAGACTGGACGCACATACATGTACCTATACCTATACCTATATAAACATACATTCACACAAAAAGTAAAATAGCAACACTTACATTTGACTGATATTTGCTGCTGTTGCTTTTGTTTTAGTTGTTGTTGTTTGCAGCGTTGTAAATTGTTGTCAATTTGTTTGTTGCTGCATTCGATCCTTGTTGCTGTTGTTGGTGTTGTTGTTTACAATTGAAAAAACATGTTTCACTTGAACCATAAGACGGCGGCTCTTCTGCTTTTATACACAGGCACTCATCATACAGCACACATCTGTATGTATGTATGTATGTATGCACATACTGGCTGACAAACAAATTTGCTCTTGTTTTCTGGAACTTTGTTGTTGTTGTTGCGGCTGCTCAGTTTATTTTTTGAAGCTAAAAACGTTTATTAAATATAAGCATAAGTTATGCACATATATAAAAGGGAATGTGAGAAAGGTATTAAAAACATTTTCAACAATAACTTTAGCGCACACACACATTAAAACAAAAATAAAAATTGCTGTCGCACACGCATACGCAGGCAACAAAATGCGATGGTGACGACGCTGCAGCTAACAAAAGAGCGCGTCGCTACTGAGGCGGAGGCGGAGTACAAAAAAAAAAGTGCTCACAAAAAAGCAGAGCAAAAAAAAAAGACATCGAATCACTAAGCGACGATAATTTTTCGATACGTTGCGCTGGGTTATTTTTTTTTCATGAATGCATTTTATGCTTCTTATTTTTTTCATTAGAAAAAAAAAACAAAAAAAAATACCAAAGCACAATAACAAAAAATAATTCACACACACGCACAGTTCGTATAACGGTGGAACGGCGCGACCGCAGCCGATAACGAGAACGGGCCAACGACGTCTTTTTTTCACCAACCTTTTTACTGCTGCTGCTGCTTCCACTGCTGCAGCGTTCGAAACATGCGCAAGAAAAACGACAAAAAAAAACACCAAGTAGCAAAGAGTGTTAAAGCTATATGTGTGTGTACATGTTTTTGTACTTGTTGTATTTTATTGTTGATTTGAATAACTCTGAATTTTGTTTGTTGCCACACAAAAACGCGACGAAACCACGAAGACGGACAACAACGACGAAAAACGCGCGCTCACGTCTTAACGCAGCAAAGAGCAAAACGAAAATGAAGAGAATTGGAAAATACAAAAATACCAACGGCATGGAAAATACAAAAAATACCGCATGAAATAAGCAAAACAGTGCTGTCAAATGCAGCGGTGCCGCAGCGGCAGTGTTAGTAAGCGCTTTCTTTCACTTCTGTTTTTTTTAGCACCTTATCTGCTCGTTCGCTTTATAGCTGATTTCGTAGCGTTCACACGCAACACACACGCACACTCACGCATGCTACTTGCAGCTTCGTTATTATTAGTTGCATGTTTACTTGTTTTGATTTTACCATTTCTTATGGCAGGCAGCCAGCCACAAGGGACAGTTCAAATGCTGTCCTAGGCTTATTAAACCGAGTTGCTTTAGAGCTTTAAATACATTGCCAAAATTGACGCTTTTCTTTCGTACTCAAAATGCTCTAAATTTTAATCATAAGCTTACAGTGTATTCACTACACATTTGAAGTACCACAAAAACACTCGCGCTCTATTGAATTATGCGATGCCGTCGCACTTCATGCAATAACAATGTACAATTTATACCTTTATTGTTTTTAAACAATTCCCGTTTTGAACAACTCTGTTGTATTTTTTTTAACTCCACAAGAGCAGGGCTGGAGATTGCCAATAACTGCTCGCCAAGACTGCAATTGCGGTATCGATGCCGCAAATTAATCGGAACAGCGTCAAGCATGCATGATAAAATCACCTTTATACAAAAACACAGAAAATGAATAAAAGCTTTTATGAAACTCGCATTTAATTAAATGCTTATTGTTGGCCAACAACAACTTGTGCATAAACTGCCTGCTGATTAGCTGTTTCTTAAATTTGAATTGTAGCCGATTAATGAACTTACAAACCTTCCGAAATATTTTCCAAAAAGCTAATTACTAGTAATATACGAACCTATATATAATATTTTAATACATCAACTTACATTTTAAGTGAAACTCTCGATTTAGTTGGGATTTAAATCTTAACCGGTTAGCGGCTACTCGCTATCGGTATCGATAACAATCATCAGCTGCACTAGTGCACAAGTTTTGGTTTTTGAAATGAGTTGAAAGATAATCGCAGATTTACGATCGTAAAGCAACAATATTTACACTCACGCACTACGCAACGACCGTGTACTTAAGCCAATTAAAAACAATTGAGGCGAAGCCACTGAGTTTAGTGCAAACGTGGAAATCAAAAGACAAACATGTCGACGCAACAACAGCAACTGGATTACATGGAACGATATCTGGTGTACGATATCTTTAAGTATTTTGGTTCAGATGCGTCATTGATCTCTCACAGCATCGAGTGCTCCAATGGACTAGATGGCTTTATGTCCGCCCTCTACACTATCCAACTGGATATGAAAATTGCCGGCAAGTATGTGCAAAAAGGAACGAGAAATATGTTTTTTCTTATCTTTTTGCTAATCTGTTCTGCGTCTTACAGCAATCGGAGGGAACTGGTGCTGGCGAAATTCATGAAGGGCAGCAAAGAGTTTCGTGTGTCCAGCAAATCGTACGCGCTGTGTGCCAACGAGATCTTTCTCTATGCCCAGCTCCTGCCGGCCTATGAGCATCTGTTGCGCAGCAGTAAACTCAATATCGATATAATTGAGCGATTTTCGCCTCGTTGCTATTGGGCAACGTATGGTGTCGTTGAAGGTAAGACAATGATCTTGCTTCCAGTGTTATAAACATTCTTATTGTTTCCTCAAACTGCAGCTCTAGGCGATGATAATGAGTCCGTATTGGCGATGCAGCATCTAAGGCCGGCTGGCTATGAGCTTGGACCGAGGCTAGAGCTGCGCCAGGATCAGCTGGAAGCGATGTCCGTGGCAATTGGAAAATTCCATGCTCTCGGCTATGCGATACGCGTTATCCAACCCCAAGTTTATGAGCGATTGCGAACGGGCCTCAAGACTGTGCCCTTTGTGTTCCAAGCGGGTGAACCCAATGCATATGCGGCGCTCTATCGCGTAGCTTTTGATCGCTTTTACGAATTCTACGATCGTTCTCGCGATCAGCTGCTTCTGCCTTCGGGTGAGGATTCGGGCTTGGCGGCTGCGTTGGAGCGCCTGCGAGTGAAATACTTTGATCAACCAGTTTCTTTAATGGAGCACATACGCAGCTCGGCCTGCGATGAGAAGTTGCCCGAAAACCATTTTAGCACCTTTCTGCATGGCGATTTCAATCGCAACAATGTGCTCTTCCATGAGAATGACAACGGCAAGGTGGACAATATCACGATGATTGACTATCAAGAGATGCGCTTCAGCACCATTGCCATCGATGTTAGTTTTTATCTTTACTTCAATACACCAGCCACAAAGCGCGCCGAATGGTTGCCCAAATTGTTGCGCCTATATCACCGGAGCATGTTCGAGATGTTCGAGCTGCTGTTGCATCGCAATTGTGACGAAACACTCACCGAGGAGCGGATACAACAGCTCTTAACGGATTACAGGTACGATTGAGACACATTTTTACTAACTAGTAGTTCGACTGATTTGTATGTCTAATAATTTGTATACATTATATTCTTTAATACAGCTTCGAGCGATTTGAGGCGCATTTCAAGCGTTATGCCTTTTATGGTGTTATGATCTGCATACACTTTATGCCCTGGCTGCTGGGCAGCGAATCGGACTGCGATAAGCTATCCAAGCTGTTTGAAAGCGATATGCATGGCGCTGCCTTCCATCAGCTGTCGATGGAGATTGCTGGGGATGAGGCCAATCATAGGATATTCAATATCGTGCGTCACGCATACGAACAAGGCTACATGGATTCTATATAAACAGCAGCCGCAACATTATCCAGAGTTTTACATACTACAACACGAACATTCTTATCCACAATCAACGGCCTGTTCCGAATTCTAATTAGTTCCTGCATATTTAGTTGAAGTTTATAACATTCAAGACAAAACAACAAAATTGTGATAGTCCTTATGTTATTGATTCAATTTTGTATTATAAAATTTTTATTTTTGTATTGTGTGTTAACAAAAATTCGATGTATGTAATTTCAGTTTAGTTTTAAAGTTCGGAACAGTATTTGTCATAAATATATATATATATATATATATATATATATATATATATATATCAGTATATAGGTTTTATGACAGTGCAATTTATAATGTATTTTTTGATATCTTTAAGAACTAGAAAGGCAAAGCCTTAGCTGAAGACAGTTTTAGCACAACAATAAAACCTTTTCATTTAATACTTTATAAACTTTAATATACCAAAATGAAAGCAAACTATCCTTTAAGAAACTTTAAGAACTTTGCCAATATCTTAAGTTGTTGAAGCCCTTGGACTCATACGCTAAGAATGCTTTCGGGCTTTTGATATTCCAAGAAGCGTAAGCACCTAAAAATATGCTTTCTATATGTTGTTCAGTGTTCAGTTGTATGGGTGGAAACCTAAAGAGACTTTCTTGGTGGCATTCAAGCAGTTATCAGTGAGTCAGAAGCAAAGCGCCTGCCCTTGATTCATATTTGAATATTTATCTAATGCCGACATATGGCTTGTTTTTGGCTTTAAGCTATTTGTACAACTGTTGAGAACCAACAACAACAACACCAAAAACTATTGGTTGTCTATAAAAAGGGCACAATGCGGATATGAAGAGCACATTGCGTATTGAGAACGAAAGCGACGCCCAACAATGTGCCACTCGGTTGCATTGCTATTAATGATACTGGCGGCCAGCCAAGCAGCTGGTGCAGCGGATCTGGACGACGACTATCAATCAGCTGGCAGCGAAGATATTTACTTGCAGCCAAACAGTTTGCTCTACGAGGAGGAGAACGCTGACCAATACTTGGATATAAGTAATAATGTTGAGCCGGAGCAGCCGGTGGAGGAGGAAAACATCGAAGCTATTGGCGAGAATGAGTTTAGCTGTGAGTATAGTTGCCCGCGCTACTATCGTCCCGTCTGTGTTAGACGCAACGATCAGCTGATCACCTATGCCACGCCCTGCGAATTCTTCAATGCTCTGCGCTGCGCGAATGTGGCCAAGCTACAGGGCAAAGACACGCCCACATTTCAGCTACTCTACCATAATGCCTGCAAACAGAATAAACATTGAAATATCCTTTTTAAAAAAAAATGTAAAATATTCTTTATTATGATTATTGATCTTATACCCTAATGACACAAATGTTGTTAAAACTAATATGGATTTTATATGTTCATATTTATTAAGTATATATGTGTGTTTGTTTTTTATTTTAAAACCCTGAATCCATTAAAAGGTCAAAAGCGGTATAATGGTTTAATGCAAAAGTATATAACAGACTCTCCGACTCCAAAGAGTATATAAATATTGAGTCGTATGTATGAGACTATAAGAGGTAGACTCCAGATTTCGATAACTCTTCCCGTTTCCGATATACACATATTATCGATAACAATAAAATCTTATATTTGAAAAGCTTAAGGTTTTCTTGGAAGACACTAGACAAAAAAA
The DNA here is from genome assembly GCA_035044465.1 of Scaptomyza tumidula. Classification (NCBI taxonomy): domain Eukaryota; kingdom Metazoa; phylum Arthropoda; class Insecta; order Diptera; family Drosophilidae; genus Scaptomyza; species Scaptomyza tumidula. The sequence continues at coordinate 853,930 of JAWNNW010000220.1, read as the reverse complement.
AACAATTTTTAATAAAATCGGTTGAGAAACACCGGAGATATGAAACATTGAAGTTAAAAAATTTGAAGTTACGTTAGGTATATGGATCAGGGTATGTTCTAGTCTGTCTTTCTCGACTTGAGCCTCCTTACTTGTTACTTATAATAATAAAAAAAAAAGAAAATAAATTAACTTCTTGTGTTAAGTACGAAAAAAAATTTAAAACTTAAACATAACATTTATTTCATGACGATTATTTCATGTATTTTGGTTTGAATCTTTAAGCTTTAGTCTAAGTTTATTATTATAGAACAATGTAATCATAATGTGTTCGCTTCTTGAATATATTTTATTTGTTGCTATTGCTATCTGCAGGCATACGTTCGGAGCATTCAACAACAGTGTTGCGTCGCTTTGCAATACGCTTGAGTATTGATGTTTTATTGGAAGCCGTAACAACTGTAGCCGGAGTGGTGGTTACCGGGGTGGCAGTTGTAGCCGGGGCAGCAGCTGCAATCGGGACAACTGTCGTCGCCGCCGCAGTTGTATGGATTTGGCCCATGAATGATGTGTGCCAGTTAACGATAGAGGTGCGTCGGCCAGTGATCTTATGTGTTACACTGACGGACGGTTCCTGAGGACTGCTGCGATTCTGCGTGTTAATGTCACTGGGATTAAGAGTTTTGCGTCGTATGGTTATCGCTGGTGTGCTAGCACCCGAACGCTCTTGCTCCTGCGATATAGATTGTTGGCTTTTGCGTTGCAGCAGCTGGCTGATGACAAGCCGTGGTATAGGCGGCTGTTGCGATTTACGTAGGATCTCTTCGTACAGATTGCGTATGTTTGTCTCGCTTTTGTAACGCGTCAGGCGCAGGCTGCTCTTGCTAATGATAAAGCCATTGGGAAACTGATAGAGCACCTGCATGAGGAACTTGCGAATAGCGGGATACGGATGCAACATCTTAAAGTGATGCAATAAAAAGCGATGATTCGTATAGTAGTGCTGGATGTATTCATCGAATCCATTTAATTGCGGCTCTTTACATAATGTACACAGCTCAAAGTTCTTGCAGTGATCGAGCATGTGACGCATCACATCCACCTCGACAGTCGAGGCGAACATACAGAAGGAGCAATGAAAGGTGACCAAATCCCTCACCTGACGAAAACAGAAGCGCTCTGGCGATTCGCTATGCTCGATACTGCCATGCTGTGCCATTGCCATATTTGTTGGCATTATCACGCGGCACATGTTGCACTGATAATACTTATTTAGGGTTTGCGACTGTTCGGTACCCAATTCGAGCAATTTATTCAATTGCTTATCCCTTAGGTACTTCAAATCGTTAGGCAGATGCGCCTCCGCCTCAGTGTGTTTGATTAGGTTCGGAACGCTGGTATATTTATATTTGCAATAAGCACATTCGTCATTTTGATCAATATCGCAGGCGACCATATGGCGTACGGAATGTTTTTGAGGCAAGTGAACTTCAAGCAGCGTTTTTGCATTGCTCACATATGTGCGACATCCCGGACAGCACAGCTGTGGTTGTGCACTAAAATAGAACGGAAGATCCGCGTGCTCCTTTGCCCAGTGCTGGGTGCGTAATTCGATAATATTGCGGCTAACCGACCTGCAATGTGAGCACACGAATTCAAGTTTGCCCTGCAAAAAGATCTCTTTAGCATCATCTTTATCTTTAGCATCAGTATGACTTACATAATCCTCATTCTCTTCATCAGATGATAACAGTTCGACCACATCATGAACAATTGGCGCACTGCACTGCACAATACTGCTTTCTCTGCTTATGGTATTAAGGGGTGTATTTTTGGTGTTTTTTGTGGTCTTGGTGGTGTTAATGCTGTTGGTTGTGTTGGTGGTGCTGATTGTGTCCGTAGTGGTGTCTGTGGTGGTCTCCGTGGTGTTCTCCGTGGTGGCGTCTGTGGTTGTGTCCGTTGTGGTGTCCGATTCCATATTGATTGTCTTATCCAGAGGTTGAGCCATCGCCCAGCAATCGCTGTCGGGCATCTCGTTGGCGACACGCTCAAACTGCAGCACAGCGAGTCCAATTCTATCCGGATGCATGTTACGCAAATGCTGAATGACAACGCGCTCCAATGCATGCCCGAACGCACAGTGTGGGCATTCGTATTGAAAACAGCTCGAATGGTTTTCGCCACAGTGGGAGCGCATGCGTTGATAACTGCTTGCCACAAACCAGCATGTACAACAGTAGAACGCTAGCGTTTGCCTATTCTTTGAGAGCATTCGATGAAAGTTCATTATTGGCTGAACGCGCTGCTTTCTATGCTTGGCTAGCATATGGCTGACCACATTTGTCGCCGCATTGTCGCCCATGTCACAGTAGGAACAAGAATACTGTTGCTTCCGTCCGTGCACTTGCGATACGTGCGCCGTAATATCCGCTGGGTTGCCAAACACACTGCTGCACAGATTGCACGGCCATTCATCGCCAACAATCCGCAGCGATGTTACTACAAAAATGCATTAAAGTTTATAATATTGTTGTATATACTAGCTAGATTTATATTGTTCATAATACTTACTTGACTTGATCCATCGCACCTCGGAACTGGTGTTGATCCCTGCATTGCGCTTCAATATAACAACATCGATATTTTCCTCACCATGGCGCTCGTGTATATGGCGCTCGATGAAGGCGCGCTTGGGATTGAACGTAGCGCACATGCCGCACTGATAAATGTGCTGCTTGTGACACAACAGATGATCGAAAAGTCTGTCAATCGAGATGATTTTATCTTCGGTAAAGCAGTGTGGACATCGAAAGGTTTGCGCATATTTGTGCTGTGTTGTAAGATGTTGACGCAGCGCTTGCTCTGTTAAGAAATGAATGTTACACTGCGCCACGCAGCACATGAAGCGCTTCTCCTTGGGCACATATAGCCATTTACATGAGCGTGGCACATGCGTGCCATCTTCCAACTGTGCAGGTCGACAAACGTTTTGTTCAGTCGTCTTCGGCTGTGTTACAACGATCGGCTGTGCCTCCTGCTCCTTTTGTTCCGCTTGATGGGCGTCACGTACCGCCTGCTCGAGATGTCGCAGCAGATGAATGTTCAAAGGCGTGTACAACATCGAACGAAATTGACACTGGGCACAACCAAGAGCTGTCTTGAACGTCGCATTTCGTGGCAAAAGACGATACTCCGACGGATGATATAAACGCTTTTTGTCTTGGCGACGGTTTAGCCACTCGTTGAGCAACTTATTGCAAAACTCTTCCAATTGTTTGTGGCCAAAGGGTTGCTCGATGACGCTAACCCAACACTTGCTCCCATCACTTAAGCCATTCTTCGGCGCACTTTGATACATGGGCAACGCTGCAGGCAGCTCAAGGAACTGCTGCTGATATTGAGCCTGGCTATAGAGTTCGTCATGCTGTTTGGACATATGCTGATGCATAAGACTCCGATTCGGTGTTGTCGCCAGGCAAATGCTGCAAAAGTATTTGTGGCGTGCGTGCATCTGATGAAGATGAGCTCGCAATGTCCCCGGTGCCTCGAACACTTGACGGCAAAACTTGCAGGTGAGTGTTCCAATGTTCGGATCGCTTGTCTTGTGGTACAGCACATGATTGCCAAAGGTTTCCTCCGTTAAGGAAACGGCGCATGGCTTGCATGGACAGGCGTACACCTTGTTATCTGCAATGGAATCGAAGGTTAAAGTTCTTCATTGTTAAGATACATTTCTTTCTAAACTAATATTATAAATATAATATTATACTATAATAATATTATAAAAGGTAAGTTTGTAAGGTGTTGGGGTGTCATATCTGGATCTATTGAACCAATTTCACATTGTGTAAACACTTTCGTGTCAAACTGTATATATTAGCAGTGTCACCGACGAATTGGATTATGGTTGAAAGAAGATTTAATGGTACCATTTGCATTCTTTTCAGAGCAACTGGAACATATACATATTATTGAAAGAAAAGAAACAGTTGAACTTACCCGGAAAGCCAGTGGGTAAGAGTAGATCCTTAAGCACGGTGGATATGGGGATATTGCTGTCTGGCAACTCCGCTTGCTGAGTATTGTCCGTTACGGCTACATTCGTCTGAGTTACAGCAGCTGGTGTAAAAGTTCCTGCAATTGTTGTTGGGCGATTGACAAGCAAATTCCGTATCCGGTCAGTTAGTGTCAACGACGATGACGATGACGATGACGTGGAGTTGACAACGGTTGTTGTTGTTGTGGGTGTGGAGTTGACTGGAGCTAATGATGTCGTCGTCGTCGGCGTATCTAACGCTTGAAGTTCGGCACGCGAAGCGAGACCATGCTCAATGACGCCGTGTCGCACAAAATCATTGATATCCTCGCCAACATGCGGACAGTATGCGCATTGCAAATAATCCTTGCTACCAAAGCTATAGCAATGAAACTTCATATGCTCGCGTATACACATGACCGTATGAGCGCAAAAGTTGCAATTGAGCGCCATGCAACGAAAACGATCGGCAACAAGCCGTTTTGCAAGATTCGGCTGTATGGATATATTGATATGTGCCGGCGCATTCCCAATGCCGTTCTGTGGTAAGCTTTGCGTAAGCACAAAGTCGCTGTTGCTAACAATGGGTAGCGGCGGTACCACATTTGGAGGCGTGTCAACAGCCAGGCTATACACCTGATTGATGGCCAGACCCAGCTCTGAGGGATGGTTGACTAACGTGGCATTTGGCATCGAAGCTAGCAAGGGAGGAGTTGCGTCACCCGTTGTTGTTGTTGTTGTTGCCTCACATGGATATTGAATAACGCTGACGGTATTGATGTCCTGCTGCTGCAGCTGTTGCTGCGAGTTGCTGGGTGGACGCGATTCGGCGTCCAACAATGTGCGTAGCATACCATTCTTTTCGGCAAGCTCTTGTTGTCTCTGTTCGTTCTCCTGTGGGTTCTGCGTTTCTGGCTCGGGCGCCAAACGATCGCCGGTAAAGCGACGCACGCGCAGCTTGGGTAAAACAGGCTCTGCTACTGGCGCTGGTTCAACAAGAGGAGCAAGTGTTGTCTGCATTTGATGCCTGTGCATGTGATGCAGTTCATCCAAAATACTTAACTCTCGCTCCGGAGTTGATTGTTCTTGCGGACCACAACAATTACATTGGCCGTTCCAGCTGATATGCGGATGTCCGCGCTTAATATGATTCTCCAGGCTCTTCACTTCATGAAAGAAAAAAAATTGACAGCCAGCATACATGCAATAGTAGGCGGGCTGCAGCGTGGGCGGTGCTCGCATATGATAAGCCACATTCTGAATGGTTATTAAGCCGTCCGGATGTGTGAGGCAGCGACTTCGACTTGACGGTGGCGAATCTGATACAGTTGGCGATGGAGTTTCCGGTGTCGTGGGATTTGATGAAGTTTCAAAAGTATTGTAGTCAGGCTCAGGCACAGTTAATCTCAATTGTTTTGGGCTTGTCTTGCTGGCGCTAACAACTTCTTCTTCGCCTCCTCCAGGATTGCTGGTGGTGTCAGTGGTGGTGGTGGCAGTAGTGGTGGTTGCAGTGTTGGTGGCAGTGATCGGTGCGACATAGTTGCTTTTAAGCTTACTGCACAATTTGTGGTAATTGCGGAACTTTTGACGTACCAAGTCATGTTTCTTGGTGGCCGGTGACAGAGCAACCATTTCCACTTCATCGGGCAAAGCCTCACTCTCCTCTATTGGACTGCATTCCATTTGCTCCGTTTCAGTATTCAAGTCTTGCGGTTCCTCCTCTTCTTGTGGTTGCTGCTGCTGCTGCAAGTTTTCGTTATGATCCAACTGCAACAGCTGCACTTGCTCTACACTTTCTTGTTCCGGTTCTTGTTCCGGTTCTTGTTCCTGCTGCACGTCCTCGTCTTCAAACTTGCATTCGTTGAGCACCAGAAGCGGTTCTGACTCTGGCGGCGGCATGCCCAAAACATTTATATTTGCGATGGACACCACAACTGCTTCGTCCTGCTCTTTTTCTATCTTCTGCTCCACTTGTGTCTTCGGCTCTTCTTTTTGTGCCTCGGTTACGGATAGATCTTTTGAACTTTGAGTTTTGGTCTTTTGCTTCGGTTTTGTATTGGACTTGGTCGTAACTAAGTGCGACTGTGTCTTCTTGGACTTGTGAGACTCGTAAGTTTTTACTAAAACCGTAGCCTCTTTGTTTGTTTCGACCAAAACCGTATCGTTTGTTTTATAGAGTATCACTTCCTCACCCAAGCCTGTCAGCGACTTGCCCTCATGTTCATGATGGAGCTGAAAGTGACATTCCAAATTCTTGCGACATAACTGCACAAATTCGCACAGATGGCACACATGAAGCTTCATCGGAACCCTAGCACTAAAATTGTGAGTGAATAGAACGCGAGCTCCAGCGCCGCATTGAGCGACATGGTCTTTGATCTTGTCGGGTCGATCACTCGGCATATTACATCTTGAGCACTGATAGTTTGCCTCACCGGTATGTTGGGCTATATGCTCGACCCATCCTCGGTTGGTTTTCTCCATGCCATGATCGCAAAACGGACAATAGTAATAAAACCTCCTGGGATTCTCTTTTAAACCGTAGATAGGTTGGTTTCCAATACCGGCGCGCAACTGTTGCAGCACGCCAGGTGGCAAACGTGCGTAATAGAACTCCTTATGATGCTGAGCATAGTGAAGCAACGGATTCGTAAGGCTCTTGGAACAAACGACACAGATATTTGTCTCACTCGATTGGGCATGCCAATTGGGATTCGTATTTCGAACAAATAAAGATTTACAGCTGTTGCTCTTCGCTTTAAATAACATGTCCTGCAGCTGTTTGCATAACTTTAGTTTGATTTTGAAAGGTTTTGTTTTCAAATTTCCCTGTTGTTGTTTAGCATTAAAACTGGCTCGATCAAGTCCACTAACAACGCTCCCAATGGATCGGCCTCGTCGCGCTACATTACGTTTGTATGGCGGCAGTACAGCGACATGAGCAGAGCTACTGATGCTGCTGCTTCTGCTACAACTGCTGTGTATGCTATTGTTGCGACTGCGCAAACTGCTGCTGCTGTTGCTACTGGTTTCTACCAGGGAGTGTTGCTGTTGTAGCGTGCAGGCGCGTTTGCCAGTCGCTCGCATCACATCATCCGCATAATACATCTGAGCAATGTCCTCGGTTAACATATCCAATTCAGTTCGACAACGCTTGCGTCTTTTGCGCGGTGGCGGCAGCGCGGCATCAGCTGGACACATTGTTTCTTTGCTATCGTTCTTCAAATCGGAGATAGTCACAGTCTCTGCAAGCTCTTTGTCGGGACACGCACGCTTAGCAGCCGGCAACTCTTTCTCCTCGAGCTGCTTCTGCTCGTGCTTCTGTTTCTCTAACGACTTGTTGCTTGGCCTGCCACGCTTGCGCTTGACGGCCACAGGAGCTACCGTTGTCGCAGCTGTCTTGGACTTTGATTTTCTTTGTGCCATATTGAACACGTTGCGACTGAGCTCTGTTTCGTTCAGTGTCGGAGCTGCAATGCGTGAGCGACGTTTTCCTGCAAGTATATTATGCGTAGAAATGCTGCAGTTGTCGTCGGTCTTTTCAAACATATTTGCTAGGTTTCTAGCACCCCGCTTTTTGCTATTCAACTCCACATCTTCCACATCCTCCTCCGTATAGTCCCCAGTGTTCTTTGACTGCTGTCGTATATGGTCCACAACATCTTCGTACATAAAACTGTTGCCCGTAAATAGTTCCGATTTGTCCACCAGCCATTCACTGGACGTTGGTACCATCGTTTTTCTTCGCTTTATTATGCACCTGGGGTTCGCCGAAAGCTTCTGGCTAACTATGTCCTTTGCCTTGGCATCCCCATCGATCTGTGTGTTCGTTACGGTTATGGTGTGCGCATTGGGACCGAGCACAACCTTAATTATGGGCAGCTTCGGCACAGGCTCTTCCCTTTGCTCAACTGCGACCTCATCCATACTAGCCAGCTCTTTCTCAATGCAAACATCATTCCCCTGTTCTTTCGGGTCTACCGGCATAGGCTCTTCCCTTTGTTCAACTGCGCTCTCATACTTTTCCTGTTCTTTCGGGTCTACCGGCGTAGGCTCTTCCCTTTGCTCAACCGCGCTCTCATCCACTTTAACCGGCTCTTTCTCAACGGACAAATCATTTTCCTGTTCTTTCGGGTCTACCGGCGTAGGCGCTTCCCTTTGCTCAACTGTACGCTCATCCACATTAGTCGGCTCTTTCTCACTGCAAACAGGAACATTTTGTTCTTTCGGGTCTACCGGAGTAGGGTCTTCGCTTTGCTCAACTGCGCCCTTATTCACATTAACCGGCTCTTTCTCACTGCAAACAGGAACATTCTGTTCTTTCGGGTCTAATGGCTCAATTGATTTTTCCTTGTTTCTTAAAGATTTTTTGATGCGTCTGAGCGATTGCTGTTCTTCCGTTTCGACCATCGCCGTTGGTGGCTTCACTAGCTGTGCCGCTGGCTCCTTCTCCACATTATCAATGTTCTTGGTATCTTTTTCTTTCATGTCCTTTTCTTTTAACTTGTCCAGATTGTCCCTTTTGTCTCTTTTCTGTTCATAATTATCTTTTTCTGTATCGTTCGGTTTTTTCTTGGGAGATTTTTCCGTTAACGTTTTTGGTTTTTGCGACTTCTTGGTGTGCTTATTTTTCGGCTTTTTAGACTTATCCGTTACATCAAGTTTTTTCTCTATTTTATCCTGTTGTTTTGTCTTATCCACTTTAACTTTTTTAATTGACTTTTCACTTGTAGACACCTTCTTCACTTTATCTAACTTTTCCGATTTTTCCACCTCTGGGGATTTGTTCACTTCACTGCTTCTTGTTTTAGTTTCCGCGGTCGGCTTTAAATGCTTTTCAATACCATCATTCCTTAAAGACTCTGTTTCATCACAAACTGCTGTTTTCCGAATTGTATTCGATTTATCTATCTTATCTGTCTTATCTGTCTTTTGACCACTTGACTCTCCACCCTTACACTTTTCACTGGACTTATCCCCGCCACCAGTCGACTTCTTGGGTATCCTGAAGTTGATCTTTCGCAAGTTGTCTACCTCAACAATAGAGCGATATGAGGTGTCAAGGTGCTGCACATGATTATTGTCCGGGACCAATGTCGGCGTAGGCACTTTAGATGCCTCTTCGTCCATTTGACGTTGCTTTTCCGCAGCTGCAAGCACGCGTTCCTTTTCTTCTTGCTCCTTTGCCGCCGCTGCGGCTTTGGCCAGACGGTGCTCGCGATAGCTCAGAGGTCTGTCATGTCCAGTTGCTGGTTGATTTAAATGGCGGTTGCCAACATGGCTGCCACCACGATTTACAGCGCCTCTGAGGCCAATAATGCTGGAGTTCGGATTGGTACAAAATGTGTTGATGTTGTTTTGGTTTTTTGACCAGATAGCAATGTTGTTATTGTTATTTGTGTTAGTACGATTGATATTGATATTTATATTGTTATTATTATGATGATTATTATTATTATTATTAATAATAATATTATTATTATTGTTATTGTTGTTGTTGTGGGGAGATTTCCAATGAAGAGCATTTTGTGCCCCCTCAAATCCTTTGTAGGAAGCATTTTGAAAAGGCGCTCCACGACATGGCTGTTCTAGATTAAGATGATTTGGTACTGGTGCTGCTGGTCCCGACTGGTGTTGCGGCTGTTGTTGTTGCTGCTGTATTGCTGTTGGCTGTATTGGCACATTGATATTGTTAGGGTTTATCCAAATCATGGTGCGCGGATCTCGCAGCTCAGCGATGCTTGGCAAATTGTTATTTCGCCATTGAATGGACTTATTGAATTCATTGACCACAGCAGCTGCCGTGGGTGTAAGCGTAAATTCTGTGGCTGATTTGCTTAGATGTGGATTGAGTTTGGAAACATTTGGTCTTATCGGTGCCACAATAGGAATGTTATGTGTACTGCTGCCGGCAGCACGTGATATGATATGCATCGATGGTAGTAGTGGCGGCGGCGGTGGAAGCGACGGTGATATTAATATCGTTGATGATGTTGATGGTGACAATGTGGAGAACGTTGATGATGTTGAGGGTGACAATGTCGTGGACAAAGACTGTATGTGTACAGGCGATTCATTAACAGGATCAGTATGCATTGTTGGAGCGGGCACGGGAGAACCAACCGTTGGCGGTGATGGATTCAGGTAGGCAGACTTATGACCACGCGGATCTTTGCAATTGGAGGCCAATGGCCGAGCAGCGGCATCAGCAGCCGTAACACCCCTTATAGCGGCAAGCTTTTTGCGTACCTCCTCCAGCGTGGCCGCAACATTGGCAAACTCAAAAGCCACGGGTTTATTTGCGTTAGCAGTTGGGTTTGCTCTACGCTCAAAAATTGGCGAAGCACCGCTGGGTTTTGCTCCACCGCAAGTTGTTGCTATTGGCGAGTGTGGTGCGGGTTTATTGGACCTACTCTCAAAGACCTGTCGCCGCATGCTCATAACATCCAGATTTGTCTCAGCCGAAGGGCTTGTAGTACTTTGACAGCTTGTATCCAAACTTAAATCTATGTTCACAATTGCTGCTGTTTTCGGTCGCAGATTCATTGGCGGTGACGGATTACATCTGCGTTCAAAATCCGCTGGGGTCTTGGCTGGATTAGTTGCAATTGGATTCGACCTGTGTGCCGCTCGATTCGGTGGCCTATTCATTGGCGGTGATGGATTAGATCTGCGTTCAAACACCGCTGGGGTCTTGGCTACCGGATTTAACCTGTGTTCAATCTCAGGTGCCGCTGAACTCGGTGGCGGTGACGGATTAGATCTGCGCTCAAAACCCGCTGAGGTCTTTGCTGCACTTGTTGCAATTGGATTTGACCTGGGTTCAATCTCAGGTGCCGCTGAATTTGGTGGCGGTGACGGATTAGATCTGCGTTCCAAATTCGCTGAGGTCTTTGCTGCACTTGTTACAATTGGATTCGACTTGTGCTCAATCTCAGGTGCCGCTGATATCGGTGGCGGTGACGGATTAGATCTGCGTTCAATATCCGCTGAGGTCTTGGCTGCATTTGTTGCAGTTGCTTTCCCATTGTGTTCATTCACAGGCGCCCGCTGTTCTGGCTTAATTTGTATTTCAAGCGCAGGCGCTGTCGCAGGAGAAGGCGCTTTCGTAGGCGCTTTCGTATTCGCTTTCGGCGTAACCGTTGATTTCTTGGCCGCAGTTGGATTTGATGTACGCTTTTGTTTCTGCGATACCGATGCTGCTACTGCTACTGGCTTCTTTCTGGTGGTCGCTCTAAGAGGTTGCTTTGATGTGGATGGCCTATCGGATTGATGTGCCTCATCGTTGATCTCAATAACGTCTTTACTTAGCAGCTAAAATTTGATTTGAAATTATGGTAAATACAATTCTGATGATTGTTAAATTATTAACATACGGATTTGAATTTGCTTTTTAGTTTATTAATCACACCCTCAAGTTTATCCAGCTTTAGACCAGGATACCGACGATATAAGCTAGAGTTGGTCATACTAAAATCGAATTGAAACTTTTTATTATCAAACCAATTAGAGTATTGTTATCATTGCCAACTTACTTGCTTTCTAGCATAGTTATTAGATTTTGCAGCTTACGACTTTGCCCCGCATCCAACTGACGTCCATAGGTACGCATTACATTTCTAATGAATTCAGCGGAGCCTTGTAGTTTTGATAGTCTCGCATTAAATGCACGCATCTTCTCGTCATCGATGACGTCTTCCACATTATTTGGTTCAGCCATTTTTCATAAAGAAGTTATCACTAAAATATGTAAAAACAGTTGAATGAATGAGCGAGAATATTTTGAATGTTGCAAACTTGCAAATCGGAAATGTAGTAAATTTTAAATAAAATATTTGGGATATTTAGAATTTCTGATATGCTGAAAATCTATAACTGAAAAACGATAAAAAAAACTGGCGTGCTTGGTTCATGTCAGTTTTTTTCATTTCTATCTTGAGATTTAAAATAGGTCCTGGGTCTTAAGAATATAGCAGTAAACTAAACAGGGTCAATGCTTCGACGTTGTCACGGGCAACCATAATCAAATAATGATTAAGCAAGCATTATAGAACCGATTAAATTAAGAATATTGATCGGTCACTTGACAGGAAATTGTCGACCAAGAAGTGAAATTTCAGGATTCTTTTAAAATGAGTAAAATTGTTTAAGCTTATCACAGTAAAAGTTCCGTTTCAAACGAAAGATAAATCCTAGGACAACATGTCATTAACATTGAGGAGAAACGTTTTTTTTTTATCATTGTTTTATCAGTTGGTCAACAAGGTCCTTGGAGCCGCTTAAAGTTTTGACTCAATTCATCATAGACTGGATTAACAAACTGCTCGCTACTCTCTTGATTTGGAGTTATTATAATTGGTTGAACAAGTTTGTTTTCGATTTTCGATAACTCTTTGAATTTGGAAAACGTTTGTAGCATTAGACAAAGTAATGACAAACTGTGCAATTTTTTATTGAAATCGTTTAAGAAACACCGGAGATATTGAACGTTGAGCACACATATACTTCCAAGCACTGACTGTACGCGTAAAGTATATGGTTCAGGGTATCATATATTCCAGATTTCTTGACTAGAGCCTTCTTACTTGTTTATGTTCCTTTATCTATAATCTAAAACAAAATCCAAAATACCGATTATTGTTTTTCCACCAAACATCGATAACTGCAATTTAACATCACTTCTGGCAGTCTTATGAATTATTGATTGATATTTCAACAAAGCGTATGGATTTTAAAGTTTTGTTGAAGAGGTTTAGAGGTATCTTGAATTTAAATAAATTTAAAAATAAAATAAAAACAACAACCAGTGTGTCTTTATATATGCCTTATAGCTCTTATGTTTAGAAAATCTAAATATTTTATATTGAGTAAACACTTTCGTGTCAAAGTGTACAATGCATGCAATCAGACTCACACAAAGTAATAACAGAAGTATATGCAGTCTTATGAACATAAATGCCGGCCCGCATTTGCGGCGTTTTGTTTTGCTTGACTATTTATTAAAAATGTGCATTAAAAAAAAGATTTAGTTAACAGCAACACACCACCGAATCCTTTAGTATCAGTTTGCTACCTTCGTTAGGAACAATGGTAACAACGCAATGATTTATATACAACAACTGCGACATTCGCGAGTGTTTAACCAAAAACACATTAAAAAGCACAATGTTAACACCTAAACATACGCTTAGAGCTTAAAACACATTATTGTTTACATTATTAATAACAATTGTTACAATTGAACGAAATGTAAGGAATAAGACGTAAGAAGAAAAAAAAAATAGCACGCGAACGACGCTTAACATGCGAGTTCCAATCGACAAATAAAAAAGACGCCCAATGTTCGTGTCGAAGTGGGCTGCCACCTTGTGGCAATCTGCATTTGCTTGCTTAAGTTAGAATCTCAAGTGATCGTTCAACTGATCGTTGTCAACGATATGGTAGCACTACTCTAAAAACAACAAGAACTTAGCATTGTGTGCTATAAAAAATAATATTAAAATAAATAAATAAAATATTATTATACATTCATAGTGTATTAGTTTAATTTTTACAAACTATTATTTTCTTGACACAATACACAACCCGATAAGTTCATTAGAAAATTCTGAAATTGTTATACATGTTGCTAGAAATTTTTATACATGTTGCTTGACTTGCACTCAAGTGGCAACGCCCAACTTAACGAAAGCAGCTGACGTAGCTGCTGAATTCGCCGCATTTTTTCTCTGTCCTCTTTGTTCTTCACCACTTGGTGTTCGCGGTATTTCGTCGAAGTGTCTGTGTGCGCTTGCGTAAGTGTGAGTGTGTATGAATCGCAGGGTGGTAGTAAAATGTTGTTGGTTTCCTACAGATCTTATGCTCTTTAAATGCGTAAATCAATTTCTGTCTTTGCTGCGACTTTAAGTCCCGCTATGGGTTGCACAACACGTATGTATGTGTGTGTGTACATACAGAAAGCCACGAAAGTGTTTCGACATTGTGAAAAATTTAGATATTTTCACTTTAGAGCTATAAGGGGACACGTTGGTTGTTTATAATTTTTATTTTTATTATTTATAAGTAATTCAGTCAAACCTACTAACAGAACTTTAAAAACATTAACATTAACAAAGAACAATTAAAAATACTAACAAAGGCACTAAATTCAACTGCCCATAAAGTGTTTCGACACTTGAGTTTTGCATTTCCGTTGTGAGATTTGTATGAAATTCGTATGTACAGTTACATTTAATTAAATTAAAAATGTGCAGATCCATAAAAGTCCAATTTTTTTTGCGCAGATCGCTTGCCAATGCAATGAAGAATGATTGTGGAATCACCATAACTCGCGAATGTGGCCTATATCCATTTTAAGTATATACCCTTAAAAAAAAACGGCCAGTCGTTGAAAGCACTTGAAAATACCGACTGTACAGCTCGAGTTTTACACGTTTTCCATTAGTATTTGACTATGTAGAGGTTCCTACTATCATTGCAGTCATATTTCTTTGTTTGGCAGTATTGCCTTATGAGTCTTGCCGTATGGTAGAATTTGCGACAATCTGTAGCTATCGTCACACAGGATTTCCATTCATCTGTTTTACGGTTGTTTGTGGCAATAAACGATTGATAAACTATTCTTATGCCATAACGTCTTAGTCACTTTAGAATTTCACTAGACCAATTCAACACGTAGATAAGAAAACTTTTGTATCACAATTATTATTATTATTTTTTGTTTTGATAACACTAGTTCACTGCTGATAAAGTTTGATGCAATGTGCACTATTGCATCAAAATAGACATCATCATCACATTTTTTGCTAATAATTTTTAAGATATAAGACCTGGGGTATTGGGAACTCTAGAAGTTTAAAGAACACTTTGCTGAAAAATTTAAAAAAGAAAATCAATTCGTCATCTACAGGGGTGTGATAGATATCAGTCTTAGCTCGACCAGATTTCGAAATCTCTAAAATCAAACCGAAGATATGACAGAACATAAAGAGATTTCAATATTCGGTAAACTTTCGGAGCAAATAGGTAAAACGAGCGTGGAAGGAGTTGGGTTAGGACACATCCTTAGCCAGGCAGTCGAGAAATCCCGGCTAGATACTCTGAACCCTATAATATCTTGGCTATATCGATCAATATATATACTTTTTAGGTTCGGAGATGCTTACTTCTGCCTGTTACATACTTCTGCACAATAAATCTTCCCTCCCTTACTAATCGTAGAACTATGCTAGCAATAACCTTTGTTCACAAATTAATACATGGTGAAATAGATTCCCCCGTACTAATTAACCAAATTAACTTTGCAGTACCCATTAGAACTAGTAGAAATTTTTTACCCATAGCCCTGCATGCTTGTTATTCTAACTATGCTAGTCATAACCCTTTTCGGATCTTATGTTCATTATATAATGATCTTTCCCACCTAATAACTAGTACCACTTCTGCATGCTTACAAAAAAAAATTGTCTTATGTCATTTGTCTACATGTTCGCGATCATCGTAACCGCACGCTACGCGGTGCGCCCCTCTGTCGGATGGGCGTGTCGCTTTGTGCGTGGGTCCGCGCGTTAACAAGCCGGTGCTTGGTATCGTTGGGCCACTTGAATGTACTGTCCGTTAGTACATCTACGTCCAATAATAATAATTAAACCATTTTACCCTTTTTCCCTTTTTTTCATGGGTTGAGGGTATAACAGGGTTCAGGGTATTTACTTCATTTGAAAGCAAAATAATCAACAGTCCACCAATTTCACATGATAAAAAATGTTCAATTGGTTTGCTAATTCTTTCTCAAACACTCCTAAGAGTAAGGGAAAGTCAGCTTTAATATGTGTTCATGCTTCGAAATAGGTATCAGGCTTTCAGCATAAACAGACCAGTGCCAAAAGTACATGAGAAAATGCATGAGCAGTCGATACACAAAGCAAAATAAATTCAAACATAGCGGTATTCCCAGAAGATAAGCGAAGAGAGGAACTCTGTTTACCGCTCTTGGTTTACATATTTTTTGAAAATACTTAAACCTTTCAGAGTGTTTCACAATTTTTCTGAAAAAAAATGTTTGATTTTCTCAAGAAAAAAAAAAAACCGAGCGCCTTAGCACATTTGCGTATACATGTGTTATTTATCATAAATTGCGCGGCTCTGCAGATTGCACACACTCCTGTGCTCGGTAAACAAAACAATCATTCTGCTCTTTTCACACATACATATGTACATGCATGCATACATATGCACATCAAATGCTTGCGTTTGCTGTTATGTGCTCTGTCAAATGGTACAGTTTCTGTGGCTCAACTCAAGCTACAAATACTAATCTACAAAATATTCTCACTCACTCTCTTAAAGTGATTTAAAGATTTTTTGCATATTTTTCTGTAGTCAACAGTGTTGATAGATTTGAAAAAATTAAAAATGGCTACATATTAATATTAAATATACTAAAGTATTTTATTATTAACTTAAGTATTTAGGTGGTAATTCATAATTATATATACATATCTGTTAATTATTAAGACACTTATAAAAAAAATATATCCAAGCAATATAAAAAAAAATTTCGCATTCCTTTAAGATACTTACCAGAAATTAATAAAAACACAATTATCTTACCTGATCTTGACAAAAAAAAAAGACATAAATTTATATTGCTGATGGATATTTCATAAAGTTTTCCAAAAAAAAGTACCGCTAATGCCAACAAATCTTATTAAATAATGCATGTATTAATCCTGTACTTACACAGCTTTGTACAATACATTTCAATATTTTTAATTAGCGCTTGATAAGCATAAACATCAGTTTAATAAAATTGCCGCCAAGTCGAAATCTTCTAACATTCTCTCAAAATCACTTCAACTGCACGATTGACAAACGCGCTTTAGAAACACAATAAAATAATAATCACGAAAAGACCGGGACAGCGAGAGAGAGATAGAGAGGGGTAAACCCAAATGCACAAACACATTTCCGAATAACCGTATATACGTAAGAATCGTCATAACGCAAAAGCAACAAATAAGAACCGAACGCAAACACATTATATATATATATATACATATATATGTATATATGCATAAGTATAAGTACATATGCACATACATACATACAAAGGCATGTATATTCAATAAATTCTTAGTTTAAACTGGTATACAAAAATTAAGGAAAAACCAATTAAATCATATACATATGATCGTTTACAAAGTTTAAAGCTCACACTCACCAAAAAAAAACCCGGATGTTATAGGCTAATAATATTGTTTGCATCTCTCTTAGATACTTGCGCTTTTAATTGCAAAGCAAATTTCACGATGCTCACACTTTCAAAGTCTGATTTAAAATGACACTATTGTCGGGCAATGTTGTATTGTTGTGTTGAGCATGGATAACATACATTGAAAGGTTACTTTCGCCCAAATGAGCGTGTGACGTAACAGTGCAAATTTAATTTTTGTTTATAGGCTTAAAAATAAAATAATAAATTGATATAAATAAATATTTAATATTTATTTAACGCAACAACATTAAAAAACACCCGGAATTTATATGATTGCAAGCAGTAAACACCTCACTGAGTGGCAACTCCACTTCTAAGCGTTATCTCTTCTGAAATTTCCATTCACAAAGCAGACTTTAACGAAAAATTTGCAGCCCTGGTACGAATTCGCCGCAGCTAGCGCATGCTTTGTTTTTTGGTGTTGTATTTTCTTCGTCTGTTTCTTCCCTTTTGTTCAGTCAAAACGCAGTTGTCGTTGTTACAGGTTTGAACTATTTGTAGCGTTTGGCATTGTTCGATCTTATATATGTACATATGTATATTATATAATATACATGTACATTGCAAATATATGGTAAGTGCAAATCCATCTTTAATAAGTATAAAAACGTATTAATTGAAACGCTGCTACAGTTGTGAAACAATAGATGGCGCTGACATGGCGCTAGCAGTGGTGGACGATCTAAGCTTAGTTGATAAAACCAGCTGCGTAGTTTAAAACTTTTAGGTTTGAGATAAGTATATAAACATACATACACACACAATTATGTGTATTGAAGTTGCGGGAATGTAAGTTTGTAAGACAAAATCTTCGACTCTATTAAGTATATGGCCGTTTCTGTAAGGTCTAGGTTTCGAAGACTTTCATCAGCAAGCCCAATATTAAACACAATTGCCAGGCCTATTTGTTTTTGATTGTAATCCGATCTGGAAGATTTTGAATCAGGTAAGTGGTATTTCTGTTTTACAAACAGGCCATCAGACCATTCGGTATCGAACAAACGCCGAACATTCAGGAATTCCGAAAATTACCCGATGAAAGAAATAGTAAACAATTTTTTACCTATAGCCCTGCTTGCTTGGTATTCTAACTATGCTAACCATAACCCTTTTTGGATCATAATAATGAACCTGCTCTGATGATGCCGGAAACCAAATTGATGATCTGGAATGACATTTTTAAAGCACTTCCGAGCTTCCGAGCTGTCACCAATGCTAGGCTCGTGCTCAAGACGATGAAGATAATTCCTTAAGCATCCATGCTCATTAAGTAGCTGCGAAAGGTAAAAGTTTAGCTTACCATGCTTTCGTCCCAGCTACACTACTAGTGTCGGTATAAGCCGGTACGTCTATCAACCCTTCACTGTTTTTCCACCGATTTCAATAAAAGTTTCACAGATTGTCTTTTTTTCGTCTAATGTTTCCAAATTTGTATTGTTATCGATCACATGTATATATTGGAAACGGGAATAGTTATCGGAAACTTGTAATTGGGATTAAGCGAGCTTATGTTTCAAATCTGCAGTCTCTAGCTCTTCTAGTCCCTTCTTCTAGTTATATCAACTTGGGTGTTGATTAACTGATTCCAAGTTTTAAATGAGTCAATCAAAACTTAAAAAAAGCTTCGTGAAAACGTTGAAACGTGTGAAAATAAATTAGAAGTAACAAAACAGGTTTTTATTTATGATTAAGTTTTACATACACATGAAAATTACTTATCAAGTTAAGTACGAATGAGAGAGAGTGTGATAAGAGACACAAATCATATAGGACTATATGGTAAGGTAGGTAAAGAGAGTGTACAATGGGCTTAACGCTAACTTGTACAATTCTCTCGCTTAACACTAAGTAAATTTTACAAAAATAATAAATCATTTATATTACAAAAAACAAAAAAAAAAAACATTAATTTAGAAAATATTAAAAAAAAGCACTTTCACATATTTAATATATATATATATATATAAATCTATTAAGATTTTTGTCGAATTTTGGGTATGTCATAATACTACAGTCTACTACTCTCGGCGCCATTGAGACGTGGCTGAGTGGATTGTGACTTCTCGTAGCCATTGCTCGACATTTGAAGGTGCTGTGGCAGCTGAGCGGGGCGACCATTTGATGGCAGCGTCTCATCGACACTGAACACTGAGTTATCGTGTCCATGCATGTGACGTGCATTCAAAACTGCATCGGGATGTGTCTTCTGTGCCTCCTGCTCCGAGGCATTCGGCTTGGCCTTGCCTTCGAGCATGAAACAGGTGATTAGGAACAGTATGGAACCTATAAAAAATAAGAATTTAAGTATTGCATTAATCACTGCCCATATTAAAATGATGGTAACTAATTTTTGGAAAAGTAATACATGGAGGAATTCATAAATCCCGACTGTCCTAAAAAGTCTAAGTCCATTTTGACTATCCTGCAACTGCACTTTAAAAGATCTCGTTCTGTGATGTGGAATCGCTTGTTTCATTATCCTGTTACTGGTTGAAAAAAATTACTGAAAACGACTTTAGTTGCACCGACAAATCATCCAGAAACCTCAGCACAGGCCCAACTTCTAACATTGATGTTCTCCAATCGTTTTGATCGTAAGACCCTGGAAGGTCTGCTTACCCATAAGGAACTTGTCTTTCTATCTTAAACTGAAGTAAAGAGACTCCGCCATAAAAAAGAACAGATTGGACCATTACTACAATCACCCTGTATTCCTTTTATAAAAAGCCGAAGGCGAACCTAGTTGATCGGACTTTTAAAATCTATTGAAAAAATATCCCTTAATAAAAAACAGACATGTAAAAAATAAAAAAAAACAAGTGCAACCATTTGTAGTTAATACTTACTAATGCCGTAAAAGCCTGCGTAAAAGATCATGATGGAGCCGCGATAACCGATGACCTTGGCAACGGGATCCACAAGGATGGGTAGATTGCCGCCAATATTGTTCATGACGAAGAGAAAGACGCCAATGGTCGATGAACGGACGCGCAACGGCACAATCTCAACGACAATGGCAAAGACAATGCCAAACCACATTTCGGCAAAGAAGTAGCTCAGTCCAAGTGTTATCATGGCCCACACGGGATCGAAATAGACTGAACCGAAAGCGGGCAACGTTGCAATCAATTGACTAATGGCCAAGACAAAGGCACGCGAACGAATACCCATTTTGGCGACAATCTTATCGGAAACAATGCCACCAACGACAACACCAACACTGCCAATACCAATGGTAACGGCAAAGAGCCACCAGCCGAGATCGACATCCGGGAAATACGTATTATAATATAGATCCGCATTGTAGGCAAAGGTCATGCCGCCGCTGTGACGTATGGAAGCGGCTATCATAAGCATTATCATCGCTGGACTCTTAATAACCTGCCAGAGTGTTATGGGTTTCCCGCTGGCCGTTGTGCGATCGCCCTCGCCAATGGACTTGCGCTCCGGTTCGCGCAGTGTGGTGCCAGTCAATCCCGCAACGACGATAGTCAGCACTCCCGCGCCCAAGTAGCACACACGCCAGCCCATGTCGAAGAAATTGAGCTTGGTGATGTAGCGACCGACGGGAAAGGCGATGCCATAGCCGCCATAGATGCCCCAATTGAATATGGCCATGACCAATGCACGCTTGTTCTCCGGAAAGATGTCCGACATGATGCCAGTGGCGAGGGGATTGCAGCCCGATTCGCCGGCAGCCATTAGCATGCGAAGCAACACCAATTGCCAATAGGACTTGACGGTGCCTTGCAGCAGGATTGCAATGCCAAAGATTACGGTGCATACGGTCAGCATCTTGACACGATTATACTTGTCCGCCGCGAAGCCCATAAAGACGCCAGCAATGGTAAATATCAGTATGAATGTGGGTCCGGCCAAAATCTGATAATCGATGCCCAATCCATTGTAGTTCCATTCACAATACCCCGTGCTATTCAACTCCAAGGCATAGCAACTGGTCTCGTTCTTAACCTCCGCACATTGGGTGGTCAGCTGATGTCGGGTGAAGAGGCTGCTGTTCTGCTGACAGGCATGATCACCATAGTCCAACTCAATGGCCGTCTGCTTAGAGGTAACGCCAATCAGATAGTGACCCAGTTCACCGAGGATGTAACCAATGGTCAGGATGGCCAGCACATAGCTGCTGTAGAAGCCGCTTAACTTCTCTAGGATCGGTACCATAATGCGTTTGTCTTAGCTGTTGAAGAAAAGAAGGTGATAAGTTATTGGTTTTGTCGTAAAGTTCATCAAGACCTCAGTTTGACTTCTCTTAAAGTAACTTTTAGATGGAACAAACTATAAAGTAAGTTCTCTGCTCTTGCACCCTATTAGATTTTACTCTAAGTACACATCTGAATGGAATGATAAGGAACACAGACTTTACTTCCATTTAGCTGTTCCAGAAGATGAAAGACAAACATGTAAATTCTTGAGTTTTGCAGTTGATTTGTGTACTACTACTTTACCTCCTTCCCCTAGCATTATGTAAATATGTGCATATCAATCGACTGACAATTGACAAGAGGCGTAAATTAAAGTGTTTATAGATGAAACACGTTTTGAATTCAATCATTTGTAATCAGGCATAGACAAACAAGTACAGAAAATTGGCTACAAAATTACAATTATAAAGTTGCAACCTGATAATGATAATGACAAATAATAATCTACAGAACGAAGGCTTATTAATGGAGCCTTGTCATTTGCGACAATTGCTCAATGCTTAACAATTAACTTATCCAAAGTTCTCAAATTGCTAACAAACTGATCGTGACTCGAATTTTCAATGTGTCTTTTGTGTGCGAAGTGAAAGTGAAGGTGTTATGGAACGGAACGTTGAGAACGTTTCTAAGAACGTGACGTGACGTGTGCCCTAAATTCAATACCCTAGGATATATTAAACTAGTATATTAGCTACAGTGCTGACCAGCTTTGAGCTTGAATAAACTATGTACCGAAGACATAAAAGCTTTCATATATAAAAACTTGCAATGAGAAACCAAAAGCCTGTGATGTAGTTTGTGATAAAGCTTGAAGCTCTAATTAAATAAAAACCTTAAAGCATCAAGGAATCTAGTTTAAAGAACACTTCGTAGGATTGAAATTCAATCCCTCAACAAGTTTTAAGCTAATAAATAGAGCATTTGACAAGCTAATAGTATAGCTAAGTACGTTCTGTTTGCTTATCAGTTTTGTGAAAGGCGTCTGTTCTGTTGCGTTCAAGGCATTTACCGGATGGAATATATAGTATATATATATATATATGATTTATGAGTCGCTTAACGGAAGCAAAAGTACTGACTGTGTTGCTGAATATGAATAGTGAAACTGTATTTAAAAGTATCCGAAATATATGAAACAAATTGAATGCTGTAAATAATTGAATAGATATTCATTTGCATAACTTTGTGAATAGAAGTTTATGAATAAATCTGTAGCTCAAAGCCGATGTCTTTATCGCTTTTTAAAGCTAGTTAAACTACCCAACGCGTCTATATCGCAAACTTGACAAAATTCTCTTTTATACTTGTTTCGTTTAAGAACTTGCTTGAGCATATTTTGAAGTTCAATGTCAAGACAAAGTCAATCAATTAAGTCAAACGCCCATTTATCGTTTTTGTCTACATTGGTGTCTAATACAAAAATGCTATTAAGCCACAGCAAACATTGCCACATAGCCAAAACGCTCAGTTGTAGGCGAAGAGCACAAAATTTAACCAATTTTTATTGGTTTTTATTTTAAGATTTTTTTTTTCTCTCTTTTCGTTTAATCAATCAAGACTCTGGCTAATTTACTTGCCATGTTTTGTGAGTTGTTTTTGGTTTGTTGATTTGGCATCTAGCACCTTTCGTATATGTAGCTGTATGTGTATTTGTATCTGTATCTTACATTTAGCTACGGCTTATTGACAGCTGCCAAGGTCGAAAAGGGTATAGAACAAAGCTATGAACTATCCCAAGGCTAAGTAAGAACTATCCACAAGCAAATATAGATATATGATGTATGTATTCTGTTTGTTTGTATAATGCCTTTGTATCTATCGGATATGCGGCACAAAAACAAAGCGGCAGCAAGAATGCGGATGCTGGCAATTGAAACCAGGTGGCCAAAAAGAACGCTCAAAGAATGATTGACCAAGCCAAGCCAAAACTGACTGCGCGAGAAGTTTTTCTGCTCTGTGTATCTGTATCTTATTCATTAGCTAAGCCATATAATCTGTAAGCGTTTTCGCTTAAAAAAAACCAACTTTATAACCTTAAAGCACTTTTCGGACAGCATTGTTAAAAGTTGAATGTTTTTTTCTAACCACTCGAATCGACCGATTATAATCCTTCCGCTTAGCAGCCTTGGCATTACCATCATAAAACTTTTTGACTACGGATTATAATCTATTCACAATAAACTCATAAATACGCAAAGCTCTCTCGACCAAGTTTAAGTTTTGTTACTCTTAAGTAAGTACCTTAAGTATTCAAGACATTCAACATGACAAAGTTGTTCAAGTAACATAATTACAAATTCTTCTTCCATGTATATGAGTTTAAACATATTTCTTATACCAAAAAGGTTAAAGTAAAGGGTTTAAGATAAGCTTATTCTGCTTGATAACCAATGCCAAGTCTTCCACATATCTAATATACCCCATGCAATCGCATCAGATTTGAGTACTTGCGTTTTTACACGCACACGCGTTTATATCTAATTTCAATGTCAAGGTGTAAAAAACCATACGGATCTAACCAAACCAAGATCAACCCAAAAACCGGGCCATAAACACACACACACACATATATGTATATATGCGCATGCGTGACTCGCCCACCATTTGCAACAGGTTTGAGTAACGAGTAACGTGTAACGTGTAAATTGTAACGAGTGTTGCAATTTCTTTGCCAAGGTCATAATGCGCTGCTGATCGTAAGGGGCATTGGGCGGGGAAGGTAGGGTATGCATTGAAGCGTTTAGCTTAATGTCTTTCTTAAGTTTTGTTACGAATCGACCAATTGGCGTTTACCTTTAAATGTAACCGCAAATATTGAAATCGATTATTTGCATTTAATTATCGCTTTATTGCAATTAAAAATGCTATTTGTTATTGATTTATATTATTATTGTTTCAACGAACAACAACTTTTTATAGTACAAGAACAAACCTATTTATATATATGCTTGTGTGTGGCAGCATCTGATTTTCTTTAAGTGTATTCAGTGTCAACTGATTGGTCGACATTCTCAACGATTGCCGCCCAACAGCAACAGCAAGTTGCAACCGACACACATGCAACAAGCAGCAAGCAGCAATAAGTTAATGCCAAGTCATGCGCAAACATTAAGGCTAACACATACATATATAGCTGCGAATGTACGTACGTTCGTGACAAGATTGGTCCAAGTACACACAGTTAGGAAAGACCCAGACTGAGAGACCGCAGACGGCCAATAACAATCTAAACACGCTTTAAATCATGTGAGTTATGCGATTTCAGATCAAACAAAGTACGAACTATTATCATTTGAGACAATATATCTGGCAATGCTGTTCTTATTGTCCCGATACACACAGCTGTAAGTGCTTAGCAAGTACTAATATCGTATGCGTAACGATATCAGCCGAATATCGTAAGTCATTCCTCAAATGCGTGAAGCGCTACTTTACAAAGCTCCGAAGTTAGGTTAAGATATCAATATATGTATAGTAATATATTTGTAGGGTATTTGGAATTCGTTTAAAAAACAATTAACAATTTAAGATCTGACACTATAGTATTACTATTTCCGATTCTTATGCAATTGGGCTGAGTCATGCTCAGGCAATTTGATTGAATTCCGACAATTCCTGCGATGAAGTTTACGCCCCATCTAGACGATAATTGGGCTATTTATGCTCCGAGACATATGCTTATATATACTATATAGTTAGAGAATGACTGTCATGCCAAGCATGCCGATTAGTTATGCTTATTAAAAGTACTAGATATATAGATTTTCATATTAGCTAAGCTTGGCTCTAAAAATGCGGTTTAACATTGATCGGGGCGACAGGTCCACGAGTAGTTGTTGTATATGTATATCCCCTTAATAATTCCCTTCGTTTCTCTCTCCCCATGACTATTGTAACCGCAGTCAAGGTTAACCGGCGGCTGCTTTAAGCTACTTAGCCATTGTCTTGGGGTGGGGTTTGAGGAAGGGGAGCTAGCTGACTTTGTTGCTGTTAGCTGTTGGGGCGTGTTGTCGTCTGACGTTCAAAGCTAGCAATGCGACACCGTTGAACGTAAATGTAAATGTAAATGCGAAATGCAAAACAAGAATCACATACAAATGCAATTGTTAATTCGAAAAATCTGTGCACTTAACACCAGATGGCGCTAGTAGTATACTAGTCTCGATCAGCTGCGCATAAATCTTTATTAAATGCAGTGCGACAGACCAAAACGATGATGCCAACAGCAGGTGTCCACAACAACAACAACAACACACACACACACACTTTTATCAATTAGCAGCCACTTAACCAAGTCCCCCCCCTCGCCACCTTCTCATGTCTAATTAAATATGTTGCGTGCAGCAACAACAACTTAATAAGCTTTATGCATTGACAATTGCAAATGTTTATGTTACGCCCACAATCCACAAAACAGAATCACATCTGGCCAGCGATCTTGACTTGATCTCGACCTAATCTGGACATGATAACACCTTGAATTGTGTCTGGTCAGTGCCACATGTCACCTGCCACATGCCACATGTGCTGACAAGCCGGAAATGGATTCGTAACTGAACCATTTTACATTAAGTTAATAAACTTCGAAATATGTTAATATATATACATATAGTTCAAAATTGTATCTAAGATTTGACTTTATGATTAGTTAGAGAAAAGTATTGCTTACACTATAGTAACAAAAAAATTAACAATATACATGTTTTAATCATATGCTAATATTCAGGTCAATATCTACATTGATCAACTTCCATGCATACTTATTGATTATAAGATGTTTTAGCAACTATACGAACCAGGTGCTATTTTGCGTACATTATTCGAACCGGTCTTAGACAGTTTGTAAAATGGAACCAGTTCCATGCCTACTTTGACTAGTATCTCGGATCAGTTCGAACATAAAATGATATTTTAGCTAGCCTCATAAAGAACTCTTTGTCGATTGACAATCTTGGTCTTGCTCTTGGGAATCCCAAAAAGAAAACCGAATATAAAAACCAAATTTTAACACAATCTGTTTCCCTTTTGTGAACGATCATTAAGGGAATGATCGTGCTCACGTGTCAACACTTATATGCTAAATATGATAGCAACAAATACGGGTTTTTGTTGTTGTTGTTGTTTGAATTTTAAAGTCAAATACTTAGTTAGGGGCATAATTTACTTATAGGGCGTTTAATTGTTTAAGTGCACGAAATTTGCATACATTAAAATTTAAGATCGAAATCAAATGAATCAGATAACCCAGCCACCTGGGCAATAACTAACAACATCAACACCAACCAACATCAATAACAATAACAATAAAACTAATAACATTAATATGCAAAACAAATATGCAAAGTCATGCCAATGATCGTTGCTCTCATGCCTAGATTAAGCTTAGTTCAAGTCGATTTCGCTGCATCTCGAATCTCAGTTATAACCCAAATTAAGTGGTAATTACAACGTCTGCTCATGTCCCACAAATGCAAATCAAGCCAAAAAGCACAATGAACAAACAAACAAAATAAATAACCAAATAATCAGAGAACAACAAGAAAAAACGTTCCAAGAACTGGTTAACATTTAAGATATGACGAACACTTAATACCCTGCAAAAGCAGCGACTAAAAAGTGACTAAAAGCAAATATTCTATATAAAATGAATTCATTATGACATAACAGTAAAATTTAATCATATAAATCGGTATTCAAATGGTTAAAAGAACTTATTTCATTTCAGAGCAGGTTCGACTATAATTTAGTGATAATCCGGATCTTGTCTATTTTTAAAAGCGCAACTTTAAGTACCAAAAAAAAGTCTCATTTGTTCTTATCAACGATTGAAACACGAAACATAAAGATCCGATTCGAATGGTTCGGATTGCATTCTGTGTCTTGTAGTATTATTTCAAGAGCCGAAATAGCTCAGTTGGGAGAGCGTTAGACTGAAGATCTAAATGTCCCCGGTTCAATCCCGGGTTTCGGCATAGAATATTGGTTTCTTTTTTGCTATATCTAAAATCCTCTAGATGCACAGCTTATATAAACTAGAAAAGCTCACTGCACGTCATAGATAGAGAGAGAGAGAGAGAGAGAGAGAGAGAGAGAGAGAGAGAGAGAGAGAGAGAGAGAGAGAGAGAGAGAGAGAAAGAAAGACGTCTCTAACGACTTTTGCATATAGAAAGAGACATAAATTAAATTTAATATCTATAATTACTTGAAGCGTTTAAAGTGCAGAACTATTGAGACATAAAGACTATATAGAATGGAACAGCTGCGAACGGGTTAATAAATTATCGATAAATGCCATAGATAGAAAGTCTAGGGTGTTCGGTAACTGGTCGTAATTAAATAGCAATTCCATGCATATCTCAAAAAAAACGAGCTCTAATTGCTCAAATATTGTAATTGTGAGTGAATTGTGAGTGAATAATTATAACACCTGTGCGAGAACTGGATAGGAGAATGTTATTATCAATTAGGCGTCGTTCTACTAATCGATCGATAATGAGCTAAAAGTAAAAGGTACTGAAATTCCTTTTCGAATAATTTATATGTCATTTGATCTTTAACTATTTCTCTTTAAGATTAAATAGTTTTTCATGTCGATTAGTTAGCTAAACATAATTAGAGCGAATGTTTTCCGGATTCTTAATCGATAAATGAGCTTAGCAGTGTATTCAATATGCAGTAGCTTAAGTAATTATAACAATTCCATAATAGAATCTTTCGATTCCCTTCACAATATTTATTTAAAATACATTCGATTGATTTATTATTGATCAAAGGTTGTGCATTATGAAATCAGTTTTTTATTTCACATACTATAAAAACAGAGTACACATTATATATTATAATATCATTTTAATCGAATGCTAATTCAATGCAGTCACACTTATGCAATCCATAATCATTTATAATCGTGACAGTTGCCTTACGATATATAATATATATATAATATATATCTTTCAGTTGCAACTTTAATGCCTAGTCGCAAACGCCCACCTTTGACTTTTCTCTCTCTGTGTGGGAGAGCAACGAAATTTACTCTTTCTTTCTCTTTCTCTCAATATATATATATGTATACGTTATCTAAAACGATATCTGTCATGTTTTTGGTTTGAATTTATTTGCTTTTTTGACAAATCGTTTTGCGGTTTTTGCTTCTGTTTATCGTTAATGCAATCAATATTAAAACAAAATATATTTTGTTATAATTTTTAAGCACTTTTTGGTTGTGTTTTTTTTCTCCCAGTGCATGACTTTATCTCGTATCAGATGGTTTCACCCTTTTTATAGTTTCTCAGCTTCCGCTGATAAGGTTCAATGTTATTTTAGTTTTAAGAAAACTTGTCGAAACTTTTTGTTTTGTTTGTGTGGCTTTTCCCATTGTTATATATATCTTTCGATCGGTGAAGCTTGTCGTCACTTATTAGTAATTTGTGTACAAACTTTTATTGACTTTTTGACATTGCTTCTTGTTCAAATATTGAACCACAAATTAAGTTTGGTTCATTGAGTGCTTTTAAGTTTGTCAATTTATGATCTTAAGTTTTTTTCTTTCTAATTTTTGCTCTGTGCATTTTTGAATCTTAAGAACTTTTCATATTTTGTGTAAACTCTGATTTTGAATTGGTTCATTTAATGGTTTCCTAGTGATGAACTAAAAAAAAATGCAGCCCTGTTTTTGCTAACGGTACATTTGCTAAGCTTTTATGGAGAGTTTGCCTAACCTAGATTCGCAATTTGTTTATTTGTGCTGGAAACTAGACGCGATCTTTGATCTTCTTCAATATTGTATTTAAAAACTTACACTTTGTATCGCTGGATCACACAGAAATAACGACTTTGTCGTTGTTGTTGTTGTTGGCACTGACACACAAAAATTAATATTAATATTGAAATTAAAAAAAAACTGTTTTTTTTCTTAGTCAATTGAATGATTGATATTGAAAACAATACGAACGAACACGCACGCGGCGCGATATTTAATAATAATAATAACCCTTTGCGTTTTTTTTTTTGTTTTTTAATTTTTTATAGTATGAAAATGTTTCAGTGCGCTTTTCAATTGGTTGCCAATGTCGAATCAAGTGGCGCGAAGATAACGTCGCGATCTTTACACACGAAGAACAACAACATATACGAACACAAGAAAAAAAAAATATATAATTGTTTTGTTGTGAAGAACAGAACACACGCCTAAGTAAACGGAAATGATCCAAGTACGGCCGAGTATTTTGTCTCCGATTGCTGGCTGCCTTGTTTTTGGCCACGTCCAATTGGCTGCGTTTTGCAAGCAGAACTAAAACGCGGCTTCGTTTAGCATCGGTTTTAAAAAGGAAAATTTGCGCCCAAGCTCAAGCGTCGACGCAGACTTTAGCGTCGGCGTCGGCATCGCTGCTAACAATACAAATTTGCAAGCCGAAGACGAAACGAACAGACGAACGCGCTGCTGCGAGCGCGCGGCGTGTTGGGAACGAACGGAAAAAAGCGAGAGAGAGAGAGAGAGAGTGTGCGCGTCGTCGTTTGCTTTTGTAGAATGTCCAATAAATAAATTATGTGAAGCGAAAAATACCAAAAATAGTCGCTAACAAAGGATTCGCCGTGCCCAACTGGCGGCGATTTCGTTTGAGACAGCAAAGGCGGCGGCGACGGCGACAAGGTAGGTGACAAATCTGCTGCAGGTGGTCATTGAATTTCAAAGCTTAACCCCAACCCTGATTGAGATAATCAGGTGCTGCGCAGGGATCCTCTCAACTGTGATAGGATCAGTAACAAATTATCATTACTTAAGCGATCTGTGTAGAGATAAACTTAAACAACACCCAAATCGTTAAAATAAATATGTTCAGCTTAATGGTTGTGTTGTTGTTTTTTTTTGGTTCGCTTTCTTTAATGTTTTTTGCCCAATTTGTTATGGTTGTTTCAATGCGCCTAACATTTCTCATAACGCACGCTTTTTTAAAAACAACAAATTACTAATTTAAATATACGCAAACAAAATCGAGAGAGAGAAAAAAAACCAGTTCAGATTTTTAAGATTGTGTAAAAACCACGCAACATTGTCGTCACCTGCTCGTAGTTCCCCCTTTTGACTACCAAAGATTAGCTTTTGATCAACAACTTTTGCTGAATCATCAACGTCATCATAATGTTTAAGAGCATCATTGTCTGCTTCATGCTTCTTCTTTTCATTTTAAGATTTTATACATACGTATATTTCTTCTTTTTGTTTTTGTTTTTTTTTGAGGTTTCCGTGTAGTTCAAGATCTTGTGTGATGCCCCTCCCCACACCTACGGCGTGTTAGTTCTTTTTGCTCGACTTTCGCAGAAATCGTTAAAAATAACAAGCGGCAAGTGCTTGTTAGCCATAACACACCGATCTTACAATACCCTTTAACCGTATCAAACTATTCTTTCACTTCTTTCACATCATGTTTTCTTATCGCAACGATTCAATAAGTATATATATTTATAGGATGCTTCTTTCGTTTTCGATTTCAAGATTGTTTAGCTTGTTTCAAGCGCCGAAATAGCTCAGTTGGGAGAGCGTTAGACTGAAGATCTAAATGTCCCCGGTTCAATCCCGGGTTTCGGCAAGAGTATCTCATTGTTTTTGTTTTTTAATTTGTTATTTCCGTACAGCATCGGATGAATGTTAAGGCTAGCAAGTGTCGTCAATATATGGTTATACCCAACAACAACAGCAACAACAACTATAAGGGCATTTTTAAAATCCAGTTCACGTCTCGTCCATTTTAGTTCTCTTGCAAATTTCGTTGGGGGATTTTTTCAGCTGCTGCTGCAGTTGCAGTTGCAGTTCTTTTTGGGAACAGGATTTGTGGAGAAATTGGTAGAAGGAGTGTTGTGCGTGCTTTAAATTGCTGTACTGATATCGCATCCCAAAGCCCAAAGCCCTCGACTGACTCACACAGAATGCTTCAAGACTGAAGAAACGGGTTTCTATACTTTGTTTCTTAACGAACGAAGAGTTGACTGCCATTTTCACATAGATACTTTAAGTTGTATCTTATGGTTCGATCGAACTGAACAGACGAACTATATCGCTAACTATATAGTACATCAAGTTTCCCGAAGGAGAAAACAATATAAAAACTGATCAAAATAAATTATTCTTAACTTCTTAACTTATTCCTATAATTGAACTAGATTGTGCATTATCTCAGCTCCTTTTTACTGTGCTTTGGCAGCACTGCAAGCAACGGTTCTTTATATACAACTATCGATATCGATAAAATGATGTTAAATAACGCATCGATACTCTAGAAAACAATATATCGATACCATTTTGATTTTGTTTACTCTCAACGTCTTCATAACTATCTGAATCTGCAATAGAAACATTTCGATGCATTAGGCTTACAGTTGAAGAGTCACTGAACTCAAATGGCAAAGTATCAAGCAGTTGGCAACTCTTCTTGCTTCTTTTGCTTATGTTTGTTGGATTTTTTGTTGTTGTTGCAGGTGTTGGCTATTTCTCTATGTGTGTTTTGTTCTTGTACAGCATTTTTGTTGCTTGCTTCGTTTGTGCAAGTTGCGCTACGTGACGTCAACAATGGACAACGGCTTTGATCTAGTATGTGCTCGAGGGAGGCGGGGGTGGGAGTAGGCGTGTATTGTTGTTGTTGTGTTGTGGGGGTGTTTGGGTGGCGTCGGCGCTTTTTATTGTAAGTTTTGCTTGAGCGATTCTCAAGGCGAACCTTGATTTCTATTATACCCTAACAAAAATCATATATATATATATATATATATAATATATTGGACTCATAGGAAGTAAACTCAACACAAAAAAGAGCTGAGTTGTTGGAGTATTAAAAGCTCCGGATTGAGAATATTAAATAATTTGGGATTTTTGTGGGATGGGTCAAACAATTTCCACACACAATTCAAATACAATTTTGAACAGCATGAATCATGAATACTTAAACGATATATATATATACTTATATAACATTCACTTGCGCAATATTGAAATGCTTTGAAATGTGAATCCCAAAAATACATAAAAATATTTTATTTTACGATCCGCGATCAGCCCAAAAGTTCTATTTTCGTTTCGTTGTCGATGGTCAAAATAAGAAAAAAACAAAAGTCAAGAGCAGTTGGAGGCAGGTCCTCCAACCGGTTTCTTCTGCTCTCTCTCGATCGAGAAGGTACCATCACTTAAGATTGGCCCCCTCTCGACCTCTCGTCGATCTGGTCTTCCTGTCTATATGCCAAACCATTCCTTGGTCAATTAGAAAGATGCATTATTAACGGTCATAGCCCCGGAACGACATTTTAGTTAGTCACTGAGACTGACTTTTAAGGTTTTCCACAAACTCAACTCAACCTTTCTCCAATTTGCGAGACAGAGTTCATCAAACGCAATTTTATATTACTTATCTGACGTACGCCATTGAACTCTATATATTAATCCGAATTATGATTCATCAAATCTTTAAGCCAATTAAGTCAAATGGATTGCCGAAATAGCTCAGTTGGGAGAGCGTTAGACTGAAGATCTAAATGTCCCCGGTTCAATCCCGGGTTTCGGCAGTTAAATATTAAAACTGTAATATCGTTTTTTATAGTTTTAAATATATATTAAAATAAATATGTGTTGTAGACTTTTTTCAATACTACTACATTGTATTTAATATGTGCAACTTTTTGCTTTTAAAAAGCATTTATGGTTAACTTAAAAGTTAAGCGCTTCTCTTAACCTAGCAAGAGCTTTGAAAAGCTTTCAGCAAGCACAAAGCTGCCGAACAGCTTTGATCATGCGTTCTGCAGCTTAAAAAACACATTAAGCTCGTGTTAAGCTCCAAGCTTAATTAGAACTTAATAATTGCAAATGTAGCTGTGATGTAAAATTAATGAAAAAACAAAGCATTTTATTTATTTTGATTTTCTTTGAAGTTTTATTTCTACATTTAAAAAAAAAAACATTTTACTTGTTGCCATTGTACGATGTCTAGAGACATGCTATAAAATATTACAATTGAAATGTTTTTTGTATATTTTAGATTTTGTTGCTTTTATTTAGGCGCAATTCTAAGGCTACAATTAAATGAATGCATGTGGCATGTTGCATGTGGCATGTGATTTATTGCTTATCGTTTAGTTGTTGTTGCAACAAATGCACTTTGACGACGACGACGAACAACTACTACAGTGGCTACCAAACTAAGACGGACACACATGCCTTAAACACTACAACAAAAATGCTAAATCCTAAAAACCTAAATCCTAAATGCTTAACTTAACAAGCAGTTCAGTAAGCGAGCGAGCGAGCGAGATGGCTGGCTATGGTACTAAATTGTAAATTTTAAACTTATAAAACTATAAAAAAGATGTGTATGAATTGATGTGTATGTGTTTGTGTATGTGTATATGTGTGTTTGTATATATGTACATAAACGAAATGTTAATGTAAATTGTAAACATAATTAAATATTTTTTTAAATGTTAAAATTGCTGCTGCAGCTGCAGCTGCTGAGTATTGGCTTAGAAATTAATTGTACAAAAATGTGTGTTTGAAAAAAAAATATAATATAATTATATATATAAAGTAAAAGTTAATGCATGATATAGGACAAAAAAAAATAAATGTTGCTTTCGTTGTTGTTGTTGTGATACTTAAGATCTATACAATTTTATATATATATATATATAATTATATATACAAGACACAAAATTAACACAATTTGCTGCTGTGTCTGTTGTTGGCTTTTGATTAATCTTTTTTTGTTTGTTTGTTTATTTTTGTTCAACTTACAAATAAAAACTATTCGCTACAATATGTATGTAAATCAACAAGATATTAACAGCCATTGAACATGGCTAACATAATGTTACGTATGTTTTTTGTAATGTAAGGTTTCGTTGTATATTAATATGTATGCTTGTATGTATGTATGTATATTGTATATAACAACATAATGGCGACCATCCCTTCTCTTACAATTTTTACTTTACTTCTGCTGGCGATTGATTGTTATTGTTGTTGTTGTTATTGTTATTACTGCCAAATATTGCAATTGTTGGCTTAAGGACTATAAACTTGGGATTGGCGACAATTGTGGCAGTTGCAGTTGCAGAAACAGTGGCGGCAGAAGCAGCAACTGCTGCTGCTGACTTTTTGCTGGCTGGCGTTATGGTCACCGTACTTGGCGCAATGGCATTCATAGCCGCTGTTTGATTGCTTGCCGCCAGCGATGAAGCTGGCAAAATTGTTGTTACTCCATTCTCGTGTTGGATAGTATTCGCATTATTAAATATTGCACGCATTTTATTGCCACTACTACTTTGAGATCCTGTTGTTGTTGTTGCTGCTGGTGCAACAACTGTTGCTGCCGCTGCTGTTGCTGCCACATTGATTTTAAGCGACGTTGGCTGCGGGCGCTGAACAAATCGCGCGGTAAACTCATTGCCCGTTAATACCAAATTTTGCGATTGCCCACTAATGGGCAAACCACTGGCCAGTATTAAACGTTGCACGCCGCCAGCTGCACCACCACCACGCTGCTTCTTGTCCAGCTGCTGTTCATCCTGCTGTAAAACAACAAAGCAAATTTTAATAAGCATCACAGTTTGAAAGACTCTACAACAGTTTTAGTGTCACTGTTAACAGCTTAAGCCAGTCAGGCAAATGCATATGCATTAGAGCGAGACAACAATAGTAACTGCTCATTAACTGTGTATCGCTCCGCTCTCTTGATTTCTCAACTTACCGATGGAGGACTAACAGATTTGCGCTCCAGCACATGCTCATCAAAGCCCGAGTCCGACGAGTTGTCATTGAATTTGGTGGCCACCGAGGAGGAAGTTGAGCAATTGGACGATGAAGAGAGTGATGAGGGCGACGCAGCGCCAACAGCTGTTGTTAAAATGCTCGGATGCAAAACTGGTGATGTTGTAACAGCTGAGGCTGTCGCTGGCTTGAGTACTACAGATAATCTGCTATTGACTGTGGAATGTTGTTGTTGTTGTTGTACAGTGATTATTGTAGATGCTGCTGCTGCTGCTATTGGCATTGAGTTCGGCAAGATCTCAGTCTTGTTCAATGGAATTGGACTTATTCTATGTATTTCGCCCTGTGGAAATGACTCCGATTGTCGCTTAAAATACAAATGATGTTTCTTCAGAGCCGGTGTGCTGATGCTCTGACTCAGCTTTGGCTTTGTTTCAATTTCTAACTGCACCTGAGCCATTTGTTGCTGTTCCTGTTGCTGCTGCAGTTGTTGTTGTTGTTGTTCCTGTTGGTGTTGGAGCCTGCGCCTGCGATGCTTTTCACAAGGCTTGTAAAGCTCTGGATCAATGATGTAACAGGCACTACCCAAGCTAAGACTTTGGAATACGATGCCACAGCACACTTCTAGTCGTAGCAGATCTTGCTCTTCAAAAAACGGAACATTGTCTACAGCACGTCGATTCTTCTTCGGTTCCAGCATGCGCCGACGTTTGCTGCCTGTCACCTTCGAGCATTGTCCAACACTACTGCTACTTTTCTTGCCAGTGGACGCTAACTGCGCAGCTGCAGCGGTGCGTTTACGTGTCTGATATGGCGTGACGACAGCACAAATGGCCGAATGATGCTTTTGCTGCTGCTGCTGTTGTTGTTGCTGCTGCTGATGCTGCTGTTGTTGCTCATCTTCGAAGCTTTCGTTGGAATCACTTGCCTGGGGTGAGCTTTCGAGTTTACTGCCATTACGCTGCTGCTGCTCCTGCTCAATAATGGCTGTAGGTGGCGCTGCAACTGCAGTTATTTTACCCTTACGATTCTTTTTGAAAATTTTGGCAAATTTCTCGGGTATAAAGGAGCCGCTCCCGGTGCCATTGCCACCACCCGCTTTTGCCTCGCATTCGTTCTCGCGCTTCTTCTGCTTGGCCAGCGATTTGGTGCCGGGTCCGGCGCGTGCATCGACCACCTGTGCAATATTAAAAAGAGCGAGAAAGTGGGTAAGTATGCATAATTTTAAGGTTTAAACAACGGTTGTCACACAACAATCAACTTAACCAACTATAAGTTGTGACAATGTTAAATTATTGTTGCTGTTTATTTGTTGGCGACAACCGTGCTCATTTTTCACTGCTCAACTTACATGTCCCCAATGGCGCTTGCTGCCAACGGGCAATCGCTTGTACCGTTTGACCAACAGTACGCAGGCATTGCAAATTTCACCGTTGCGAGGCTCGTGCAAATTAAAGCACAGCACCGACTCCTTTTCGTATTTACGCGAAGCGGTAAAACGCGAACTGCTCGACTTTGCGCGACAAATACAGCATCCATCCGCTGATCGATAGACGCGCGGCTTATGGAAATTAAACATGGCGCTTCTTTATTGTGTTGTATTTAAAGTGAGAGAGATCTTGCTCAATATGTGTTAAAGACAGCGAGAGATTTGAAGTTAACTGGCA
The DNA here is from genome assembly GCA_035044465.1 of Scaptomyza tumidula. Classification (NCBI taxonomy): domain Eukaryota; kingdom Metazoa; phylum Arthropoda; class Insecta; order Diptera; family Drosophilidae; genus Scaptomyza; species Scaptomyza tumidula. Next base: position 817,005 of record JAWNNW010000220.1, on the reverse strand, counting down.
ACTGTATTTGGTGAGTCGTTTTTGACTGTATTATTTTTTGTGTGTATAGAATGTTTGTTTGTGCTTAGCGGTTTTTTTTTTTTGAGCGTTAATTTCAGATGTGTGATTAGTATTATTGCTATTGTTGGTCACTGGATTTGTTTTTTTTATTTTTTATTATTATATTATTAATTGCTATTTGTGCATAGCCCATATTGTGATTATACTGATCTCGGGCATATTCCATCGTCTTCGATTCGATGATTTGCGCTGCATTTGTGGTGTTTGGTCGCTGCAAGATAGAAAGAAGAAGGGAAAAAACCATTTAAACATTTTTTTTTTCAAATTAGAAACGTTCAAAATATCAAACATATGTCTTTTGATAGTGTTGTTAAACGTTGCGTCTATTGTACAAGTGGCAACGCTGCGCTTGACAACGCTTCGCTTTTAAAGTAAGTTAAACATTTAATGCATATGATTAAAATGAATGTATATTTGTATATTTTAAGATTTTGAAAAAAATGCTTTTGTGTTCATGCTAAAACAATGCCCTTTCAATTGTATTTCAAAAAAATTTAAAACGTAACAGCTGGCAGTCATAAATATACAAACATACGTTTGTGTTGTGTTGCCATTTTTTTTTTTTTTTTGCAGTATTAAAAACACAAAACGCAAGCCATTTTTATTTTTATTTTCGCCTCTTATCAATGATTAGGCGAGTGGTGCGTTGTATATTCATAACCATATAAATATTTCATAGAAATACTAAATATATTTTTAACCAACAAAACCACCAAAAGCAAACGCACAATACGCAAACATGTTTTTTTTTGTGTTTTAAAAATGATTTGAGGAAAACAATAAAGACAGGAAAGCGTAGCGCAAAAAGCAATACGCGCATAGCCACACAGACCAATACATATGTACAAAAATATGTACATGCACATTGCATTGACGCGCGCTCGTTGCACTCTCAGTATCAATCAGCAACAACAATGAAGCACAAAATCACCCCAAACAAGTGACGTGACTTTCTGGCAGCGCTGCTCGCTTTGCTCCCAGGTGTGCTGTCTTTGTAGTTGTTGCTGTTGTTATTGTGCATGTATTGCGATGCTTGTGTTTTTATATGCTTTTGATTTTATTTTTGGGGACACTGATTTTTTTTTTTTTAACGTTTTTGCTCAAGTTGAAAGTGCGTATCACATCGTCGCTTTGTATGCCTTGTATGTACTTGTGGATGTATACACCGGCTTGTATTGCTCACACACATTCGTACATAAATACATATATATGTATGTTTTGTGATCGCTGTGGTTATTCGTTCATGTGTTCGTGTGTTGGCTAACGTTGCAAAGGTAAACGTTTAAGAAATTAGTTCAATTGTCGTGTGGAGGAGTGGAGCCTGTGAGCAAGAGAGAGCGCGAGACTTGACCAGCTTCTACGCTAGTTGCTCAGTTACTTGGCGTATGTGAATATGCGTAAGGCTGTATGTGTGTGTTAGTTTTGGTGAAAATGCGCCTACTGCGTAAACAGGTTTAAACTTTATTTTTTTTTTTTTTAGATATTTTTCTTTTAGTGCCGGACGCCGCCGACTAGTTTATATTTGTTGTTGTTGCTGCTGCAGCTGCCCACGCCACGCGCGCATAACTCAAGCAAACACTCACTCAAACATATTAATGAATATTTATCAAAGTATGTATATGCAAATATATATACGTACGCACTCATTAGTTTTGTCAAAAGTCGTGTTTTTAACCTTGGCAAATTTTTTTTTTACAGTCACAGTTTTTTTTCACAATTCTTTTCCACCATATTTGGGTATTTAATGAAATATTGAATGGAACTTCTTGCAATTACCTTCGACGAAACAATTTGTTTTGTAAATCACTTGATTCTCGGTCAATTATATGTTTATTTATCACTGTAAATTTAGTTGATTCATTTAGATATTTTATTCAAAATGCGAATTGAATATATACAAAAGTAGAGCTCAATAACAAACGCGTCTGCACGCAAGAAGCACAAAGGCAAACTGACAAAAAATAAAACAGAAAACCGCTGTCGAAGCCGACGACGCTTTTCATCCGTCACTTTTCGTACACATTCGTCCCGTTGTATGTGTGTTTGTATGTGCGTATCTGTGTCCCTGCGTATGCGAGTGCAGCGCAAAATGTACGAAAACGAAACCGCGCCGAGAATTTGTAGCACAAAGTAAATGCAGTGATAACACAACAGTGTGAAACGACAGCAGCTGAGCGCTAAACCCAAAACCCTGCTTCAATGCGCTTGTGTACGTGAGAATGCGCAAAGCAAAAGCAACAGCGAAAAAAATTCCGGTTGTGAAAAAAAACATACACACACACACACACACAAACAACGCTGCCGATACGAATACACAGTGCGAGCGAGTGAGAGCGACAATTTGCATAATATTTCTATCAGCGAAATGGCGTTGCCACACTACACAGAAAGAACGACGCAAAACATTTGTAAATAATTTTTTTTATACATACATCTACCGGATTATTTGTTGTCTGCAGTTTGTTATTGTTAGCGTCGTGGCAAACGACAGTACATGAATGGCACAAACAACAACTGACTGATAAAAGCAAAACGTGTGCGAGCAAAGACTGATAAGCGTCTCTGCTAGTTTTTATTATCGCCGTTAAAATTTTGCATACGACAAATATGTATAGGAGCAGTCCTAAAATGCGCCACACATATGTAAATACATACAATTGCTGAAATGCATACACATACATAAACGAATACGCATGTCATTGTATATTTTTAGAACACCCCAACTCAGCTTCCCCAATATTAACTGCGTCGTCACAGCAAAATACGTGACAACGCCAAGACGCAACATATAAAAGCAAACAAACACACACACACACTGGTTAACAAACATAAACATGAGTGTGGCAATATAATTAAAAGTGGCAACGCCATGAAGAGGCCAGCTGCTACTCAGGCGCTTTACAACACTGACACCCACCCAGCATTGCAATAAATTGCTGTTTTTGTTATGATCAGGCGAAAGTGTCCAAACGCAGCCGCAGAGCTGCACAAAAAAAAACCAACAAATTTTTTTTTTTGTGTGCTACGTGCCAGGGCGACGCAAGCAACAACAACTTTTCCAAAAATCGAAAAATCTAGGTCATATGCACTTGTTTTTGGTGGCTGCATCTCGACTGAAGCTGGCATTTTTTGATTATTTACAAGATGAAAAATGCTGTGCAGCAAGCGGCAGAAATCAGAACTACAGTTAATGGAAATGCATTTTTAATTTAGGCTTTTTGGAACAAATATTGTATGCATGTGTGACCAACACATTATAATAATGTTATTATGTGTTTGCTTCCTCTTATAAACCGACTAAAAAAAGTTTGCAAAACCAAAAACTGTACCATCGCTTCTGGTGTAGGGCAGACTTGTGGGGGGAAGGGAGTGGCGAATGTAGTTGTGGGCAAACGCTGCAAATAATTGCGTTGGCGGGATTATAAATAGAGATATGCGTCAAAGATCTTTGTTTATTATCACACTCACACATATAGCACAAAATAAACGTTGACCTTGTTTTTACTTCACACGCATACAAATCAACTTTCCTGTGTGCATTAATACGCACGCACACAAATACATTCGCATATTGCGTCTGACCGAAAGTGAAAGACAGGCCTGTCTTATTGGAATTCTCATAAGAATGTGAAAACAGCAGCAACAACAAGAAGCAACTGTAATGAGCTATGCGTGAAACAGGTTGGCGCCAAGTTTTGACAGCAACAACAATCGGCGATATTTTAAGTAACGGTTGTACAAAACACACACACAAGCAATCGGCTTCATTCAGTGATAAATTAAGTGCCAGCGCAATACCGAGGCAACACAGCGCACAACAACTTAAATAGAAAGTAAAAATCTTGAAAAAATAAATTTACTTTGATTTTGGCTTAAATAACTGTTTCTTTACAAATATACACACACATTTTTGTCTTGTTGTTGTGTCCAGAGCAGAGCAGCGAAGCTTGCGAGAGCTGGGCGCACCAAAAATGGAAGTAGGTTGCGCGCTCTCTTATTCACCTGAGTGTACTCATTTTGGCACGCAGAGATAGCGTTACAGAGAGAGTTTGCTCGCTTTAACTCATTGCCTGTTAAGTAATAGACTCAATTTTGTTTATGCATGCAGTAGTATGTGTGGAAGCGGCAACCACCATGCATATGGTTGTGTATGTGTGAGCAGAGAAAGCGCGCGCAAACAGTTCCACAAACAAATGAAAACGACAAAAAACAATTAAGTATAACAAGAAATTATTGCAGCAGTAATGTTTTAATTTTGTGCCGCTCTTATGTGCATATATTTTCATCAGTTCTTGACTTTGAGGGGCGTCCTAAAAGAAGTTGGTCCTCAATAGAGATTTCTTAATTTTTAAAGTGTAAAAACAAATCGTAAGCTCTGGTTTTACTTAAGGCATCATCCACAACAGGGAACAAAGTTGCACACTCACGTTGTTCTCTACAATCTGCCATTTGGTTTTCGATGAACTGTAAAGTTGCTTTAAAAAAAAAACACAAAGGCGAACCGATGCACTCACAGCGACACATTTAGCACACTGACGCAGGTGGCGTGACACTGACGGACATTTGGTCAAACTATAGGTTCCATCCATCTCTTCCTTCCTACCAAAGCATAGTTCTCAGAACTTATGGGTTCCCCCTCGTACATGCACAAATACATGCATATGCATGTTGTATCTGTGTGTGCTTGTGTCTAACCTTCGTTTTTTTTTGTTTGCATTTTTAGAGATCATTGTTTTGGTAGTTTTTTTAATTTGGAATTTCATTTGTTATATTTTAGGCAAACTATATAAGGAAATTAAAAAAAAGAGACCGGACACGCTTACTTTAAAAATGCACATTCTTTTGTATGTATACATTGGACGCGCATTATTTTTGCATTTTTCTTACCCTTTTGATTTCACTAATCTTGACAACAATTGTTGTTGTCAATGATTTTATAGCTTTAATCGGTTGCTCTTTGTCAATATTATGCACTTTACAGAATCACTTAACTCTTGTTTTCACATTTATTAGTTGAGCACAATAACGTTGGTGTCTTGGATACCGCAAAAATTCACACAATGCCATTATCGGTGGTATCACGACAGCTGTTATCGATAGCATTCGCGATAATTGCCAATTTCTACATGATTATTGCTCATGCGCGAGTTAGAATGCTGCTAGAGATGGCAACGCCAGATTGACCAGCTCTCGCGTGATGGCAATTTCTTGAATTGAATATTTGTAAACATTTTGTTATTGCTATACATTTTTCCAGTTCTTTGCATGTGCAGCCGAACTTCGCATTTGCTTGTAGAAGGAAAATTATATGTAAATGACAAGATCGATAAGAGTATCGATCAAATAATCGAGAGCGCATAAATTGCCAAGTAATGGATATATTCGATCAATTTTGTTTTGTTATTTACATCCATGCCGGCAAACATAGTTGCGTGGGGCAATTAGAATAGCGGATTTCCTTAATCAACTGACAGCAGGCGCGCATTAATGAGGCTCTTGAAGCCCCGTTGGGTGCACCATGATGGTAAGAATCACAAACGATTGTGTTGCACATAAACCAATCTTTTTTGTTAACGTGATGATACGAATCACTAACGTTTGTGTTATATATGATGCAGATAAACCAATCTTCTCGGTGGACGTGCATCAGGATTGCACGAAATTTGCAACTGGCGGACAGGGCAACGATTCTGGTCGCATTGTCATTTGGAATTTAAAGCCAGTACTGTCTGAGAAGGATGAGCAGGATGAGTCGGTGCCAAAGATGCTCTGCCAAATGGATCAGCACTTGGCGTGCGTTAACTGTGTGCGCTGGTCGCAAAATGGACAGCTGCTCGCCTCCGGCTCAGATGATAAGCTAATAATGATATGGCGCAAAGCGCAGGGACCCAGCGGCGTTTTTGGCACCGGCGGCATGCAACAGAATCCCGAATCATATAAATGCATACACACACTACGCGGCCACGATGGAGATGTCCTCGATCTGGCCTGGTCACCCAATGATTACTTTCTGGCCAGCTGCAGCATAGACAATACGATAATTGTGTGGGATGCGCGTGCATTGCCCAATGTGCTGCAGACGCTCAAAGGGCACACGGGCCTGGTTAAGGGCGTCGCTTGGGATCCGGTGGGTAGGTTCCTAGCCTCTCAGTCCGATGATCGTAGCATTAAGATCTGGCGCACTACGGATTGGGAATGCAACACAACGATAACGGAACCGTTCCAACAATGCGGTGGCACCACGCACATCCTGCGGCTTTCCTGGTCACCCGATGGCCAGTATCTGGTCTCAGCGCATGCCATGAACGGTGGCGGACCCACAGCACAAATCATCGAGCGTGAGGGTTGGAGATGCGACAAAGATTTCGTCGGCCATCGCAAGGCTGTCACCTGCGTCCGATTCCACAATTCGATACTTACCCGCACCTTGAACGATGACATCAAGCACAAGCAGTATTGTGTGATCGCTGTAGGCTCCAGGGATCGATCGCTTTCCGTATGGCTAACAGCGCTCCAGCGACCAATGGTCGTTATCCATGAGCTGTTCAATGACAGCATTCTGGACATGTCCTGGGGACCACAAAAGTGTCTGCTTATGGCCTGCAGCGGCGATGGCACCATCGCTTGCCTACAATTCAGCGAAGTGGAGCTGGGCGCTCCCGTCTCTGAGACGGAACGTAATAGCATATTCAAACGCAAATATGGCGGTTATCTTGAGCATCCACCGCATCCACCCGTAAAACAGACAACACGTACACTGCCCGAACTGAGCAGCTATGCGCTGCCCAATGCCGCCATGGATCGCCGGCTGCCCGTTCAGGTGACGGCACAGGAAGGTGCTGCATCACCAGCGCGCGTCAGCATTACCAAACAGACGGAGACGCGTACGAAGGATGGCAAGCGACGCATAACGCCCATGTTTATACCACTCAATGAGCTGAATGAGCCCATCTCCGGCAGCATACCCAGCAGCACCATCATCAGGTGGGTTAAACCAAAACAACCATTTTTGTTTTCATTTAAATTGTTTATACTCCTTTACAGCAGCAGTAGCAGCAGTAGCAACAACAACAACAGCAGCAGCGGGGGGATATCTACAGTTGAGCCAGAGTCCATCTATACTCGGCCGGATCAGGTGGGACGTCTGATGTTGCCACCAGCGGCAGCAGCAACTGCAGCAATCACACCCAGACGAAACTCAATGCAGCTGCTGTGCGATTTAAACAGCAGCAACAATACGCTCGGGCCAAAGCTACAGATAACAGCGAATAGTAAATGCGAATTTACGAAATCCTCACAAGACTATCGCATTCATGTACAGAATGGACATCTGAAGACCGGCTACGGTATGGTGGCCAAAGTGACAGCACAGCTAGGCCGTGAGCAACTGTGGGACATGTATGTTGGTTCGCCGGTGATCAATGTGAATCTATGCAGCAAATATGTGATGCTTTGCTCTCTGGATGGCAGCATGAGACTGCTGGCCATGCAGACGGGCTCGCCAGTCTTTCCAGCCATCTCGATGACAAGTGCGGCACTGCATTGCACTTTCAGTAACGATAATCAGATTGTTGGTGTGCTCACCGAATGTGGACTTTTGCGTATTTGGAATATTGCAAAGCGACGCGTTCGTTTGTCCACCAATTGCATGGATTTGCTTAATAAGCATGGAATGACACTGCAGTTCGTTATAACGGATCAGGGTATGCCATTGATTGGTTTTCCCAGTGGCAATTCCTATTCGTATTCAACGCATCTTAAGTCATGGCTGGTCCTGGCCACCGGCGATGCCATCATGTTCAATGGCATACGCGGCTCGCTGCCACGCGATCTGGAGCATGTGAATCGCAAGTTTCCGCTGCTCAGCATGCAGGCCAGCACACAGAACTATCTCAGTCTGCGCGGTGCAGTCGAAATGTGAGTACAGAAAAGTTGCTTAAGGAGCAATATACATTTAATACGTTCTTCTCTATCTTAAGCGATCCGGAAAGTTGGCAGCAAACGGCCAAGGTGCTATTTCTGGAGAATCAAATCAAGCTGTGCGAAGAGTTGGAAGCTTTTGAGGAACTTAAGCATTGGCATGTGATGTTAACCTTTCAATTGGCCACCTACGGCACTGAGAAGCGTTTGCGTCTCTTCATGGATACGCTGCTTGACAATGAGGAACAGCAACAGAAGATGCCGGTACAGATTTAACTATTTGTTATATACACCAAGATCTCTTTTATTATCAATTCCAATATCCCATGCAGACAAAATCAAAATTCGAACTGAGACATTGCGTTATGGATGCGCTGGAACCGCACACACAATGGGAGCACGTTTACAATGAATATGTAGATTCATATGAGCTGGATGGTGATAACATACCTGAGTCCATGACATCGCCGCAATCATCTGTAGTTTCTTATCCGCTAACTACCGCACCCGTGCCACGGACACGAGCAGCGGCTGCCGCGGCGGCAGCAATTGAAGCTCTCCTAACTGCGGAACCATCGTCGCCGGCAGCAACGCCGGCTTCGCCACAAACAAGTAACGAACCTGAAACTGGTGAAACAGAATCATCATCATCCTCACCATCACAACCGCCATCGCCAGAGAATGCAGCCAATGAAAATGAATCGGACAAGAACTGAGGAAGTTGTAAAGAAAGGCAGGAAAATAGTTCCTATCTTGCTTATCCTTTTTCTATTATTTAGTTTTTGCACCGTACGATATTGAATATATATTCCATACATTAATTTATTAGCTTAAGCGCATATTATATATATACTAGTTAAGATGTGAAAGTCCTTCTCTTTGTTTAAGCATTCGTCGTCAATGTTTTCCTTTACTTTTTTTTTTATCGATATTAAAGAGCGCCTGCATACCAAAATTTTTGCCATGTTTTTTAATATTAGATTTTGGATTGTGACAATCTGCAACTTGTATTGTATAAGTGGAACTGATTTTTACCATTAACCATAACCAGAATAAGTTAAGAATAAGTCTGATTCACTTTTAAGGATCTGGCCAGAGAAACCATTTTGTAGCTTGGTTATAGTATATTCAATATATTGTATATATAGACACGTTTACTTTATTCATATTGATTATAGACACTTATAAAAACATACTAAGTTGTATTATATTAATATTTAATGTCAAATGTATTTTGACTATATATTATATTATAATATATTATAAAGTTTGCATATAGGCGAAAAGATTTTTAAATCATTCTATTGATCTTAAAGTTCAGTTTTTTTGTGGGTTATTTGGAAAAGCCTAGACATTTATATGTTATACCAAAAATCGAATAGTTTTATATGGGTTTTTACTATAACTCAGATTAAAATCTTTCGATACTTCTTAAGTATAAAGATATTAGAACAGAGTTTGATGGTTGTGTGATATAAATGTAGTTTTATTATTTATAAGATTGTTATAAATATATATGTTTAGTTTTAAAGTCTTTGTATGGGCTTAAGTATACTTTTTAACTTAAAGTTAAGCTTTCTTGTCGGTTATCTGGATAAGCCTAGACATTTATATGTTATATCAAACATCAAATAGGTAATGGCTTTTTAAAGCTTAGGTAAGATATATTGGAATGTAGTTTGAAGATGTATAGAATGCGATCTTACTAGAACTAAGTTTGAAATCGTTCGACACTTCTTAAGTATTAAGATATTTCAATAGAGTATGTAGTATTATGTGTGATATAAATGTAGTTTTATTACATATAATATAATGTTAGATATAAATTTAGTTTTATTACATATAATGTAGATAATCTAATAAACAGTATGTTTAGTTTTTAAGTCTTTGTATGGGAATAAGTACATATTTTGTAAAATGTATTTTTCCACGAACCCAAACGGATTCAGTAAGAAATGTTGCTATATAGACATATAGTTTTGTATATGAATATATATATAAAAAAAAAGTTCTTTAAATTCGATGCTGAATACATTACGTCAAACTTCCCTAAGCGAAACGCTAGGAGGAAACTTAATGGAAAGTTTCAATTGTAGTTCTTTAGGCATTATCCCTTTATCCAACGGAACCACCTCGCGAGGCAACTGAGGTAATAACTGATACAGCATTAGCTGGAGCAACAACAGCCGAAGCCGCTGTTGCCAACAGTTATTGGGGACTGTAGTGTGGTCCTGGTGTTGGCACGCTCTTCAATGGCGATTCAAACTCGGCGGGCGGAGTCGATTCAATACTGGACGTTAGCTCTGGTGTGGACGTCATGACGCTGCCAATGCGCTCCTGCAGCGACTCGTACAATTTGTGAATGTGCTCGTTGTGTGCAGCAGTCGGCTGCATGGCCTTCATCAATGTGGCCAAACGGCCGGGAGGCAGTTTGCTATGGACATACCAAAGCAGCTTCATCATGTGGCGTGAGGTGACATTCTCGCGTGTTAGGCCAGCAAAGATGAACTCATCGAAGAGCGTGGTGCAAAAGTCTTCGGTACCGAACTCATCGCTCATGGGTATGAGCAGAGCAATAAGTGAATGAAGAAAGGGATCCTCATAGGCGCGATCATCCTTGCAGACGGACAGTATGGCCAAGACGCGCAGCACACCAACGCGATCCTTGTTGCGTGCCGAATGCAATGTGTAATACATGGCCAGTATGCTAGCAACGGCACTCTCCTGTATATACGCATCGACCGCATCGGGTGCAGGGCCAGAATGCTCAATGGTGGTCAATGCGGATTCACGTTCATCGGGCGGCAATTTGGCGTGCAGGCCACGGCACTGATCGTCGACCATGAGCGACATGAGTGCGGGCAGAAATTTGGTGACCACCTGGCTATCAAGCTTGGGCTCCTTAAAGTCTTGCGAGTCAATCATTACCCAGGCGCTAAGTCCCAGTGCCAGCATGCGCAGCAATAATATGAAAACTTGATTATCACGCGGCATGCTCTCATTATTGATGAGATGATTCAGTATTTTGATGGCCGAGCTGGCCAAAAAGTTAATGGCATACGGATCGCAAAGCGTCATTGAAAGATCACCCAGGACTTGCTCCTGGCCGCGCTTGATGTTGTCCAGAAAGCCCTGGAGTTCGCGTGAGCGTTTTATATCAACATTCTTCTCGCGAATGCAAGCGTCCAAGCACCATGTGAACTTATGACACGGATCAATTGAGATTATCTCCTGAACCTCCAAGTCATGCAAAGCCATCAGCAGCTCCGCGCGCAGCGTACAATAGTGTACATTGCGGGTGCGCAAGAAGAGTGTGCGTAAAAATTGTAAGACCATGTCATAGAGCTTCACGCTAGTGCCAATCATATTGGCCAGCTTTTGAACCACTTCGCCCTGACGTCGCACCTTTGGCGTTGGTTGGAAAAACAAATTATTGAGATTGGTGTGATCGAAGAGAATGTGCTCCTTTTCGCGTATGTATTGTGATAGCAATGGCGACACCTCATCACCAAACAGTGACTGATTGTCGCGCCATATCTGGCGTTTCACCTCCGTGTCCGTATCGGCGTAGAGCTCACGATCTCTGACCAAAACACGCAAATATTTCTCTTCGATGTGTTGCGTGTTGCGCAAAATGGCCATTACGACGGGGCGCAGTGCTTTGACGCGTACAACGGGAAAGCTCTTTGCGAGCAGCTCCTTTAGCTTTTTCTCGCGCTCTCGCGGTTCCTTTTGGTTCAGTTCGTTAATGTGTGCAATCAGCTTATCGCGCAGCTCCTCCATTAGAGAAGTATGAAAATCGAGACGACGCACGCCATGCAAATCCAACAGCGGTAGCATGGGACGCAGCGAAGGCAACAGCACGCCATTCTCTAACTGTAAAAGGTTAACGTTTAATACGTTGTGCGTGCAAAATTTAACAACATGAACAAACCTGAAAACTTTCGATGGCTTTGAGCGGATCGGTGCAGGAGGTAAGCGCCTCACGCAAATATGCCTGACCTGGTATATTGACTTCTTCCAGGCCGGTGCCATTGGTTTTGGGTTGAGTACTCATTTTCATTCACCACTTTGTGTTTTTCTCAACCGTCGAATTGCTGCTAGACACACAGGCAAGCAACCACAAAAAAGTAAAGTCAATGCTATAGATTTCATTGGCTGTGGCCCAGACACTATCGATAATATTGTCGAATGTGCTGAAAAATGCAAAATATACCAAACACGCACATTTTAGCTAACAAGCTATGCGGATATTGACTATTAGGTAAGATAACATAAAAATGTTGTGTATAAATTAAATAAATTTGTATTGCGGAATATCGAATATAACAATAATCGTCAGTGGCCTTTATCGCGCTATCGCAAAATTCACAATACCTATCGATGTTGCACGTACATATACTCTGGCAACATTAGCGACCAGCATACACAAACACGGTATGGCAACTCTGTGGTGTAGCCCAAAATTTTTTGTCTAAATTGTTTTCTGCGTAATTAAACATGTTAAATCTTTGGCTCTTTTTTATTGTGAGGCAAAAGTGTGTGCATTAAATGAATATTGTGTGCATTTTGGCTGGCCTAAACACATACGCGTGCATGCGTATTCGCCATGGCAATCTATTTGAGAAATTGAGCAAGCACCCCGACACACACATACCAACTGCTGCTGTTGTCGAGGTTTCAAAATAATAATAATAATAATAGTAATTGTAAATGCAAACAGTGTAAACAATAACACTCCTATTGCCAACGTTTTTTAAATATAAAAATAGAGAAAAGCTGCTTGCAGCAACAAGCTAACAATTTCAAAAGCTGCACACACACACACATACATACACTTTTATATACGCACTCGCGCACCCACCCACACACAAATACATATACACACACACACACGCAATGTCGGAGCGTAAGCGTTATCACAAGGACAACGCGCCTACGGATGATATTATCACGCTTATCAATTTGGTGCGCCAAAATCCAGCGCTCTACAACTACAAGCTGCAACCGAATCAAAGGCGACGCCCCGATATATTGAGTGGCTGGCAGGAAGTCTCCCAGCGAATGGGCAGTGAGTAGAAATACTTTTCAGTACAGTGGTCCATCCTTAAAGTGAAACTCTAGTTTTTGTTTAGTGAGTTCTGTTTGAATCTTTTGGCTGTTAAAGATTACTTAATCGAAGATTGTATATGGAGTAAGTGAAATCTTAAGTTTCTATATGTGTTATCTGATTCGCAGTTACCAACTCTGAGCGACCACTGTATATATATATAAACGTAAATCTATCATTACTAATCAGCATTAACTTTACATAGACAAGTATAGCGTACAGGAAGTGCGACGCAAGTGGAAAAATCTACGGGATACATACCATCAATATCGTCGACGTACGCCCAAATGTATTGAGGGTCGTTTATCCAAGTGGCGGTATGCCAAGCAGCTTGATTTTCTCTCGAAGATATACCAGCCAAAGTTGAAGGCGCATCGTATTGCCGCCATACTGCAGGCTAAGAAAGAGCCGGGTGATGGTGATGTTGATGATGATGCTGATGATGATGATGATGGTGTGCAACATGATGATCACGATCACGATCACGATGTAGATAATGATCATGATGTGGTTGATGATGATGGGCAGTCGGATACAACAGCATTGTCCTCCTCACATCATGCCAGCTCACAAATAACGCTGGTCAGCGATGAGGCCGAAACATTCATATTGACTGCCTATGAGGAGAGCGTTGCCGATGATACGGTGCCCACACATCATCATCACCACCACTTACATCATCATCATCAGCAACAGCAGCAGCAGCAACAACAACAGCAGCAGCAACAGCAGCAGCAGCATCATCATCATCACCACCACCAGCAGCAGCAGCACCATCATCATCATCATCACCATCAGACGCAGCATGATGGCAGCATTTCAAGCATTGAGTTGACACGAATAACACCGGACGACGATGACGACGACGAACTGGATGATGATGTCGATGATGTTGTGGACATTGTCAAGCATGAGCTGGACGAGGATGGCGCCACCGTTGCCGAGGTCGATTACGAGGAGGTCTGCCTGTACGAGGAGGCAGGCGGTGCTCATTGCGAAATGGGTGTTGATGGCAGCAGCGATGTGGCCGATACCAAGGGCTTTCACTATATCGATGCCGAAGAATTTTGCATAGAGGACATGGAACCAGAGCCCGAGACCGAAACCGAACCGGAACCAGAGCCAATTACCGTGCCAGAGACACGTACCACTGTTACCACAGTACCATTGCGGCATGTCCATGCCCATCCGCATGGCCATCACTATGCCAGCGCCGCTACACTAACGAACAGTGGTTGCCCGGCCAGCAATGGCGCTTTGTCTGGAAATAACAGTGTCCTCAGTTCGGAAACCAAGATCAAGAATCTCACGCTAGTGACAACAACCACAACCAGCACGGCCGCTGCAGTAGCAGCAGCAGCAGCGGCAGCAGCGTCACGTGGTCATCCAGATGCAGCCAATACACACCAACAACAGCAACAACAACAGCAGCAGCAGCAGCAATCGGCACTTGTCGATGTGACAGAGGCGACAAGCACAAGTGTCACACTATCGAGTTCGCCAGCCGTATCGTTATCCGGCTCGACGGTTAGCACAACATTGCCGACATTAACCGTTGGCGCGACACATGCACCAGCATCGGCTTCCACTACACCATTGTGCAATACTAATAATAACAACAACAACACATACAATCCACCCACCCATATACTCCAGATGCCAACGTTGATTGCGGCAACACCAGCGGCGCTCGCTTCGTCATCCATAAGCGTTGCATCGAGCAGCACACTCAAAACGGAAGATGAGCAGCTGCAGATGGCGCAGGCGCTGATCAAGCGAGATGAGCTCGATTTATTCTTTGATTTCTTAAAGAAGAAGATACAGTACTTTAGCAAAACGCAGATCACGCACATCCAAATGGAATTCCTTAATTGTGTCAGCCGGCAGGAGGTTGCCGAACTCGATTCCAAGGATTAGGCAACATTCTCTAGCATATATTTAAACACCAGTCGGAAAACATTTTTTTTAAAACAAAACAAAAAAAACAAAACGTCTAAGCTTAAACAAAACCAATTTGTCTTCCGACTGGGCTAACATATATATTTGTAGTACATAATAATACTATATAGTATATATCTTTATATATATAGTGTATCATGTTAATGTATGTCCGGTGACTGCAACACACAACAATTAACTTTATTATTTTTGCATATATGAGCCTACTGCATATACGTACATACAGTGATTGCTCGCTAATTGGTACGTTTCTCAAAATAGCCCTTACCAAAAACCAAAAAAAACCCATTGCAATATTTTTTTTATATAACAATTATAATGACGTCTCTTAATGCTTTTTTGGCTTATTAAGAATTTTAAATTCAAAAACTTTTGTAAATGAAATTAATCAATTTTAACTTAAAACAAAAGCGCAATTTTTTTTTTTACACATATTATCTTAGTTATAAATTGAGTGAATTGTAAAAGTGAAAAATTTTGCTAAAAAAAAAGTTCTTATTTCCGAGCAACCAATTGTATATACATTTATGGTAGGGGATTTATTTTTTCTTCGGATTTTTGTAGCTTTGTAGAAATATCGAATAAGACCTAAAATTTATACCCAAGCCCAAAATTTTTGCTATTTACTATTACGCATCCCTCCCCCCCAAATCCCTATCCCTCATGCTAGTTACAAACTTTTTTTTGTAGACTTAGACTTGCTTTAATCTTTATTCTTAGAGCTATGTAGTATAACAAAAAACAAAAAAAAAAGTTTAAATGAATGTATATCTATATGTAATATTCGTTTTGGCTATTCTTATGTGTAACGTATATAAGCCTAAACATACAAATTATACAAGTTTTTTAGATTTTATGGCCTTCAAAGTGTGTAATGAATATTATTGTAAAATAAACTAATCAATTCTCGAAACAACAACAACAATTCTTATATGCAACAGGATATCATCATCATCACCATCAATGAACGGCAATATCATTCTATCTCCTTCATTCATCATAACATGACGTAACTATAACAGCCTAATGTTATTAACAGTGCGACAACATTTTACGTAAATGTTATGCAAGTGTTTAGGGAACAGACTTCGCGAGAGAAACAACTTTTTGGATTAGTTATCATCTAGCAACTTTCTTTCTTTTATTGGCATTAAGCCTGCGATTTGGCTATCGTCCTGGTTAAGGCATACAACGATGATAACAACAACAACAACAACATTGACAACAATTGCAGATTTGTAAAAAGTTGTAAAAAACAAAACTTAAACGACAAAAACAACTTAAGGCTAATATTTAGCGCTTGCCAATAAATACACATAGTACTTGTACATATCTATATCGAGCTACATCGACCATCATCCGCATCCGTAGCATGTCCGACACTTTCTACACTTGAATTGACTTGACTACCAAATCCCGAAAGCTGAAATCACGCTGCTGGCGGCTGAGACGAATTTTGAGGCGGTTGCTGTTGCGTTTCGGTATGAAGTTGTGCAATATGCTCCGAATTGAAGTAGATGACGGTTATGGTGATATCGTCGCGATACAGACGCACCACATCCTTTGGCAGCGTCAAATAATACGAGATCTTCGAGTGCTCAATCCCATAATCGGTTGCGCCCAGCGCTTGGCGTATTAAATGCGTTGCCGCATTCTGATCAACTGGTTTGCGTGTGAGTCCAGCTCTGCAAGTAGCGAAAAGATTATAAAGCGAATGCAAAAAGTGGACAGCTCGAATATCAAACTAATCAATCAAGCTTTCAGATTGATTAATTTTCTTTTTTTATATGCATACTTGCGCTCCGCTAGCTGTTCCGAGATTTGCTGTAATTTAACATCGCCGGCTGGCAGACGCATTGGTTCAAGGATTTTTTTCGAATTAATGTGCTCGCCAACAAGGCTGACAACCTCGCTGGGCGTTAGGAAGTCCCACAGCCCATCGCTGGCAATGACTAGAAACTTATCGTTGATGCCCAGCTCATGTTGCTGTACATCGGGCTTGGCGGTCAGGTAGGGTGGTGTATAATAATTTGGCGGCAGCACCTGCTCCCCGAACATCGGCACCACATTTTGCTGCAGTGTATCCAATGGCCACTTGTAGCGGAAGTCACCGAACGCGCGTAACGGCATCAGTTGGCTAAGCAGACGACCATTGCGTATAACTGTTTCGCGTTCTTCGCGCGGATGCTCGTTAAGAATGCGATCGACCTCTTGCATGTTGTCGGCATTATGTTCGATGTTAAGTTTTTTTGGATGCCATTGATTCGTTTGCGGATCAAGAATGCCCAGAACGGCACCACAATCTCCAGTGCTGGCCACATGCAGCTGCAGTCCCTCCAAATGCACCAAACAGGCAACAGCACCTATGCAAAAAAAAAACAAATTTAATGTGAAATAACGTCTTATATGTAATTGGTTTACCTGACAACGCTACGCCCATGGTGCGCACATCGTTGGTGGCAAGTGCCTCCTGGGCCAAATCATCGTCCAGCTGCAAAAAGGCATGCTGCAGCTCGCTGGCAACATCGCGCTGCGGCTCGGCGCACAGCTGCTTAACATACCGCTGGAAGCTGTTCTCATAGATGGGTCGAATTTCGCTAACAAAGTCCACGTTGTCATTGTGACACTTGAGGAAGGACTGGCTGCTGCAACCCTGTTTCATCTGCTCCCTGAGCACCTGGCGTGGCAACGTGCCCGCCGAAATGTAGCGCAAGAGACGTTTGGATACCACCTGGCCGCAAGCAGCGCCAGCATGTCCATCAAAGACACCGCAAATGAAACCGTTGCGATAGAGCAGGCTTGCCTCGGTGCGTGTGTCTTCGCAGGGGGTATTGGAGCCCAGTTGATTTGTTTCATAGCTATGTATGACGCTTTCCAGTGGGAAATTATAAACGAACTCGTTTTCCCTTAGCGTAATATTCACCTGCACAAAGCAAGAATAATAAGAGTTTAATTGATCGATAGTTTCAGGTCGATACTTACATCGTAGGGACTCAGTTGGGGCAATTGGGGTATCAGTCGGATCGCATTGAGACTGAACTCACGCACATTGTTACGCACGTAGCCAATGGCGTCGTTCAACATAAACTTAAACATCTAAGTAAACACGATAATTTAGTGGCCACAACAAATTTTGGTGTTTGTGTTTGATAACCTTGTGGTTTGGCAAACACGCTGCGCGGTTGCCTTTGGGTTCTTATATTTTTGTTGTTTTGTTCCCGGACGTATTGACGTTGCCTCCTGCTGTTAACAGTTAACGTCAGTTGGAGAGCGCCTTCGGGCGTCTTTTGGTGGTAGTTAAAACACAAATATTGCTAGCTGTTACTGTTTGTTTTTTAATGTACATTGGTGCGGTGCAAAATAAAACAATATAAAAATAAAGCCGAAATTGAACGAACTAATGTCAAATGTGACAGCTAGCGATGTTAAACTTATAACCTAAACAGCTATCGATTAATATCGATGCCAGCTGTTTTCCACACAATGGGTTTTTATGAAAGACCACAGATCCTTGCTAACAGCACTCATATGTATTGTATTAGTACAAAATCAGCAAACGTCAATGAATGATGATACTCTAGAAGAACTCATTGAATATGCAGCTACTCTTACCAAACTTGCGCGAAATACAGACTTTAAATCCATGTATAATGTAAAAGTGCACATTTCAAATTTGCAATGCTGCCACTTTGTGTTTGAGTACCTGCGTGCGCAATGTACTCGTTTGCCAGCCCTGAAACAAACCCACGCACACACACACACACATGTACATGTATCAATTAATGTGCGTTAGAAAGAAAAACAAACAAAAAAAGAGCAGCTGAGTTAGTTAAGATTAATAAACAATAAGCTGCAGTTTATTTATATTGTGCTAACCCGATTGCAAATATAAACATCAAGTTATTAGCCACAATTGGGAGCGCATTTGAAATAAATAAAGCGCTTTATGCGCGTCGAAAGAAAAGCGAAAGAAGTGAATTTGCGTATTTAACGCAAAAATAACAACAATCGTCGAGAAAGAGAGAGAGAGGGGCGCTGACGGGCAGCCACGCTTTGCAGCTGTAAAAGTTAAAGTCGAACTCTGGTAAACAGTAACCAGGAGCAAGCAGAGCAGCACGATGGTTGAGCCCATTTTTGACTATCAATTTCGCTTAATTCTCATCGGCGACAGCACAGTGGGCAAAAGTTCGCTGCTTAAATTCTTTACAGATGGAAAATTTGCCGAGGTATGTGACAATCTGAGTGCAATCTGTGTGTGTTATGTGTGCCAAGTGCGGGCAGTAATAATAATTACATAATTAAGTCGCAAATGCCAAAACAAGAAATGATTATAAAAAAAGACAAAGGCGAGCATCTCTCAGCCAATGCCCCTGTTTGCTTCTTTGTGTGTTGTGTATGTGCGTTTGTGTGTGTGTTTTCTGTCTGTTACTGATAATGCAAATTGATATTAAAAAAAATGCAATAAGTGTGGCAACCCTTAATCAATGCGCGCAATATATTCTACGAGTTTGGAGCTGAAAAACTAATTGTTGTTTTTTAGCTTTCAGATCCGACAGTTGGAGTGGACTTTTTCGCCCGACTAATCGAAATGAAGGATGGCACACAAATTAAACTGCAGCTGTGGGATACGGCTGGCCAGGAGCGTTTCCGTTCAATTACAAAATCCTATTATCGCAATTCGGTTGGCGTTCTTCTCGTCTACGATATATCGAATCATGCAAGCTTTGAGCACATACCGCTCTGGATGATGGAGGCACAGCGTCACATTGAGCCGCATCGGCCGGTCTTTGCGCTAGTTGGTTGCAAGTTGGATCTGGTGAATGCCGGCGGACATCGTGAGGTGTCCACCGAGGAGGCGCAAACGTTTGCCAAACAGCATGGCTTGCATTTTGTTGAGACATCCGCACGCACCGGCTCCAATGTGGAGGAGGCGTTCCGCATGGTCACACAGGAGGTCTACGGCCGTATACGATCCGGCGAATATAAGGCCGAGGATGGCTGGGATGGCATCAAGTCCGGCTTTGCGAGGCCAAATAGTCTTGACTTTAATCTGGTTGTTGCCGAGCCGGAGAAATCGTCCTGCTGTTGATTAAGTTCATTATTGATGCGTGTCGATAATTTGTTTGTTTTGTTTTATTTCTTTTATATCTTTTTTTTTACAACCCATTGCGAAACTCTTTATATATATATTATATACAATATATTGATATTATGTATGTATATATATTTTATTTCTTATTATGTATATCCTTGTCCCCATATACTATACTATTTAATGTGCATTGATAGCGATTTGTAACATTTTTTTTTTGTTTGTTGACTCGTTTTTAATAGCGCGCCGAAAAATCGAAGAAAAAAAAAACAACTAAGAAAAGTGAAAAGATTATTTTTAGTTACGCTTTTAAGTTACCCGTATTTCATTATTTTTACATATTACTTTTGGTCAGTTTGACCATGACTCATAGGGAATTTCACAATTTGTTCGTTTGCGTTTTTACCTAAACCAATTCAACAGCAAATCAAATTAACGATTAACAAAAGCCAAGCATAACCCACAAATATTTTTTTTTTTTTGATTTAAAAAGATTTTCAGCTTTATATACATACGTAGTAGAGATTTGTGCTCTTCTTAATAACTTATACAAGAAATACTTTTATATATACATGATATATACAAATATGAAACAAGGCTACATATACTTGATCTTGAAATATAAACGTTTTTATTGATTAAACAACAACCGGCATTTAATTTTTCATATATTAAAGTTTTAAAAATGTGCGCTTTGCCTTGCGCAGTCTGGCATCACCTTTGTACTGACAGCTGGAATTCAGTGGCAGCTCAGCTGTTAATGCGAAGCATCGAGTACTTAACTATCTACAGCTGCTTTAGGCAATATGTGTGTACTCTTCTGCCCTATTGAGGACCAGTAATGAACGTAGCTATGAATAATTAACACACTCTGTTTTATTGCTGTCAACACTTGAACTTAATATAGAAGGCGATGCTAGTGTAGCAAGTGCTTTGCTCATATCGATGCCAGTTAATTAATCGATACAAATTTGTCATCGACTTTGCTGTCAGAAACAGACTTTTTTTTTATAGTGTGTCTAAAACACCGATACCTCACATAGCGCGTGCCACTTTAAATTTCGACGGCAACACGAGAAAAAATTACACAGAAAACTTAACTGACAATCTACAAATATGGGTAACGTGCTAGCGGCATCAAGCGGCGTCGAGGCAGCGACGGCGCGCAGCAACAGTGTGGCAGCCAGTCTCGGTTTGCCGGAACCATCCGCAATTTCCACAGAGGCCACTGGGGCATCGTTGGCAACCGAATTGGGCGATGCGGCCAAGGATAACACATTGGAGAATCCCGGCACTGTCGAGGAGTTGCACAAAAAATGCAAAGGTATGCAATGTCATTCAGCAATTCATGCGCAAAGCCCAAAAGTTCAACTGATGACATAACCTACAAGCATGTTAGGGGGTCGGTCGGTGCTACTTTTTGTTTCTGTGTGTGTGCGTGTGTGTGTGTGAGTTGCGCTGCGTGCGTGCGTATATGCGTGTGTGTGCGCCTTTCTATAAACTGCTGCTTTTGATTATGTATTATCAGTAGTACAATATGTAATTTCTATATATGTATAATATGAATTGCAATTTTCTCTCTCTCCCTTTTTTTTTTTTTTTTTTTGGATTTATGCAGATGTTCAGGCCATCACCTTTGAGGGTGCCAAGATAATGTTAAACAAAGTACTGAGCAATCATTTTCAAGTATCGCATACGATCAACATGAGCACCACAGTGCCGAGTGGATATCGTTTTGGCGCCACCTATGTGGGCACCAAGCCATACAGTCCTACCGAGGCATTCCCAGTGCTACTCGGCGATATTGATCCATCGGGCAATCTGAATGCAAATGTTATACATCAGTTCTCTTCGCGTTTGCGTTGCAAATTTGCCTCTCAGGTAAAAAACTTCGCTACGCTACAAAGTTCTTTATTGTCATCTCGCTCTCTCTCTCTCTCTCTGTTTATAGTTCCAGGACTCCAAATTGATGGCCACACAATTGAGCACAGATTATCGAGGCAATGATTTTACGGCAACGATCACATTGGGCAATCCAAGCATATTCACCAATTCCGGCGTCATTGTTGGCCAGTATTTACAATCGGTCACCCAGCGCATGGCCCTTGGCGCCGAAGTTGCCTACCAATATGGCCCCAATGTGCCTGGACGTCAGATTGCTATTGTATCCGCATTGGGACGCTATTCCAATGGTGATTCGATTTGGTCCGGCACCCTGGGACAAAGTGGACTCCATTTGTGCTACTATCAAAAGGCCAGCGAGCAGCTTCAAATTGGCGTTGAGGTCGAGACAAGTTTGCGCATGCAAGAATCCGTTGCCACCATTGCCTATCAGATTGATTTGCCCAAGGCAGATTTAGTGTTCAGAGGTTGGCAATATTTCCTAATTGATATATATTTATTTTGTTAACTGTTTCGTTTTGCAGGCTCCATTGATTCAAATTGGCACATTTCGGGTGTACTGGAAAAGCGTCTGCAGCCGCTGCCCTTCACATTTGCGTTGAGCGGACGCATGAATCATTTAAAGAATAACTTTAAACTTGGCTGTGGACTGATAATTGGT
Organism: Scaptomyza tumidula; assembly: GCA_035044465.1. Classification (NCBI taxonomy): domain Eukaryota; kingdom Metazoa; phylum Arthropoda; class Insecta; order Diptera; family Drosophilidae; genus Scaptomyza; species Scaptomyza tumidula. Next base: position 794,301 of record JAWNNW010000220.1, on the reverse strand, counting down.
TAAGCTCATTCTATCCACACCACAACACAGCAACAAACAACATACAACATACAACAACAACAAACAACAAAAGCAACAACCAACAAAAAACATAAAAAAAAAAACAAGAAACAGAAACAAACATCATCAGACTAGTAACAAAAACCAACAACATCAACATAAACACATCAACAAACATCATCTATATACACACAAACACACACACACACACACTGCAGCAAGCATATAGCACACTTATGTTCAATTTGTTGTTTTTTTATGCGGAACCCAAAATTTTACTTTTTTTTTTTTGTTAATCATTTGACCTTTCAATTGACAAAATTGCAAACGTAAATACTTGTAAAAATCAAACAAACAAAACCAAAATTCCAAAACAAAAAACCACAAACTCGATAATGCAACAACAACAACAAGAGGAGGAATGAATGGCGGCGGCCAGAAGAAGAACAGTCCGGCAATGTTATCAAAAGAAACAACAGCAAGTGAACATTTTATTTAACTAGAAAACGGAAACGGGTAGTAGTTGAAAAAGAAGAACCAGAAGATGAAGAAGACGAAAAAGAGGCAAAAAAAAAAAAATAATAGAAAATCGTGTTGTTGTTATACATATATGTATATACACAATGAGAGTGCTGTATTTGGGTAGAAGTATACAAATAATATATAAAAAAAAAGAAAACAAAAAATAATAAACATAAAAAAACGCTAAGCAAATGTTTTTTGTTCAAAGCCCAATTCGCACTCATATATACTACTATATAAAGATAAGATTGTGCTGCCACGCCTCCTTGTTACTGCCTCGTTAAAGAATTCCATAACACAATTTGCAAATCTGTTATACAACACTAAACCCCAAAGCAGAACGAACTAAAACAAGCGAGCAGAAAAAGTGAAAGGATGCATTTGAAAAGAACAAAAAACACTGCTTTATGTTTATAATACAAGATTATAAATGTCTAGTTTCTAGTGAGAGCAAAAATTGTTAAGCATTTGAAAAATGTAAAAAGGAAAGAAAAAGATTTTGAAGTTTGTTTTCTTTTGGCGTTGCCGTTGCAGACACCAAAATTGCTGTGGCGGACGAAGAACACAAAAACCAAACAAGAAAAAAACCTAACCTTAAAACAAATACAAACAAAAAGATAAAGAAATAAAAAAAAAATGCAAAATATGTTAAATATGGAAGTGATTGATTTATTTTGTAAAGTGAGTTATAAAATTAGTTTTAACTTGGATATGTTGATCTCTTTCTGACGCTTGGTCAAAATCTCGACGAACAGGCGCAATGCAAGGTAAGTGCTGCTCAAACTGTACGGTAGGCACATGTCGTGCAAGTAGAACGGCAATGTGTAAACTTTGAGTGCAATTGAATCTAAAGTGACATTTGCATTCAATATATGCATACACATTGCCACTTAAAGGTTTACACAATGTGAAAAATGGGAATTTTTTCACTTTAGAGATGTATGGTCCCCTGGTTGTTGTGTTTTATTTTTTTTTATTATTTTTTATAAGTTATTCAGTCATTTATATCTTAAACGCATTAAACAGAACTTAAAAAACATTAACATTAACAAAGAACAATTAAAAATACCAACAAAGGCACTAAATTCAACTGCCACGAAAAGGTTTACACACCTACGTTTTTGGTGCATTTTCGTTGTGGAATTCATATGTACAGTTACTTTTAATTAAATTAAAAATGCGCAGATCTATAAAAGTCCAAATTTTTTTGGCCAGATCGCTTGCCAATGAAATGAAGAATGATTGTCGAATCACTATATCTCGCGAATGTGGCCTATATCCATTTTAAGTACCTACCCTTAATCTCGAGCTGTACAATCGGTGTAATATTATTGGTTTTCAAGAGCTGGCGGCGTTTTTTTTTTGGGTAGGTACTTAAAAATTTTTTAGGCCACATTCGCGAGATATGGTGATTCCACAATCATTCTTCATTTCATTGGCAAGCGATCTGGCCAAAAAAATTTGGACTTTTATAGATCTGCGCATTTTTAATTTAATTAAAAGTAACTGTACATATGAATTCCACAACGAAAATGCACCAAAAACGTAGGTGTGTAAACCTTTTCGTGGCAGTTGAATTTAGTGCCTTTGTTGGTATTTTTAATTGTTCTTTGTTAATGTTAATGTTTTTTAAGTTCTGTTTAATGCGTTTAAGATATAAATGACTGAATAACTTATAAAAAATAATAAAAAAAAATAAAACACAACAACCAGGGGACCATACATCTCTAAAGTGAAAAAATTCCCATTTTTCACATTGTGTAAACCTTTAAGTGGCAATGTGTATACTTTGATATTCAAACTGTAATCACATGTGCAAATGAATTTTTGCTTCAAAGTGAGTGAATCTCGATGAACAGGCGCAATGCAAGATAAGTGCTACTCAAACTGTATGGTAGGCAAAGCCGTGCTGGTAAAACGGCAAACGAAAATGGCATGTGCATTCAATATCGCGCTCTTTTTCTGGCTATGACATTCAAACTGTATTCACATGTGCAAAAACCATGTGCTTTTTTGTTCACTGTCATTTTTGGTCGGCTTTTTTGCCAATTGCTTTTGCTATATTGCTTTCTCTCTCTTTCTTTGTCTTTTTCGGCAGTCAGAAATTCAGTGGTACTTAAACCTTACTTTACTTTGCTTTAGCAACTTTTCTATAAGTTGTGCCTTTTGAACTTGTTTATGTGTACATATGTATGTTTGTGTGTGTGTGTGTTCATATGCGAACATCTATAAAAACGAATTTTTAAGCAATATTATATAAATGTGCATTGTGTGCATAGTTTTGTCGGCACATGTCGCTTGCAAAATTTGACAGCTATAGAAAAAAGAACAAAAATACGCTTATTTAATATATAAACATATACATAAACTATACATAAAAAGAAAATGCTATGCTTGTTGCTGGCATCCTTCCTGCTGGTCGCTGAGCTTTATCAGAAACAATTTTGTGCCCTACTCGAAAAAGCAAACAATAACAACAAGCAGCAGCAGCAGCAATAACAAAAATGTGCAGCAACAAACTTTGTTCAATCAGCTAGAGAAAAACGTTGTCGTCGTTGCCCGGCCCCGCCAAATATTATTTAGATAAGAAAATGTTGCTCACACACACACACACACACAAGCACACAAGTTAAAGAGTGCATTGCATGTATGCTTGTGGAAGAGCAAGAGAGCGATACACACCAGTGTTGCTAAAAATGTAAATGTAAATCCAAAATAAAAAGCTAAATTTAGCTAGTTGTCATACAAAATGTGCATCAGCTGCAAAAATGGCTGCAGAATATTTGGTTATGACAACACTGATGCACATATGTATGTATGCCATTTGTGCTTTTGGTGTTTGCATTTTGCTTTAAGCCCCCTCCTCCCCCCATTCTTTTTCTATCTTGCCAAACATGTGCCTGTCTTTCAATGGGTTTCTTTGCTGCTTTTTTTTGTTGAACCGTTTACGTTTTTGGGGCCAAATGCAATTTGAAGTTTTTTCAAAAAAAAAAAGGCCGCCCACTTTCATATTGCATATTATGCAACTTGGGTGGAAGGGGTGGGGGTGGGGGTGGCGCGTCTAAAAGCTAAGGCTGATTTTAAATTCAATTGGACGGTTCGCTCATGTCCACTGAAGAGAGAGATAAGACAAAGGCAAGAAAACTCATTAACATATAAAAGAAGAAGAAGAAGACGAGGCAAAAATCTCAGCGAGTGCTACTTGTAATGCGGCTAATTACAAAATGGCGTCTGTGGCAGCAGCAGCAACAGCAGCAATAGCAGCAGCTTAAGTGCTTGCTTAACTGTGCTGCAATAGCTTTAAAATCATTTCCTAAAGCGTTGCCAGATAACTCATTAGTACGCGACACTTGCTCTCTCTCTCTGTCCACTTAACTTAATGTGTTTATATTATATTATGCAATGGGTGGCGCACGGTTATGCGTTTGGGGACTGTTAAGCTGCCGCTAAGCTGTCCAAGCACAGCATTAGCTTAGATAGCTAAGGCGCTTTTAACTAATGAGTGTTAAGTCGTTGAATATAATTCCAAAAATCAATAAACATAATGTGTCAATAACAGCAACAACCAACATTCGTAACACAAATGCTGCTTTGAAGATTATAATCAGCGTAAAAATATCAAAACGTATCTCTATATTGAATAAACAGCATGTATGTATGTATTCATTCGTTTTGTTCATTCGTTCGAAAATGAATTGAATTTATTTGCAGTTTAAGCTAAGCCCCTGTTAAGCATGTTTGTGCATAACACAACAACCGTTAGATGTTAAAGAACCGTCAATTGTGTGAGTAGCTAATTGTCTGGCGTGCTAAAGCCGTTACGATTTACCGTTGCTGCACTTGTAGTTGTTCTTGTGCTCATTTGCAGTGCTTTATGCGCTCGGCGCTGATTGGCCAATTAAAATCGAGCGCTTAATACAAATTACAAAATTAACACGCTTTAAGCTTCAAACAGCACACTAAGCTCCCGCTCCCACCCCTTTCGCACTACATCACACTATTTCTCTCTGTCTCTCACTCTTATCCTCTATCTATCTAACTGACAACCGAGAACGACAACAACAACAAGAGCAAGAACAACGACCAACAGCTATGCAATTGTGTTTGGCAGAAAGGGCGTAAGTCTCGCTCCCTCTCTGTATGCATTTGTGTGTGTGTGAATTCGCGCTGCTGTTGTATGCTTGGCATATTTACGCCAACTTTAGTTATTTGAATTACGTGACTTCAGCAACAGTTCTATGACTGAGTTAAACAGCAACGAGAACGAACTTTGTGTGCAATTTTTTAAGCACAAACACACACACACACACACATGCGCACGTAGCTGTATGCGTATTACTTACGTACAAACTCGTATACTTATAAATACTTACTTACTATCTGTCTGTTGATTACACATGCACGTAAAAAAAATATTGAAGCAGCAGCAGCAGTGGCGGCAAACGCAAAAGCAATGCAAAAGGCAACGCAAATGCAGCCACGGCACGAACCCAAAGTAATACTTCACACTACCTAGTTCCCTATACCGTTAGATGAAAAGCTCAAAACATGGCTGCACGCCGTAAGTTAAATACACTAGCATATTTTCATACATCGAATTGTCAAAATAACACTTACATTCTTGAAATGCTTATAAAATATTTTCAAATTGATGGTATTTTTCTATCGGTATGTATATAAAAAAATATTATTCAAATCATCCATTGTAATATGACAGCGAAAGAGTATGTAAATGTATCATTCGTTGGCAACTACGACACTCTCTGCATACTCTCTGTCTCTCTTGCTATTCAACCTGCCGCTCAGATCAGATCCAAACAGCAACTCCTTTACCGCTCTCTCTCTCTCTCTATCTCTCTCTCAGCGATCAGTGCGCGTAAATTATCTGTATGGCACTTAGCTTTTGCAAGTGTATAAATGTTTGTGGTGTGTTAAAAGGTGGCAACCTTGCTGAATTTGTTGTATTGAATGGCTAGAACGTGTTTGAACGTGTCGATCTCAGAAACTATAACACCTAGAGACTTTATTTTTTAAATCTAAGTTGCTCGCGCAGTGCAAGTTTACTTTCAAATGATCGATAATGTTTACCGATAATTAATCGATAATTAGAAAATCATTATTGTGAAACTTGTGAAAATTGTCTTAAAAAACGTTGAAAATAACGGTACGCGTTATCTTCTAGTCGGGAAACATCGACTGGAGTCTCTTTGCCTGTTTGGCTTTGAGTTCTTAGCCTTAAGCCAAATAAGTGTTTTAGCAGACGTTGCAAACGTTGGCGTCGACGCCGGAAGTTGCAACGACAGCTGCAGGAAACTCTAACTCACTTACACACACACACACACACACACACACACACACCTTGTATAAAGGTGTATTGTTGCTAGGGTTGGACTCGTGCCGTGCTTTTTGTCGCGTTTGAAAACGATGAAATATTTGATTGAAAGAAAAATAAATAAGATTGAATAAAATGTATATATATATATATATATTGGTATAATGGTATATATACATACTATACTACACTATATACATACATATATATATATACTTAATGGCCTAAAAATCGTAAAATAAATGTTAAAAAAGTATTTAAATTTTACTTAAAATGAAATAAAAATGATTTTGGTTTTTCGCGCCCATCTTTAGAGTCTGTTCCCAACATCTTCTTCTTCTTTTGTACGCCCGCACATCTTCTACTCAGGTTCTGGTTCTGTTTCGGGTTCTGTTTCTGTTTCTCTGTGCTCTGTGCTGCTGGAATTGTTGAAAGTTGGCAATAGATTTTGAACGGAAGTTGCACATGTGCGCACGTGTTTCTACCAATGCCCCCCAAAAATTCCCGAACAATTCTGCTCCACACACTTTCTCTCCCTCCCGACCTCCCTCCCTCCCTTCCCTCAAGCTCAATCTCACTCCATGCGCTATCTTGTTGTTGTTGTTGTTGTCTTCTCGGTTCAACTCAATTCATGCCACACACACACACACACACGCTGTAATTAAGGGCTGTGCATGGGGCGTGGCACATCATCATTCAAGCGCACCAGATTAGGCCAACCGATTGCCTTATTCTTACAACACCCCCCCAACCCTCCATCCCGCTCGCTCCAATCCAATCCGAAAATATTCAACATAACCTCCGCTTTCCAGGAATGCCACGCCTCGCTTTAGGCTGCGTGTGCGCGTCTACTTAACGAGAATTTATCGTCTTAACTGCCGCTGACATATTTACCACTTTAGCACTTTGGATCCTCCAGCCAAGCGACCCTCCGACCCTCCGACCCGAGCGACCCAAGCACCCAGATGTGTGGCAAGTTGCAATTATGGCAACCCAAAAACGTCTTGCGTCCTGCGTGTAATTTAATGGAAAAAAATATAATGCGAATGCCGCTCCAAAAGGCATCCTGCACTTGAACATCCTTCTCAGCGATTGCTGCATTCAAAAACGAACAAAAAAAAAAAAACATCGAAAACAGAAAAAAAAACATCGAAAATTAATGCATTATGATTGTAAGCTTCAGATTGCGACGCACTAACATGCCTATTTGTCAACTGCAGAGGTAGGCAGGAATGATAGCAAAGGGGAGGGGGGTGGGGTAGGTTGCGCCCCCTCTCTTTGTGTGTGTGTGGCATAAGCCTTGATGCTGTTTGTGTCACGCATCGTTGTCGAGGCATAAAATGCGACAAGGCGAATGACAATGATGAGAACCGAAACGAACCGACTGAACCAAACCGAACCGAGTAGCAGTAATTACAACAACAACAAACGCATACAGTTGTTACTGAAAAGTTTAACAACAATAATTATCTTTCTTTATTATTTGAAATTTGTTTCAAATTTGAAATTTATTGAAAATAATCAAAAATAATCATAAAAAGTAGTCGCATTACTTTTTGATTATTATTTTTAATCGTTTAATAATCATTGTTAAATTGTGGATTATTTATTTATTAATCAAAAATATTCTGCTTGTTTGGTTATAGTAAGAATCTGATAAATATGATTTTATATTAACTGAACAGTATGATATAGATACGATGATATAATTGATCGTTTAAGTACATTAAAGAATAACAGAAATTATATAGATAATAATGGAGATAGTGAAAAAGATAGAAACAGATATCGAGATAGAAATAGTTATAGAAATAAGCAGGCAGTGCTTTAGGATATAGGAAGTAATAATTTTGACTCAATTACTATATATAAAAATCGTATAAGGGATTGTTGATTGTTTTCTTTTTATAATTATTTTGCGTGCTTTTGGCCATGATGAAGAGATTGTCAAGCCTAACACAAATACTACCAAAAATACAATAGGCAAACAAGAAGGGATCCAAACTATGTTAAACAACACACAAACACTAACAAAAACAACAACAAAAGTAAAACGAACCTAAAGCTGTGAAATCTTGAATGCCAAACTTTATAAATCAAAGTACCATATCACATGGCTATTAATGTTGGCAGCAGAAACAAATACTAAATGCATGTACATATGAACGTATATATATATATAAATATATATATGACTCAATGCCAGAATCAACTCAATTTTAAAGAGCTTAAGAGCTATCTCTATGTGTTTACTCAGAGCTTAATCAAAGCATAACTCTGCTTCCAGAGTGTCATTTTGAGGAGAGAAAAGTAATTAAATAAGCTTCTTTCCTCCATGTGAGCTTAGCTTCAGCAAACAAATGCTCGACGGTCAGCTACCCTATCCATATGCAAATAAGTCAAGTCTTTAAGATAAACAGAAACACATATTGAAAAGGAAAAAGCCATAGATATAGAAATGAAAATAGTTATATTTGAGCATATTAAAGAAAAGCTTGAGATTGATAAAGATGAAAAAAGAGATAAAGATAGAACAGATATAGAGAAAGAAACATTACGAAATATTTAAATAAAAACCCAATAATAAAAAGGAAGTAGCGATAGATATAGTAATGAAAATAGTTATATTTGAGCGTTAAAGTATATTAAAGAAAAGCTAAAAAATGAGAAAAATTTATGGTAAAAAGATAAAGATGAGAAAAGAGATGCAGATTGAATCGAGATAGAAAAAGAAAGATAAAGAAATATATAAATGAAAACCTAATAATAATAAGAAAATAACGATAGATGTAGGAATGAAAATAGTTTTATTTGATGGTTAAAGTATATTAAAGAAATGCTAAAAATAGATAAAGATGAGAAAAGAGATGAAGATTGAACACAGATTGAAAAAAAAGGATTAACAAATATATAAATAACAATCTAATAATAATAAGGAAGTAGCGATAGATATAGAAACGAAAATAGTTATATTTGAGCAACAAGGTTAAAGTATATTAAAGAAGAGCTTAAAATTGAGAAAAATATATGGTTAAAGATAGAACAGAAAAAGAAAGATTAACAAATATATAAATAAAAGCCTTATAATAATAAGGAAGTAGCGATAGATATCAGATATAGAAATGAAAATAGTTATATTTGAGGGTTAAATTGAAAAAAATTTATGGTTAAATAGATAAAGCTGAAAAAAGAGATAAAAATAGAACCGAAATAGAAAAAGAAAGATTAACAAATATATAAACAAAAACCTAATAATTAAGATATTAAATCTGAAAAGTTAAAAATCATCGAGTTTATTTAATATTTTTGAATATTTAAAATGCAAAAAATAATATTTAAACCCATGGCAGTAAAGTCTTATTGTTTTAAAGTATATGCCCAATAAAAAGAATTAAAAGGATATGTTGGAAACGTTTATCTAAATAAGGAAGAGAGAGAGATAATACGAAAATGAAGCTGTTCAATGTGTGGTGTTGTTGTTGTTGTTGTTGCTGCAGCTTCATAAATAAATGTTTATTGTCTTTGCGATTGATTCATGGACTAAAATCGACTGTTGCCCAGCTGAATGGTCATCCATCCAGCTATCCATCTATTCAATTCCGCACGCACACACCAACCTTTCCTCACCCACCCTTTCTCTCTCTCTTTTTGTCTTCTCTTTTACGGCTGCCTTTTGTTCGAGAACGACGACGACGACGACGCCTTGGCGTAGTGTGATGGAAAATTAAGATTCAATTGTCTGCATTTCAAAGTTGTCAGTGTTCATTACCAGCGGAACACAAGCGTATCTAATGTGAACCGAATCCGAAATGCGACTCTTTGCGTCGTGTGTATGTATGTGTGTGTGAGATAATTTTGGTGCGGACTGTCCTAGCTAAAGCAGTGTGACCATTGCTTAAGCGAGAATTAGAGTTGAGCTCGTTTCGTTCCTTCATATGAAAGCATAAGAAAATATATCAAGTTCGATAATTGTTAAAATAAGTTAATGCATTTTATTATGTTTCTTAAATGAAGTATCATAAAAAATGCGTTTCCTTACAATTAAAACTCTAAAATCAATTTTGAACATATATATATATGTGTGAAAACTTAGAAACATATTCAATTCCTTCTCAATTGTTGGCTTATATCTTCGGATAAAAGTTATTGTTACCATGAAGATTTATGGATCGTATTCGACGGTGTTTTACGATTATTAACTTAAGAGCTTTTGAACCTGATCAAGAATATATATAGTACATTCTTAAAGGTATCAAAGATGCTTTCATCTGAGTCGATTATTAAATCAAAAGCTTTTGTACCTGATCAAGAATATATAGTACATTCCTAAAGGTATTGAATAAAGAGCTTTTGAACCTGATCAAGAATATATATGGTACATTCTTAAAGGTATCAAAGATACTTCCATCTGAGTCGATTATTAAATCAAAAGCTTTTGAACCTGATCAAGATAATATATAGTACATTCATAAAGGTATCAAAAATGCTTCCATCTGAGTGTTGCATAAATTTGCACAGCTTAAAAAAATCATTTCATCATTTTCTTTGAATCAAAAACTTTGCAATCAAATATTTTTCGATCCTATATATAAATATACTAAATATATGCTTGAATTACTCAACTTATTATGATTACTTTAAAAATGTTGTTCGTGTTGCTCGTGTTGCAAAATAGATCAAATGCGCGAACATCTCTAGTTTAAGGATTGTAACTCGAATGCTCGTCAGTTCAGGCGTTAGAAGCCTCCCCCCGCCCTCCTATCCTTTCCAGAAATTCTTGTTGTTGTTGTTGCAGTAACTGCAATTGCTGTTGCTGTTGTTGTTGTTGTTATTGGATTCAGTGACTGTGCGCTTAATGGACTTCGTATGTCATTTTCAAATTGCAATAGACTTTGAACGGGTCGTCTAAAGGGCAAGAAAAAATGTCACCCACAGACGACACAGGACTACACGTACACACACGCACACATACAGACAGATAAAAATGTCAACAGCATGCGTGTGTGTGTGTGTGTGTGTGTGTGCTTCAAAAAGCGCTAAATGACCGCAAAGTGTTTTCATTATTTGTGGCTGCCAACAATTTATATCGTTCATTTAGGAATTTCTCTTTACACACTCTCTCTCTTCTCCTCATCTCCGCTCTCTCTCTCTTTCTCTCTTTTTCTTACTCCTTTCTCACAAAAAAAAAAGCAGAAAGTGCAGCCACAACAACAACAACAACGACACAAAAGTAGTTACTGCCAGCAGCGCTGAGAAAAAAAAAGGGGAGAAAAAAAAATAAACTGCAAACACTGCGAACACAGTGAACACTCTGGATGCATGGACATGCGAGACATTTGGGTCGTATGCTGTGGCCATCATTGTGGCCATTGCAATGTCGGCGCGACCAGCTTCCAGCATTTAACTCCGACTCCAACTCCAATTCCAACTTCTTCTTCTTCTTGGTCATCGGTTCATGTTTGTGGTGCATGTGCATGGCTTCATTATCGCCTGTGCCGAGTCCACGATATTATCATCGTCATCATTATCATGGACGATGAGGATGGTCATCGGGATTTGCTGTACCCACAAAATTGTCAGCTAAACTTTTGCAAAGTGCAGAATTGGTTCTGTCACAGACTGGTTTACAAATGGAACGGTTCAAATACATGCGAATTATTGAGCGCTCTTCAAGTGTAGTTTGTAATTATGCTGAACCGGTTTTTTTTTATGAACCGGTTCGCAAGTGGTTTGACAAATGAAGTGGTTCACACATGGTACCGAAATGGTTTCTAAGGTTTTACTTTATTTTTCAAAGTAGATTTGGTAAATCAACTTATTTTGATATGTGAACCGGTTCACAAGTGACACACAACACAACTTGAGTTGTGAACCGGTTCACAAGTGACACACAACTTATATAAACATTTGTTTAGACAAACACGCAAAATACTTAACAAAAATGAACCAAACAAAGAAAGTACAATTAAATTCTCATTGTGAAGTGAAAAACTCTTGGAACTAAATTAACAGCAATTTCGTAATTTAGTTGGTCTGTAAACTGAATGAACATTTTGTGTTGCCTGTACGAAGTGTCGTATAAGTATGCGGAGTGGGTGAGAATGTGGACAGAGGGGGTGTGTGTGTGTGTGTGCAGTTTATAAATGTCGATGACGATGCGATGGACTGAACTGAACTGGATGTAATCGGAGCGGTTTGAGGGCTTTGCCGATAATATGGCACTGAAGTGCTGGTTACTGCCTCCATGACACTAGTTGTAGTTACTTTTATCTGTCTGTGTGTGTGTGTGTGTGTGTAGGAGATTGCTATACAGAAGCAGAAGGAGAAATGCTAAAGGACTGAAAAACGAAGGCTGTGTGTGTGTTCGAGATTCTTTGCGTGTGTGTGTGTGTGTGTGTGTGCAGAGACAAAAAATAATAAAAATTCTTGAAATCAATAACATATAGCTGATTACTGCTAGTGTGTATTGTGTTTAGTAATAACAATATAATATTAAATATAAAAATATGAAAAGCTATAAAGCTATATAGATTTAGATGTGCCGATGTTTCAAGTGCGTGAAAATTCATTTAAATTCATTCATTTATTTTGCACATATTTCTTATTTATTTACTATTAACTTTTGTTATCAACTAAACTTAACGAATGAATTATCATGATATCATTAGGAATTATACATTTAACATTAGTTAGTTCATCGTTTCGTATCGTAATCGTATCTTTTTGCATAAGTTCAATCCATCTAGTCTCAAAACTGAACAAACCAAATGATTTTTGGCTCTTAAAGTAAAGTAAAGAACTAGTTGACGAAATTGAACGAACTGAACAACTGAACGAACTTTACTGATTTATTAAATAACCAATTAGTACGATCTTTTAGTTCTAGAAATACATATATCATGGCATATTCCATATTCATATTTCCAATAATATTTCTACCGAATGATATTTTTTTTGCCTCGTATTACAACTTATTATAAGCCTGATGTTTGTCTGAGTTGTCACACAGATATATAATGAATATATCTAAAAATAATAGCCTATATATTATTCTGATGTATAAACTATTATTATTGTAAAGTTTCATTCAAATCAATTCAGTAGTTTTTGCGTAAAAGAGTAACAAACATACTGTTGAAATATAATTTGGATTACATGCGATAGTATTCGATAATATTATCGATCTGGCAACACTATTCGAGAGCAATGAATTCTCTTTCTCTCTCTCTTTGTAAGTTTGTAGTTACACAGTTCTTCCAGTGCAGACCTTTATTGAAATAAGTCCGCAACCTTCGATGTTCTATCTCAATTATAATAATGATTCTCGTAGTCTTGTTTTGTAACTATTATTGGAAACCAAATGCAATATGCTTAATCAGTTTAAATTGCTTGAGATGCAATTTAGTAAATTGCACAAATTTTTGTTTTTATCAGTGTATCAATGTAATTGTTGTGTGTGTGTGTGTGTGTTTTTGGCCTTGTGCGTCAATGCAAAGAATTTTAGTTGATAACGGCAAAATGCAGTCGCAACTTGTTGTTGTTGGTGTCGTTGATGATGGTGTTGCTATCGTTGTCCTAGTCCTTGTTGTTGTTGCTGTTGCAATTGCAACATTCTCGGTAACTGGAAGCAACGTGGCAGCCCTGGCAACCGAGAGCAATACAGTGTTTGGCTTTGAATCGCATGTGTCAATTTAGGGAAAATGTTTATTTAATGCGACACTTGGGCGTTGCGACTTTCTCTCTCACCGCCACCTCAAGTGCCACAATGTGAAATGGTGGGCGTGGCAGTTAGCCACTTATATATCGTAGTAGCTCTTAATGTGTGAGCTCCATTCGCTGATAAGCCGCCGCGCAATTGAATTGTCAGCAATTTCAGCAATTGCAATTTTATTAAGTTCGGTTTTTCTTTTCTCTCTCTTTAGGTATTTCAAAACTCGAATCCGCTAGCCCTATGCATTTAGCTGTTGAGTCATAAATTTGCAGCTCAAAATCAGTGACAACACTGGAAACTCTTGCAACTCGCAACTCTTGCAACTCTTGCAACTCGTAAGTCGCAACTGCTAGTCGCAAGTTTATTCCACTCAATTGAATTGCAATTTTTTGTGTGTGTCTGGCATTTTTTTTTCCTTTTCTTCGTTTTTTTTTATTGTATGCTTTGCCAGCTGATAAATGGTGTTAGCCAAACAAATTTGCTCAAATGCATTTAAGGACTGTGCATTCGTTGTGCCAGCGTTGCCAGATAGTCCATCGTCTGAGTCATCGATAACTGTACTTAAGCCAACAACCCAAAATTGTGATTTGGGCATTGAAAATTGATTGCTTTTGGGTTTTGGGCTTTAGAAAACTGCTGCAAATTGTTTCGGAGTTGCCAGACTTCGCGGGTTTCTTATTTCTGTACTATACTTGTTTAGTGTTAGTGAAGCCATCAATTTAGCGTTGCCAGACCTCTTGTGTTTAAGTATTATGCCCATTAAAACTCTCAGAATATTTTAAATGTTCAAAAAAACTGTTTTTAATCCTCTAAATTTCAAATACTAAGACCAGAATTTGAAAATGTTTAGAATACTTATTTGTTAAGCTCCTACGTCAACAAAAGTTAGCTCATTTCGGAACTGTTACGAGTGTTTTTTCTTTCGCTCAGACTCATCTACATATTACACATTTTATGGCGCTGAAAAGTATGCTATGGTATATATGTTGCTGGGCTCATTAGGCAAGTTGCAGCTTAACGCGCGGCTACAATAACAACAACAACATCAACAGCAGCAAAATGTTAGTAAGTTAAGCAAAAAGACGATGAAGATGAAGAAGGCACAAAAAAAAAACGACATAAAACCGTTTATGTTTACAGCTAAACCTCACCCCCCACCCCAACCCCTCCACTGCCTAAGGCAAACTTCTATAGATGAGCGTAGATATATAACAAATGGGCCAAGGGGCAATTTATTATGCCATGAAGCGGATGCAAGAAGCAGGCATGAAGATGATGATGACAGTATGATAAACAGGAAGGCAATCGAGGGCAGAAAGAAGAGTTGGTTTAGCGTTGAGAGAGACAGAGAGAGAGAGCGATGCAGTCTAACAATAATTGCCAACAGCCAGCAAGTAAATCCGATGCTTCATTAGTATCGATTATGCGTTTAATGACCTGCCTATCCAAGCACCTATAAAGGGGGGAGGGTTTGCTGGTGGTTTGGCATGATAATGATTGTCGCCATAAATGTCGTAAGTGTCGACGAGTGGTGCAGACATTTATTGAATAACTTTATTGATTTATACTATGAACAATTTTCAACACTGCCAATGCATACAATAATGTTCAAGGCGAAGCACACACAAAAAAATTCCTGCTGCCAGATAGTATTAGAAAGAGAGAGAGACTATAGATGATGTCCTCCTAACTACTATGCTAAACCCAAGTGCATGTGAATGTGCACGTATGTATGTGTGTGTGTGTGTGTGTGTAAATGCAATTTGCAAAGTTTTTTGGCCATGGTGGCAATAAAACAAATGATATTCCATAGAAACTTTTTAACAGTTCAGGTTTTTCGTACTTTCAAGGCACCATAATCAAACTTTAGACATTTACACCAACTGTCAATGTGCATGCACACACACACACACACACAGACAACAGGCACACACACACACACACACACTTGTTATAACTGCACGAAAGCAAAATTCAGACATCTAATAGCTCAATCAGCTTAAAAGTATCGCTTTATCGTGAGAGATCGCTTATCGCAATCACTTTGACCAAATTAACTATTTGCAACACTAAAGTCGTAAGAAAGTCAAATGAGTTCTTCTTCTTGGCAAGTTGCACAAAATAAAAGCTTCAAAATCTACGTTATCAGTATTTGACTTTAACTCTTTCAAAGGATTCCTTTTATCTTAGTAAAATCTACATAGTTAAAAACAGTAAAATAAACCTTAAATAAAGACTAGCAATCGCTGATCTTTTCAAGCCAAGTGAAAAACTTATTTGTTTACATTTTTAAGTATATGTCTTCATCAAAGATTATTCTGTGATACATAATTATTAATTTTTGGTATAAGTCAGATATTTATTTCTTTAAAATTAAGGCTATATTTGATTCAAGTCCAACTAGATCGGCTGTATGTTTGGACAACTAACGAGCTATAATTTTTATCAGTGTCTACTATTTACTGTTACCAAATCGGACAACTGCCAAACAATTGCAAGTAAGATCTGAGGAAAAACTTCAGCTGAATCGTTAACTGGTTTAAAATTTAGTTGCAAGATACATAACCAAGTTAAATGAAAGCTTTCTTAAAAATAACTCAATCTGATTCAAAAAGTTGTATTAAATACTTTTTTTTCGCTAACTTATTCAACAGAACGTTCAAACATCCTTAAAAGAAATCTGCTGCGAACATTTCAACAAAAAACAATAAGTTGTCAAACGATATGATGGATTATATATATGGATTGATTAAATATATATGCAATCGTGTGTGGAAAAGGAAATCTAGTTCTTTATTCCAAGTTTTCAAGGTTGTTCAGTTACTAAAGGTAGTTAGTTTTTGTATTATTATTTTGATAAACTTGTTTTATAAACAGATCTTAAATGCAAATAGTTAAGTAATCATTATGTCCAGACAAATCGGTATGTCTATCAATGATAAGACTTAATTTACGTAGAGATCTAGTTTAATTGCTTGCTTATAAACTTGAATAGTAAACTAGTAAGATTGAAATTGTTGAAAAAGTGAGTTTTGCATAAATTTAAAAAAATAATTAAGAAAAGAAAATGTGAAATTGCGTTAAGCATGCGAACGAACCACTGTGAACCACATTGCGAACCACATTGCGAACCATTCCAAATATAGCAATTACACACTGTTGCATTTCTACGAAAATTTCTCTCGTTTTGCTGGTCAAATGGTTTTTCATAAATATTTGAAGCGCTTTTTCATTTGAGTGTAACTTTTTGGCCCACAGCCAAAGCCAAGAACCTAAGGACCGAACCAACCATACACACACACATACACACATACACATCAAGGCTAACAGTTTGTTTGTGCGTGTAAGTTTTGGGGCTGGTGTAACTTTGCGTAGTATCGGTGGCAGCAAGCAACTTGCATTTTGAAGTAGCTCAAAGCGACTACTCGAGTGGCGTTCAGAAATTTTGTTCACAAGTCGTCGTTGTCGTCATCCACATTCACATTCACAATCACATCAACATCTTCTTCGTCGTGCTCGTTGACTGGGCGCATCCTTGCAACGTCATGTTGCCTGACTTGGTGTGGTCTTGGTCTTGGTTGCAACTAGTTGCAATTTGTTTGCAAAAGTTTTAACACCATTTACTCGGTTTCATATGAAGACAATTAAGCGAGCGATTAAATTTATATTATCAAGGGATTGGGTTTAACATACCACCCTCCTCAACCCCACCCAACCAACCAACAACCTAACAAAACTTTATGGCATTGCATAACACACAAGTCCGATTCGGAGAGGCAGAATAAAAGGCGAAGCGATGTGAAAAGTAAGTAGAGTGGACTATGTGTGAAATGTTTTCATACTTTCATATTCATATTCGCATTCGCATTTAAAGTTGCATTATTTTTTTCAAGGCCCCGTTCCGAGCTCATTAAATACGCATTAAAGTTTAATTATAAACATTTTGCGCTTGCACTTGGCAGCCGGATTGGCCGAAATGGCTCCAAATGGCCGCAACGACAGCAGCGCAAAAAAGCGCAACGAAAGTCAAAGTAATTTGCCTAGCACAATACTCTACATGCTGTTCGTTAGGGTATATTGAGAAGTTAAGTCAAAAATCAAAATTCTATTTCAAATATATTTACAGAAAGCTTAAAGGAAAATATCAAGTAGTTTATTAGATATAACTTCATATAATTGGGATCTTAGTTCTTGAAATAATAAATAAAATATTATACAGGATGAATATTATATTATAACTCAAGAAAAAAGAGCTAAATTCCTTTCGGTGTAATTAATACTTAGAAATTGAATTGAAGCAAAATAAAATTCATATTTTGTACCTTAAAACCAAACATTTCAAACTTAGAATAAAATTTTTGAAGTGAAAAAATTTGATTTTATTTTAAATAGATTTTTATTCAATTGAAAACTTAAATTTCATTTCACGAATACTTTATTTCATATTTAAGAATCGCAGATACTTATTTAAAGTCAATTTAATCTTTTCCCAGTTTGTTTAATAACACAGATATGTCTAAATAGTATTTTATACTAAACGATAAAATTAAATCTAAAAATAAATTAAATTTTCCGCTAACATATTCCTAATAATTCAAATAGTAAAATCTCCGTTTGATTGTAGAGCATTTTATAGCGTTAATGGCCGCATTTGGTATGTGCCTTGATCTCACTTCTGCTCCAACGCAAGACTGCTTTCAATTGCCTTGGCCCTGGACTGGACCTGAACACTCTTCCTTTCTCTCTCTTTTTAACACTCTCTTTGTGTGTGTTTGTATGTGTTCGCTCTTTCTCTCTCTGTGAGTTCTTTGCAACGTTGAAATGACTTTTATAAATGCCATGAATATTTTTTGGGGGGCCTCAAAACATAATTTTTAACGCAGCATTTCCGCTGCCCCTCCTTGCTGGAGGTGGAGGTGGTGTACGGAGGATGGAGCATGGCGCCCAGGCACTTTGCAACATTTTTGGTTGGGGCCACATTTTGCACATTACACAATTCGCACTTTTGCACTGTGGGTGCAGCTAATTTTGCGAGAGGCTGACCTTTAAAGTTGTTGTTGAAGCGGCCTCTTGCCAAAAAACTTTGACTTGACTGAGAAAAACAAAGTGCTAATAAGCCTGGCAATTGCCTTTAAAAGTGGAGCCTCAACTTGTGTGTGTGTGTGTGTGGGAAATGCCTTTTCCTTGGCTGAGTTTTGTGGACAATGCGATGCTTATCGGCATTTAATGGGCCTTTCCCCTTGGCTCTTTGCTTCCAACTGTCGCACCAACAGAAGATACAAAGCGAGACACACTCGCACACACACACACACTCTCACACACACTCTCACATTCAATATCGTTTTACTTATCGTTTGGCCATAAAAATTGCCAGCGCAGAAAATTGTTTAGTCCTTTTGGCATGTCTGGCACTTTGAGAGATTGGCCAAGGGATTGAAATCCTGCTAAGCATTGGGGCTAGGGTTACGTTTAGAAAAACAGGGAACATGGGAATAGGGAAAGCAATAGGAATTGGTTTAGGAATTGCTTTAGAAATTGGTCTAGCTGCCTAAGACTTGGCATTAGAGTTGAACGCGTGTCACGAACACAAAACACGACTTAAGAGTTTCTTTTTTTTTCGGTTACCTTAGGTAAGGTTGCATTAGACGAAAGTCGACTTAACTTCCTGACACTGATGACAATGTTCATGAAATTCATAATCCCAAAAGACCGAGTTTGTTAAATCTCAAGATGTTGTTCTATTATACTATAAATTTGCTTATGCGTACAAAATTCACTACACGAACTCATCTCTGATTGGGTTAGAAGGGAGTTTCAGTGTGGATTCAGAAAGAAGGGATTTCTTTGGGCTGAAACAACGAAACAGTAGCTGCAACTTCTAGCTTTATCGCGGCCTCGCTGCTTTGGGCCAAAAACACAAATTTTTTTGTTGGCTTGTCTATTTTTATGGTCAGCTGGGCGAACTGTTTCCGATTTATTGGCATCCCCAAAAAGAGCAAAACAAATAACAAAAAAAAACCAAAATCTGCACAAGACAATAATGATAATGATGATGATGATGATGATGATGATGTTGCTTGTTGTTGTTGCTCATTTTACGTAATTTTAGTTTATTGCAAATGGCTTAACGCATCGAACGAACAGCTACTAGAATAGAGAGTCATTGGCACTGGCACTGGCACTGGCACTGGCACTGGCACTGGCAGTGGCAGTTTGGTACAGTTAGTCGCAAAACATACGGGAGAACGGGTGGGGGAGAGAAGAAGAAGAAGGTAAGGGAACATGCAAATGTTTCGCTTTGACAAAATAATTACACAGGCAGGCAAAACAGAAAGAAAGTTTGTTTGTGGTTGTCACTGGCAGCGGTTGCTGCCAATTAAAAACTTGGAAAATTTTGTTACCGATTTTTATACCCTGAACCCATTAAAAATGGCTAAAAAGGGTATAATGGTTTTGTGCAAAAGTATGTAACAGGCAGAAGGACGCATCTCGGACCCTATAAAGTATATATATTCTTGATCAGCAACAACCAACAAGCCAAGTCGATATAGCCCTGTCCGTCTGTCCGTCCTTCTATATGTATGAGCGCGTCGATCTCAGAGACTATAAGAGCTAGATACTCTAGATTAAGCTCGCCTAATCCCTAGGCAGTACAAGTTTGCTTTCGATTTTCGATAACTCTTCCCGTTTCCGATATACACATGAGATCGATAACAACAAAATCTTGAATTTGGAAAACTTTTCGGCGTTTGAAACATTAGATCAAATAATGACAATCTGTAAAATCGGTTAAGAAACACCGGAGATATGGAACTTTGAAGTGGAGTATGCAGTATTCAGTATGCGTACACACACAGTACACACACACACATACTTGCAAGCACTGACGGTACACATAAAGCATAGTGTTCAGGGTATCGTCTAGTCGGGATTTCTCGACTAGAGCCTTCTAACTTGTTTTACTTCTTGTTTTGCCCTCTGTATATTATTATTATATTTCGCCCAGGCAATAGATTTGATTTGAATGCCCCCCCTCCCCCCCACAGAAAAAACTAGAATGGGTGAGGCGATTCAATCAGCGGCTCCATCGTTGTCGTCGCTTTCGCAATTCGCATGCAAATTGCAAAACTTAAATTAAATGTCAAAAAACAGATGAAACAACAGCGAGAAGCAACGAGCAGTTAAGAGAGCATAACACGAAAATACCCTGTAACCAGATAAAAAATAACATCTTCTTGGTTTTTTTGGATAATCGATTGTTGTTTAAGGGTGTTCTCTAGTCTGATGGATTTAATAAACTAATTATTTTAAATTAAGATTCATTTTGTTGGGTTCATTTAATAATTAAATTGAAAATAGGTAAAAAAGGGCATAATGGTTTTGTGCAAAAGTATGTAACAGGCAGAAGGAAGATGCTTCGACCTCATAAAGTTTATATATTCTTGATCAGCATCAACAGCCGAGTCGATATAGCCATGTTCTTCTGTCCATCCAACCGTCCGTATGTATGAGACTTTAAAAGCTAGAGACGCCAGATTTGGAACATAAGCTTGCCTTATACCTCGGCAGTAAAAGTGAGTTTTCGATTTTCGATAACTCTTCGCGTTTCCGATATACACATGGGATCGATAACAAAACAACTTGAAAGCACTAACTGTACGCGTTAATTAAAGGGTTCAGGGTATCGTCTAGTCGGGATTTCTCGACTAGACCCTTCTTACTTGTTTAATTGGTTCTTATGAAAAATTAAAGCTAAAAACGAATGTGTTAACTCTTCAAACACATATATATATAGATGTATTCGAACATTTATCTCTTTATTAGTGCTCACAAGAGAATCCAAAAAAATGTTTTAAAATTTCAACGTCATACCAGAGGAATCTCCTAAATATTTTATTATATATATTTATTATGTCCTAAGATAATTCGCAATAATTGCTCGATTTTTCGAACGCACAATTAACTTTTCCATTCGACCTTTTGCAAATGCAGTATAGTATATTCAATAATATAATGTCTAAATTAAGTGGCATAAGTTAAAAATACACATTGCACTGTAGAATAGTTCACTCTTGAATGTAAATAACAGGGTATGTCATGTACAATAAGAATACAACCCTGCGCTGCGGTTGGCGTTTCGGTAGCAGTTTGATTTTGAGCGTCAGCAGCGTTGCCTAATGAAATAATTAATTGGTCAAAGGCCTCGAACCTTTTGTTGGAATGGTATTGAATGGATGGGTTGGTGGGGCATTGTTGGGGAATGGAAATGGGAAAGTAGCGGTCAACCAATTAAATGGCTGCACTTGATTATTAAGTGATTTATGTTTAACACCTGACTTAGGTGCGACTACAAGAGCTGAACTGCCTCAACTGCTGCGAACACAAAATGAAAGCTCTCTAGGACTCTCTCTCTCTCTCTCTCTGTCGCTGTCTCACTCTTTGCCTGTGTCTGTGTTGACCTCGTTGCTTGCAGCTCAATTTGTAATTTGTAATTTGTGCTAATGAGTGCGTTAATTTAACGCCTGATTAACGCAATGGCCGATGCGCAGATACCTGCCGCCAATTTGTGCCGGTTGCTTTTGGCTTTTGGCCTTTTAGCTTGTAGCTTGTGGCCTCGTCCTGGCCTTTGGCCAAATAGTAAATCCTGAAAGAGAGAGAGAAGCACAAGCTACTTAACTTAATTTATTATCCATAGGAAGGGGCCCTCAATCCATCCCTCTCTCTCTCTCTGTGTGTCCATCTGTATCATAATAAATGATTATGTGTGCATTTTGTGGCTTAATTATGATTAATTGTTATTTCGGACCTGTTTGTACTCTGCTCAATGAAGTGTGCATAAATCGTGTGAAAATAAACAACTTCCACATCTCACTGATTCCCAAGAGGACGGCAAATGATGTGCATGATAATGATGATATGTTGAGATCATACAACTTAAGGTGTTTAGGTAAAATTATCAAAAACATATTGCGGTCATTTTGAGAGTTGTAAATGGGCAACACAAGTGGAAACAAGTAAATGTTGAGAGTGAAAAAGGGATTGAAGGGGGGCAAAATCATATTTGTAGAAAGTTTTATTAAGAATATCTTAAACAGTAAACCCAGCAAGAAACGTAGGACGAATAAGAATATGGTGAATTAAACAATTTTCGTGTATGAAATTGAATATGAATATGCTTAACTTCACATGTGCACACGTTAAATTAAGAATTAATATGAAATAATAAAATAAAAACATTTTTCATATTCGATTTGAAGCGTCGAACTATTAATATTAATACAAAAAAAATATTTGATTTAAATATTATTCATATAATATTTTAAATTGCTTTATGTTCTATGTTTATTTTCTTTTATTTGATTTAAATATTATTCATATAATATTTTAAATTGCTTTATGTTCTATGTTTTAACTGTTTGTTTCTAATATTAATTATAATTAATTTAATTAAGACGTTCGTGAATTCTTTTTTATTTAGTCATTCGGTCTTTTTGATATGTAATTTGAATTTTAGATTGCAAGAAATATAATGAAACAAGTAAGAAGGCTCTAGTCGAGATATCCCGACTAGACGATACCCTGATCCCTATACTTCACGCGTACAGTCAGTGCTTGCAAGTATGTGTGTGTGTGTGTACGTGCATAAAGCATACTGCATACACAACTTCAATGTCCCATATCTCCGGTGTTTATTATCCGATTTCAATAAAAATTTCACAGATTGTCATCATTTTGTTTTATAATTCAAATTGCATCTCAAAGTTTTCAAAATTCAAGATTTTTTTGTTATCGATCCCATGTGTATATCGGGAACGGAAAGAGTTATCGAAAATCGAAAACAAACTTGTACTGCCTAGGGATTAGGCGAGCTTAAGTTCCAAATCTGGAGTCTCTAGCTCTTATAGTCTCTGAGATCGACGCGTTCATACATACGGACAGACAGACAGACAGACGGACAGACGGACAGACGGACAGACGGACAGACGGACATGGCTATATCGACTCGGCTGTTGATGCTGATCAAGAATATATATACTTTATGGGGTCGGAGATGCTTCCTTCTGCCTGTTACATACTTTTGCACAACTTCATTATACCCTTTTTTCCCATTTTTAATGGGATCAGGGTATAAATATATAAAATCAAAATTAACAATTACGAAGCAATTTGTACCTAAAAACTCTCATTCATCAAACTTGTTCTTGAAATGATAGTTGTTAGAATTTGAATTCAAAAATTTTATTTAAAATGTATATATTTGAAAAATGTGCGTGCTTGGTTGCATAAAATAGGGTTCAACGTTATTCATAATCGATTTTAGTTGAGTCAACTATAGTTGTTTTATAGTTGAATTAACTAAGTTTCATAGCCAAAAACCGCATCGTTAAATTTTCTTTTTTCCTAGTTGATTTTTTCTTTCTAATTAGTTTTAATCGTAAAATTTACAGTCACGAAATGTGAACCCTCTCAAAATTATATAAGACATAATTGATTCCATTAAAAACTATCTAAAAAGTATTTTTTTGGCAGAAAAGTAAAAGTTTTTTGTTTATTTATCAGTTAACAGCTTGAAGACAGTTGTCAAAGAGCCAATTTGGCCAACGTTCACACTTAAAGAGAGAGGGAGAGAGAGAGACAGAGACAGAGAGCTTTCCAGTACTTTTGTACACTCTTGAGATAATAGTAGAGGGCATATCAGAGTGCACTCAAACGTAGTATGTAGACATTAGTGAGGCACACTTCATAATCACATTGATAGCATAGCCTTAACAACAACAACAACAACCAGAACAACCAGAACAGGTAGTGTAGAAGGGAGCGGCAATATGGTGCAGAAGAAAGGCAAGAAAAAAAGAAGAAGAAGAAACTTTTGCTAGTTACTTTTACAGTTATTATTGAAAGCTGCAAAAACTTTGGCTTATTTCATTACGCCAAACTTTTCATTACGACCGAGAAGCAAACGAACAAACACACACACACATGCACACATGCACATGAAATGCCGCACATTACTCATACGCAACGTGTGCAATACACACTTCAAGCCCACCCACACTTTGTGGCTCTTATCAATGTGAAAGTTTTTCTTCTTTGGTTGTTTTTTTTTGCTTCTTCTTCTTCTGGATTTGGTTGGACAGGACGCCAAAACAAAGTATCCAAAAAACTTGAACAAAGTGTGACTGTGTGTGTGTGTGTGTGTGTGTGTGAGTACTCATATCATGTGGCTTATTGGAGGGTGTCGCTATAGCAGAGGGTGTGGGTATACGGGGGGCGTATTGTATAAAAGCCATTTGAAACGTCAAACAAATTGAATTGAGGCTCGAGTTTGGTAATAGCGCTGATAATTGGCCGCCCAAACAAAACTCGCAACCAAAAACTGTCACATGGACAAAGACACACACAGACAGACAGAGAGAGAGAGAGAGGGAGAGTGGGAAAGAAAATAGAGGCAGGCAGGCGTAGCAATTGAATTGCGTTTGACGTGTGAGCTTTTATGGTTTTTTATTACATTTATATATGTGAGTGTGTGTGTGTGTGGAATGGGACATAAATGCCTCGCTGAGTGGTTTGTTGTCTACGATTTCATCGGGCAGTAATAAGGGAGGGTGGGAAGGAGGGTTGAAAGGGTCGGACATATATAGTATATGAAAATTGATTTGTTTGATTAATGCATAAAGAACAAAAGCATAATTGTCTCTTATCTTAAAGTCTCTGAGCACTCAATATACAAAAGGAATTTCTCTCTATCTCATTTTTATCGACATATATATATATATATATATATATATATTATGGACTCTTGCCCATTTGCTCTTTGTAGTTTATTAATTGCCATCTAATTGCGGCTGAGCACGCAAACAGTTTTTTTGTTGTCCTTTTTGTTCCCTCGACTAATTGAAAAAGTGACCAGCACACGCACACAGCTTTATTTGTACGTGTTGGTGTGTGTCTGTGTGTGTGTGTGTGTGTAAAATGCAAATTAATTTGCGCCACAAACTTTTAGTAAATAGAAAAATGAATACAACAAAAATATATATACAAATATATATATATATATATATATATATAGCTGGATAGAGAGCGAGAGAAAGCGAACAAACATTTTCACACTATAACCAAATTAAAAGTTCTGCAAACTAAAAAACAATTTGTAAGCCAAAAGTTGCTACAGTCAACACACAGCAAACTGATATAAAGTGAGAGTGCGAAAGAGTGTGTGAGAGAGAGAGAAAGGAGAGAGAGAGGAGAGAAATCAGGGAAAGCCACATTCTTTGCATGTCCTCTATACCCTGTAATTATAGAAATGTTTACCACAGAGACAAAAGGCAGAATAATCTTGAATGGCTAGTTATCGATATGTTATCGATGCACTTTGGCTTGTTATCGATATGTTATCGATGCACTTCTTCAGCTAATGTTAGGCTGCAAGTCGATACTGAATCCAATCCTTAATCGAATAATCAAACATGTAAAATAAAAAAAAAAATATTGATTATATATAGCCTACCGATAACATATTGTTACTGTTAAAAACTTTTTGCTTTAGAACTTATCATTTCAAGTTCTTTAATAGTTGTTGTTATAAGTCTTTCGATTGGCATGCGACCATACGAATAAAGGCTTAACACATTTATATCGATAACTATCGGATAACAAGCATATCAATTATATTCTGAAGTTCTTTTAGCTATGCACTTTTTACATATTGTGTGTAATATAAAATTATAAAAGCGGGGCATCTTTTGGTCGAGTACAAAATGTGTTGAAACATTTTCAATTGTTATTTTTTCTTTCCTATTTGATTTTTTGATGTTTGCATTTTGCCCTGCAGCCGAATTTTGAACTCGTTGCTTGTTGCTCGAGGTTTGCAAATTTTTCTATTTTCTTTTTGCATTCTTATTTTTTTGCTTCTTGCTGCTCGTTGCTTATCTAATCAGAACGGTTGGCGCCTCGCTTTGCAAAGCTCTGCGGGCAAAATCTTTTTTGTTTTATGCTTTTCCACTTCATAATTTATATATATATATATATATATATATTTTACATTTTTTATACATTTTATGCATAGACCAAATCGAATCAGAAGCGTCAATTGAATTTTCGTAGGCGTCAATAACCAAAAATGCGGGAGAAGCGTCAAAGCGGAAAACTAAAAAGAACCGCAAGCAAGGCAAAGTTCAAAGAAAGGGTACGGGGACACAAAAGAGAGAAGTAGAGAAAAAAAAAACAGTTTCGTTAACGTTTGAAGGTTTAGATTTTTCGGTGTGATAAATTGATTGAATCAAGGCATTGAAATATTAAATATCATTTAAATAATAATATTAATTTAACAAAGTTTATAAAAGAAGATGTTTCAATTACAATCCTTCGATAATGTTGCTATGCTTGAAGAGAGAGAACAGAACATATCGATAACTTATCGACCACTAACATCTAGTCAAGGCGCACTAAGCAAACCCCACTTAATCAACTCTAAGCACATCTGCAGCAGCCCCGCCGCAGGCATTATTAATCTACAGTTTGGCGAGCGTTTTTGTGTGGCTAGGGTGAGGGGGGGGGGGGGGGGCAAGTGAGGCAAAGGACGTTCCAGTTTGTGCCTATAAATACGGAGTATAAAACAAAATGCACGGCAGATGCTGACAGGTTAATGTCAAATCGCGAAGCCCAAAACCTAAAAAGCCAACAAAATGAGGCAAAAAAGAGAAGCGCAGAAAAGAGGAGCTGAAAGTAATAAGCAAGTAAGTGATCCAAGGATACCCTGTACTTAAAGTTAAACGATAATATAATGAAGAAAATAATTTATTATTGACAACTCAAAATGTATTTTAAAGCTATTTGTATACACACAATTATGTTTGATTGTTTATTGAACTTCAATTTTAAATGCATTCCTTGGGATTGTCAAGTGAAATATATCTTGCTATATAGGTTGGGGTAGGAACAAATCGCTAGATATTGTCGTTTCTACATTTTGGTTGGAATGTCAAACTTTATTTAGGTTTCTATCTAGGGTGTAGGTACTACATATCCTTAAAAAAAAATATAATAAATAAAATTGTTAAACATCAACAAAGCGGCAAAGTTGTTCGTCCTCGTTCACGTCATCGTTGTCACTACTGTCACTTGGGCGGGGTGGCAACTCTGAAGCTGTCAAATGACAGTTATGAGAAAAAGTAAAGCTGACGAAGACATCAGCCAGGCAGTCAGGCCAAACGGGGCTACAAATTTGTTTAGTCTTAGTCAGGCAGAGCGACACTTCCCTTTTCACTGTCCCCCTGCCGATGCTTCTTGCCTGAATCACCAGTACCGCATGCCATTTTGGTAATGATGGCTTAAAGGACGCCCGCTGCGACAATGTGTTCTTTTTTTCTTTTTCTTTGGTGTCGTTGAGCTCTCTGCCTTGGATTTTTTTTCATTCATTCTTCCTTTATTCGTTTTTTGTTTGTTATTTTGGCGAATGCTTGCGCGAGGACGCGCCGTTAACAGAGCGTGTCCTGAGTTTGTTTTTGCTTAACTGGTTGGCATTTTGGGGGTGTGACAAAGCGGGGGCGGTGGTGTGGTTGTTGTCAACCGCTAAAAGGGCGTTAAGTGTTTTATTTACCCTCGAAATATAATTTATATACATATATATTTGTATACGTTTGTGTGTGTGTGTGTTGGTGTGTGGATTTGTATTGTGACGCTTTCGCTGAAGTGATTTAAATTTTAAGCACTTTTCTGCGTTTTGTTTGTTTGTCTTTCGAGTCGCTTTTTTAGGATTGCACAGCTTTAGCTTTATCGTTGCTTGTCGAAGAGGGGGGAGGGAGGGGTGGGGGTTGGGGTTTTTTGGGGTCGGTTGCGTTGATTACTTTTCTCATTTTGTAAATTGACTTGATGACATTTTCTGGGTAATTTGCACCCGACACACACACACACACACACACAAACAAACAAACATCGATATGGTATTTTTAAAATTGTTTAGCTCCTCTCTAAGACTCTCTTTATACCCTCTCTCACACACATCCCCCTCTGCACAACCCAATGTTGTGGTTTGAGCTGATATAACCAATTATTTTGTCAAATCCTTGCCAACAACAACAACAAAAAAAGCCAACTAAGTAACAACAACTTTCGCTTTGTAGCCGAAAAATGTGTTGAGCATTAATTTAAGCGTCACATTGAGCTGCACAGCCCCCCCCCCCCCCCTCCCCCCGCTAGCAACACTAAGCCTCTGCTGCTGCTGCTGTAATCGCCTTGCAAGTAAATTAAAATATTTTAATGAGTACAATTTATAAGGCGCCAGCGGCCTACGAATGCTTGCCGCAGCTCTTGTTCTCTCCCCGTTCCCCCTTCTCCGTCACAAATTCGTACGTTTTTTGGCATTGTCCTTGCGTCCTGGCGTCCTTGGGTGGCAACTTGTTGCGACAACATTTAATTATTGGCGACAGGATAATCAAGTAAACTTCTTGCCAAAGAATTTCAATTTCATTTAATGCTTTCACACATTTTAAACAGCGCGATGGGGCGAGCGGGTTGAAGGGGGGGGGGGGGGGAAGCTTAAGCGAGAAGGGGGAAGCGGGTTGTGGTGTGGTGAAGGCTAAGCCTCAAGTGTCATGTTAACGGCATAAAATGTACGACGGAAAAAAGCGAAAGCGACAACAAAAAGGGTTTAACGTTTAACGGGTTTTGTTTTGGGGCAGCTTCTTCTTCTTGGCAACACACACACAAACACACACACACACTTTTCCCTTATCATTCAACAATTAGTAATGAAAGCAAACAGCAGCAGCAACAACAACAATGAGAACAATTAACATAAACATAATGCCCGCAAAGACAATTATTTGGGTCTCATGGTTTTCAATAGGCTGAGAATAGCTGGATATTACGATGCCACGGTTGGAGGGGGCAAAGGGAAAGAGGTGTACCAGGGTCAGTTACAAGGGGCATCTCAGTTGGTTGTGTGTGTGTGTGGGGTTGAGGGGGTTTGGGGTAATTGTAAAGTAGTCCTTATGCTTTAAGCTGTTTAGCAAAATGGTTTTCGAAAGAAAATCAGCAATTAAATGAAAATGAGACGAATGTCAAACAAGGTATTTGGTTTCTAATCGTGTGTTATGGCAATATATATATATATATATATATATAAATATACTATACATAATTGTCGTGACTGGATATTGTTCACATTGTTCATTGTTCAAGTTGAAGATCAATACAAATATCATAAGATTTGTTCAGCTATGATCAAGAATTTAACAAATTATGAGTAATATGAATGAGTATAAAGTAATATAAATGGGATGGGCTATCTAAAAGGCAGAAAGAGAAAGATCTTTGAGCCCATTACCCATAAGCCAAAAGTCTCTTTGTCTGTCTGTTTGAATGTATAAATGTACTGATCTCAGAAACATTGGGAACTAGAAACATAAGAAACATTAGAAACGACATATAAGCTTTTCTAAGCTATTGGATAATCCAGCTAATAGAAGCTCGGCCTGCACATAATAATGATTAACAAAGATAGTAAAAGATTTGTTCTGAACTATTGAAAGTTTGATGTATTATTGATCAACTGTGATAATTTCTTTAAGAACGTTTGCAAAATAGTTTTTAATATGAGGCAGATTCAATATAAGCCGCATTCACAAACATTATAACAATGATATATTTGGGCTATCTGAACTGAAGGTTTTTTTTGATTGCCGAACTTTTTGATTTGATTGATTGAGCAATATAGCTGGATAAATTTCTATTATTAGCAGCTGGACATAGTACTTTGACCTATTCCAAAAACTGTCGATAACTTATACATTCCATCACTTTGTTCATATCGCTGCGTCACTTGTTGGTCTTTGGAGTATTTCTTAGCTATTGTTTTGCTTTAGCAAAGGCTCTAAGGACATTTGCATATGTTGCAACATGCGCTGATAAGTATGCAAAGTTGTGGCACTTAATGTTTGCAGCGCACACACAAACACACATACAACATACACACACATACAACATACACACTTGCAGATAGAGAAAGAAAGTCGCTAAAGGGCATTTGACAACAACAAACTACTCACAGAAACAAACAAACATACAAATAGGTTAGTTGCTCGCATTGCTGCCCTTTGCTTTTCACACACACACACACACACACACATACATACAGAAGAACACAGCGAAGAGCAGCGAGGTAAGCGTTTGCATCGCATTTGGCTCGGGCTCTGGCTCTGGGAATGTAATTAGTTGGCTCGAGGTGCTTTAATTAAAATGTATATCCTTATTGTCCTGCCCACGTTCTAGCCAAAGACGAAGAAGCGAGGCGTGGTGTGGTGTGGTTGCTGGCTTGGCATCGTAATTGTTCCGTGTTACAATTAATTATGTCAAATGGGCAACCACCACGGCAGCAACAGCAGCAGCAGCAGCAGCAGCAGCAGAAGTCAGACGGAAGCGTCTTCACGTCCAATCACAAGTCAACCGGCCACTTTACATTGTATATACAGCGAATATATATATATATATATATATATGTATGGCCGAACAAGCTGCATGAAAAAATACAATCTGGCAAGAGCAGCTGCCTGGCAGGATTGAAACGAATTGAATTCAATTGAATTCATATTCAAATCTACTATTGCATTCAGCGCTAAAGGGGTTTGGTGGGGTGCGGCATGGTGCGGTGGGGCGCGTCCATTCGCTGTGGGCCTGTCAATCAATTTGCATATCGATGACCTAAACATAAAACGCCAACAAAACAATTCAGCAATTCTACTTCTTCTCCCTTTTTTTTTGGACCTCGTATTGTGTTGCGTTTTCAATAAATAAATTTAATAACAGTTAAATTGTTTGCGGCTAACTTCACGCTTCTGTTCAGCAATGAAATACTACACAATAATGATGATGATGATGATAATGGTAATAGTTTTTTGTTTTTGTTTTGTAAGTTGAAAAGGTTAACTGACATAAATGCTACAATGCTCTGTTAATTGTGCGAACTTTAACTTTATAAATATGAAATTAGTTAGTGTTGATTGAACTACATAATCAATAATGATTTAATCAACTGGAGCAAAAGGGGATTTGATTATTCAAATCTGTATTGAAAAAAGTTTGTTTTACTCTACTTCAAAACTAAAGAGTAATAGAAATCGTCAGTCTTTGATGTTGATTGTATGATAAACCTTAGTTGAGCTTTTATTTTACTAAGACCACATTCTAGAATCTAGATATAAGATTGAAGATCTACTAAGTCTTAAGATTGGGATTTATTTGACAGATACAAATATTTAATCAAGCATTTTCCTTTATTTCAATTCCTTTCATGGCAAAAAATGATATGTATTAAAAAGTAATTCGATTAGGATAAAACGCTTGTAAATTCATGGCTTATCATTGCATAATCTTTATAAGTATATTAAGTATTTATTTTAAACACCTTTTAAGTAACTGAATTGAAAAGTTTATTTGATGTTCAGCAGCCCGTTGCCAACAACGTTGGCGGCCAACAGCCGACTGTCGTCATTTGTGCGGCTGTAACGGCCTTTTATGTGAATCGAGATGAGAACGTATTGAGTTGTGCAAGGAATTTATACTCTTATACTCGAATCAAACACTGGGAACAGTTTGTGTCACAAATGGCAAGCTAACCCTCAAATCCGTAATCCGTTATCTTATTGTTGTCATTATAATATTAGCGATGAGGATTAATGTCCATTGAATTCCCTTTTAAGGTTTCTTATAAATAGAGATTGATAAGCTCAAAAGTTTATTTATTCCGAACTCGTCTTTTTGTTTTTGTTTTCTAACAATGATTTGTGCTCAGATCTCCAAATGTATCTTGAGACACAAATTTAATCACATTTTCTTACCTTATAAGTATCACATTTTCACTGCTGGATATCTGAATAGGTTTTTATACCTTGAACCCATTAAAAATGGGAAAAAAGGGTATAAGGGTTTTGTGCAAAAGTATGTAACAGACGGAAGGAAGCTTCTCCGATCCGAAGTAAATATATATTCTTGATCAGCATCAACGGCTGAGTCGATAAAGCCATGACTGTCTGTCCGTCTTTATGTATGAATGCGTCAATCTCGGAGACTGTGACAGCTATAGACTCTAGATTTGAAACACATAAGCTTGTTAAATCTTATTTTTCTTTTGAAATAAAATCCCCTTAGATTCGAATTCTGATTACACATTAAACTTTACAGAAGTGTTCAGGACTCGGCAATAAATGCACTGAGATAATAAGAACATTCGTTTAGGAATGATTATCTAAAATTAGGAACGGATGATCCAAGACCGCCTTTCTTGCTTTAATGAATGGGATCATAAATGGAACAAATTTGTTATAGTTTCCATGAACCAAAGTTCGTATTGTGAACGGATGTAAAGAAACGGTTCTTGAATCAAGAACTTCTATTCTCAATTAAAGAAAATGTTTCAAGAATGCCGTTTGCTTTTTTAAACCAAAAAAATAGTAACGAAAATTAAGAAAAACTTATTTTTTTCTTAGTTTAACAGTCAAGACTGGTTCATCTCTTATGTTAAAAAATGCCTATGCCTCAATCTAATTGTTAAATCGAAGTTTGAAGTTTTCCGACCGATAACTTTCATATGTTTATGTATGAATAACACATTTGATACTCTATTAAGAACGATTAAGACCTTGTTGATTCTTAAGTTGTTTAAGTTTTTAGTTCGTTTTGAATGGAAAACAATTTTTTAATTTGCTTAACTCAACTTTTACTGTATGTAGCATGTGTGTGATGTATGGGTACATAATTTCTGTTTTATAAGATTTTAGTTGTTTTTGTTTGCTTCTTTTTTTCAGTTTTTTTTTGAACAAATAATAATTTTTTGCCAGGCAGTTTTGGCTTAGGGAACGTTTGGCGCTTTATTTGCGTTACGTGACCCAGCGCCATTGAGCGTAAAATTTCTTGCGACATGAACATGAAACTTTGTTCCACATACAAGCATATACTAGTACTCCCCCCCCCCCCCGCTACCCCTACCCAGAAGCAGCATAACGTATGTGTCTTTTTTGTCCGTCTCTTTGTCTGTCTGCCTGTCTGGCTGTCTCTCGGTGTATTTCGTCGCTGCTTTCGACTGTTTTTTGGTTTGGGGGGCTGTCCAAGTGCAGCTCCCACTGCTTCCCTGCTTGCTGTTTGGGTGAGCTTACTTTGTGCCATGTGTCCCGGCAGTGGAAGCTCTTCATGGCTTTATGGCTCCTGGCGTCCTCCCTGATGTCCTAGTTGTTGCTGTTTGTCGTGCGAGAGCTTGTTAAGTTCATTAAGGTTGAATAATAACAACAGTAACTACATTTTAAAGGAGTTGTCAGTGCCTTGTGCGACGTTACGTTACCTTACGTTCCTTACGTCCTTACGTCCGTTTCGTCCTTCTCTTCCCTGCCCATTTGTACCCGCTGCCATAGTCTTGTGCTTGTCATGCCTTTTGGCTTATATGTGTTCGACTGTATGTGCGTGTGTGTGTGTGTGTGTGCAGGTGCTAGAGAAGCTCCCTTCATCTTGCTCATGTTACTTGACTTTGTTTGTGTGTGTGTGTGTGTGTGCTACTCTTTTCGGGCTTAGTCCATGTTGTTAGCTGCTCTTATTACAACTTATTTTACTTATGCGCTACGCTTGTTTGTCAAACAACAACAACAACAGCAAAAACAACAACAGCAACTTGCCACAAGGCCTTTTGTTTTGTGGCAAATACCCCACCAACTTTAAGTTGCATTTACATTGAAGTTACACACACACACACACGCACACATAGTCAGTACACATTTGGGGTTAATCCCTGACTACTTGAAGGAGTGCTAACCGCTCTTCCCCCTCTCCTTCACCTTCTCCACTGTGCTGCTGCCGCTGCTTTGGTTGCTTCCGCTTGTACGCTGCGGGCGCCTTACAAACATCTTTAGAGTCCGTATCCTCACTTACACACACACACATAACATGTGCACACACAAAAAAAATGTATGTAGTATGTAGAAAAAGAGTAAAAAATACATATATATATATATATATATGTGAAGAAAAAAACCAGCAGCGAAAATAATCAAGTTTCCGACAAACATCAACATGACGCCCAGATAAAAAACCTTCAGGATGCGGCAACGTTGACGTCGACGCTGGCGTCGCTGCCACTGCAGACAAGATAAGACACATCAGCAAAAAGCCATAGTTGTTGCTGCCACAGAGCAGCCTCTAGTTCGGTTTTTTTTTGTTGGTTGATTTTAGTTACCCTGCAAACAGATAAATGCCTCAATTGGGTTTTGTAAATGCATTTGGAAAGCTATTTTATTTATAATCATCATTCATCATTTCTAATTTAATAATATTAAATAGTATAATCATTATTTAAATACAATAAATTAAATAATAAAAAAAAATAATATTGTTGACAATTCATTTTTAGCAGCAGTAAATAAAATAAAAATAATAATTTCATTAAAGGGATTAAGTAAATAAAATAATCTGAGAAAAATAATATTAATGATACAATTTTTTAAACGGCGATTAGTAAAAATAATTATAACTTTTATTAGGAGAATGAAAATGTAAGAACAATATTTCGTATTTATGACAAAAGTAGTATATATTCATTATAATGTATTATAATGTATTACAGACTTGGCAATATATATTTTATACTTACAAAATTATTTGATAGTTAAGATTGTAGAACAGAAGAACCAAGAATCCATATCAACTCTAAATAACTCTTAAATTATAATATAAATATGATTTTGATTATACAGTTATGGTTTATTTATAATCTGCACATTTCCGGAGTGTATTCGATTAATTGTTTTAAAGTTTCACAAGTTTTTACTAGTTTTTCCCATCAACAAAATGATTTTTAGTACGCAGCCAAGCCTTTGCTGAAGATTCATAGGGTATCTGGTAGTCCGAGTTGCTTGCCTGCCTTCTATTCTTATAGTTGATTTTATTTTTTGGCGGCTTTTTTGGCACTAGATTGGCTACTGCTACTCTGCTCTTGCTCTATTTACGATTTTCGATTTTTTTTTTTGAGAACCCGCCGCCGTTTGGCACACTTCAAGTTTTGTGTTTGCTTTGAAAAGTATATTGGATTGGCTGCCTACACAACGACTACAATACCCATCATCCCATGTACACTCTCTTCGATCAAAACCCCTTTAATCCACAATCCACAATCCAGCGTTCTTTGTCTGTTTGGTTGTTGGTTGCAGTTGCGCTCGAGGCTGACGTTTTGGGCCTGCATTGCTTTGCTTTTTTTTTTTTAATTTTTCAAACTGGCAATACAAGCGGCCAAAACAATCAAAGCCGTCAAAACATATACCAAACAGAGACAAAGACAGCGTCTTGAAGAACGAAAGAGTAGTTCTTAAGTTACTTTGATAAAAGTAATTGCTTTTAACCAGCTGAATCTTGTAAATACTTTATTTTGTCATCATTTGTGACATCAATTACTTTTTTTTCAATGCTTAAAGATTTTTTATGGATTCTCAACTATTTTCATAAAAAGCTTTGCTGAAATAATCAGCTAACGGATAACCAATTTACATAGTATATACTATATGTCTTCAAATATTTCCTCAACTTTTATTTTCTACATATTAAAAGCAGTTGGCCTTAAGTTTAAGGTGTTTGGTTTTGGTTTCGTTCCAAACAGTCGAAATGAAGGTTGAAAGCAAGCTTTTATCCAAGCTAAGCTTCAACTTGAGTTTCACTCATTGAAAGCTTTAACAAAACAAGCTTAAACTGAAACTGTTAATTTATGGCTTTTATTTTCCAATTACTTAATTCGTTGAGTGTCTGAAAAGATTCAGCAATTAAGTTCATGCCGAACAAACTTTAACTTTAACTATGTTAAAATTTGATATCTGAGCTAATAATAATTAAAATCATTGATCCCTTTCCACATATAAAGCTTGTAAAATTATTTGCTTATCGTTTTTAACTTTGCCTTTCTCTCGTCTTCCCCTTCAAACCCTACAAATGTAGCATACCCATTTTCCCCTATATTCCCATTATTTGCCCGGCTCTGGCGTTGGGCCAAAAGGTCCAGCAAATATTTTTGTTTTAGACAGTTGATGGGGAAAAAAATAGTTTAAAGTGTTGCCTCAATCTCTAGCTTTCCAACTTTCTACGCAAACAAAGCCACTTTGAATGTTAAACAAAATTATAACTGAATTCGTATGAAAAGGTTAGTTGGCAATTTGCACACACACACACATATATATACATAGATAGCATGAGTAGAGGCTCTGTTTGAATTTGTGCTGAAGTTAACATTTTTATAATTCCATTAAGCGGCTGCTTGTGTGTATGTGTGTGTTTGTGTGTGCGTAACACGAAGCTGCCCATGTCGCAACTGACAACAACAAGGAGCACGCAGCAAGTAGCATGTAAAAGGGTGCGACGGGTGGCAAGAAGCGTAGGTGACGCCACTGGTAACCAAACGGTTCCGCAAAAGTTGTGGCCCAACCAACAAACTTTTTGCATTCATAAATCATTTCACGCTCTCTCTCCCCTCCACCACCACCACCACCACCACCACCACCAGCAGCAGCAACTCCATCTCTTTTTCTTGGCCGCCTCCCCCCGCTCTTGGCCAACAAATGCAGCACACTTGCGTGGCAGTTTTTAAAGGTGGAAAAAAATACTTTTCGCTGAATTTGTAGAAAATTTCACAACGCTGCCAGGTGGAATGCCTAAAGGGGTTGAGTTTTACTGAACGGGGGGGCTGTGCGGGGCTCGTATATTGTATGCTAGGGGTTTCATATGCCACACGACTGTATGTTTGTGCGTGTGTGTGTGCTACCAAGCAAGTTGCAACTTGTTGCGAGCGCTTTGGGTTACACATATTTGCTGCCGCGCATATATATATATGTGTCCGTTCTGCCCGCATATCCTTGTCATTTTTAATTTATGCACAGCAATGAAGCCGATCCTCCCCCCGGTCTACCCGGCCTCACCCCTGCTCTCCCCCACCATGCCTTCAACTTGAACTTTGGCCAAAACTTGGCTGCCTTTGCCTCGCCTCGCCTCCCAGCCAGCCAGCCCATACTCAAACTCAGCAAGCAGCAACAGCAGCAGATAGTTGACTTATGGCCATATCATATCGTTATCCCCCCCCTCCTCACCCTTCTTCATCATCTTACCTCTTTTAGCTTCTGCTTGGTCTTCACATTACTTTAGCCGGGTTTTTCCTTTTGTTTTCCTCCTGCTGCTGCTCCTGCTGTGGCATACAATTTAATTGGGATTTCCAGCGCTATTCAGCATATGTTCTTCAGATTAACTTATAAGTGGATGTTATTGTACACACACATATATCTACATATTTTTGTTTTGTACGTATGTTGTGTTATTTTACTTGTTTAATATGTTTCGTACCTGCTTAATATAAAATTAAAACCTGGTACAAATATATTCGAAAGATACAATAAATATTGATTTAATAACCGTAAGATACAAAAGTCATTGGTTGACTATAAAAATATGTTTGTATTTATGAAAACATAGCAAAAAAAGATACAAAAATAAGTTCTGATGTGTTTTATTGATATTGAAGTCAAATTTGTCGCTCTTCAAAGATAAAACATCAAAGTTAAATGTAAGAAAGAAAAATTGGTTTGTCTAATGCAGAATGATTTTATATTAGTTTTACTCACCTAGGTCGTTATAACCAACTATGGTTCTAATCGATCTTGAAAAATTCTAAATCTTTTTGTTTAAAACTTAAATTACACAGACTCTGGGTTAACTTCACCATACTTATGGTTCATGCTTACGATCAATAGCTGAATGTCTTTGATGTATGTGAACACATTTTTGTAACGTTAACAGAGCCACTTTAACATAACTGTTAACATAGTGGCAATTATTTTAGTGTGATCTCTTCAAAGCTCGCTGCAGCTGCTGCTGCTGCTCTTGTTGGTCAGTCAGATGGGAAGTTGCGGAAAAGATACGCACACACTCAAACAGGGAGCAAGAGACACAAAGTGAGACAGGGCGAAGGGAGGAAGAGTGAGAGATAGAGGCACATTTTATTTCTTTGCTTATCTGTGCGCTTTGGGATTGGCTTAGTTTTCGGACAGCGGCAATTGTAGCCGTTGCCTGCCTGGTATTTTTTGCTCAATCTCTCCATCGCTCCCGTTGCTCCGCGTTGCTCCCCGTTGAGTTGGAGCGTGGATAAAAATTAAAAATTTCATTAAATGCAGGGAAAAATGCTTCAAGTGGAAAAATGTAATATCCTTTGGGCACAAAGGATATGCGCATATAAATGCAAATGCGGCGCTAGCCTCAAAACGATATGTTTGCAGCAATGTTGCCGCCGACCGTCGATGCAGTGCCAGCATGGGTTGGAGGGGTAAGGGGATGAGGGGCGTGGGTGCATTTCAACATGCATGAATGCACAACATGACCAACAAACACCACACACACACACACACACACACACACACACACACACACACACACACACACACACACACACACACACACACATATATACTATATATATGTTTGTGGTTGCGTAATTAATGTGCACATTTGATAAACAAAAAGCAGCCAAAAACTGCAGACAGAGCGACGTTTATTTTGTAAACACGCACGCAAAAAAAAAAGAACAAGAAGAAGAACAAATAAAATACAATTTCACTTTGCAGTTTTGGCTAACAGTTCAATTCAATTCTTTAAACCTTACTTGTAAAACTACATTGAAGTGAAAAGAGGTTAAAAATGTGGAGAATAGAAAAATGTGACAGACTTTAAATGCTTTTGTTTCTCATGTTAACTTAATTTTCTAATGAATGTACGTTATGTTATGTATTATTTAAAATTAAATTAAGGACCTTTTTTTTAACGTGATAATGTCAGTACTTACACATACATATATACATATATAAAAAGCATGTCAAGTAATTTGTTTTGTTGCGAAATTTGTTTCGAGTGATGTTTTTGGCCAAAAGTTTTGTTTTCTCTTGCTTAGCTCAAAAATATACCACATTTTTTTAATAATTGCTTTAATAAGATGCCAACTGACTAACAAACACACATACACACACACACACACACGCATACTCATACTCAAGTCGAAGTCGTTTTCACAAGTCCAAAAAGTTGCTAAATTAAAAGTTTTTTCGCTCTCTGCCAAATAAAAAGTATGCCACACACAAAATAAAATCACTAAAAAACTTGTTCAACTTCTCTCCTTCTCTTTCTTTCCTCACTCTCCTCCCACAAATCCAAATGTAAATACAAATATGCATACGAGAGAGAGAGAGTGTGTGTGTGTAAAACTTGAGCTGGTAATTATGAGGCTTGTTGGTTGGGAACTGCGCCCAAATTGCGAACAGCGAAAAAATAATAATGCAATGGCAAGAAATGCAAGCAGCTTGCAAAAGTCAGAAGTCAAAAGGCGGTTGTGTCTGTGTGTGTGTGTGTGCGTGTGCATACATTACACACAAGTTTTGTCACACTGTGCAATATTCAAAATAAGTCTATATATATGTGTGATATATGATAAATGTTGCGTATTCTGCATTCTATTGATAAGAATGAGCTGCGCTAATGAGTTATATCCATTACATCCATTGTAGTCTTGAAGAAGTCATTTTGAAGAAGATTGTTAAAGCTGCTTATACTCTGATACCGAGGGTTAAGAACATATTGGTTTTTTGCAATGTCCTTCCAACTGTCTGGAAGGGTGGATTTAATATAGCTAGTGACTTCCTTCAAAGATCTGCTATAACGAAATTTGGATGCCACATCCACAACTGCCACTCGCCTATTCAAATCGGAAATCGCATTTCTTTTCCTTGCAAAATAACTTCAGATTATCGAATTTTATACTGGTATAAGAGTATTCCGCAGTCGGTTGCGTCCGACTGCAAAGTTTTCAGTTGTTTTTACTAAATTGACGAACGTTCCCTTCTGTCTCTTTTGAACTGTCTCTTCGATAGACATAAAGTTAAAATGTAATCTAATGTTCAGTTATATCGTAAAGTGGATGAAAATGAATGATAGTTGCGGTAAAAGCCAAAAAACCCAAACAGTTGAAACATTTTGAATCTCACATACTACGTAACGTAATGAAGTCTTCAATGCAATTTTGAATCTCACATACTACGTAACGTAATGAAGTCTTCAATGCAATTTTGAATCTCACATACTACGTAACGTAATGAAGTCTTCAATGCAATTGAAGCTATTTGCAAGGCATGCAAGTCGCAAACCACATTTGACATAACTAATGCAAATGATACGCATATTCGATATATATATATGCATGAAAATATATTTTCCGAAAAAAGAGAGAGAGACAAAGAGGGAGATAGCAAGAAGTGGGTGCCCGACGGAGATGCGAACTAGCATCGATAAATATGCAATCGCAATGCACAAATAAGTAAAAGAGAGAGATTGGGATACAGAGCGATAGAGAGAGAGAGAGAGGAAGAAAGGGGAGGTAGGTAGAGAGGTACGGTTTGTCTGCATGACAAAATTTTGCATTACTAATGCGACAAGCCAAAAACATTCATTGATACATGTATCTACGTACAACACACATAAATAAATGCCAGAAGCAGCAGCAGCAGAGCAAATACAAATATTATTATTATATCTTCTTCTTCTTTTATTTTGTTGTTGTTCGGTGCGTGATACTTTGTAAATGCAGCCAACAGGATATATCAAAATAGGTTAAAGTACTGTAATTTTAGGCATATACTACGAACTTATAGATAAAATATGTAAGGATACAAAATTTCTATCCAACAAATATTTTAAATGTGAAGGTTCGTGTAAATATTCGTTACTCTTTTACGCAAAAACTACAGAATGGATTTGAATGAAACTTTACTATAATAAAGCTTATTCACACTAATCTAATAAATGTTCTTCGGTTAATTCTTATCGATTTGACTTTAAAATGGTTTGCTGAATCGTTTGTTCGTAAGTTTTCAATTTGAATCCATTGTCTACTGATTGGTATTGTATTTTCTGTACTTCTGGAAATGCTCCGCACAGCTTTTAAATGAAATTGTACAGGGTATTTGGAAGTCATGTATTTACGATTAATGCAGATGATTTTTCCTTCGTTGGATGATAAATTTATGGAGATAAACAACGCACATTGCGGTTGTTCCAACTCTGTAAGGGAGGCTTTTGGGGGGGAAATGATACAGAGTATTGGGATGATGGCGAGAGGAGGAATAACTGGGGCGGGGTGGTGGATGGTGGAGCTTGTTTTGTGGTTTATGACCTGGAGCACAAATCAATTGGATTAGAAAATTGTCAGCGAAATTGTTGGTGATGATGCTACGAAGCAAGAACCAAAGAAGAAGAATGTGGGCTAGAGGGAGGGAGAGAGATAGAGAGAGAGGGAGAGAGAGAGCTGTACAAAGTGTTCGATATATTGAAGCTTACAATTTGATAAATTGTTGATAGAAGCGACAACAAGCAACAAAAAATGCAAATTGAATAAATATTTATGAAACTAATGAAATTTGATCACAGATTTGTTTTATTTTTTGCTTCTAACAAATAATATATACATGGTGCATGTAAATCTCTGTTACACAGATTAATGAATATGATGATTAGGAATCGGAGGAAGTCAAATGGGAGAAATAAATTTCTTCGTTTTTGTATAAATCGTATTTTTATTAATTAAAGTTGGTTGAGATACCAAAATGTTGATGAATGAATATGAATGTTATCGAAAATATGTCTCTGTTCGTATCTTCAAATTCAACATTGTAGATAATCGTCATCATCTCATTTGAATATACAAATATAACTTATATGAAGAGCTGAATTAATTTATCCTTTGCTTATTTATTGGTGATAAAAACTTATAAAGTTTCAGTGACGATTTTTTACTGACATAACAGAGTTGCTTTTTAGCAATTATCAGAGTAAAATACAATCGATAAATGAAAATGATTAAATCTTTTTAATCTAGTAGTCCAATGCTTTTTTTTTCTCATTATTTGTTGCCCTACGCTTGCTCTACGAAAATTTTAGACTTGTGGCAGATCTCGAACTGAAACGTTCCCTTTTTTTCTAAATTCAATTAATTCTTTTATTTTTGTTGAAAGCAACATCAACAAAAATAAAGAAATGGAGCAAAAAAGGAGGGAACTTCTGGAAACTCTGGAAAGCTTAGCAGGTTTAATTG
Source organism: Scaptomyza tumidula (assembly GCA_035044465.1). Classification (NCBI taxonomy): domain Eukaryota; kingdom Metazoa; phylum Arthropoda; class Insecta; order Diptera; family Drosophilidae; genus Scaptomyza; species Scaptomyza tumidula. Next base: position 751,596 of record JAWNNW010000220.1, on the reverse strand, counting down.
TAAGTAATTTAAACATTGTTAACAATGTTAAAAGAAATTATTTTAAATTCTATAATTTTTACAGTGGAATGCCAGGCGAAGAACTAACTCAGGTAAGTATAAAAATTTTCATTCAAAATATATCAAAAATGATGAAAGTTTGCATTTAAGATGGTACATCAAGTGTTTGCATTATTTGCCTTGGTCCCATTCAGGCGCAATGTGCAAAATGTCAAACCAAATTTTTAATATATCAGACCACGAAAGAATGTTTCCGAGTGACAGGAATTTTCAAGCATGTTTTCCACTTGCATTGCATTGCCCGTTGGCTTAAGCATCGTAATGTTAATATAGTTGAGCTATGCAATTGGGGAAATGCAAATTAAATTAATTAATTTGAGTTGATTTTACGATTTAATAAATGATGTACAACGAGGATTGTAATTCATAAACAATGACACGTTCTTTCTCATTTAATGGAACAAAATTCGTTATGGAAATAATTTCCTTACGTTCCATTTGCTTTCTCGATCGACAAACCATTCTTTATTGTCCACTCAATCCTATCGTGTTGAGCTCTTTAATCTGTTTAGCTATAATCTATAATCGGGCTAATTTTTTAAAGTTGATTTGCTGATTGGAAATGTAATGAAATGCTCATCAAATGTGCATCAATTAATGGAATTAGTGTTGTGTCCTGGTTAGCTTTTCTTTCTGTTTGCTTTTAGTTCGAGCTGTTCGCTTGCCACATACGAATGTTGCTACTTCCTTGGCTGTCGGTGTTGTTGCCGCTGCTTGGCGCTTTCGGTGCACTGCAGCCGCCCGAGGCGTATCGTCCGTCGGAGCTTATGAGAGCCACATTGCATGTACTTGAGCATCATGTGATGCCGCGTTACAATGTGCTGGCAATCTTGAAGCTCTCCCATTCGGACAATGTGCGGCGGCAACATAGCGAGGCATTGACCTATTTGCTGCAGGAGCTTGGGGAGCAGCAGGTGGCATTGCAGCTCTTGCAGGACACGCCCATTAAGCAGCCGGTAGATAACATACTGTTCCTTGTCGACTCTCCGCAAGCGTTTCGGAGGCTGCGTTTTCACTTTGCCAAAGCGCTCTTTGACAGGGAGTTTAATTTCATTATACTGCTCGACTGGCGCGGCGCAAGAGAGGAAATGTTTTTTGAGGCATTGCACAATATATTTTCGACGGTTCTGAGTTTCCATGTCCTGAATGCTGTTGTCCTGGTGCAGTCCGAATACGATGATGCGGTGTTCTTTTACGGTTTTAGCCTCTACTCACCCAATTGCAGTGTCTCAGTTACGCCGGAGCTGGTCAATATCTATCAGCATGGCCAGCTGACGGAGCAGAATGAGCTGTTTGGCCATCCGTTCAGGGATTTCAACGATTGTCCACTAAATGTGAGTTGGTATCCGTTGCCGCCGTTCGTCATGTTCCACGGAGATCGTGATGATCCGTATCAGCGATTGCAGAGTTGGCGTCTAACGGGTGTCGATGGTGAGGTGCTCAAGCTGTTGGCAAAGATTTTTAAGTTTCGAATATATCTGCAGGCACCGTGCCTTAAGAAACAGTCGAACATTAGTCTTGAGGACTGCTTTCAGCAGCTGGAATCGAGAACCTCCTCAGTGGCCATTGGCGGTCTCAGTGCCTCTCAACTGCATAGGGAGTACTTCTCTACGACCTGTTCGTATCATCAGACCGCTTTGGTCTTTGTCGTGCGCATGGATCACTATATGGGCGCAGTTAATAAACTGGTGCAGCCATTTGGTGGCACTGTTTGGCTGGCATTGATTCTTAGCTGCCTCTTGGTTGTGCTGCTACAGTGGGTCTGGCGTTGCAGCAGGCGCATGAAGTGGAGCGTTCACTTCGATCTGGCAGCAAGTGCCTTGAATGTGCACACAACGCTCCTTGGTAATCCACTGCAGGCACCGGCTCTGCCCCGAGCGACAGCGGTGCGTGGCTACTTGGGCGTTTGGTTGCTGCTCGCTTTGGTGCAACGTGTTGCCTACCAGGGCAAGCTCTACGATGCATTTCGTCTGCCTTTCTCGCCACCCGTGCCGGACCGCATTGCCCAACTGCTTGAGGGTGACTATCGCTATTTGGCCTTGGACTATGTGGATTACTTTCCGTCGCATCGTACTCTCCTGCGGCAGACCAATGCCATGCAGCGCTTCGATGAGCTCCAGACGGCTGAGGATGGTTCGAGGTTAACAACGAGTGCGCTCCTTGACCATCTGGCGCACTACAATCATATAAACTGGCAGCATAGCCGTTTGACCCATGTGCGGGAGCACATCTATCTGTATCAGTTAGTAATGTTTCTGCGTCGTCATTCTATGTTCAAGTTCGCTTTCGATCGAAAACTCAAGCAACTGCAATCCTCTGGCATTGTGGGTCATATTAATCGTCAGTTTGAGCGACGCATGTATCATGCACCCTATGCCGTCATGGCTCGAGAGGTTTCACCGGTTCGTTTCGAAATGTTTTGCGGTGTTAATTTTATCTGCGGCTTGTTGTTGTTGGCGGCGCTTTTAGTGTTTGTCCTTGAACTGCTCAGCCTGCGTTTTCTCTGGCTAAGGCGTTTATTTGTTGGCTAAGGATTCTTATCCCTTTTATTCTATACTAGCGAGTACATAATAAAATCTAGCACGATGTATTTAATTCGTTTCCCATGAGCAAACTAAGAAATTTAATAAATATCTCTTCTAATTAGCAGTTGGTAATCGGTAAGTGACTATGTTTACCCGAGAAACCTACAAACATTTAAATGTCTATATATATATTCAGCAAATGTATGTAACTGACAGAAGAAGATATTTCCGACCCATATAGATACATTCTTGAGCAGTATCAACAGCCAATTCGATTTAGCCATTCAAAATATAGATAACTATTCCCTTTGAGCGTAAGTTCAAGGGATTGGGAGTCGAGCTTTTTCGACTATAACTTGTTCTTATGGAAATATAAAAATAAAACACTAAAGGATATTTATTTGACTTAAAGCTGATCACTGATCCGATCATTCTTTCATATAAATGACATGCGAACTACCGGTTAATAGATACGTAAAAAGTCAACACTGTCCACGCCTGATCGATTATTAGTCATTTAGGAACTTTACCCTAGGAAACTGAATATCATTAAACCGTTATACCGATGGGTTTGATGCTTAGTTAGCCCTTGTTGTTTTTCTTGCCTCATGAATCTGCGCTTATTAGTAAAGTTGCAAGCCCGAGCCTCGAGCAACGACTACTGTCCTCTTTCCAACTGTCAACTTAGCTTAGCTAGGTCTGTCAGAGGTGACCCTATCCTATGATAGCGTTCTGATGATAGGTTTGTACACCGAATAACGGAGCCTTACTTGCATTCACGTTTCCATTATGACACCGCCACGAGCATTTGTTGTTCTGGGAACGTGGTTGCGGGGTTCAGGGTTTGAAAAATGCGGCGGACTCGCTTAGGAACAACAAGAACTATGCAACAACAAGAGGGAGACAGGAAGGAGGTAGAAGAACAAGAACATCGGGTCGGACATAAAACGAACTCATTAGCCTACATGGCCGCATTTTCCGCCTACACATGTGGGGCATGCGGCATGTGGCACAAGGCACAGAGCACAAGTGGCACACACACACACACACAGACATCAAGAAATGCGACCGAATACTGTGCACTGTGTCTATGTCCATACTGGGTGCATGCAGCTTGTTGCACAGTTCAACTGCTTATGTTACTACTGTTTCTGATTGCTACATATTTTGTTTGCTTAAATGCCGGAAGTGTTGCGGGTCACAGCAGACGGAAAGCGGGCAGCCATACAGTCATCTAGCCATCCAAAGCGACCATTTGGCCAGCCCGAGGAGTCAGTAGAACGATGACGAGCAACTTGCAGCAGGGGGCTCAAATTGTTGCAAGCAACAAATGTTGTCATCGTGTTGCACACAATGTACGATATGTGTTCTTTTACCCACAGTCAGAAAAGAGAACACGGTTCCGAAAGTGGGCTTAGCGGGCGGCACACTCATACTGATTGCTAGACATGTCTACCTGGCCTACAAATATGAAACAAAGTAGGCAGCACAATCATCCATGCCTAAATTCTATTTACATTCTGTAATAGAAGTCGATGCCACAAGCTACAACCATGTTCACAAATTAATATACAATCCAAGCCGGTAAAATACGTTTTGAGCACATGAATAATGTTGGTAATAATTGAATTGAATTGAGTTATGAACTTAAATTAACTGCAAAACAATTGTTCTTATAAAGATTATCTTCAATCTTTCATTTACAGTTAGTTATAACAACAAATCATCACTTTAATACACAAACATACATAAAACTGAGCATCTGATCAATCTAACCACCTTTTTTTTTACAGGCCAAAAAACTAACATCAAGTTTCGTTATTCTTTCAAGTACTTTAATAAGAGTTACTAGGCAGTGTTATAGTTTATGTTTATAAAAAAAACATCTGAAACAATAAGATTGAAAAGGACATTAACTAGATCAATAAAAGTATAAAAAGTAACTAGTTTCGATTTTTCAATTAAGCTCTCAGCTTCGGACTACGTCTTAAAATACTACTTTTAAAATAACGCGCTTTAAAATATTAAAAATAACATGTTCCCCATTAAAATATTAAGTTTTGTAATAATTATGTTTCGATTTCCTTCTTACTGGCTGTATAAACATCTATTTTTAACAATTGCGATAAGCTTTATCTCTTTCATTTGCTGTCCAGTTCCCTTCAATAAAGGATCGAAAGAAATGTTATTGATAGTTTTGCTTAAGATACTATTGTTTTTGCTTAAGTATCAAACCAAAACTTAAAAATGTGGAAAAAAAATCATAATTAAATGCTTGGTATCCGTAAAAAGAATATATAATATATACTTTAAGAGAAAAGGTCACTTGGCAGCATATTTAAAAACTGTTAGATATATTAATATTATTATCAACCAATGGAAATTCTGGTTTCGAACATATTTTAAGCGAAACGCTGCAACTTTAAGCCCTACAGCAATAATATAACGTACTTAAAATTGCTAATTATACGAGATAATTTGTGTGTTTGTTTCGAATGAGTCATGAGAAGAGGCTACTCGGCGTGCACCGCCAAACATTCATTCGCCTTCCCATACACATACATCCCCAATTAAGTGCTCCAGCGTATAAGATTCCCACCAATGGGCACACACTTCACAACAGGCTGGACGTTCAGTTCAGTACGGCGTCAGACTGTCTGATAAGCGCTGATAACAAAGGTAAACAAAGACTGGCACAACGTACGCCACATATTGCTTTACTCCCCCGCACAATACGCCACTGCTCCCCACTTGGCCCCGTACATTGGTTTGGCGGGAAACGCTGCAATTCGTCGGCTTTCGAAACAAACGAGGCGCATGCGCTAACAAAGCGATGGGATACCCGAGGAGTCCCGTTACAAAGCAGCACATCGGCTGGATGCGTATAAGAGCTGCTAGTTTCGTCTGAGAACAGGTCAAATAAACTGGGAAATTTATGATGCTTCAACAGCAAATGGTTAAAAATATGCCATAAACAGTTGGCAGCTAGTAGATCGATTTGGGTCAAGATGAGATCATTGAAAGATGCATGAAAAATGAGCTTCGCAAATGTGGCAATTAAAATGCGCATAAAATTCAAATGAACAATGAGTAAGATATCCTGTAACATAGAACAGATATATATTTTTATTTTCTACTATTTGAAATTGTCTTTTCAAGAGTGCTGCTCGACTGAAAGTTTTCAAATAAAATATTGCATTAACATACGAAACTAATTATGATAATAGAAGACGATCTAAGTACTATATAAACAGATCATGCAAATATTTCAATACTTATTTAACTGTTTAAAATTGCTTGTTACATACACTTCCACTATTAAAGTATGCCCTGTCTAATTGCTGGATATAACGAGCATAATTTGCAATTTCAATTAGTTGGCTTTGGTTAAAACCGTTTCGACTTGGCCTTGGCTTCGCTTGGCTTGACTTTCGATAATTATGCGACATTTTTAAAGGTAATCTCATTAATGATCTCTACCAAGATTTTGCTATAAAAGCAGCTGTTTGAGCTGCAGCAGTCAACAGTATTTCAAAGGTTTTTTTTTACTCCATTTGAGATAAATTTTATTAGCAAGAGCTTCAGAGATTCATAGGATGCGTCTTACCTTTGTGTGGCTTATATTCATTTGGCTGTTGACCAGCAAAGTTTTGGCAGCCCATTTGCCATATAATGCGTACTTGCCTCCAGCAGTAAATGGTAAACCTCAGCTGGAGACATACACTGAAACTGAGACTGAGTCCGAGACCGACACAGAGACAGAGCTGGCTGCAACTGCACTTGCTGAACTCTCAGCACTCCACGAGCATCTGGAAGCACTATGGCAGCTGTCACAGCAGCAGGAATATGCATTGGATTTACCACTGGATTCATACTAAACCATTAGCACTCCATTACAATCATCAACAACACAAGAAAACCGCTATTCATATATGGCATAAAAAGAATTAATTGGCCAAGAAATATCCTGTTACTAAATCAATTTCTCGTAAAGAAATCTCAACATGGACATATTGATTGAAATGTTTTAAGCAAAATAAAATAATAATTTCCAATACTTTCATTAAAACTGTATAACTCTATATATAGCATTAACAAGCTCCAAAGTCATGCAATTGTTCATTCAATTCATAGCGAATCTCATCTCTCCATTTACATATACCCTACAGTCGATGTTAGTATATTTTACAGGGTATTTTGAATAGGTAAAGCTGCAATTGTGGCTATTGTGCATAATAAAAACGATGAGAGAAGTCAACTCTTTGTCGTTGGTAGCTTAACCGCAACTAAAGCCTTGTCCACAGTCCTCTTCCGGCTGCACCGCCCTCACCCTTTCCTATCTGCCTTCTACAATCCACAGACTGTTGCTGCAACTCAAAACTTTTGTGTGTGTGTGTGGTAGTGTGTTAGTGCTTGTTCGTGTGGGTGAGGTTTAATCAAGTTTCGCCACTTAAGTTTGAGCTCAGGTGGAAAACACTCAAAAGCCGCCTGACCGAACCGTTCAGAAACACTGAAACTGAACCAAAACCAAATAACTAAAAACCGTATCTTTACCCTTGCCCTCGCACACTGCCAACCCCGTTCACCTTAACCTGCGTCAGCCACAAAAGTTTCGAGAGCTTTACAACGCTCAGGGGCCCCTTAAGAAGGAAGAGGTTGGGCTATCCAGTACTTCTATAGTGGAGCTCTAACCTGTTACGCATTTACCGGCTGCATATGCCAGTCCATTGTTTTATGGCCACTTTTCCACACTTCTTCAAGAGTACCTACCCCACCCTCGAGCCGGTACTCTCGTCTCTCGTCTGGCTCTGGCTTCTTCTTCACAGTTTTAGCGAGTCGCACCACTGAAGTTGCCTGAACTTGTCTTTTCCTGACTTTGCAAGCATGCCAGCAACTTTAAAATCAATTAAACTGAGTGCCAGCATGATTGAGCAAAATGATTATACACAATCAGAAAGTGGTTCGTTTTTTGCTATGGCACACTTTTTATCTATTTAAAGTACTAGCTGCAACGCAGGCAGACTGATAGCTGATGGATCTTAATATGACAAGAATACTTATGTACAGACTGTAATATCATAAATATTGAATAAAGATCAAAAATCTATCAACAAGTTACTGAAAGTGTTAAAAGTGTTAAAAAGGATAAAAAGTGAACAAGTCATGAAAGTTTCAGATGATTTAGATAAATACATATATTTGATATAAAAGAACTGACATAAAACTTCAATGACTTGTTCAGTTTTAGCCTTTAGAATTTGTTTTAAATCATTTTAGAAAAGCAGGCAAATAGTCAAAAATTATTTTAAATTCACTTATAGACTACAAATATTTGTGCATATAGGTTAAGAAGACATCCTGCATATTTGGAAACTACAAACTGTAGGAAACTGCAAAATGACGTTTAATCGATTGTTCCTGGAATCAACTTAAGAAAATTTGACCAAACTTCAGGACAAACACTAGGTCTGTAACATCCTATAAACTTTACCGATTTAACCCTTGCATTCAGCTACTAAGTTCCCGAACTTTTTCATTCCTCTTAAACAACCAAACAGCATTAACAATTAGACAAAGTGATACTAGAAAATAAATATTTAATGTGCAATCGGACTTTACCGACTTCAAAAGACTCTTGATACGATACTGTTTTGGATAATGAAAGGCGGTTATAGGTGAAAAGTTCTAAATTGAAACGTAGCTAACGCAATGTCAAAGTTATAATGCTCAGAATGTTATTGCGTTAAGCTAATTAAGGCAACAGAAATGGGGAAAAGCTTATATAAAAGCAATATATAAATTATGTACTTCGCTGTATATATATGTTTTTATGTTTACACTCGTATGAATAAACCGACTGCAAAAAGGCCAAAGTCAATTGTCAATTGTATGGCTGTTGTTGTTGCTGTTGCCCGTTGCCAGTTGCCAGTTGGTTGTTGGTTGTTAGCCACATTATTTGCCAAGTAAAAGTAATGAGACTTTTGCTGCCTTGTTGCGTTGCACATGAGTGCGCCTGTTAAGCTTTATATTTGCACACACACACACACACACATGGCATTCGTAGAAAATAAGGTGCACCGCGCAACGCCGCGCCGCTACCCGCAATCATCCAAATCCTTTCCACTTTCCTGAAGCTGTTGCTGGCCTTTTGTGTGTAGGGCAAACAAAAGCGCAAAGCGTTGACAGCTAGTGGGCTGCCAGGGGTCGCAAATGGTTGCAACAACAACTTAAGTTCAAAGCTAAACCGACTGCTATATACCTTGCCACAACACTGAAGCGAACGAAAGGAACCCATTAAGTATTTATAATATTGATCTGCCATGGATGTTTGTCTATCTTTGCGAGCGTTTCGATCTTGAAGATCGTTAAAAGTTTCAGTTATTGTTTCTTTCTTTTTTCTTTTAACCCAGAAACTAACTTGTTCTTATATGCGAGCGTCAACTGCACTTAAATTCATTTAACATCTAGGCTTAGGATATCTCTCAGTAAAGATTTCTCTACTTGAGCAGCATAAATATAATTGTTGCTCGTCCAAATGAAGCTTTCTTAATATGTTATTTATTGTATTTCATTCTATCTTTTGCTGTAACATAAGCTTGCACAATTTCTATCAGCCCGAGCTAACATTTTTTAATGGGTACGCAGAGTATAACAAAGGACAACAACAAGAAAAACAAAAACAATTGCAATCAAACAAAGTAAAACCATTTGGAAGTGCACGCCAAAGGCTGAATGCAGGCAGACACAGAGGTAGCTAACCGAGCAAATAAGAAGGGGTGCTTGTTGGCGGGGAGAGTAGTGGAGAGGAGGGGGTATATAATAAGAGGGAGGTTATGGGATTGAGTTCCAGCTGGGCAGCTGGTGATAAGGACTAGCAGCTGACAACTCTGGCTGGCAGTGGGAAAATTGAGTCCTTTTTGACTCTTGCATTACCGATAGAAAATAAATTAATTTCCATAATAATTGGCCACATCGGTAGCCCAACGCCCCCGCTCCGGCTTCCCACCCCTCGACACACTTTGCCGCATTGCCTGAAGCCCTAAAGAGTTGCGGGGTGAGGTGGCAACCCTTTTTGTGCGGAACTGAGCGCCAATAATAATAACATTGTTAACACAACGTGCGCATGTAATAAAATCGTTTATTGAATTGGCCATAAATTTCCTTTCGTAGCTAGCAACAGCCGCAAAATGAAACTCAATGCGCCCCCCTTCCCTCTCCGCACCGCACCGCACAGCACCGTTCCTTTGCCCTTCCTGGCATAAAGTCAAAAGTTGCAGCAGTCATTGGGGAAGCAAATGGAGCAAAGGGACAGCGCAACGTAAATGGAAGCACGGATAACGGGTAACTCGGGCTCGTGGGCGCTCAGCTTGGGCTTGTGGGTGTGCCTGTGTGTGTGTGTGTGTGTATGTGTGTGCGTTTTACACTTGGGCCTTTGTGCAAAAGTTAGAGTTTTAGCCATTGTGTTGTGTTTTGCTATCTCTGTCTCTCGCTCTCTCTCTCTTTGTCTTTCGCTGTTGAAGATGCTGTTAGCTTAGAAGTAGCCTTAGGAGTGGCTTTAGCTTTGGCTCTAAATTGTGTCAGGTGGATAATACATTTAAATAATATAATCCTCTAAGTTAAGATAATGTGGCGTTTAGCAAAGATTTTTGTGCCTAAGCTGCATAATAAATCCATACCGATTCCTATTGTAGTTAAATTAACGATTGCAAGTTGTAATCATTTAGTGGAGAGCTGAATTGGAATGGTAGTACTAGAAATTTGGTCATTGTAGGCACGTTAGAAGCACAATGTATTCCCAAATTATTCTTTATTATCTCACTTCAGTCTCTGCCTCGTATGAGAATGCATTTCCCGCCTGCTGTTTGTCTGTGTTGTCATTCAAATGCCATTCAGTGGCTTTTGCGTGAAAGATTAACAAAAATACATACAAACTTTTACATGTTATAAACATTGGTAGGAAGTAGGATTTAAGTGGGATGTTCTGTATCTTAATTCCACTACAACAACTTCTCAGATTTGTTCGTAAAGCATAACTTGATCTACTTGAATTCAATCCACAATTTTCAACTCTAGTACAAACAGACTGAGAAAAGTTTAAGAGCTAAGTGTTAACCTTATTAACTTTGGTTGATTTTAAAAACTATATTCAATGAAATATCTACGAATTGTGTCTGTGATTTAAACATAATTAACCAATTCATCGTTAATCTCTCAATGCCAAAAAGCAATAAAAAAACTAAAAAAAATAAAAATGGTAACACTTCAATTAGGTTAAGAACTTCTTGGGCCTTGAGGTCTGTTGAGAATTGATGCATTTGCTGTGCGCTGCGCTGCGCTGCCATCTGCCATTAATTTTGCGCCTGCATTTTAACAACCACACATAAATTGCATGTAGTGCCATTAAGCAGCATAAAAGCATTCGCCTTGCCACTTCTGCAACGCGCGAAGAGAGCTGAGCTGCAAGTCTCCCAAGAGTACGACCCTTCTGTTGCTGCCTTCTTCCGTCTCTTTTCTCTCGTACTCCTTGCGTCTGTGTCGACGCGACGGACCACTTGGCTTTGAGCTAGCTGTTCCTGGGCGAGTGAAACACTTCAAATGTTTTCAATGCTGTTCAATAATTTGTGCAAGGACAACAGCGTCAATAAACGCGACTAGCTGACTAAGAGTTAAGCCACCAAACTCAAAGGGTACTTTTGCGCCAGCTAGAGATGAGCGCGTGTCATAAACATTTTCCTCAAATGTATCTAAGAATTGATGTTAATGCAATTCGGATCTAAACGAATCATAGTTTAGTTAAATCTAGATTAAATCTCCAAGACCCTCGTTAACAAGAGTAAAGTGATGGATTTTTTATTTTTATAATTAGTGAACTGTCTTATATTTATTCTTGTATTTCTTTATGTGTTGCACAGTCGGGCAGCTCTTATTGATCCCTCTGTTTTGAACGCTTTTTTGACTTTAACCAATTAAGAAGTTAAGCAACAAGCAATTAATAATGTCGATTGTTCTCGTGTCACGACTAGCTTTCAACGTTGTGAGCGTTTTCTGAAAATTAAAACCAAAATGGGATCATTTTGAAGTGTTGTGCAAACAGTTTCATTATATGTCAGAAGGACACTTAGGCGGCCAAAGTTACTACCACTATAAAAAAAGGGGTTTCAACTGTGTATTGCTTTAAAATTGTTAACTGCTCTTTGTCAATTATGAAGTGAAGTTACAAGATTTAAGAATGTAAGTGGAATTTTTGACGCCCGAACAGGGTTTAGTTAGAGCATAAAGGACATTCCGTAATCTTTTAGGCTTGAGCCGGCAAAGGTGATGAATGGGCTAAAGCAACAACAACAACAACAACAATAATAATATGAATAATAGGGACAACAATAGGACGTACTCTGTGTCCATAAGCTGGCTGCGCTTCTTTTGTGAGTGGAGCAATGTCCTGGCGCTTACTTTACTTTTAATATGTTAAACTGTGGACTCGACAGCGCACAAAAGTGCGGCATTCCAGGCATGTGGAATCCAGAATTCTTTCTTTCCTCTTCTCTCCACCCAGCCAACCAGTCAGTCCCCCCCCTAACACATGAAATGCACAGAGTCCACTAGCGAGGCGGGGACGCAGAGTAAAACGTAGTTCATAAAATAGGAAGAAAAAAAAACCGCACACATACAGGAATATAATAGAAGAAGCAAAGTGAATCGGGGTCCCGGACTCCATACACACATACACGTACATAGATAGCACACACAAAGCGAGTGCACAAAACTGAAAACTGTAGCCAAGCACTTTTTGATTTATGAAGTCGGGCGGGGGGCTAGGAGAGTGTGGGCACGGTTAGCTCTCTCTTTTTGTGAGGTTAGAGAAAGGTAGAAAGAGGCTGGTGGTCGGAAGTGTAGACAATTTGTTAGAATTTATACAAAAACGCAGGCCGCTTTAGGCAACAAATAATGTTTTTTTCTTTTTTTTTTAAATACCCTTTGCAAGAGTATTTAAATCTTGTCAACATATATGTCTCCGATCCCAGGCGACCTATTGTCCCAACTAGTCTCACTTAGCCTGACTTTATTACAAACATTTAGCATGGTTTGTATGTTTGTATAGGAAACTAATCTGGTTTGTTAATCACTTATTTTATATGGGTCAAAACGATGTCGTAGTGGAAACCGGATATTAGTCTAAAAGCTGTATTAATATTAGCTTCAAATATTTCCTTATATTTATTGCAATCCTTTGAATAGTTTTCAAGATCTCTTTTATTGCAAAACAGTTCTTGAGCTTCAGTTACTTGCAATCTGGGAATTTTTCTATTTACTAACCCATCTCAGCAATACTATTATTCTAAGTAAGGTTAAGGTTTCCCGACAACTGTCTTAGCTAGCCTTACCCAGTTGTGAATAGGTTGAGTGTGTTTTGTAAGGGTATATTTTATTCAGTGTGCCTAAGATAACTTCTATGTTAGCCAGTTAGCTAGGGTAAGTCACCACGAACTCCACGGGAGGGGTGGTGTGGGGTTGGGTTCATGTACCATATAAAACGTGAGTGGCATTTTATTTTAAAGTAGCTCAAACAAATGCCGAGGATTTTCTATAAAGTTAGAACTAATGATTTTCACTTAGCATATAGCCAGAGAGAATAGGCAAAGAAGCAAAGACGCAGTGAGCTGTCAGACTTTGCTGTTGCTGTTGTTGTTGCTGTTTTCAGTCATCTCAAGCAGACATGCCCTGCACAGATTTACATGACATTATGTCATTGTTGTAGTTGTGTGCTGTGTGCTTTTATGACGTCAATTATGTTTATGAATGTCTAAACAAAAACTTCTATAAAGCCTTCATCGTTCGCATTGTCCTCCTCGACACACACACACACACATACAGATACAAACGCATGCACAGGCGACGATGACGATGACGATGATGACAGACACACATGTCTGGGCGGTGGGTTTAGTTTGGGCTGCTTGGTTAGGTCGGGCATTCACAAATTTCGGGTAGTATGAGTTTAAGTGAATTTATTACCATAAGCAAAATGTATTTAAGCAGTCAAATGCACGTGAAGTGCATCACAAGAAATCTGTCACACAGTTGCTGGCTGACAGCGCTGGAGAGGGGAGGAGAAGCGACGCAAGTGCATATGAAGGAGGCTCAAGGGTTTTGCTCATACATTTCTTTTTTGTTCTTTCTTGCGTCAGCTGCATAAGCAGCAGTAGTTGGATGACTTATGCGTTTAAAAACAAAAATAAAGCAGTTGCTTTGGGAAAGTTTGGAGAGTTGAAGATGACTGATACAAGGATCCAATCAGAATGTTCAAGTTTTCGAAAGGCAAAAACCAGCAAAACTGTTGCTAGGCAAAATAAAGTAATCGAAACTAACAAGTTGTGAGTTCTTAGTAGGAATACCGAGATAAGTTAAGCTACATTCCTAGAGGCGTTTCAGACTTTGCCGTCAACTGATGAGGAACAAAATTCTTCAAATAAAAGCTTCTTCAGCAGGAAGGAATATTGCGTTAATTGTGATCTGGATTTCAAAGTTATACAAAAACCAATAGTTGTTGACTGAATGGTTTATAGAAAGGTTTTTAAGTTTCAAGGAAACATAAACTGGGAATCGTTATCGTTCCTTGAAGCAGGGGATTCCTAGGGATCCGATTCTTAAGGTAAACAGATTTTAATTTGTTGGATCTTAAAGAATTGCCGATACAGAACTTAGAGCTTTCCCAGTAGAAAGGGGTATACATTTGAGTTTAAATTTGAATCACAAAGTCCAAGAGAAGAGGTACTGACAAAAGAGGGGTCCTTAGAATGAAGGGAATACCGCGTTAGGTTAAGATCGAGATACATTTTTAAGTTATTAAAGGTGTCCGTGTCGCGGAATGTCTTTTGACTTTCAACTCGGTCCCCAAACTGGGGACTTGATTTTCTGGCCTCAAGTGCCAACAGCCGCGAGTCGCCCTTATGTCAAATGAACAAACACATTGACAGCGACAGGGCATCATCATATAGAGCGCACTTGTGCCAATGACTGACATCTTCTGCGCAAACACACACACACACACACACCTAAGTACATATGTATGTATAGATTGAGCGGATAAGAGATGAAGAAAGGGGAATAGACACGTTCCTCACTTGGGGGCAATGCAAATTCAACGCTGTTGTTGTTGCAGCAGCTCAAGCAGTTGCCAGACGTAATTCTAACTGAAAGGCAATACACACAAACACACACAAACACAAACACACACAGAGACTTTCGCACACATCCGCAACAGACACAGACACAACAGTTGCAGGACATGCATGCACAACATGGCAGATGGAGTGGCAACCGCTGACGAAGTCGACTTTAGCTCCATCTCAACAGCTGTTGTAGATGTAGATGTAGCTGCTGCTTGAAATCAAATCAAATTCCTGACAAACATCAACAACAGCAATAACAACAGCAACAACAACAACATTAAAATCAACTGCATGTCCGGAGCTTTGCTCTGAGCTCTTTACTATATCCTGTCAATTTGTATTTGGTTGGGGCATAAACCTTCTTCTTTCTGGGTCAACTGCTTTGGTATATGACCTTGACATGCCCATTCATCTCAGCGTGCGTTGCCCGTCTTATTCATATAAAGCTTAAGCAATTAGCGATTTACCGAACTGACGCACACAAAGTTGACTCACAAATGCGCAAAGCTTGAGTGCAACATGTTCAAGTACAGCACTTAGGATTCACTTCTTGCAGACTCAGCCTCTTTTTGTTTCTGTGTGTGCTTGTGTGTGTTTGTGTGTGGTTTTGTGTGTGCGTTTGGGCGTTGGTGTGTGCGTGCGTATTACGCTTTTCGCACGATTTGTTGTCGAGTGCTTACAATGCCCCTTCCTTCATCCCAACCCGACGTCATGCTCTACGCTTGAAGTGGCCATGCCCCGTTGAAGAAGACTTCAATTCAGTTCAGTTAAGTTCAGTTCGTAGCGCACCTACAATTTCCGCATGTCAACTGCACTTTGCATGAGTGCGTCCTAACGTTCCTATCTCCCCCCCCCCCCCCCCACTCAATCTAACCCAACCCAAACCAACCCAACCCGACCACTCTCTGATCTAAGCCCCTCAGATACACAGACACACCTAGGAGGTCTCCCTCTATTTATTTGGTTTCCTATTTTTGTGTGTGTGTGTGTGTGGCATTTCCACTTGATTTACAAAACTCAACGCTGGCTGCCACAGCAACAATAACAAAACCACATTTGACTGACTATAGCCCTATCGCCGCCCTGCTTTTTATTTTGCTCCTCGTCCCATACTTCCCTTTGGCTGTGCTCTTCACTGTTGATTTATATGCACGGCGATTCGACGTAATTGAAGACGTGATCGAAATTCAAATTTTTGATTTTTAGACCCGTGACTACATTGACCCCCATTTCCCCTTACCCCGTTACCCAATCATATAGCTCCCGCCCTTGTGTTTGTTACACATATTCGCATTGGCAGCGTCGTCCTGGCATAATGTGATTCCAGTTTACGCTCAGCGCTCAAATCTCCCGCTACCCTTTCTTGTGCGCAATCCCATTCTAGTTTTTTTTTGTTGTATATTGTAGTGCATTGCAATAATTTTCATTTTTGGCAACAAGTGAGCCCTCTTCAACACTGCTCTTCTCTATACCACCTGTCGCATTGGATTACTCATTGAAACTCGCATTCGCATTCGGATTCCCATTCCGCTCCAGCAATGCTTTAGTAGCTTACCAACAACCAGCAAATCATTGAAAGCTTTGTCAATTTCACATTTTATCAGTTTAAGCATACACTCAAAGTTGAGTTCAATCCATTAGCAGTTAGATGCGGTCTGCTTTAGACTAAATGAAGTGTTTATCTATCGAACTTTGACAGAAATACTTTAAGTTTATAGTTTATAATCCTTAATTAAGTTTTCCTTTTACTATAAAACTGGCTTACTGTCGAGTTTGGTTTATTGAGATGGCTAAGGAATTTGTTGTGATCATAACAAATAAAAGAAGGTAAGTAGGGGAAACACAAACTATTTGTTGAATTTTAAATCTATCTTAATGAAAATAAAATTCGGCTTAAATGGAAACAGCATGAACTTAGTACATATACCCTGTTTACAGAACATTCTTGATGTTGATAAGTGTATATTATAGTCGCTATTGCCCCTCTCGTCACTTGCATCATATCATTCATTCCGCTAGCTCGGTTTCTCTCTCTCTCTTCTGTCTGCAGCTCTTCCGCTAGTTCTTGCTGTATTGTGTTGCCGCAATGGTATTCGGTATCTTCCCAACTTTGTTAAATCAGCCATGAAAACGGATTGTCGTCTGTATCCCCTCTGCCCGCCCTGTCTATCTTACGCGCTCTCTCTCTCTTTCTGCTTTGCTGTCTGACTGTCTGTTTGTCTGTCTGTCTGTTTTTTGTCCAGCTGTCCCTCTATCTATCTGTCTGTGCACTTTGCATTTCGTTTGCTCATTTGACTTGGGTGCTGACTGTATGACTGCCTGATGGACTGACAAAGCCGACTGACGGTCTGACGGACTGACTGGCGAGACGTGACCTGCTGCCATATCTAAAAGCTTTCAATAATAATGGCACAGCCCAAGCTGCTGCTGCTCCTGCTTCTGCTTCTGCATCTGCTGCTGCTTATTAACATTGCCCCGTTCTGTCTGCCTGTCGTATCTGTCTGCGACTATGATGTGTCTCTCTTCACTGTATGTGTGTGTCTCCTGTGCGTCTTGGGGATTATGTCTCGAGTTCCGCACACCCCCCAACGCCCAAATGGCGACTACTCGTCTTGTCTCGGCGTTAACTTCAACACCTGTCGCTTCCACCACTGGCTATACACACTCAACGACCTACCCTCCCATCAACCCCTCACCTGTCTATCACAAGCATCAACCAAGAAACTCCTCGCCTGCCTCCTCATGCGCTTAGACCTGAAAACCTACCTCTAACCGCCCTCTTGACAGGCAGCAGCCACCCGTCAGACACATGCTAATGGTAAATGGTTGTGTTGTCGACAGTCAGAGAGAAAAAGCACGACTTCATTTGTTGTTGTTGGTGTTGTTGTTGTTGGTGCTATTGTTGTGGTTGGCTTTATATGTCACACACACACATACAAACACAGAGTTGTGTATTGTGCTTTTGCCTTACGGTACGTTTGTGTTAATATTTACATAATTGTGGTTAAAAGTAGCTTTTAAGATGTTTTTAACTGGCAAATGGAGAAAAGTCTTTTACACACACACATACCTCATACCACTTACCTCTCTCCCCCCTCTACATTACCCAGCATAATTGTTGTCTTTTCTTTTAGCCAAACCCCCTCTCGATTCCCTTCGGTTGCTCTCCTGGCTTCACGTTTGCCATTTCCCAGTTTTGCTTTTGTTTCTATTTTGCGCTGCATTTAATGGCAACAACAACAACAGCAACAATAACTGACAAATGTGTGTTTGATGGCATTTTATTGCCATCCATTTACCTCTCCTCTGACCCCACTACTCCCACTCTCCACTACTGCTTTATTTTATGTTTTGACATTTTAATAACGGGGCGAATGTGTTAAGAGGTTTGTAGTAGGATTTTTTTCTATGTGTTGGGCCGTGCTGGAATGGCTTTGGGGTTGTAGGCTGTGGGTTGTGGATTGTGGATGTTGTGTAGGGCGCATCAACAACAAAAATTGCAACAATTTCTGACATTTAGTTGGTTTTTGCCTAAACTCCCATATAGTAGTAATACGAACACACACACACAAAGACATTCTGTGCACACACTCGCAAAATTGTTAGAAAATATTTTTGGTTAACCTCAAAACATTTCATTTTGGCATTTTATGTGTGTGTGCGAGTGTGTGTGTGTGTCTTTTGTCTATGTGTGTGTATTTGTTGTTGTCTGAATTGGTTGCAACAATTTTGAAAATATTGAGAAGAAAAGTTGCTGCCACTAACCACTGCAACAACCATACATACCCCTCTCTCTCACCCATATATGGCTGCTTGTTTAGTTAGCTCTTGACGTTCGCCTCGTCCTACCAAAACGTTCATGTTGGTGTGTGTGTGTTGGTTTATGTGGCTCTTTATGTTGCAGCAAAAGCAACGCTGCTTGATGCCGCAGCCACAAAACTTTAACTTTTAGCAACTTGTTCCGTCCATTTGGGCGCCGACAAGACAACTGACTGCCTGTTTAGAGAGCACGGAGTATTCCGAAAGGGATAAGGGAGAACGACTGAGTGGCGGAGGGGGGGGCAGAGGGGTTTAAGTGTGGGGAAAACCACACAAGGCAAAAGTTGTGGCAAGCCATAAGCTCAAAGAGTGCAAACGCTTCACTGATAACAACTAAACGTCAAGCACACGTAGAGGATTCAAAAACTATGAAGGAATTTTGGTTCAGGTGTACATGATGTACATCCAACTATTTTCATGTATGATTAAGCATTTTATATGAATATTCTTAACATAATAACATTTTTCATATTTATTTTGAAGTATTTAAATTGATGCACAAAAATATTTGATTCCAATTAATTAAAATTAATTAAATCAAACTTATTAAATACTAAAACAAGTAAGAAGGCTCTAGTCGAGATATCCCGATTAGACGATACCCTGATCCCTATACTTCACGCGTACAGTCAGTGCTTGCAAGTATGTGTACGCGCATACTCCATACTGCATACACAACTTCAATTTCCCATATCTCCGGTGTTTATTATCCGATTTTAATAAAAATTTCACAGATTGTCATTATTTTGTTTTATAATTTAAATTGCATCTCAAAGTTTTCAAAATTCAAGATTTTGTTGTTATCGATCCCATGTGTATATCGGAAACGGGAAAAGTTATCGAAAATCGGAAAGAAACTTGTACTGCCTAGGGATTAGGCGAGCTTAAGTTCCAAATCTGGAGTCTCTAGCATTTATAGTCTCTGAGATCGACGCGTTCATACATACAGACGGACGGACGGACGGACGGACGGACGGACGGACGGACGGACGGACGGACGGACGGACGGACGGACAGACGGACATGGCTATATCGACTCGGCTGTTGATGCTGATCAAGAATATATATACTTTATGGGGTCGGAGATGCTTCCTTCTGCCTGTTACATACTTTTGCACAAATTCATTATACCCCTTTTTCCCATTTTTAATGGGATCAGGGTATAAAAACGACGGCCAGCAACGCGATTGGAACCTGCGAACTCTCCCCATAAAGCATATATATAATATATAGTTTTGATCGCCAACCCACGGTTCGATAAAGCCATGTCCGTCTGTATGTATGAACGCGTGGAGAGCAGAGACTTCAAAAAAGATTTTTTCAAATTTCGATAACTCTTCCCTTTTCCGATATACACATGTGATCGATAGCAATAAAATCTTGAGTTTGGAAAACTTGAAAATGGCGTTAGAAACAAAAGATAAAATATTAATAATCTGTAAAATTTATATTAAAATCGGTTGAGGAACACCGGAGTTGTGGAACATTGAACTTAAGTCCAGTTACAGTGTACGCGTACACACACACACACACACATGCACACTGACTGTTGTTTGGTACTACCATATAAATATTTCTTTATTGCCTTTCTAAATTTATGTTTCCTTAGCTGTATTTAGTTACCCGATCAAAAAAATAAGTTGGGAATAGTAGTCTGTCAAAGGAAATTACTGTTTCGAATAAACTAGAGAACTGAAATAATATTGAAGCTAATCTGTGAATCGAGAACAATTCACAAAAGTCGAGGAAGTGCAATGAATATATGTCAAATGATGGTCGTACTGTTATCTGTGCTTTTGTTCGGTATGGGTATTTGGGGTAAGCGAACTAAGCGAAAAGAAAATTGTATCATACCTAAACTAAATTCGAATCTTAACCTAACAGCAATGATCGAGACTCATCAAATGCAGCGTAAAGCGGATGGTATGGATTTATCTTAATGCATTTTCAATTTCGGCTTACTTTCCCATTTCATTTCATTGCAGATATACGTAATGATCTCTACTTGCATGCTATCGTCGAACGGATGAAATATAACGAACGGGTTAGTGGTAAGTGGATGAATGAATGATCGAAAAGTGTTCCGAAGTTTTGTGTATCTTAACTATTTCACAGCTAAGAAGAAGCACAAACGCCGTTATAGCTATCCCGAAACGGACTTAAGGCGCGAATTTGCTAGCGATCAGGCTAATCCCTACATTTAATCAGTCTCATATGCAATCAATCCTATCCAGATCCAGCTGGCACCGCATATAAATTAAGCCATCGTTTCTGTTTCGTTTATGTTCTATTGAATGTTTCAATAAAAATTTAAATTCAGTTCGAAATAAACGGTGCTGGAGCAGGTTCTCGGTATATAGCTGTATCATATTGTTCAGAAAAACTTGAATTTATTCGTAATTTTATTTCAACTAGATCGTTCGTTCGTTCGTTCGCTTTAATCTCTTATGACCAATGATCGTTTGCTTTGTTCAAATGAATAAACTAAAAAACTAAACAAACTAAATGACTATACTTATAGCAAATAATGAAGTTTTTGCCTTGTTCTTTTGTTTAATGACAATGTGCAACTCAAGTTAAATAAATAGCTATATTTTGAACTAGCTCCCCGCACAATTGGAGGGTAGAATATTCTTATCTAGATTTGCAGTTAAGCTTAAACCATTTATTTTGTTGTTGTGGAGGCGAGTCAAAGTTCAAATTGAATTACGCTTTGTTCAGTTTCTTAATTATTGCGTCATTCAAATGCCAGTTTCTAGTTTCAGTTGTTATCTCTGGTTTCTCTGACAGTCTTCAATTGATTGATTTTTAAGGGTGTCCAGTAACAAGATATCTGTTAGCCTTGTCGATTGTGGGTTGGTCTGATGTGGGTTTACTTTTTAAACTGTAATGTTGCATACGCTGAGGCATTGCTAAGCTTTAATGCGAATCATATTGATCAGCATTTGGCCCCATTAGGAAGGAGCTGTGGGAGCTCAGTCGGCAATTTATGCCAATTACAAGCGATTAAAGAGTTGAACGCAAGCTGAATGGGATGCAAAAATAAAAAAGAAACTTTTGCTAAAGCCGTAGACAGAAATGTGTTGTTGCAGTTAATGGGGAGAGAGAGGAAAGGCTGGCGGATGGTGTAGGGAGGAGAAGTTGGGAACGAAGGTTGGCGATTCAATGGGGCAAGCTGCTGGCGCTATGAATGTAATCAAAATTAATTTCGACAAATTGCTTTTGAATTACGCGACCTTCGACGCTTGGCGCCGACAATGCGGCGCCCGATACCGTTCAAAATTGTTGTTGTTAAAATAATAAGTTATTGTATGTCTGTGTATTGTGTGTCTGTGTGTGTGTGTGCGTGTGTGTGTGTGTGTTTGTGGTAGTGGTTGAGAGTACAATTGCCACAATAACAACAGAAATTTGCGCTTAAATCGATGAAAACAAAATGATGACGACGAACTTCCAACGCAAAATTATGAAATATACGTAGACGTAATCATTAAAAAATTGATTCATTCGCACGCACACACACACACACATAGAGAGACAGACAGGCAGGCAGACGAAAAGCAATAGTGGGGAATACTGATTGGCCATTTGGCCTAAATGCAAGATTTAAATCGAATGAAGCACAGGGCAGAGTGCAGAAAGCAAGGTAAGGCAAAGTTGAAAGTTGTTGGTTTATTTGCTAAGTTTAAGCAAACAATAAAGTATATACTCTGATTATTTAGCCGCACTATTTACTATTTGCCAAATGAGCATTAAATTTAATCAAGCAAAAAAGGAAACAAATTGATTTTCTATCAGCTTAATTGTTGAGCTCATAACGCAAGAATATTAAAACATAGTATCAGACGAAGACTGATTTAACTAACTAGTTTTTATAACCTCAATGTGAATTGTATAATATAATAATCATAAACATTTCCCACAAGTTTGCATTAGCAAAGCTTTTAAATTTTGTAGCATTAATTTTGAGATTAAAGCAAACACAAACAGAAGTATTTGCAATCATATTGCTACTACTAACTACCTTTAGATACATTCAACTGCAACATTCAACTCTTTCTGCTGCAGTGTAAAATACGTTGAAAAATCAAAGCATGAAAAAATAGACTAACAAATCAAAACAAAGCCAGTACGGAATGTTGCTAATTAAGATAGGATGGCCAGATTTTTATCAGCACAGTTTGAATTCGCTATGTTTTTTGGTTGATTAGCTCGTTTATAATTATGGTAATAAGCTATTAATGCACAGCTAAAAGCCACCCAAACGCTGTTCTTAAAACCAGAAAAGACAGACAAATACAATATATAAAATTTCTTTTATGCATTTATATCGATGCATTATTCTCGAACTATCGTATATCGAAATAGCAAGCTTTTTTTTTTAAATATTATTTTAAAGACAATTTAAGTCTTAAGCGTAAAATAAAGATGTTAGCCTTAAGAAAGTTGAAACTTTTTTAGTAGTTGTAATATCGAGTAGAGTTAAAGCTTTCATTTAACGGAACGGTAAACTTCAAAATTGATCATAGTCGAATCTCTAAGAGAGTACACAATTGTGACCAGAGTATTTTCGGGTCGTGTATCTTTTCATACCCTGAACCCATTAAAAATGGGTAAAAAGGGTATAATGGTTTTGTGCAAAAGTATGTAACAGACAGAAAGAAGCTTCTCCGACCTCATAAAGTATATACATTCTTATCAGCATCAACAGCCAAGTCGATATAGCCATGTCCGTCTGTCTGTTAGTCTGTCCGTATGTATGAACGCGTCGATCGCAGAGATTATAAGAGCTCGAGACTTGGAACCTAAGAGATATGGAGCATTGAAGTTGAGTATTCAGTATATGCGTACACACACACACACTCACACAAACTTGCAAGCACTGACTGTACGTGTTAAGTATAAAGGTTCAGGGTATTGTCTAGTCGGGATTACTCGACTAGAGCCTTCTTACTTGTTGAAAACATGAAATGTGTTTGTTTTTATCAGACAATTCATGTTTTATTTTTTGTGTATTTGTTTTTTAGGTAATTAACATGCAAACAATTGCTTGATCCTGGATTCTGGCTGCTGTTTTTTTTTTGTTGTTTTTTTGCTTTGTGGCGCATCATCAACTGACAATTTTACGTTTCCAGATATGGCACTCGCCTCTCCTCTCCACCCACTTCCTGCCGCTCTGTTCGTTGTCGACATTTGCTCGGCTGGCTGCGCATTTACAATTTTGACAACTGGCAAAAAGCAAATGTGAAGCTAACAGAGACGCAAAGAGATAGACAGAAAGAGAGAGAGAGAGCGAGAGGGAGAGGGAGAGAGAAAGGGGAAAGCACAAAAAAGTCAAACTAATCTAACAACTGCTAACAACAAGAGCTGTTAAAACTCAACTCAAGCCCCCCCCCCCGCTCTTACCCAGCCCAGCTCAGCTCAGTCAGGCGGCACGCCCACAGCGCGACCAGCGGCACAACGCCCACCAAAATGTCCGAAGGGCAGCGCCACACAGATACAACTATGTTTTACTCCCCTTTTTGGCCTAACAAAGCATTTTCCAGTTGGCAAATACTATATATCGGTCTATAGCTCTCTGTTCTATTTTGTTCTCTTCGTGTGTGTGTGTGTGTATATGTGTGTGTGTGTTTGTGCAAATACGTTGACAATTTGCGTTTGTCTGTTGTTGCTTTAATTAGAAAACTTTTTTACCAAACAACAACAACAACAGCAACAACAACAAAAACAGCAACAAATGAGAAAACTCAAAAACGATTTTAAACACCACAAAACTTCCGTCCCAGCACAATCCCCCGCCAGGCACCCCTTTACCCTTTTTTTGTTTTGATAGCTCCTCACTTAACATTTGTTGTTGTTGTTGCTGTTGCTGTTATTTGTATTATTTGCATTTTCTATTTGATTTTGTTTTTGCTTTTGTTTTTGTTGTTATATGTTTTATACGGTTGTTTCTATAGTTGTTCTAGGCAAATGAATAATGAATTTCAGTTCGCTTTACATGTTCCTCTTCCTGTTTTTTTAAGTTAAGTTAAACTGAGTTTGGATTCGGTTTAGTTTACATTATCTGAATATGCCCTGAAATGCTTATTGTAAGGAGAGCTGCCTTGCCAAAGATGTGATAAAAGATAAATATGGACAAGTACATAAGCACAGAGCACAAAAACAAAAGCAAGCACTGAAGATGCCAAAGGAATACTATATAGTACACACCAAGAGATAGAGAGAGTGAGAGAGAGAGTTGGCAAAATGCGATTTTTATGTTTATTTTGCAAAATTAAATCCAACGTTTTAGTTTTATGGGGTGAAATTTGCTTTGTTTGCAGAATAAGGCATATATATATACTATACTACACATACATACATAGTAAACCCTACAAATAAATATATATATATATATACCATATCAACCGACAACAGACCATATCCCATTCAGATAGCAAGAGCTAGAGACGGCAGGAAGGGAACTCAAGTGGCAGAGATAGAATGTAAACGAAACAAATACCAAAAAAAAAGCAAGAAAAAAAATGCAATTAAAGAGTACAACAACTTTCAAATGCTCTCACAAAATCGGCAAATCGGTTCAACAATGAGTAAGCAACTATTTGAACATTATAGAACAGGGAGCAATGGTAGTAAAATTGTTCAAGTTTATGGATATTATATTGATATTAATATCCAGTAATCCAGTGATCCTTTAAAATCACTTTTAGTTGTAAGACCGAAAAGATTAAGTTCAAGAAAGTTTTAAATTCAAATGGTTAGATAAACTAATGGTATAACATAGGCCAGTTATCGGAATCAAATACTTAGCTTGTGATTATGAAATAATACTATAGTTTTGTATAGTGTCGCTAAGTATCTTTAACATGATTATAAAAAAGTCGAAACTGCATTTTTTAGTCAGTGCGTTGCAGATTTGGTTAGCAAGCGGTTTGACCCGATCGCATGGAATATGGGCTAAAAGCGTACAACATACAAATAAAAACGCAACACCCAGCCTGCAGACTGACTCTCTCTCTCTCTGTGTGTGTGTGTGTGTGTGTCTGCGGTTTGTTGTCAATCTCGTTAGAAACGAATCCTTTCGTAATCCTTGTGCTTCAGCTGCAGCTTTGCGTTATTTTCGTTACTTTGCCCTTAAGCAAGGCACCATCGACCAACAACAGAAGCACCCATCTACCCACCTACCCACCACTCCACCTCCCCACCTCACCAGTCCACCAACCAACCCAGTCCCCTCTCATCTGGCGCTGTCAACTCATGCGTTTTGCTGCTTAATCCGACCGCACTATCAAGATAGAATGAAGCTGGTAACTGGCTAGAGTATTTTTTTTTTTTTTTTTTGTATTTTTTTCCTTCTTTGCTTTTCGGATTGCGCGTGCTGAGGGCAATCAGCAGCTTCCACGGTTCACCCACACACAGTTGGCTTGTCTCGTTTTCAATTTCAGGCCATGTCTTTCGACTCTGGCTGTCCAAATCCCACATAAGAAATTGTTTTTACCAACTTATCCATCCATTCCATTCCATACCATTCCATTCCATACCATAACATAGTGTTGTTGTTGTTTGAGATTGAGTGAGTTGAAGTTGTTGTTGTATATAATAATAATTACAAAGCATTTTCTTATCTTATTTGACTAGTTAACCACTTACTTAAAAATGTTAAATGTCAGGCTAACAGCAACAAAAACATCAACAAATCTGTGCCATTTATCTTTTCTCATGGGGCAGGGCTCACAACTCAACGAGGCTCCCCGGTCTATGAGTTTTTTTTTGCGGGAAGGGGTGTCCCGGTCCCGGTCCCGGTCGCGGAGTCTACCCTAAATATGATTGATGGCACCTGTCGCGTTACGTAATCGCTGCCATGTGCACATGCTTATGACCCGTCAACCAACGAGCCATCAACCTCATTTTCACCCCAACCCCCCAACCCCTCAACAATCCTACCTCACACCACCTGTCAGAGCTAACACCTCGCAGGGAGCTCTCTCTTCGACTCTCCCTGTCCCGTCTACAACACGCGCGCGCTCTCACACATTTCATTTCACATTTTTACAGGTGTGTCGAGTGTATTAACACTTTGTTGCCTGACACGTTGCATGTTTGGGGGCCACGACAGCAAGTTTTGTTATGGGTTCTTCGCTCAGCCAGCAGACATGTTACGTGATTTCGATAATTATCAACACACACACACACACTCGCACACAAACATATTTCATATGACGTTATCAAAATTGGGAAGACAAGGTGAGTGCTAAAATCAGCACGTTAAGTAAATAAGTATAAGTAAGCTGTCAGCACAGTTCAAAAGTCATTCATATCACAAACATTATTCAACTACTTTCAAACTCTATCAAGCATATCTTACAGAACTTCAAACGGAAAGTATTTATCTTAAATTGATTGATATTTATCTTATGGAGATCGCCAACAAAATACCGCCGAGCTTTCGTCGAGTTTTTGCTAGATTTTGACTCAAGTATACCAGGCGCACAGAATCAGCAGCAAGTGATGTATAAATTCTCATAATATATATTTGCATACTTTTAGGCTGGCCTTTATTCATAATATAATTAATTGTACTGCATACTTTTGTGGTTAAATATAAAAATCATTTTATAAGCGATCTGCCTAAAAGTATGCATTCGCCAAATTAGTTTTAGAGGGTAATTTAGCCAATGCATCAACCTTATTAATTAAGAAAAACATTCTTACTTAAACATATTAACAAACGAGAAGCACCTAAGTTTATATGTATATCTAATTTCAGTCCATGTCTTATATGATTATTAAAAATTGATTGTAGATTTTTTGGTTTTTGAGGTAAATAAATACGATCCTTAAATACGAGCAATACAAAAATATCTTATTTTTCCTTTGTTGGGTGGGAATCACAACCAGCCTTGACTGCAAAACCGATGGATCCTTAATGATATTGACGAATTTTGACCTAAAATGTGTTGAATTTTTTTTTTAAATAGTCCTAAGCCACTTATGTCCTTACGGATTTTCAAAGGACATGTTGCGTAAGAGTTTCAAGGACCAACTCTATCGAACTGCATTCAAGGATTATGGGGTCATCTAAGAACAAAAAACACTTGTAAAAATTTCACTCTGCGGCCGAGCGAAAATAAGAAAACACCATAAAAGTGCAGTTTTCTCGGAAACCACAAGGACGATTTGAATGTCCTTTGGCCAGTTGGTAGCCCTGGTCAAAACAAAATGTCAGACACAGGACACGTGCGAATCCTTTATGATTTGGCCGAGTTATAACCAATTTTCTGTTTTAAACATTTATCCTTTTATTTCAGCTGTTTGAAGGACTATCGTCCTTTAACCTACTTTGCTCGTATCGGCGGGCCTAGGCCTTCCTGTTGTCCAAAGGACATCCAGATAGTCCTTAAAATAGCCGAGTTATTGACGATTTTGTAATTTTTAAAATTTTTTCTGACCTACCCCCTGTAAAATTTTTAAAAATTCGCGAATCCTGGAGATCCTTATAAGCAATTTTGTAATTTTTTAAATTTTGTCTGACCTACCCCCTGTAAAATTTTTAAAAATTCGCGAATCCTGGAGATCCTTATAAGCAAATCGATTGATCTTGTTGCTGTGAGTTCAAAAATGAATTTTCCTTAAAGATCCTTAAGGAAATGTTCAAGTTATGGCTTAAAATCTAATGTCCTTTTTGCCGAAAATTTATATATATAAGTTTAAATTGGCCAAAACTTTACGGATTTTCAAAAACCAAGGTGCGTTGGATCCGCATGGAAAAGCTATATCGAACTGCATTTAAGGATAGCTGCGATATCTAGAGATCCAAATACTTGTTGGTCATTCGGTTCGTAACGAACAGAATAACAATATTGCACAAGTTACATGACAATTCTCATTATATATATTTGCATACTTTTAGGCTAGTTTTTTAAATTCATATTGTCCATCATACTTTTGTAGTTGAATACAAAAACCATTGCTCTTGCTGCCTATTCTGTTCGCCTGGTACTTGGCGTCGGAAAAACTAACAAAAGCAGCAAGTCGATTGAATTGATTTTAATATACTTTTATATATGCTGTATGCAATGATTTTTTTCCTTTTTTTTATCATAAAGTCGCACGAATTAAATATGAAAGAATAAGTGATCTGCCTAAAAGTATGTACACTTTTTTAAATTATTTTTAGAAGGTTATTTAGCCAATGCATCAACCTTATTTGTTTCCACACAACAGCGGTCGAGGAACCGCTATGGGGTAATATCAACTTTAATAAAAATATTTTGGAGTAATGATCAAAAAAGTTCCCCGACCGCTGCCTTAGACCTATCGAAAGTTAATTATTCTCTTTATATTTCTTTCATTGCTGTGTGGCTAACTAATACATTTTTGTGTTGAATAAGGGAAACTTTTTGGTTTGTGTAAAAAATATTTATATTTTAAACTAAACTTATTATGATGTCCAACTTATCATGTTGTCTTAAATTATATAGTATATGGTGTTAGTCTTTAATATGTTTGAAGAGAGTTCTCACTTTTTAAATACTATAAGAATATGAAGATAAGAACTGGGTTGCAGCTAACAGCTTTAAGGTGACATTCAAAAAGGTAAAAAAATGTTTAAGGGCAGTTGAATGTGGCCAAGGATGAGCGGCAGGACAAGAAACAGAGAGCGCATATTTACGCATTAATCAATGAGGCAAACAACAACATACACAAAAATGTAACGCACAAATGCGAATGGATAGCGTACATCATAGCCTTGAATGATGCTTGAAGGGAAGGGAATGAGAAGTATGAAGATATTATGGCTGCGAGTCAGCCAAACAGGTAGCCAGGCGTTTTTGGTCGTCTTTCGCCCTCCGTCTGCTGTTGCCTTTGCCCATTCATGTGGAAATCGAGTGCGGTTTTGTGGCACTAGACATAAAAAACAAGCGCAAACATGGACTAAGCAAGATGCCTCAGCAGCACCATCACCACCATCAGCTGAAGTGGGGCATGGATGAGGGGTGGGGTGTGTGTGTGTGTGTGGCATCAAAGCATTGTTAACGCGAGAGAGGTGGAGGGATGTGAGCTAAGGCGCGTGGCGCCGCAGGACAAGCGCAATAATGATATGAGTCACTGATTCTTCTCCACTCCGCTGTCAGCCCGCCGACGACCCCCGCTTGCGAGGGTGCATAATAATCGCGTCTCCGTTGGCGTTGATGTCCATAAAGCAAATCAATTCGCTCTGTGCTGCTCGCTGGATCTGTGTTTGTGCCAGTGTGTGTGTGTGTGTTGTATCACACACTTATTGCTTGTTCTTCTTCATATTTGGTTGCTTTGCAATTCTATATTTTTTTTTTGTGTGTTGTTTTTTCTGCTTATTTCAGCAAATTGATCGCCTTGAGGGGCAACGACGACGCTGACGACGCCGAAGACGACGCTGCTGCTATTTACAATGCTGCAAGTATGTATATTGACAGGCGTATAAATAAATTATTAGCAAAATAAATGTTTAGTCGTTTAGCTTTGGGGGTTTTGGTTAAACGCCCTGCAAGACAAACTCTAGCACCACCTAGCGAGCGGTGTGTGAACAAAACTTCATTCCATTCGGTTCGATTCGATTTGATTCGAGAAACATCCGCTGATAAACATTACCCAATCAACAACAATCGACAAACTCAAATAAGTCACACACAAAAGCATATTAAAGCTCTTATTCAGTGGCTAAGAAGTTCCTTTAGCTTCAAGTACTAACAAGTAAGAATGTTGAGAGCTAGACTAGGAACACCCCATTACCGGGTGTAATATACAGTTCTTACTTGATCAGCAGAATTATATAAACCTTTGTTTGTTTTGTTCTTTTACCCTGAACCTTATGTTCCAGATACCCTGAACCCTGTTCTCAAAGTTAACTTTAATGTTCCATACTCCGGTGTTTCTCAACCATATTCGATCTGACCGATGATCTAGCAACAGACACAAGAAGAAGATGACCAAAGTTTCAATAGGTACCGTCTTTTATGCAGAGGGTTCCCAACTTTTCACTACAGCCCTTATCTGTACCAGAAAGAAAATACCCCTGACGTTGCCTTCCTTTTATGGCCAAAGACATAATTCCTCTTTATTAAGGAGACTTAGTGATAATCTGTAAGTGTGTTAAGAAACATGCAACTAATTTTCATCTAATTTCACACATTCAGTATGCTTGGTTAAGCAGACATGAAACCATCATTCCAGAGACTAACTAAACCTGAAACAATGCACGCCTAAATATTTAACAAATTTATATATTATACGTAACGAGTAAAAACAAGTATAACAATTTGAATGGCATGCAAAATGCTGCAAAATTTTGCCACAACAAAGCTGTCATTGGCTTAAATGGGGCCATGGTCATAATGCGGGGTGGTGGTGGTGGAGAAAGGATGATAGGGATGCTGGCTGGCGGGAGTAGTTCCTATAGTTGTGGGGAACGGATTGCATATTTAACAAACAATTTTTGGCAAACTGATGCATATCACATGAAGTTGATGATGAAGCTGCCGTTTGAATTTGCATGCGCCGCATAACAATGCCAGTGAAAGACAGTGAGAAGCCGGAGCAGAAGCTGAATCCTGGACTCTGGGACATTGGACACTCGCTAAACGAAGTTTGTGTCAGGCTGAAGGACGAACGAACGGACGAACGGGCAGACTGACTGACAGACTGAACTAAGACTGGTTGACTGAATGGTTGACTGACTGACTAACTGAGAGCGAGGGCCAGTTTGCTGGAAACTTGACGACAAAAGTTTTTAACCGAATTAGCATCTTGCCAGACAGTTTCCGCTCCACAGATATGTGGCAGTCGAACGCATGGCAATGGGGGAGGTAGGGTAGAGAAGGGGGAAAGCTACTTCAACTTCTGCTCCAATGCCAAATGATTTCCATATGTATTGTTATTGTCTGGCTCTGGCCATTTGTTTGTTGTTTTAATTAGAAAACTTGCCGACTGCCGGAATTAATGAATTTGTCGCCACCCTACTGTCTCCATCCCATTTGCATCGCTATCACCAAACCACCCACCCATCGACACACACACACACACACACGGCTTGTCTCATTCCCCGTGGCCATAAAAATGCGCCCGACCAGCAAATTGGCAACGATTTTTGGATTTATATGCGCATTGAATGTCACGCGCGTGCCAAATGCCACAATCTATTTCCGGCTCTCGACCGTTTTATGGCAATTGAGCTTTTTTCGCTGGTTGCGCATCCATATGCGATTACATTGCTGCTACTGCTACGTTTAGGCTGTTGCAAGTGGCAAGTGGCTGCTTGCAAGTTACTTAAGATCGTCTCTGGTCGTGCAATTTATGTTGATTTGCGTGTCGCGACTTGGCAGCTTAACCATTTTAATTGCAAGTTTCAAGTGCGACGAAGGGCCATCTTTTACTTTTGGGCTGGACCATAATTAATGAGACCATCATAAATCTAGCAGCAAGCGAGCTGCTTGTTAAGCTCTAGTTCTCAATTACTTATGCTGTGCATACCTCGAGCATATTGGTTAGCTAACAGCTGTTGTCACATCTATTGGATATAGTTAAACATATGTTAATGTTAATCAACTCGAAAGTTTTCATCAATCAGATTTGAAATTGTGAAACTAACATCGGGTAAAAAGAAAGGGTGTTAGTGTAGTCAATTGGACTTGATTTTAATGTGCTGTCACCCTTCAGTGTCCCGGGCGCGTCAAAAGGGTCAGTCTTGGATTTGGCGAAGTAATGAGCAGTGTTTTGGTCCTTTGGTCCTTGAGCGTTTCGGTTTTTTTTTTTGTACTTTGTTATGGCATGCGTTCGCGGCGTCAAACACTTTCGCTTTTAATTACCGAGGACCAGAGAGCACCACTAAATTAATGTGTCCTGTCATGTTTGCCATGCACACAATACAACAACAACAACTACAACAACTACAACACCAGCAAGAACAGGAACAGGAAACAGAAAGAATGAAAGAAAATAATGCTGCGTACTTTGCACAAATGACAAATGTTGGACACTCACTTATACCCACATATATTAAGTAGAGTGTGGGGCAGACACACACACACACACACACACACACGCACAAGTAACAGTTTATTAAGTTTGCGAACCGGAACTGAAACCATACCCCGAAGCCGTAACCCCAAATGCCTTTGCAAACCGGCGACACTTTATTAAAATCAAATGTAATGCGCAAGCAAATTAATTTTCTTGACCAACAAAACATTTAATCTTTTCCCTTTCTGTCTCTTACTCCGTTGTTTGTACTATAAAGACAGCTGTCAGTGAGAGACAAGGGAAAAAGAACACACACAGAGAGAGAGAGATAGAGAGAGAGAGAGATGGATATCTTCTCTTACCTTTTTGTGGGGCAGCATTATATTTGTGATTATGGAAAGTACTTGTATTATTTTAATAAAGCAAAAATTTGAGTGTGACATTTCACCTTTTTTCCGTGTGTTTTTTCTTTCTGCCTTTCTGTCCTCTGTTTTTTTTGAGAATGGAATTCCAATTTGACTTGGGTTAAATGCATGGTTGGCCTTGATGAGGGTCATTCTTGGAGGAGCGTGTTAAAGGTAAGGTTTTACAGCTCAGCTCAGCTCAACTCAGTTCAGTTCAGTTATGTTAAGTTTTGGCTTTGGCGTCTTTAAGGAACTGAGAAGAGAACTCAAAGCAAAGGAGGAATGGCAATAGCTGAAGCTTGAGCAATAGCAAAAGCATTTCATTAAAAACTTCCAGGCTATTAAGCAAAACTTTGTGCAGCATTTGCCAAACTGTGTGATAAGTATCTGAACAAAATGCAAAGCTGCCAAAGGACGACGACGACGACAACGGCAATGGCAACGATGATGACGACTTGCAGGACGACAACGACTACGACGATGACGACAACGGCGACGACAGCTGATGAAAATCGCGCGCGCACTCTACAACAAATCACAATTTACCGCCGCAAATTGCTATCGGGGAAAAATAAGTTCAAACATTTTTGGCCGCGACGCGACGCGACGCAAAACGTACGGAAATGGTGCCAAGCGGATTTTGCACCGGGTGTGGAGAGTGGGAGCGGGAGTTGAGAGTGGAAACAACAATTGAATTGCAGTTGTGCTATCCGTGCCGTGCCTGGCGTGACAAGAGCCCCAAGAAGTGGCAGCTCAGCGCCATTTGTATGAACGCTGCTACAAAAGTCGAAAGTACGAACCGTTTCGCCGAGTCGCTAGAAAAGAAATGCTGGGCCAGCCCAGTCTGGCTGGCTGGCTGGCTGTCTGGCTGGGCAAGCTGTGTAAAAGGCGGTAACCAAAACCGCGTCAAATGCGTGCTTCAAATAGCGGCAACAACTGCACAAAAGCAAAAGCAAAACCAAATGACAAGCAATTGAATCTTTTGACTTTGCTCGAACCAAAAATATCCTAACTCACAAGATAAGAAATGAAAAAATCCACTAGATTAAATCATGAATAACATAATGCTAGCAAAAGGTTTTACAATTTTTATAATACTTGGATGGATGACTTTTTTTTTTGAGATAAGAAAAATATAAACATTTTTTAGCCATTTTTAATGGGTTCAGTGTTATACCCTGAATAAGGTAAATGGGGTTAGGATGCAAAACTAGTTTGCTGTCGCACTTTTAATGTTTTTCTTATCATAAGATACCTTACATAAGTTAAAGTAAGTTAACCTACTTTATTTCTTCTAATTAAGTTCTTAACATTTATTGTAAATGCTTTGTTATATGTTTTCGTATATCACATGAGATATCAAATACTTGAGTTACCTCATTCTTTCTTCTTTGCATTTTGATAACTCTTTTCTGTGCAAGCATCTTCAATGTTATCTTTGGCTGATTCGATGACTGTTGTGAATGAGTTTGAGTTGCGTCTTTTGAGTTACTATTTGTGTTTGTTCTTAAAAAATGTTATGGCAATTTGCAGAAGCCACTAGAGCGTCGCTTGGCTAATGTAGCACATGATTTATAATATTTTCAATGACAGCAGCGACCTCTACTCGCCCCCCTCTCTCTCTTTCTTACGCTAGCCAGCAAACCAAAAGGGGATTTTCGAGTTTTTTCTTGATTTTACTTTTAGCAAAAGTTGGCCTCAGTTTTGCCCTCGTTTCTGCCAGTAAATATATGCTAAATAGGCTTTTTGACATTCTACCTGTCTGGCTGGCCAAGTAACCCCTCCCTCCCCTCGCTCTCTCCCTTTCAACGGTGTGTGTGTGTGTGTGTGTTTGTGTGTGGCATATCAAGTTACATTTCATTAAATTTTATTTTTACGTGCTGTCTGCTGCTGCCTCTCGGCATTTCAGCATTTTCACCAGCACCCCTCTGCACTCTGCAGCTGGCCCCGTTTTTTTTTTTTGTGTGCGTGTCCTTAAGCGGAAACTTCGACAGGAAACACCTGATTCGTAAAATATTGAAAAAGTTTTTTTTTCCTTCCTGCTGATGTTGTTGTTGTTGCTGTTGTTGAGCGGGGATCTTCTTGGCATCGGCTGTTTTCGGCAGATGTTAAGACTGTCTGTTGTCTGTTTTGCCTTCTTCAAATGCGCTTCTATCAATTGGGCATGCTTAAAATTAAAGAAATTTCGCCCAGAAACTGTTGTTTACTCTCGTTGAGTAGCTTAACGTTAGGTTAAGCTCGAGCAGAGGGTAAGCTTTAATATCGGCTTGATCAAAAATGATCCTAACACTTTTTGTATTTGCTTATAAACAAGTTTACACGTAGCATTGATATTTGACAAGCTTTTGCCATAAGTTGTCAGCTGTTTGGCATTAACAAAATGTTCACAAGCAGCGCAACTGACAGCAACCCTGACCCAACCAGCACATCTTACACACTCGCCCCTTGTGACCCCTTACCACCCATATCTCCTGTATAAACAACACAGATGTATGTGCTGGGTTTTCTAGGCAAACCTTCGTTTTTTTTTTTTGCTTCGGTTATTTACATTTTGAATGCGTGTTTTTCTTTTGCATGTCAAGTTTGGTTTGTTGTTGTTGTTGATATTTTGAGCCGATATGAAATTATTGCAAAATAAATGCAAATTGAATTTCTCATGCATAATTTGTTTAGAAGTTTTACAACACCATCCCAAAAAACATGATGATGCCCACAAAGTCCCTAGACCGCTATGAACTTTGATGTATTTCATGTATTTATTTATTTTTTCTTCGTATTTTGTTTATTTTTTTTTTGGCTAACTTGGTTTTAACGCAAGTTTATAGAAGTGTGCTTTGAATTTTAATGCGGTCGCCAAATGATGCGTGTGTAATCGAATGAAAATGAAAGCAAGCAGAAGACAATAAGAAGACAATACCTGGAGGCTTCACATTTCACACGTTGTTCGAAAACTTCTTGAAATGTAAGCAAAATAAAAGAAATTACCTAACTTAAGCCCTTGTCATTTTGGTCGGCAGCTAATTGGGCGGGACACACATATATGGATCAGCTCTTAAGGTATATAATGATATACATGCATAGCATTTCTGATCAGTATTAATCGAAGTCGAAGAAAAGGGTTTTGTATGACTAAAATCGTATATCGTTTTCGAACTGATCTTATTTAAGTAAAGCTGGGAATAAGGCAATAGGTTTGCTGTCTTTATATAGGGTTATACTTTACAAGTAAATATATATTGCACTCTGTAAAGTAACCAACCGCAATAGTAGATTCAACTAAGACCCAAATCATATAGGACACAAGCTAATTGAGCTTTCAATTGCTTTTTGACGGTAAATGTATACATTCAAATATAATCTGTATCGTTTTCACTTATTTCTGATGCACGGATGCAGTAGAGAAAGGTCTTTGCAGGACGTGTGTCTGTGTGTGTGTGTGTGTGTCCGATGCTTCAACACGTTTCTCATATTTATTTTGATTAATGTCCACTTATCCACTTGCCACGAGCAATTTCAATCGTCCGACAGAATTCGTCGCTCGCTCGCTCGCTCGGTTGCAGCACGTGCGAACCCTCAACCTTCCAAAGCCCCAAGCACTCTCCCGCTGGCTGAAAAAAGAGAAGAGAAGAGAAGAAATGTTGTCTGTTGGCCAGTTGGGCAGGACAAGAATTGATGTGGCGCACACTTTTCAGGACCTTTGCACCTGGAGCCCCACGTAGGCAGAGAAAACAGCAGCAGCAGCAGCACTCAAACGTTTCTCGTAAGCTCCGGAACCAAGCGAGTCGATGTCCGTTTCTGGAGGTGGGGGGTGGTAGAAGGAGAACCAAGGAGAGACAATCCTCGGCATCAGTTTCACTGTACTGCTTTGTACGTGTTCGCACTTGGCTGGCACGTGACTACTAAAGTGAAATTTATTGAATATTTGGCATTGGCTATTTGATTTCTTATTAACGTGCCCTTTGGCCATACTATCATGTTACCACACACACACACACACACACAGAGAGAGATGGAAGGAGGGACACAGTCAGTATAATCCAACTATCTGCAAGGCCAGGCCAGGTCAGGCCAGTTGGTTCTTTATTCCTTGCCTCGTATGCTAATTTAAAAAAGCCGAAAAGCACTCGTTAAAACACAGCTACTTACATAATTAAATAAGGCCTTAAAACCAACCAAAACTAAACCCCATTCCCCCTTACCAACACCCCACCCCTCCCTACCATCCCATCAAGTACTTTAACTTGTTCCGGATTTATGCTCCGGCCTTTCTGTATGTGTGCGTGTGTGTGCGTTGTCATATATGCGGCTTTTTCTCTGGCTGCCACAACTCGTCGTCGTCGACGGACGACCTTTGGGCCATACACCAACGAACCAACGAACCGACCAAACCCATCAACCCACACACTGAGCGAGCGAGCGAGGCTAAAGTGCAAAGTTAAACAAGTTGGAATGCAATGTACTCGAGATTACTGAACTATGGAATGCGCTGCATACGTGCAAGAACAGCAAATTGTCATGCCCTACCAAATGTTGCACACTTTTCTCTTCCTTTCTCTCTCTCTCTCTCACACTCTTTGTCGCCCTTGGTTACTGGACAACCTTAAGTTAAATTGTTATAAAACTTTCAAATGCACTGCCATTTTGAATGTGACATTTAGTAAGTTAGCCTAAAAAGCATTTTTTCTTAACTTGTCATAAACTTAACTTGGATCATTAATACGCTACAAGCTGGTTGCTTAAGACGAGCTTTAAAGCTTGAGAGACAGTCTTAATTATTAATAACAGTAACAATTCTGGTTGCTAATGATGAGTTTTAAAGCTTTTCATTCTTGATGAACAGATTTAGTAAAGAAGCAAAAGTTGACTTAAATATGCTTTCTGAGAGTTAGTGCATTAAAAACCACTCGCACATAGCTAAGTACACACGCATGAGTATCTGTGTATGTGTGTGTGGTTAGTACAGATTTTGTAACATATATTTTCATGTTTTTATGCGGCCAACAAAAATGTTTTTGCCGCGTTGCACTTGCAGACGACAGCGACGACACTTCCGTGTTATCATCTCTCATAGAACTGGGTTAATGTGGCAACAACAATAACAGTAACAACTACAAAAACAAGAATGAGAACAAAAACAACAGCAATAAATATAGAAAAAAAAAGATTGCAACAACTTTAAGCACCAACAACAGCGTGGAGTTAAAAGTAAGTCCCACACTTAACGTGCATAGCAAATGTGACGACAAGCAGTAACAGAGTGTGTGCGTTATGTGTGCGTTATGTGTGTGTGTGTGTAATTGGGTGTTGTGTTTGTTTTTGTTTCAAGCATCAAACGCTTTTGCACACTTTCTAATTGGACTACCGAAACATGCAAATATATCAATAATCAAATGTTGTTCAGCTTTTAAGGCGTTAAAGCTGGCAAAGGCGTATCCCAAAAAGTATGCTACATATTTTGAACCTACGATAACTTCGACTGATTGCTAAGTAAGTCAAAATATAGTTTTAGATACATCAGTATTCTGCCAATTGAATACCAAAAGAGGAATTCTTTCTACTAGACTGTGATGAATCGTATTTCTAGCTCTATTTATTGTTTTGCCTACGTATTGGCCAGTTCAAGCTTAATAAAGATAAAAAGTAAGCGAAAGGAATAGAAATGGTTGGGGTGGGGATAGAGGGGGAGAAAGCTAGTTAAGGGACTACTTGGTGGGTACATTTGGCGTTTGATGTGTTAATCATGCGTGAAATTAATTCGTTCCACAATGTCTCATTAGTCTGCATTAAGTAAAGCGGCCAAGCGGGGCCAACAAGGACACAGTTTCATAGTTCGGCCCGAGTCCAAAGTCCGTGGCAAGAAAATGGACATGCACATGGATGGTTAAAGCATGGATAAGAGGACAAGCAAAGTTTGGGGTCAAGCGGTCACAGCTCATATATTATTAACTTAATCCCATGGATGCTCATTTGCCATCGGGCCGCAGCTCATTGGCGGCTCTCGACGCGCTCAAGTGCTTAAAATTAAATAATTAATTAAACTTCTAAGGGGCGCATCAAGAAGATACAACCATACAATTGAACAGAGAAAGAGAGAGAGACAGAGAGAGAGAGAAAGAGAGCGAGAGTGAGAGAGAGTTACTGTATCTGCATGCAAGTAGACGCTAGCGGCATCACAATGCGAGTCACATCTGCGCTTAGCAGTTCATGAATAACGTATTAACTTTTACTTTTCCAACCAGAGAGAGCACAGAAAGGAATGAGTGTGTGTGTGTGTGTGTGTGAGTGCAGGGGTGGGGGGGTTGGTATGAAAGCTACGTGTTTGCTATTTGCTTCGCTGGCCTGCAAGCCACAAACGACGACGACACGAGCTTTTCCCTTCACATCGCCCATTGCCTGACGTTCAAAATTGGATATACCAGCTGCAGCGACTGTGTTCAATCAAAGTCAGAGACATGAGTGTGCCGAGCAGTAGTCGCGTAATGTGGCAACGCTTAACATGCAGTAACATGTGGGGTCATGTCATACCAGTCAGCCTTCAGTTGAGATCATTTGCCTGCAGCTGCATACAAATAAATGGTATATGCTTTGCAATTTAAATAAGCTTTAAACTTAATGCGAACCAAATCAAACAACTTCTGTCTGCCCTGTGCAATTAATGAATAAATTGCTTAGCTATTCATATACATACATGCATACTACATACGATAGCAATAGCCGATCTGGCAGTTATGTTTAATGCTCACGTCGAATAGTAATCATCGATTGTTGTCTTTGCGCAAAAATGTTTGCGCAAAAGGAGAAGCAAAAGAAATGAAAAGAAATTATGATTTATGAGGCTCATTCGAAAGTTTTTGTGGCTGGCAGACCCTAAGGCCTTTGGGTCACAATGCGTACTACAAAGGCTATAACAACTTCGCAGTTGGTAAGCAGTAAAATTTTGTTGGCAATGGCATTATGCGAAGTGTATTCGAGTGGTTATGTCCCGTACACATACCAATTACGAGGTTGCAGCGGTTAACAGCTTGGCCAAATGCTGCTGCTGTTGCAGGTCACGTAACGCAAATAATGAACTTGCAACGGCCAACAGATACAAAGAGCAGAGGATGGGGAAAACAGTTGAGTCTAGTGGCAACACACACACACACACACACATATATATATATATATATAGTATTTAGTTTGTTTGTCTACCAGGCAACAGCTGAAAACGCAGACAGCAACACGAACTTGTACAGGGCTTTAAAACAGAGCAGAAGAGTTGGCAGGGGGGAAGGCTGGTGGCGAGAGAGGGATCCAATTCGAATTGTGGGCAATTGCTAAACGCTCGTTTTAATGCCAACAACGATGGGGTTCCTTGGAAATGATTACGGCTTACTGATTACTGATTACTGATTGCCATCACTCAGACAATGCCAATGCCAATCGCATTGCGTGTGCGGAGAGGGTAATGGGTGGACGGGGCGGGGATGCGGCGAGATATCGCTTAAGATAAATCTATGCGCCATGTGTGGATTAAGCCAAAGTCCCTCCAAAAGCTGCCAATCAATGAAGAGCCAAAGAACTAAAATCGAAAACTTAATCAAAACAAAATCAAAATCAAAGACAAAGACATTAAATAACTAAAACAGATAGTATGATAATTGCATTATTATTTATACAAAAGTCTCATTAAACATTATTTCATTGTTTACATAACTCTAGAAAAGCAAATTCATATTAAATATTTAAACATAATTTAATAAGCCTTACAAAATATCAACTTTCTTTTTTTCCATATTGAATACAATCCTTGTTATCTAATTAAATAATAATAATTCCTTATGCGAATGCAAGATTAAAGCATAATTGCATATTTAACAAGTAAGAAGGCTCTAGTCGAGAAATGCCAACTAGACGATACCCTGATCCCTATACTTTACGCGTACAGTCAGTGCTTGCAAGTATGTGTGTGTGTAGATAAGCACATACTGCATACTGCATACAAAACTTCAATGTCCCATATCTCCGGTGTTTATTATCCGATTTCAATAAAAATTTCACAGATTGTCTTTATTTTGCTGTATAATTCAAATTTAATCTCAAAGTGTTTCATATTCAAGATTTTGTTGTTATCGATCCCATGTGTATATCGGAAACGGGAAGAGTTATCGAAAATCGAAAACAAACTTGTACTGCCTAGGGATTAGGCGAGCTTAAGTTCCAAATCTGGAGTCTCTAGCTCTTATAGTCTCTGACGGACAGACGGACGGACAGACGGACATGGCTATATCGACTCGACTGTTGATGCTGATCAAGAATATATATACTTTATAGGGTCGGAGATGCTTCCTTCTGCCTGTTACATACTTTTGCACAAAACCATTATACCCTTTTTTCATTTTTAATGGGATCAGGGTATAAAAAGTTAAGAAACACATATACTACTACTACTACTACAAATGTAGAGTATTAAGTATTTTTGGTCTATTTAATGAGTTTACTTGCATGCAATTGCCACAAGCCTTAATCTCACACAGACTTTTAATTGGGGTCAATTGTGTATGTGTGCGCGTGTGTGTGTGTGTGTTATTTATTTGTGTGTTTATTGATTGACCAACTAACTAATCGAGCAATTTCTAAATTTCC
Source organism: Scaptomyza tumidula (assembly GCA_035044465.1). Taxonomy (NCBI): domain Eukaryota; kingdom Metazoa; phylum Arthropoda; class Insecta; order Diptera; family Drosophilidae; genus Scaptomyza; species Scaptomyza tumidula. The sequence continues at coordinate 710,001 of JAWNNW010000220.1, read as the reverse complement.
AAAACGCACTCTCTCCCTCTGGTCCCTTTTGTGAGCGGTATATATATAGTATATTAACTATAATTTACTGAAATTATAGCCAAGTCATGTGATTTTCAATCAACAAATTAAGCCCCAGAATCGACCGCATTATTTGGTCTAGATTGTTTGAATAGTAGCATTGTGAATGGAACCGAAACGAATGGAACCGTATGAACCAGGACTGCCAATTGGCCCAAATCGAATGCTTAATTAATAGATTAAAACAGAATAATGCTGTCCACAGCACCACCTTAGTTAGTACTACGCCTCCGTCTCTGCCTCTGCCTCAAAACTTAACTATACACACACACAAGTGCACACAGTCGCACATTTAATTGAAACATAAATAGTAATTACCAGTTTGGTATAGACTCTGGGATATTCAATACAAATCAAATCACAAACAGCAACAACTTAAATATATAAATGTAATTAGTGCAGACCCTTGCCTCATATTATAACACAAGCTTTACATATAGAGATGTTTGTTTTGCATAAATTATAGTTATTAATATATATATAAACCGATCCTTTGTTCCTTTGATTTTACTCATTCAAAAGCTTCTTAAACTGCTTTTAGTTATCCTCTCACAAAAGCTGTTTGTTGATATGTTTGCGCTTGTCTCTTTTTAAGCTTCCTGCTTATTGTCACATAAATATATCATGTGCGACTCACCCTCACCCTCAACCCCCATTTCCCATTCCCCATTCCCCATGGCATTGGTCTAGTATTTAGATTACATTATTAAATGTGATTTTAATGACTTTTTCGTTATATATTTATGCGCATTAGTCACTGCGATAATATCACGTAGATAGTTTGATAGTTCCTATACAGTATTATCCACATGCATTTTTAAGCGAACTTAAATTACCTGAAATTTATTTAAATTAATGGAAGCTTCTATTTAAATATGCATGCACTCTACTCGCTCACCTTGTTTAACTTCAACAAAGCTCGAAAAGTCGCTATAAAACCAAATTTCATATTCATTTCGAAGGAAAAAAAAAGCTAAACCTTTCCTACACACTTCGTATTAGGAACCTTAAGAAGGGTATGACTATAAATACATTGTTTTGAGTTTCGAATATTTATTAACAAAATTTCAAAATTTGTTTTAGTCCCAGATCCTCCCAACTGAAAGCATGACGAAAAATGACTATAATATTTCATATACTAGAAAAACCTTTTAGAATGTTAATGACTTATGAGAGTGTCGAAAATGTCTTTAGTGCCAGCGACTTAGCCAAAAGAATACACGCAACAACAACAGCAAACAACAACAAACAGAAGAAGAAATGTTTGTAATGGCCTCATGAATGGCAGAACTCGTAACATTTTATTGCTCTTGTTGCCGTTGTTGTTTGTGCTTGCATTTGTTGTTTTGTTGTTGTTGTTGCTGTTGCTGACGGAGCGTCATTAAAACATGACATGGCCCAGAGAGAGTGTGGGCAGAGGGGAGAGTGTGCGGTGTCGGCGGCCGCAGAAAAAAGGCTTAAGCAAATGAACGTCTGAAAGGCAAGCACATAAAAAAATATGAAACTTTTGTGATAATTAAAATATATATATACAAGCCACACGCAAAACAGAGACACCAATAGATAGAAGGGGAACGAACGAGAGAGCAAGAGAGAGAGAAAGAGAAAGATTGTGTGGAATGAGACAAACTGACTTTCAATATTGGAAGAAACATAATAGATTAATGTAATGAAATAATAAAACGTTTTCCTCTTGTTATCGAATCGAGGCACTATCGATAGCATTGATTGCCAAACAATTGATTGGCATGGTTCGATTATTTAATCGATTTAGTGATTCGTCAACTTTCAATCGATTTTCATCGATCATCAAAAATAGAGTAAAAATAATTTTTGTTATATGAATTAATTATCTTAAAGCATATCAAAAATTTGTTGAGCTTCATTTTAAAAAGTTAAAGTTTGCTTATTATATTAATTTTTTCAAGGATATTTCAAGTCGATTCTTTAAAAATAACTCGGTTTGCCATGCGTTGTCTGTTTTTGTTTTTTTTTTTATGACCTATAATTGGAAACGTATTGAATTCCCTTGTAATTTCTTAGTGGAATCTCCAACCCTATTCCGCCTCCTTCTCCTTTGCCTTGTGCCAGTCATCGTTTTCGTTTTATCCCCCTTCGCTCACTCTCTCTCTCTTTAAGCTTTCGCGTTGGCCACTTAAAGCGCTTTAATTAATTAATTTGTGGCTTTGTTAATGGGCGCCCAGCACGCAAGCAGTTCCGCCCCAAAAATCACAGTCAATAAGCCAAAAGCCAATCGAATCCTTTACCCATTATAGAAAAATCGTGCATGGCGTATCTGATTAACTGCAAGTGTGGATGGAGAAAGTCTTAATCTATAAATTTAGTCATTATGTTGCTTAAGTTTCTTTTTTTTGTGGCCTTTGCGGAAATCAAACCAAGTTAAGATTGCACTGAATTGTCTCTATGTGCATCTAGATTTGGATATAATCAACTAAATTTTATTATTATTCATTTGCTACTTAGAAGCTATCCAAAAGCAAGCAACTTTCCTTACCTCAAACGTAGTAATGAAAGTGCTTTTTATTATTATTTAAAGAGGATCATATATATGTTTATATTTTATGCAAAAGTGTGAGTCTTTGATTCAAATTTGTTAGTTTGTTAAAACTAACTTACACTCGTTAAGCATACGCCGTGTGTAACCGTAACTACGAAATACACATAAGTTTTGTTAGTTGCCTTAAAGCAAACATTTTCTTTTCTCCTTTTCTCTTTAATCATGTTGTCTATTTAGTCTCTCTCAGTGTGTGTGTGTGTGTTTATGGGTGTGTGTGCGTGTTTGCTTGCATTTTTATTTGTACTAGCACAATTTTTACTTCTTTTATGGAACAAATTTCGCATGTGCCATGGTGCCAAGTGCTTGTGCGCTTCACTTGCAGCCGCTTAAGGCAGTCAACACACACACACACACACACACACACATACATACACTGTGAAAAAGCTCATAAGAACAGACATATGCAAATAATTTCCATGTGCTTCAATTGAAAAGCCAAAAACAAAGCCAACTCAAGCGTCTGCTTTCTACCGTTTCTTCACCCACTGCCTCTCCATCTCTCTCTCTTTTCTCGCTTTCCCTCTTGTTATATCTTGCAGTTTCGCATTTCGACTGTTTTCTTTAACGCTAGCCATTGGCCATAGACAATAAATATATATATATATTTGACTTTAAAAGGCAAAGTCCTTGGCACTAAGTAAATCACAACTTCAAATGTTGCGCCAAACGCTCAATCTTCATCAGCGTTTGAAAGAGTGATGTAGGATAAGAGGGGTGGATGTTTTATGGCGGGGGGTGGGGGGTGTTTGCAGATAGCAAGAAAGCCATGCTCAGTGTTAGTCATCGATGCTAAATATGAATCGATCGATGGGGCCGCGTTTCACACGTCGCATATTTTTTTTTTTTTTTTGCCCAGAAATTGCGATTTTTCTAGGCAGCGTCGGCGGCGACAACTTGATTATCATATAGTCAAAGCTTCATTTCTCTTTTTCTTTCCGTGTGTGTGTGTGTGTGTGTTGGTGTGTGTGTGTAGTTGACTGTTGTGCGGAGCGAACGCTTTTGCCATTAAGCACTCAATCAGTCTTTATCAGGTTTTGACAACGATTAACGCTTGGGGCGCCAAAATGCTTTTGATGGATGGCTGCCTGGACTCGTCTTCGCTCCGTCTTCTTCTTCTTCATTCTCCCCACTCATCCCATCGTTCCTAACAGACTACCGCCTACACTCGTCGAATATACATGCATACATGAGCACCTAAGTAAGTATCTTGTGTTGTGAATTTTTATGAAATTGATTTGCTGTGTCGCAGCTTGTGATTTAAAGCCCCAACCCCAAACGCCTTAAAAGCCAATTCACTTTTGGCCACATTAGTTAACTTCTTTTCTTCTTATTCTTGTTGTTGTTGAGGGCTTAAACTTGTTTTTGCGGTTTTGCAGTTGAACAATCGATTTGCTTTCATCATGGCTCATTGGCTTTGCCCCTTGCCCACCTTTCCCATACTCTTCTGTCGCTTCTTGTTCCCTTGCCTTTCCCATTATCCTTTGTCATGTCTTAACGCTCTTCAATGTTTATTGCAGTCCTTGAAGTTCAGCCGGTTCCAGCGACTGCTTGCCTCATCAATTTTGTGGTCAGCACGTGAGTAAGGCACACACCAACCCAACTTCTTAACCTTCCAACTTAATAAGGCGGCTTGGGGTTGTATACAATGGGCGCTGGGCAATATAACATTGCTAATCATGTGACCTATATGCTAAAATCACTTCGACAACCACCTCACACCTCTAATAAAAATCTTTCCATTGTGTTTGCACAACATAAAATGTGACTTTTAAGTATTTGTCTTCAGTTCTATAACACTTTTGTATATCTCGCAGCATTAGAAGTTAAGGTTCTTGGTTCATTATTGATAATATCTAAGGTTAATCTTCAATAAGATTATGTTGTTCGATCTTTTAGGCTCATAATTCCTAGAGCTTAATTATTCAATGATATCATGGGCTTAAGCATAGACTCAGCTATAGTAAAATAATAAATTATATGGTAATTTTCTCAATCACTAAACATATATAACGATATATATATATTATCTTTGAGTTTTCCATTGTCTTCCTTTTTGTCTCTGGCTCCCTTTGTTTCTGTATTGAGGTATTGTTTTAAGCAGAATGCAATCTTCTTCTGGTAGAAGCTCATAAAAGGCAGTTAATGGAATGACTAAATTACCCTGGAAAACACACACACACACTCACACAGACACACACACATATTCACAGAAACAATACACGCAATCATTTTATGGTAATCAATTTCAATAAACAATAAACACAATAAACAATCAAAAATGCCAGATGCATCAATTACACCTCTTGCACCACGTGCACCTGCACCTGCTGCAAGTGCAACGCTACACAATCTGAGCCTGGAACACTGGAATGGTATGTGGAACATGGAACGAAGCATTTTATGGTCGAGCTCTTTTTGGCGAACAGACCATACCAGACCAGACCAGAGACAACACACGGCAAGTGCTGGCAAAATTTATGCATGTTCCAATTGCTTACACACACAAACACACACACACACTCAGAGTACAGACTCACCCTTGGTGAATGCAGTTATAGCTGCAATCATAGATTTCAAGCCTCGAACAATTCACGTCAAATGCAGTCGAATTGGGTTTTGCAATTGGCGATTGCATGAAAGGGTTAAGGGAATTCAAGGGTGTTAAGCAGTCGCAGGACGCAGGAAGTGGCAGTGTGGGGGAGGGGGGGGGGGGGGGCGAGAGCTTGACACAAGGTGTTGGCATTTGCACGCTTGCAATCAGACTCAGGCTTCGAGTTATGTTGAGTTAAGAGTTCTGGTCGAATCCTTTTCAGGCCAAGTACGCATTTCGGAGTCAACTTGCCAGATCCCTAACTGTGTACCCTTACTGATACCCTGCAAATAGTTTCACTTACTATTTGCTACAAGCTTTTCTTACAGGGCATCTTATTAGTCGTGAATGTAGTGGTTGAAATATTGGTCAAGTTGCTGGACGCAAGCTTAGTTGGCATAGGTAAATACATCATTAAACATGTAAGGGGCCAAATGCATTGTCAACAGACAACAGCCAGCGAGCATGAAACTCTATTATTGTTGTTGTTGTTGCTGTTGTTGCTGTTGCTGTTGTTGCATTGCGGTGCAGCAGTAGATGGCATCAGCATCAACGACGGCAGCCAAGCCAAGCTACGTTCTACGTGCTCAAGAGTGCGTACCACATACATGCATGCATATGTATTTATTGGTGTCTGTGTGTTTGTGTGTGTGAGTCTGCAATTGACATGTCAGCTGTTTATGTGTGCGTGTGTGTGTTTGTGTGTGTATATGTCAAGACAAATGCACATTTGTGAGTTAACATGCGTATTTGCCCTTCCACAGCAACAACACATCTCCATTCATACATATATATATATATTCAGTTCCCTATCATCAACAACAACCTCAACAGATTCTCTTATGCTTATCATTATTGTCATTATAGTCATTGGTAAGTAGTCATTTATGTGGCTTAATTGAAAAACGTTTCTGATCTATGTTTAACGACTACTTTGGCTTTTAAAGTGACACTTAAGTAGCTTTTCATAACTAAGCTAAGCTTAACTTAAAGTATGAATTAAATTATCCAATCAATGAAGTTGATAAAGATTTCATGCAATATAATGCAATATTTTTTTAAGTTTACTAATAATGTTATTTAAATCTTTTTTTCCAAGAGTTGCAATTCTGAAGCTTAATATATCTTAAATAAAGTTTTAATCGCAAATTTTCTTGTATATTCCACAATAAATTGCGACTGCAAACATTTTTCTGGGCATTCGCATATTCAGATCAAATATGTGGCCTAAACAGGCTGCCTACGGACTCAAACAGTGAATGGCCCTTGGCTCTGTTGTTGCATTTCAGGTGAAATTCTCCGGAAGTGGTTGTTACTTATAACGGAAATTAAAAAATGTCAACGCAACAAAAAAAAATAAATAAATAAAACCAACCCTCATTAATATTGACATTGAAGCGTAAAAGCATTTATGTGTATTTTCTCTATCGATTCGAACCATTTTATATCTTCAAAACTAGTATTCAAATTCAATTACTATTATTTCAATCCCAGTCCTAATCCAATTTCTACTCCGTTTCATCACAGAGTTTCGCTTTCTATTTCGTCTCCAAGTCGCATTTTCTATTTCACGGCAGGTGATTTCCCCCTTTTGGGCCTGTCAATTGGCACTAAACATGAAAATGTGTCAACTTGAATGCTCTGCACCTAACTCAGATTGCAACGTTACCCATAAGAAACAGACTTTTCCATTGAAAAACTGATTTGACTTATAAATTGTAATCGATCTAATTGACAAAATAAAATATTTAATGCATAATTGAACAATTCAAATGTTAATATAAGCCTTCGTTCAGTGTTGTAAAGAAGTGAAGAAAGGCATGCAAGAGCGAAAGACGTAAGAAAGAGATCCGCAAGAGACGGAAGCAATAAGTGTCCTGATTGATATTGTCAATATGTAAGTTATGAATATAAATATTAAATATGAGAACTGAATATGAATGTGTGTGTGCGTGTGCTTTGAATAGGTAGCACTTCAATTGCTTCAATGCGAGCATAAAAAGAGAAAGAGGGAGAGAGAGTGAGAGGCAGAAATGTTATTATGCTTTGTGGTAATCGCACCTTTTGTACAGTGGAAACGAGTTTGGCGGAGAGAAAGAAAGATTTCTTAAAAGGTGATGCCGCCAGCTTTCAGCCAGTCTTCAAAGTGTATTTATAAAGCGCACTTTATCAGCATCGTCGTCATCAACATTATTAACATCATTATCATCAGCTTGAACAACAAATAATAACATGAGTGTAGTAAGAACTAGTTGAAGTTAATAGTATGTGTCTAAGCAATACCCTGTACATTGATTCAAGCTTTCGTCCTATAAGTATCTTTAACAATAGTTAGTTTGACTTTTCTCTGTCTACTTCGTTTATATACCCGTTACTTACTTATACTTTTAAGTGAGTATGGAGGGTTAGCTGGAATGGTAACATCATGACTATCATACCCAACATTATGCTGATCATCATTATTGTCATCATCATTCAATGACACCTCATTCAGATTTGGGAGGAGTGTTGGGAAAAGCACAATCGCAGGCTGTGCGACAAGTTATTGCATTTTGTTGTTGCTCTCACACACATACATACACACATGTGTATGTGTATGTGTGTGAGCCTGCCTGAGCTTTACAACTTCAATCAAATTCAATTGAGCTCAATTCAATTGTAACGTATTGTATTTTTATTGAGGCATAAAAAAGGGAAGCTGTTTCGTTCTGCCTGTCTGTGTGTGTGTCTCTCTCTCTCTCACACACTGTCTCTCTGTTGCACGGATTTAACAAGTGCGACATAATGGCGCTGACAAGCAGCAGCAGCAGCAGCACTGGCAAGGCTCGCTGTTGTTGAGGGGCAAGCGTGCAAATGTCGCAATCACTGACACGCAGCATACGCAGCACGAAACAGGGAACCAACTTTGGGGGAGTTACAACAGCAGAGGTGGGAAAGAGCCGAAGGAAGGAAGGATGTGAGTGAGTGGGAAGCGGCATCATTCGCGTCTTGGCGACGACTTTTATGACTTCAATTCAATTTGTTTACGAGCCAAGGACTCTGCCAACACCCAACACCAGCTCTTCTGGCATCACTGTCTGATGGTCTGGCAGCGCTCGTGTCGTATCCTTACACATACGTACGTGCGTATATTTGCGAACGCCGCACAAAAGTATGCGACAGCATACAACTTAAAAGCGCTGCGCACAAGAGTATGCTAAATAAGTAACTCAACAACAAGTCGTCGTCGGCAGTTAAAGGCTCGCCTACCAAATACCCTGTGTAAAAATGTCTTAAGCTTGATACCCAATATACATACAAATCGAATAGTTTGAATATTTGATTCTAACAATTGCTGAAAAAACAATCTATTTAAGCAAACAACCCAAAATTGATGTTCAAATAAATCAATATTGAATATATTCTTACTTAAGAAACAAATCACTTCGGCAGGCTTTGGCTTTTTACAGGGTATATTATGGACAACAACAACAAGGTCACACACACAGGGTCTCTAGCAGCAGGTGATGAGCGTTAAAATTATGCAGCGACATGTTAGGCAGCCAGCAGAAGCTGCAGCAGTGGAAAGGCAGCCAGCTAGAAAGTTGCCCCGTGGCCCAACAACATTTCTCTTTATATACATATATATTTTTACTTTTTTTTGTTCATTTTTAAGGTATTATTGTCACGTCACGTCTGGCGGCGTTGGTGGTGGTGCTGACAGGAATGCTGTAGCCCAGTGCTGCCACACAAATTTTAAAGCAAACAAAAAACGAAAAAAAGAAAACCAAACCAAACAAAATAAACAACAACAACATCAATTGGCTTTAAAGTTGCAGACTAATTAAGCCGCCAGGTGGCGCCATTGAGCTGATAAATTAGCGCCAATTTACAGTAACAAGTAGCAAAAAAACTCACTCTCTCTCGCTCTTTCTTCAGTCTTCGCTCTCAACAGAACTGAACTGAACTGAACTCAAGCTGTGGCTTTTGCTGTGCAGTGCAGCCAATTAAATTTCATGGATAAACATGAGGTTGCGGGGGTTCGGGGGTTCGGCAACCGGCACCAGCAGCGGCAGATGAGTACACTAAAAGTAGCCAGACCAAAATGGCAAGAAAAGAAAGAGCCGATTGTGGTGGGGGTGGTGCTAGGGTGGGGTGTTGGGTGCCTTGAGGTAACTTTGGATTTGTGGCCAAGGCTGTGGGATGCCGCTAACGTTGTTGTTACCATTTCGCTGTTGGCATTTTCAAGTTTTGCTCAAATTGAATTTCCAACAATTTTTCGCCACGTCGACGTTATGCGGTTGAGGGGTGAGAGACAGAGAGAGAGAGTGAGAGAGAGGAAAAAATAAACGCAGTCAGCGATTGAAAGGAAAGCAACTACAAACAACAATATTAACAATACTAAAACAACACCAGCAACAACAACAACAACAGAAGCGCACAAGTAAATCAAGTGGCTGCGGTCGTTGCAAGCACCATGGGCAACGAAGGGTTAAACTTTAAGTGTTTATCGATATTAACACTCAAACGAACAAACGGATCTTAAAGACGCCTTGCAATTAAATAATCAAGCAATGAGAGAAAATTTCTTCTTCTTTTGGAATTATTTCATAACATGTTAAGCCTTCCATCCTCGATCAAAGTGATTGCCCCAAACTACTTTTTAATAGCAATTTTAGTTTATCTCATCGAGGTCTGTCTGTCATTACCTTTCTTGTTAGCATTCTTCGCACCAAATATGGCTCTAAGAAGCCTATTTCAAGATTTTTTAAAACTAATAAATCGTTTCTGCAACGGGAGAAAACGAGAGAGTAAGGAAGAAAAAGCAACAAAACGAAAACGAGTTAACAACATTTTAAAATTACAAAACAAACAAAAATCTGAATCAAGCCTTAGGATGAGATTCTCCCCTTCTCTGCTTTTCCTCATCCCTACGCCAGTCTTAGTTCGGATCATCTTCCCTGTTTTATTCCCTGTCACATTTTTCTCTTCTTCCTTTCTCTCTCGCTCAACCTCCCAGCGAAATCCCCAATCTTTTTCGTGATGCTCTAAAGCGGCAATCGCCTTTTTCCACAACTTTTTTCAGACGTAATAAAAACGTTCAAGTTTTTCCTACTGCCTTCTCTCTTTTTCTCTCTGATTCTCTCTCTCTCACACACTGCTATTATTTTTCTTTTTTTTTGTTAGTTCTCGCCTCGTTTTTTCGCTCAATTTTCATTTGCCGTCGCTGCAGTTTTGCTAGTTGGCGCAATTTTGCGCGTTTTCATCGTTTTAATCGATGTTGGTCAAAGTTGCTTCCGCAGTGACTGGGCTTTGTCGGGCTGCAGCGGATTGCGGCAACCCTCATGAAACAGAGGACACGGACACGGACACGGACACAGACACCAAACACAGATACAAAAACATAGACACAAACATAGACACAAACATAGACATAGACATAGACATTGACGTTGAGGCAGCCGACGCCATCATTGCCAACAAGGACTAAAAATCTTTGTAACCATAATTAAAAGTTGCGATGCTTTTGTTGTTCCCCTCCCCCCCCCCCCCCTATCTTTCCCTGCTTTGCGACTCAGTTCGCCTTACGGGGCGCCACTTGTGGCACAAACAATAATTAATTTAAATTGAAACATTTTAGCGTTTCACTTCAGTTTTTAGCTTGTGCCTTGTCTTGCTTTCGGTTAAGAGTTTTAATAGCTGCTCTTACCGCAACGACCACGCCCCCTAACACCCACTTGACAGCTTTCGTACATCGATAGCTGGCAGCTGAAACCAGAAGAACCAGAAAAAAAACTGCCAGGGAAAAGTAAAAAGTTATATATAGTTCAATACTAGTAATATATGAGAAATCAAAAGAGGACATGATTAAAAAAAAATACAAATTAACGCCTTTTGGCTTCTTAAATACTTTAACCAACAATTGACAACACATTAAAGGTTTGTCTTGAATAACAAACTTATTTGATTTGTTCATTGAAGACTTTTTTCACACTTTCGATCAATTTAAATTGCACTTTTCAACCTCTTTAGAGCCACTTGAGCGACAGTTTTAATTAAATACTTTTACATTGATAATTTGTAACATTTAGATCAATATTGTTGTCTGTATATAATACTTTAATATATATAAATACATACTACTATTGATTTTTGAATTTTTTGTTTCTAGGTTGTTTTTTTTTTTGTATTGTTTTGTTTGCCTCTGTTAAAGTTTTAGTAAAATTGTTGAATGCCTTTATTGATTGCCGATTTATTTAATAGCAGCAGAATTGCTGCAAATGTTTTTATATTATAAACATATACATATGTATGTATGTATATATATTTTTTTTGTCTGGCCAACGAAGCGACAGCTCAGCACAAAAATGTAGCTGCTTTCAATTATTGCTGTGGCAATTGCAATAGTTGCTGTTGTTATTGTTATTGTTATTTGGTTTTTGGCCAAAAATGTATGCTATGCATATTTGTAGTTTAAATACCCTGTATGCTATACAACTTAACTGCAGGGTATACTCAATCAATACTCTAGCTTAATTGCATAAATAAACATTTTATCTTTTCAAACAGGAATCGCAGTTTTTCTTCGTTGGATTCCATATTATCTTTGATATTCTTTGCGTAGGAAGGGTATTTGGCAGTCGTTAGGACTTTCAATTGAGAGCCTACTTATTTGCATTTGCTGTTGTTGTTGTAGTTTTTGGATTCGACTGCTTAATTGTGATGGTATGTAACTGCAGCATTTTTGTGGGAATTATCTTTGCCTAATTGAATAACATGGCAAATAGTTGAGAGCCCTCAATCGCACCCCAACCCCCACCCCCACCCCTCCCATTCGTCTCATCATATACCTAAGCCAACTCCTAAGTCCCAACTGCACTTTGGCTTTTAGCAGTTGATATTGTTGTTGTTTTTCTTACTCCGAAAAAAGATATGCAAAAACTTCATAAAACACTTAAGCAATTAAAATCAAATATGTCAATTAAGTTTTGAGCATGAGAAAACATATTGTGATAAATAAATAATGTAAGAAATCGTTATTTTAAGCTTCTTCAATTCAACACTTAATTTGCCTTTTAGTAAGAATATTTTTGTTTATGCGAATTTAATATAAGAAATGTTAAGATAAAATAAATAAAATGGAATGAAAAATCGAATTTACACAATGAACAGTTTATGTAATTAACATAAATAATCTATTATCTATCTATATATATATATAAATATTATATATATGTGTTGCTTTGTTGCATTTCCATCTTTGCCAGACTGTTGAAAACAAGTTGAGCCTCATTTGAATATGACAGCTTTGAAGTAGATATTTAGATTGCATCTCATCGCAAACTGCATCCTTTCGTATAGCACTTTATCTGTAACAAAAATAGTGCAAAGCACAAGCAAGAACGAAAGAAAGAAAAACAGAAAAGCACAAAGATCTGGCAAGCGAGTGTGGTGCAAAGCAAATTTCGCTGAACGAATGCGGCGGCTGTCAAATGCCGGTGCAATTTTTGGCCCAATGCAAGGCAAACAGAGAAACTGAAAAACTGAAAATGTGAAAAACACAACTGAGAATCTCAGCTGTGGCAAGTGTGACTCGCAAAAGGGGATGTGGATGCGTGTGGCAGGGAGTGAAAGCGTTTTTGAACAATGCGAATGCGTGGATGCACAACACAATTGCAGGCAACTGGGAATTGGAAACTACGAACTGGGAACTACTGGCAATCTATCTCGAGTGGTGCCATGAATTTGTCCAGTCGACTGATGTGTTGCCAGCAAGCCAACGAAAAGCGGCGATAGATGGGAAGACAACAGCAGCAGCAGCATCGGGGAGGGATTGAGTGGAGCATGTGTGATGTATTGCTTTGTGTGATTTTGACAGAATTAGCAGCTGCTGCCAAAAATTGCACAACAAATGCCCGACTAGCAAAATAAATATATACGTACTATATAGTACATAGGACTACTTGGACTTGGCGTGAGAGAATAGTATTCAAAACAGCGCGCTTGAACTTTTTAGCCACATCATAATCGTCGTCATCATCATCATCGTCATCGTTATCATCTTTGGGTTTGATGGGAACAAGTAATAAAGTTGCAAGTTGCGTGGCAGCAAGTCTGGTCTCCAAGGATATATTAATTTGGTTTTTATGCGTGAGGCAGGGTTTTAGGTCATATTTTTAATGTTTATTAGCCATTAGGCTGACCAAGAAAAAATATATAACAAGTAAGAAGGCTCTAGTCGAGATATCCCGACTAGACGATACCCTGATCCCTATACTTTACGCGTACAGTCAGTGCTTGCAAGTGTGTGTGTGTCTGTGTACGCGCATACTGCATACTGCATACACAACTTCAATGTCCCATATCTCCGGTGTTTATTATCCGATTTCAATAAAAATTTCACAGATTATCATTATTTTGCTTTATAATTCAAATTGCATCTCAAAGTTTTCCAAATTCAAGATTTTGTTGTTATCGATCCCATGTGTATATCGGAAACGGGAAGAGTTATCGAAAATCGAAAAAAAACTTGTACTGCCTAGGGATTAGGCGAGCTTAAGTTCCAAATCTGGAGTCTCTAGCTCTTATAGTCTCTGAGATCGGTTGGCTCATACATACAGACGGACAGACGGACAGACGGACGGACAGACGGACATGGCTATATCGACTCGACTGTTGATGCTGATCAAGAATATATATACTTTATAGGGTCGGAGATGCTTCCTTCTGCCTGTTACATACTTTTGCACAACTTCATTATACCCTTTTTTCCCATTTTGAATGGGATCAGGGTATAAAAAGCACAAACCGAAACTGTAACTGAAACTGAAACTGAACAACTTTGGCAATTAAAACTTGTGGGCAAGATTAAAGACACAACAAACATAAATAAATACAAAAACAAAATACAAACACCTTGAATAAAAAATCAACACGAAAGCCACTCCATGAAAATTTAATGGAATTTCTCTTATGATCAATTTATAAATGCAATTTTTCGCAAGCTAAAATTGATAGTCAAATAAACAAGAAGGCAAAACAAATTTAACTAATAGAAAAAAACAAGAATATATAAGTATTATCATTAATATGTCTTTTAAGAAGTCTCTTAAGCAAGTTAGAAGATTACTTTTTTACTGTCGGACACTGAAACAGCTATCGATAATTTTAAACAATCGTGAACTGCGCTTGGTCTAAGTGAACTTGAATTAAAAATATTTAGTCTCTTCGACAGAGACAGACGAATTAAGCTGCATCGATTCGGGAGATGCTTTATCCTCTTTCCTTTCGCTAAAACTATTTGCACTGGGTTCAGGGTACGACAATAAACATAAGAACAAACAAACGACTTCAAATTAAGTTTAACACTTTTTGTTTGTTTGTTAAGAAAATAAGCCAAAGCGTGAATAAGTAAATTATATTTATATTTAAGACACAATGTTAAATGTTCTTAAATGCACTATATTTACTTGCTTGTTTATTTAATGTTCTTTTGTTCTTACTTATCGATTGAGCTTTCTCATATTTTTGCTAAACTTCTTACATTTCCATTTGCCATCATTCAGTTTTTGATTTGTGGCCATTAACAACAACAGCAACAAGGCTAACACATTGTCATGGCTTATTAGATAACCTCACAAGAATCTGGGCTTCCCCCTTCCATCCCCAACGCACTGCACTCCCTTTAACCCAAACATCTGGTTTTGAATTTTTGGGTATATTTGGAGTCTCCGCAACTTGTTGTACGATGCACAACAATAAAATAACTTTTAATTATGCGCAACTAAGGGCTGCTTTCCTTATGTGTGTGTGTGTGTGTGTGCGAGTGTGCATTCACAAAATGTAATTAGAGTTTTGTGTAGTAAAGTTGTCAGCTTTTGGATAACCGAAAACGAGCGTTTTAACAAGTTTAATTGGTGCAAAGTTGCTCACAAGTTGCGCCCAAAATGCCGCACACACACACACACACACCCAATAACAACTTTTCCACAACTCTACGCACACACACACACACATCGACCCCTTTCGCACTTTTGTTATCCTCGCTCTTATTTTCACAGAGTCTGTATGTGTATGTGTATGTGTGCATGTGTGTAAGAGTGCCTGTGCACAAATGCACATTTTGCACAACAAATTGTGTGCTTAAGTGGACCCTATATGGCAATACCAGCGCTACACTCAACAACAACTACCAACACTGGTTAACACACACACACACACACATATACGTAGCGTAACATTGAGGTACCCAAAAGCTTTAAAATCGGTTTAAATGCCTTACACATTCACTTAAACACATAATTTTTTCTAATAGCTTTTAAGCGTTTAATAATTCATATTATAAAAGTTTTTTAATAAAACTGCATCAATTGCTATTAGAAAAATATAAACTATTACGATATTAGTGAGTCATATAGAAAATTTAAATATTTTCTGGCTGCAGCTGAGCAACAAAATTTTAAGTGGCGCTTATGACAGCTGCTGCTCAAGCTGTTGACCCTTAAGTGAAAGCTGGAGGATGTGGTGTTGGTGTTGAGGTTGGTGATGAAGATGGAAATGGTGGAGGGGTGCAAATAATCAGCGACTGGCATTTCAATTTGTTAACCAGCGGCAAATTGTTTTCGTTGTTTTGTGGTGGCAAGGTGAGTATAGAGAAAGGGGGGAGGGGGCTGATGCGGCACGAGTTGCAAGTGGGCAATTTGCCAGCCGCCAGCTGTTGGCTCTATCAACAGTTGTTGCTGTTTTTGTTTTTCTTCTGCTTGTTGACTGAGGCCAGGTAATGCACACGACTACAGAGAAAGAGAGACAGAGTGAGAGAGAGTGAGATAGAGTGAGTGAGCGCACTTACTTAAGGCCAAGTTTTGTCTGCTGCTATCAACTGTCTCTACTTTTGGCAGCTGGCAAAAGTTGCCACCACCACTTTGTCTTTGAATTTTTTGACTCGCAAACTAAACGAGCTTGCGTTTCGGTGGTTGGGGTAATAGTTGTAGAGGGAAAGATGGCAAAGGGGGGAGGAGGGGAGGAGGGGGGGCCGGAGGGTGGTGGGTGGCAGATGCAGATAAATGCGACTGCATTTCATTAGCCAACAGACATTCAGGTTAGCTGGCTGGCTGGCAGTCAGCGGCTGCCACTTTTTGCATAAGTTAGTAAATATTAAAAGAATTTTTTTTGCTAAGCTAAACAACAGTTGAGAAAAAAGGCATTTTGTGTTGTAGACTCGAAAATATCCTATACCCACCTGTAAGGATGGCTTAAAAAAAGGGTAACATAATCAGAATAAATTTTATATTATTCAATTCATTTCGGGTCATAAAGTGATAATTTCCTAAGTGAAACAAATTGAAAATAAATCTTTTGTTTTGGCAAGGCTTATCTCATGAAAATACGAACAGGGTATTTAGAGACAAAAAAGAAAAAATTGTAAGTTAAAAGATAGAAGTGCAAAACTGAGAATCAGATGACAAAAGTTGTTAGCATTTTCTTGGTTGTGGCAAAAGTTTGTCGCTTTGCTTTGGCTTAAACTTGGGCTTTTGCTTTCCTTCTTTTTATACCATTAAAAATGGGTAAAAAGGGTATAATGGTTTTATGCAAAAGTATGTAAAGGCAGAAGGAAGCATCTTCGACAGTGTTCAGGGTATCGACTAGTCGGGATTTTTCGACAAGAGCCTTCTTACTTGTTTGTTGTTGTTGTCTTGCCTGCTTCCCTCTGCCAGTTTCATGTGCTGTCAGCAGCAGCTGCCCCGCCCCAACATTTTGCAACGCCTACCAGAAATGCCAAAAGTAATGCCAGATTCCAACTTTAACACAATAGGATATATTCGTCCTAATTATAATACACTATCAAGCTCCATCAGCTACAAATCGATAATCCCTGCTGGGGTTGCCTATCATCGTATCAAACTCAAATAAATGTGATTGTTATCCGAATAACTCGTAAGGCTTTAATTTTTTTATGTTTTTCAACTCTTTCCAACTGAAGACGCTGCGTGCGGGCTACAAACCTCTGCAGTGGGATGTAGATGTTGCTCATATTCATGGGGTGGCCATTTCCACCTCTTGCATCAAGCTGGAAGTGTAACTAAATACCTTTTAATTCCACTTGCTGCATGTACGTGTTGTTTACAGTTGTCAAGGGCCGTGATATCGTCCGCTTGCACTGCAATTAAGCCCTTCGATAGTGGTCCGAAAAGAAGTCACTGACCCTGACCTCAAACATACGCAGTTCCATAAATGTTTTGCTCCATCTTGTGCAATAAAAAAAATGGAGTTAAATATATCAGTTAATTTTATACTTATCCCAGACTAACATAGTATTTGACAAAGTCTCGCGTGCTTGTTGAAAATTCCGTTAAGTATTGGCAAAAAAATGTTGCATACCGATAAGGGGCATTTTTCATTCCCATGCCCTAGTAATTCCCAAGTGGTTTTAGCTTACACCGATAGAGATCCCTTGAGAAGTTCGGCCTAAGTTGGGTCGGACAAGCAATCAATGACCTCGACCTCTGTCAACGAATATCATTTCGATGTGTATCTCACATGACATTTTTTTTTTACTCTTCATAAGTTTTTTGTTTAAATATATATAATTGTTTTTAAAGAACGCAGGAATCATCTTTGTTTGCTATCATGTATACTACTTTACAGTTTGCATTCATAGGTGGTGTATGACCTGTGACGATGTGTACTGGCTCTCGGCATAGACCATCTCTGGCAGATAATTATATATTATATCTAAAGCAGTCAGAATTGCGGTTTGCATACCAGACACTAACTTTGTTGCCCAGATTTTCTCGCAAAGTCACAGTCGTAAATGTTTTTTTTCTATAATATATTTCTTTTTAATAATATATAAATTTAAATACATATAACGCAGGAATCATCTTTGTTTGGTATCATGTTTTCCTTACAGTTTGCATTCATAGGTAGTGCATGACCTGTGCCTGATTTTTAATGAGAACCCCTTGGATCTCGGCATTTCCTAAGTTTCCATCGTTTTGGCAGTTGAATATATAACATCTTAAGCAGTCAGATTTTCTTGCTAGCTTGCTGTCGTAAATATGCAAGGACTGCATCTCGTCGACTTCTATTTTTAACCAAAATGTGTTTTATATAATATATATCTTTTTTTAAATTATTTTGAATAGAACGCAGGAATCAACTTTGTTTGGTATCATGGTTTCCTTACAGTTTGCATTCATAGGTGGTGGATTGGTGATTGCATTTATATCACATATTACTTTTGCCATTTTAAACATTTGGGAATTTTGCTTTAAAATTATTGCACAAAGCTGGTCTTGTTCGCCTAGTCAACCGGTCTTTATGAGTGCGAAAACTGATAAACAAAAGCATCCTCTCTCCCTTTCATTAAGCACTCATCTATCCCAGCCAAGGGGTGATGCCTCATGTCCAGTTCAGACTGCAAAAAAGATATATAAAAAAAAACAATTGACAGCTCCAGCGTCACCATTGAAGGGCTACAGACCCCTGCCCACCACACCCTTAACAGATGAATCGTCGCCATCGCACACACCTCTCGAGACACTTGTATGTGAGTGTGTGAGAGTTTCAAGTGGCTGTGAATCCTTCTCACTCCGTTCCCTCTCTCCATCGACACCTCACCACCCTTTTGAAGGAAGCAAACAAAAGTTTGACAGAGTGTCTGATGTGCGAAAGGCCAAGAGCAGCCGTCATGGCCATGACTACTGCCCAACTGTCCGCTGCTGATCCTGTTCCAGCTCCTGATTCTGATTCTGGGGTGCCCGTTCGTCTGTGCCAAGCTACCACATTGATTTACGGATATTGAGGGTGCGGTTGGGTGCAGGCCACTTAACGCTCCACACACACACACACACATACGCAAACGTCTCGTTGTGTTCGTAGATTGTTTTTGGGTTTTTGTTTTAGCTTTCTTTTGTTTTCCTTTTTTGTATACGCTCTGCTTTTGTGCTATACACTGCTTGTGATACCCTGTACGATTATTGTTGGGTGGACATGCTATGATTAGCTCTGACAAGCAACATTCGTTTGTGCTTTGTGAATAAAGTAAAGCTGTTGTCAACTCTAAAAACAGATAGACAGAAAATGCACAAAAGGTTATATTTATTTATATTTAGATTTAGAATACTAGTTTAAGATTGTCTCATTAATTATCTAGTCTTAGTTCGGAAACATTGTTTCTTTAAGGTTTTCCTTGAACAGGAAGGAGTATCTCTTAAGTCGAGCATACCCAGTCGAGCAAATCGTCGCGCTCTCGGACTTGTTTCATAACTGTCTGCGCTCACATTTTATGGAGTTTATTAATTTGAGTGCTTTTCACCCGATGGTGACATATTTTCCGGGCAACAACCGAAACAACTTGTTTTATTGACTCCTCCACACACACACACACACACCATCCCCTTTTCGATACACATTGAGGGTGCAAGGAGTGGAAGGAGAAGGGGTGGGGTGGGGGGGTTGTATGTGTAACGCATGTGTCGCACAACTGTCAATGAAAGTAAACGGATTGGCTTTCAAATGCTGTCCATCCTCCCCACCACACCGGCAGGCTTGTGTGCCAACATCATGTGACGCATCTCTCTCTCTCTCTTTGTCTATGTGGTGCTAGCAATTGATTTTGAACTTTGGGGCACGTATTTTAAAAATATTTTATAAATATTGACACTGAGATTACGCCAACAACAACAACAGCAGCAGCAGCAACAACGACGAGACACCACAATCTGCACCCCGTATGCCTCTAGAAAGCAAATAAATCACGTATACGCCGCACTGCTCTGTTGCTTATTACAATGGGAGGGAGGAGCGATGGAAATGGATGCAGTTGTGAAAAGCCGTGAGGCATTGAATGTAGTTCTTGTTTGTTGGTTCTGTGCGACACAATTAGACAAGAAAATTAAACAGACGAAAGGGAGTAAAATGGTACAGCGGGGGCAAGGGGTTCATATGTGCTGCACTATGTGGGGTTGGGGGGGTTTGGTAATTCTTGAGGCATTTCACATTTGTTTTGTGCGGTCCTTTGCAAAATTCGCTCTCGCAAAACTTTGCATTGCCATCAACTTTTTGATTTGTGTCATTGTCTAAAGGCAGCTTGAGTAAAGCTTTTGTTGTTGTTGCTGCCACGTACGTGCCACAAGTTTAGTTTTGCTCGCGAACAGACGCCAAATTTTGCGGTGATTTTCGGGCGCAAACCTTTTAATTGTCTTGCGGTTAGACAAGGCAAATGAATAAAGATGCAACGAGTTGGAAATTTTGTATGTCTTTTTCTATTTTTAAGGTGCTAAACATTTTATTGTGCTATTTTTATCTAACTAACTGACTTGTGCCTGAACGTATTGGTTATGTCGATGTGTATCTTTAAGAACTTCATAGGTTCATTGAACCGGTTTGTTGGCTCGAAATGAACTATGACATGATAACAAGAGAGTCCAACCGAAACAGTTTCAAGCTGATTTAAATATTATATAGCAAGTTCAAATCTACATTAAGTAATGCGTCTTTGAACGCTTGTGGACAGTCAGATCGAACAACAACAATTTTCGACTAGTTCAAAGTGAGATCTTTTCCAAATTCCTTTTAATTTAGTTTTAGCTCTTATGTTAATATCTTTACCCACAAATATCTTCGTTTACGTTTGCATCACGTCTCGCATCTTGTTGCTTGTGCATGCTGTTAATTCTAATGCTCACACAAATTGCTATACAGTTTTGCCAGCTCATAAGAAGTCGAGAAGTCAAGAGCCACAACACAATGCCGGTGAAAGGCAACAGGAGGAGCTAGGTACAAAGCAGGACAGCAAAGCCGCAATAAAATGTGAAAACATTAAAGCACCAACTAACAACAGCAGCAGCAGCAAGCAGGAGCTGGAGCAAGTGAGTGAAGTGTAGTGGAGAGAGTGGGGAATATTTCACAAAAGGACACCAGACACACCTAAGACATAAGCCGCTATCATTCACCCTTAATCCGTTTAAGGACACTTGACGTGCACGGCAGCAACACCAACAACAACAACAGCCGCAGCAGCAGCAGCTAACCACAAACAGGCACACCTTTAACAGCCACACACACACACACACGCACATAGACAGGGAGGTAGTGTGTGTCTGTGTGTGTGTGGGTATCCTGGCTGCTGCCTGTCTCTCTCTCTCTCTCTGTCTTCCTTCTGACCCCCAGCTGCCCACTCGAGGCACAACTAAAAGTCAGTCAAGTTGACCAAAAGTGCAGGAGTTTATAAAATAGAATGATGACGACGACGACGATAAAGTGGGGTGAATGAGGGAGGCAGCAAGCGATGGAAAAATGGCAACATAAAGAAAATAGCAGAGATAGAAACAACAGCAGCAACAAAATAGAGGCGGAAAAGCAACAGCACCAACATCCCGCATTGAAAGTGAAATAAAAAAGAAAAAAAAAACGAATGAAAATTCTTAAAATTTTGAGCTTTGATCGAATTGGAGATATCGAGTTTTATTTTTAATACTATAAATTAAATATTTTTTTTTATTATTTATTATATATTTAGACTACTACTTATTTACAAAGTAAGATTCAAGTCAATTGAACAAACAAATCATTTCCATAGACGATTTTTCAGGGTTTCCCAAAAGCGGAAACGCACGACTGTATCGGGAAAATAGATGTTGAATAATTTTCCATTCTTCATTTCCAATCCGAGTTTCAACCCGATTAGACGGTTTTGAAAATGTTGGACAAACAAAATTGCCTGGGCCGTAAAACCCCTTATGGGTGGAATTTTTCAAGTACTAGCTTTTAGCTTATAAGTAAACTTGGGTTAAAGTTTCAACCTTCTATCTTCTTCATTCAGACAGGACAAACTCTTTTATAAGTATATAGTTAGTACTATATAGTTAAGTTTAGATATAGTTTTCACAACAGATATTCGTAGAAAATTATAACAGTCAAGTAGCGCCTTGATTCAAAATATGTTTACAGGGTATACAGCAATACTAAACCACAGAGTAAGGGAAAGAGAGAGAGAGGGAGCTGTCTGGACAGGTGTATGTTTATTTGTGTGTGTGTGTGTGTGTGTTCGCGTCTACGGAAATCTGAAACCTGAAATCATCCACTTAAAAGCTAAGGGTCGATAAGTTACTGATGCCTGACAGTTTATGGTTCGCCTTCCAAAGTTTTCCACATTTACTCTATATTGACAAGAGTCTAACCCTAACCGCTAACAAAGCCCCCTTCACCCCTGTCAGCTCATCAAGAGCCAAGTGCTTTATTTATGGATTGTTGTTGCTGTTGTTGCTGTTGTTGCTGTTGCTGCTGTTGCTGCTGTTCCTGTGTTGGCATTCCGTAGGTGTCATTCGCGCCTTTCAAAATGTTTAGAGCCATAATGCCATAACGCGATGTCTTAAAGTCCTGCATTGGTCCATCCCTACAACTACTCACAATACCCCCTACCCACCCCCTGAACTGTTGTTAAGCACTGAGTTAGAGACTAGACAACATTTATTGCGGCATAAATTTGCACTTTGTTGTGGTTAAGTGTGACAAACACAGAGAAACGATTCCGCTTCAGTTCAGAATGAGGTTAGGTTAAGCACAACAATGATTGAGGATATGTTGACTAAGAGAGAGCGATAGAGAGAGGGCGAATCGACGCTTGAGAATGACATAGTTGGGTATTGCGTTTTGTTATTAAACTGGTAAATTGTTTTATACATCCTCTCGACCTGTCTGACAATTTGTGATGTTAAGCTGCGAAAACTTGATGAGAAATACAAGCGGAATGTTAAGCGAATTCAGTGGAGGGAGATGGGACAATAAAAAAATAAGTTATAGGAATAGAGAAAGAGAGAGAGGGACAAGCAGTTAACACCTTTATGAAAATAAAGCAAATAGTTCTCTACGATTCTTGAGAACATCAAAGCTAGTCAAATGTCTATGGTAACCATTAAAAACAACCACAACCAGTGTTGTTAAGTAATTTTAAGTATAACAAGACCAAAACCTATGTGTTTTTGTGTTTAGGGAACATGGCATATCTTTATATAAAGGTTCAAGGTTTTGTTGCCTATGCGAAGAAAATTTCCGTCGGTCATTTTTATGGGGTTGACTTGGCTTGGCATTTAGTTATTAGACTTTTATAACCTACAGCAAACTCTAATAGGCGGCACCTTATTAAGGGTAAACATATAATTTCGCTGCAAAATAAGTTTTACTTTTATTTTCCGAGCAAAATAAGAGGATAAGCAGCAAAAAGGGTGAGGGCAACAATAAGTTGTAGGAAAGGGGCAAACAAATCCACAGACAAAACTTTTGTCATTTGCACATTGTTAGGGAGCGGCCATTTGATGGCATGGCCAGCATTCAACGTTCCCCCTACCTTAGGCTAACCCCAACTGAAACTATGTATTACTCATTAGCAAAGCTCATTATTGTCAATAGTTTGGATAATTTAGTCTTTTATTTTGTTTGCTTTGGTTTTTGTGTAGTTCATTGTTTTTCTGTTTCTGTTTCTCTTTCTGTTTTTACTCCACCTGGTTTTGTTTAGGGGAGTCCGTGGTTCCAGGAGTTCGGCGCTATTATATTCTTGTTTTATTTTCAAAGTCATTACAAAAGTTTGCCGCATCGATAAATGGATAACCAAAACAGCGCCAACAACAACAATAACATGGTCCGAAAGGTGTTTGGATTTCCCCTTTTAGGGTAACTTTGTCATCACTGCCCAGTCGCCGAACTAAAGAAGTAGCAAAGTTAGCTTTGAAACACTCTTGAGCGAAATGTATTTTTATATATATCGGAAACAATATCTTCTTGAACATAACTGATCGAAAACAATATCTTCTCGAACATAATTGATTAGGTTTACCAAAAAAGTCAGCAAATACAAATTTATAGCTTTAGAATTGTCGGTTTAAATGCATTGCATGTTGCTTAAGACTCAATGTTAGGGTATACACAGAACTTGAGACAACAATAGCATGAAATTATTTTCTCTCGAGGAAATTGTTTCCGTTCCCCAAGAAATTTCCAATTGACTGCGATGCTCCGCAACTAATTGGCAACAAATGAGCACGAAACGAATCAAAACAAGTAAGAAGGCTCTAGTCGAGATATCCCGACTAGACGATACCCTGATCCCTATACTTTCCGCGTACAGTCAGTGCTTGCAAGTATGTGTGTGTGTGTACGCGCATACAGCATAGTGCATACAAAACTTCAATGTCCCATATCTCCGGTGTTTATTATCCGATTTCGATAAAAATTTCACAGATTTGCATTATTTTGTTTTATAATTCAAATTGCATCTCAAAGTTTTCAAAATTCAAGATTTTTTTGTTATCGATCCCATGTGTATATCGGAAACGGGAAGAGTTATCGAAAATCGGAAAGAAACTTGTACTGCCTAGGGATTAGGCGAGCTTAAGTTCCAAATCTGGAGTCTCTAGCTCTTATAGTCTCTGAGATCGACGCGTTCATACATACAGACAGACGGACAGACGGACAGACGGACAGACGGACGGACGGACAGACGGACAGACGGACATGGCTATATCGACTCGGCTTTCGATGCTGATCAAGAATATATATACTTTATAGGGTCGGAGATGCTTCCTTCTACCTGTTACATACTTTTGCACAACTTCATTATACCCTTTTTTCCCATTTTTAATGGGATCAGGGTATAAAAAGAAAAAGAGAAGTGTGCGGGAAATCAAGAGGGTTCAAGAGCGAGTAGGGGAGAAAGTAAAAGACAGAGAGAGAGAGAGAGAGAGGAAAAGAGGTAAGCGAAAGAGCAAATGCATTCATTATGTGCAGGACCCAGACAGTTAGGGAGGACCCAAAGTGCTAAGATCGTTAAGCACCTGCGGTGGGGCTGTGGTGGGGCTGCTGGTGGAGCAAGCAACTTGCAAATCAATTAGGCAACGCAACGAGCGTTTTGTTGTTAAACGATTCGCTTTGTTGTTGTTGCTGTAAACTAGTGAAAAAAAGAAAGAAGAAAGTTGGTAATTGAAAACAAGCGAGTGTTTGTTGGTTGTTTTTTTTTTTGCTTCTTCTTCTTTTCCACTTGGTTGCAGTGTTAAGTTAATAACAACAGCAGCTCAACTGAGCTGCAACAACAACCTGCCACTTACCACCAAATTAGTACTGCCTCTCTTTCTAGCCCATTTGCAATGTTTCTCAATGTTTAGCTGTCTTTTGGTTTATTTTCATTTTATTTTTGTTGCTGTTGTTTGTTTTTTGCACATGCCTGCTTTTTAATCCCTGACACGCTCCCAACGACAAACCAACTGAATTAACACATTAAAATTACTTTTTATTACAAGCCAAAGCACACACACAAACACAAACACACACACACACACTGACTGCGACAACATCACGCTCAGACAAAAAAAAAAAAAAATGTTTGTCGTTGGGCTTGAGCCAAAGTTGAGTAAAAAAAAACGCGAATCAGAAATGTCAAGAAGAACAAAAAAAAAAGATGAAGACCAGTTAACAGTAGAAGCAAAAGGGTGAGGTACAGTGGCTAATGACTCTAAATGAACAGAGAAAGAGCAAAAGGAACGAAAAGAAAGAGAGTAAAGAGAGAAATTGCCACATATCCCGAAGGCCTGAGTTAAGTTTAGGCCCGTTTGTTGCTTTTATCGAGAAACAGACTCTCTTTTACTTGAAGTTGAAAAAGGCTGAAAAAGAACTAATTGATTTGTGCCATGGAAAAACCTTTAACCGGCAACAAACGAGCATAAGTCTTTAAATGCTTCGATTTTTATCTCAAACAAACAAAATGTGAATAAGTTATATCAAGTAGATGATAATTCTATCTATCTCACACATAGTTCTGGCATAGTTGATTAAGTCAAATTTCACAGATTGACAAGACAACTATAAACAACTAGCCAACAGTTATTGAATAGTTGAAATGACATTTGCAGACCCTTTTATCTTATTTCTACTGTAGTAAGTTAAGCTAAAAGCAGCAGCCGTGAAGTGAAAAGTGGCAGGCAACTTCTTTAGTTCCCTCTGACTGCAGAGCAGTGGACAAAAGCAAAAGAAAGCTGAAGAAGCCAACGATTTTGGATTTGGCATGCGTGTACTTGCGCCACGTACACAAGAAGATGTGTGTGCGTGTATGTGTGTGAAGTTGAGGTGTTGCGTGTCTGTGAAATGTTTTGCGCCATGTGCGTGACTGAATGCCTGACTAAACCCCAAGCAAATATATTTACACATACACTAACATTTATATATAAATGTTTATATATATATGTGAAGAGTTCCCCTCGGTTTGCTGCTTTGGGGCATCACTGTTTGGCCACACTCCACACGTAGCAGGTGCTTAATCTGACTAAAGACTCGCACCAAAATTAGAATCCGATTCGCAATCTCAACCATAATCACAATCTCAAAATCACTATCCAACAAAAAAAAACGTGTAGCTTGCTTTGATTTATAACTTTCTGATGTCATTCATTCGTTGTGTCCAAGTTGGATGACTAGCTATATATGTTTGTGTTATGTTATAACTATAATATTGAATCGAACTTAATGCTGGCAAACCTAACATGTTTATGACGAACCTTATTCGACTTACTTACAGTACAGTGCTTAGTTTTACTATAATATATAATATTAACTGAAGTGAAAAGTCAAAGAAAACAATTATACAAATAAATTAAGATTAGAAGTCCATTGGAAACATATTTCGTAGTTTATTATAGTTAATATATATTCTACTATCCGTTAAGATCCAAAAGACGGTCGCAATTATATAGCTGGTACAAATAGTTGGCAATACCAAATTAAAGTTGAAGAAACGTTGAAGATATGTCAAGGATTGTGTTAAGGAGCCAAAGCAGTCAGATCGTGACTGGAGGGTAAACAGCAAACCGCAAAATGCAATTGCAGACATGCAAGCAAGAACGAGATAGAGAGACAGAGAGAGAGAGAGAGAGAGAAGTCTGTTGATGATGGGAAAGAAGCAGAAACGGACTTCGATTGCTGTGAACTCAGTTCAGGTGCAATCGAAGGGTCAACCAACAACCAACAGCAACGATTCAATATTCAAAGTGTAATTTAGCGTAATTTACGCGCACACACACCCAAACACACACAGACACACACACACACAACAACAACAAGAAGAAGTCAAGTGGCTAGTGCTGTTGCTCTTGCAACATGAGACGACGCAATTGCAGCAATAAAGTCTATCTACACCCTTCTCGAATACTTTCCGCTGCTGTCCACAGATTGCAATAGCTTCTCTCAGCTGAAGCTTCAGCTGCAGGTCTCCAGCTGTTGTTGGTGGCAACAATAAATTTTCAGTTGCGTTGCGTAAAAATGCAGATAATGTTGACACCTGAAGGCCATACACACACACACACACACACACACACACTGCAAGCTGGAAATGTTGCGACGGATAGCGGATATTGAGCTTTAAACTAAAACGGAAATCAAGCATGGTGAATACAGGAAACGCAATAGAGATGAAAGACTATTATATACCCAGTACTCCAGGCTTTAGGTAAGTATTTCAATAAATTTACTAAACTGAGTTTCACTCAAATATATGTATGTTTGTATGTATGCCACAAGTTGCAATAATATGTTGTGTGGAGTGTATCGAACTAGTCATGGATATTTCACATTGAGAAGCCACAAATTTCAACCACTTATATATAGTTGCTGATAGTTGCATTCAACGCTCACTTGCCACTTGCCACAGTTTCTCGTTCCACCCCACCCAAAACATCTTTAAATGTTTTGCTATGTTTAATATACCAAATACTACTTGGCGGCGGGGAGCGAAGAAAGATGGGGGTGGGGGTAAGGGTCACAGGGTGGTTGTTAGTGGCAACAACATCAGCAGCAGCAGCGGCAGCAACAGCAGCAGCCAAATGCATAAATAAATAAATAACAATTTCAATGCTCGATATCAAAATATGGCATAAAAACGACTTTAACCCTTGTGTGTATTTGTATTTGTTGGGCGCCGCAAAAAAGTGTGTGTAAACGAAGAAAGGAATACGAACTAGTTCCAACAGCGATGGGAACTGAATTGAAACTAAACTTAAAAGCATGTAAAAGATAACTTTTCAATTAAGTAAAATGATTGCCACGTTTAATGAGATATGAATCGAAAATGCAATTAGAAAGTTTTTCACAGATATGACAAAGCTGAATATATATATATATTTTAAGGATTCTCTTTGGTGCATAATGCATTTAATGAACACATTTTTGAAACACTTAAAAAACGCTACTCAAATACTTTCTGATCGCTGTTAAAGGGAATGCCACCAAACTGCTCCAAAGCTGTGTAAATTCTTTTGGTGTTGTTTTTGTTGTTGATTTAGCTGTTGCATTGTGTTCGACGGAATCGAGTTTGTCTTCTTGCTTAACTCAATTAACTCTCAACAGTTAGCTGGCTCATTAAAGCATCCAAGAGCTTTGTGCATTGTGCATTGCTGTGAAACCACTTGAAGGGTTAAGGCCAAAACGAACATGTCTTTTATCTATGTATGCGTGTGTGTGTGTGTGCCTGGCAGCAGCAACGTCAAAGACCAGGCCAACACTAAAGGCAGACCCGCAGGCAGGACGCAAGTCCCTTTCCTATTCCTGTTGCGTTTTCTCTTCTCTTTGCTTTCCTTTCGCTGCGGTGAGTGAAAATCAATAAATACAAACCGAACAGAACGAAGCGAAACCGAAAAAAATGAAAACATACTAGTTGTAGTTGATCAAAAGGGGAAAGAGGTGGGGGGGGGGGGGGGTGACTAAAGCATCCGTCAGATACGCGCAGCGTGCGAAAACCTTTTAGTTATATTAATTTCAAATCCGCAACACCAGCAAACACACTCGTTTGCCTTACCACCCCCCTCACCAACGCGCCTCATACATGCCACTTTGGCCACTTTCTAGTTTCCGTTTCTTTAATATCAGCGCAGCAGTCGTAAAACTTTGTTATGAGCTCCATATTCGAGTATGGCTAACAGAATTCAAGGTGGGTGGCTAAATGGGTGGGTAGGTGGTGGTAGGTGTGGCAGGTTGTAGATGGTCTAACAATTTACAACAATTGCAGTGAGACCTTGGCCCTGACGATGCTGCTTGGCGGTCTAGCTGGCCCAAAATTGATCTTGTCGCATAATTCTCGCGGCAAATTGCTACAGCGATTTATCTTGTTGCCAATTAGTAGCCGGCAACGACGAGGCCAATAACAATTGCCGTTGGCGTTTTTAATTAGAAAATGCGCGCAGACAAAAAGCCAAATGCGAATGCGAATGGAAATGGGAAAGGGGAAAGGGGTCACATACACTTCAAGCCTGCCGCACTCTGGAGCACTCTCGTGTTTTTGTCTGTCTCTGCTTGTGTGTGTGAGTGTGTGTGTGTGCGTGTGCGTGATTGTGGCAAGGTGTAAAAACTAATTACATTAAAACTGCCACGAATTCAATTGCATTGACTGCATCGTAGCATTCGCTTCATTCCTCTCACTCTCTCTCTCTCTTGCATTCTCTTCCCCTTTCGCTCTCACTCTCCCTCTCTCTCTCTCTCTCTGTCTGTGTGTACGTGTTGAGTGCAAGGTGCAAGCCGACAACAGCAACAACAACAGCTACACAATAGTTCAAGCGCAAATTGCAAAAGAGCGCGAACACAAAAATTTGTAGCATACTTTTTAGCGCAAGGGCCTTAATCAATGCCCCCAAAATGGCAATAACAAAAAGAGCCCGATTCGAATGAAACGAACGAAACGGTTGCAGGTTGCCAATAATGAGCAAAAAAAAGAGAACAAAAATCTTAAATCCGGTAATTCAATTCAAATGTCTCTGGGTATGTATTTTGAGTGGCATTTCAATTCAATCAAACAACAACCCGACGCGACCTAACATCGACTAAACATATATGTATGTACACTGTATGTATGTAAATCGCACACACACGCCCATGGAATCGCTCGAACCAAAACCAATCACTTGACATTACAATTGAATGTGAAGTCAAGCCAATCCAAAGAACATCAATAACTACGCAAAATATTTATGAACAATTCAACAACTATTCAAATGAACTTCGAAATGCTCTGCCACGCAAATGTGGCAACTAACTCGGCTTTGTTGTGCACCTCATTTACAAAAGGGCATCTGCTAGTCGAGAATACTTTTGATAAGCAGCACTTTTGCCTTTTGTAATCACTTTTTTAACTGGGTTCACACCAACAACAACTAGCAACTCGAGTAATAAAGCAAAAGAGATAAACATATGGTTAATCGAAGTGTGGCTGATTTGAAATTCGTGTTACCTTGAATTTCCATTAATATGTCAACTAGATGAGCTTGAAGTGCAAAATAATTAATTCACCACAGCCCAGCGGAAATAATATGTAGTAGTGAATGTTTAATAACTGTGTTTAGTATCGATTCGTTAGAACTCGATATCAGTTACAAATGATAGAAATAAGGAAAACATATGGAAAAGCCTTTTATGAAAAGCCTTTAAGCAACTTACGTTTTATTTTATCGTTTAGATTAGCTTTGCAGATCTGAACGAAATAAATTAAAATACTAACTCTATTCCAACAATTAAACAACAATGTGCAATTTCATATTATTTGTTGACTTACATAAACATACTTCAACAAGTAAGAAGGCTCTAGTCGAGATATCCCGACTAGATGATACCCTGATCCCTATACTTCACGCGTACAGTCAGTGCTTGCAAGTACGTGTGTGTGTGTGTACGCGCATACTCCATACTGCATACAAAACTTCAATGTCCCATATCTCCGGTGTTTATTATCCGATTTCGATAAAAATTTCACAGATTGTCATTATTTTGCTTTATAATTCAAATTGCATCTCAAAGTTTTCATTTCAAGATTTTGTTGTTATCGATCCCATGTGTATATCGGAAACGGGAAGAGTTATCGAAAATCAGAAACAAACTTGTACTGCCTAGGGATTAGGCGAGCTTAAGTTCCAAATCTGGAGTCTCTAGCTCTTATAGTCTCTGAGATCGACGCGTTCATACATACGGACAGACGGACAGGGCTATATCGACTTGGCTGTTGTTGCTGATCAAGAATATATATACTTTATGGGGTCGGAGATGCTTCCTTCTGCCTGTTACATACATTTGCACAAAATCATTATACCATTTTTTCCCATTTTTAATGGGATCAGGGTATAAAAACTTGGAGAGATTCACAATCATGTGGCATGGGAAAGTTGGAGAAATTGGTTTAACAAATGCTATTTTTTGTATCTTTTGATTTTCTTCCTTTAAATTGAAGTAAACAAAAAGTACAAAAAATCATTACACTCTCAAACACATATAAGTAATCATTAGAAAGTATTTCTTTCATACCCTTTCTACTAATCAAATCGATCTACTGAATATCGATGGCAATTAAAACTACAACTAAATGCATTCTGCTCGCAACATATGAACTTTGACATGAATGATAACCTATTGAGAACTTGAAAAAGATGGCTTACACGTAAGTATCTTGGCAGAAATAGGATGTTTTTATATACCAAAGCAGAGAGCAGGATCGAATCGAGCAATCGACAATACAAAAATGCCGCATTTAGCAAGTGTGTTAACCAAATAACACAAATAAAAAACAAAAGAAATAAAGGGAAACTATTTATAATTAAGGTCTGTTGCTCAGCAAGGGGCAAGATAATGGAATTGTAGAAGACAAAGCTTACTGAGTTAATGAGAAAGAAAAAAAAACGAATTTGGCTCATAAATACGAAGGAATACAACAGGCTTAAGCAAAATAAAGGAAAATAAATGATTAACATTAAGCAAATGACTGATTAACCTTGCTCCCAGTTTTTACTTATGAACGCAACTGATTTGGGGGGGATGGGGGCGTGTTAACAATAGGATGGATTATCATGCAAGACAATAACAATGAAAATGTGAAAAATCTTTGTGGTGTGGTTTTTGTTTTCCGCTGTAAGTGTGTGTGTGTGTGTGTGTCTGTGTGTTTCCTTAGCATCATTTGTATGCAAATGAAGTGAAAATCTAATTATGGGAAAATATGCGCGAAATCTAATGACAAAACAAACAATAAGCGACTCTCGCTCTCTCTGTCTGTGTGTGTGTGTGTGTGTGCAAATGAAAATGTTTGTATTGTGTGTGAGTGATTACATTATGTACAAAAACACAAACACACACACATACGCTTGTACATGCAGATAGGAAAGGCAAAAGACGAAGACAATTTGTAATGCGCCAATAAGAATTTATATCACAAGCTTTTCCTTACAGGGCGCAAAGCGCACACGACATCAACGAGAGACTTACCCCCCCTGCCCAACACCCTAAATAAAAACGAGGAGGACATCACATAACGGCAGACAAGCAGACAAGCGGCAAGAAGCAACGGGGAAGCGAAGGGAAATCAGCTCGTAGTAAGTACGAAGTACGACAACGCGTTGTTGTTTCGCGCTTCCTACACATCGCCCACTGATAAGCAGCACCAGCCTGCATTGAATCAAAACAACAACAACAGCAACTATGCGCTGATTGCTAACGGCACAAACAACGCCAAGCAGCAGCAGCAGCCGTCGTCGCAGTCATAGAAGCAGCAGCAGCAGCAGCATTTCAGGCAGCCAGCACGTGGCTCTGTGGCCAACATCGTCGAGCGTTGTAATTCGTTGAAAAATTGCCGACTGTTAGACACCAGCGACGGCGGCAGCGCAGCGATGACGATGTCAATCGTGAAATTAGAAGAGCGGTGAGTATAAGAGTATAAGAGTTAATAGCGAAAGCAACAACTGCCGGCCACAATACTGAGTAGGAACAGAATGAACAGATTGTGTTCATAGTGGTAACAGTTGAGAATTGAACACAACAAAAGAGAAAATTATAATATGTAGTATATATATGATTCGAAAATTATCTGTTATGGGGAAAAAGTGACTTCTTTTATTTGTATTTTTGTTTATAATCCTTGTGTATATGCATCTATTTAAAATGTAAAGGGGCTCAAATCAAGAACTCTCAACTAGGAGATACTCTGAACTTTACGAGAACAGTAACTGTTTGCATGTGTGTGTGCCACAGATCAACATTTTTGTTTCTATAGCTATTTTCAAGCCTGTTAAAAGTATTAAGATTTTATTATCAACGAAAAATGTAAAGAAGAGGTAAACGGGAACCAATATTCTCAATAGTCTCTGAGATCAACATTATTACAGACAGATAGACAGACAGACAGATGAACATTGCTATTTTGACTCATTTTCAATAAGTTATGGATATAAAAATAAATAAATATAAGGTGTGTAAGTACAAAAAGTTCAAATATATGCAGAAATTGTGATGAGAAACAAATATTTCCCATTTTAATAAAATGTCCCAAAAAAATGTCCAAGCATTGGACTTATACAATTGCGCCCAGTATTTGTCGAAGAGGTTCGGCAATTGTGTTCGTTAAATAACACGAGAGCTATTGCGAAGCCAATTGCCGATTGCTGTTGTTGTTATTGTTGTTGCTGGCAGTGTTTGCTGCTGCTGCGCGACTGGCGACGTTGTGCTGTCTGTGTATGTGTGTGTGTGTGTGTGTGTATTTTAAGCAGAGGCGCGTTGCATATCCTTTGGCGCTGCTATCAGCAAGCAGTTCAGTCAGTGACACAACTCAGTTTCAATTCGGATGCAGATACAAACGGACGCGTGCGCTCGCTCCCCAAATTGAAAAACCAAGCCAAAACCAAGCGCGTAAACGAAAACCAATTTGAATTCATTTAAATAATATCGAATACATATGCAGTAACTAACAGATAACGCTGATAAATAATATCGCGAGTTCAGATATATATCTCTATATATTTTTTTTAAAAGTTTTTTTCTTTTGTTTCGTGGTGCACTAAAATAAAAATTATAGAAGAAATAGCAAAAAAAAAAAGAGAATTTTGAAAAAAAAAAAAGAAGAAACGGAACAATGCAAATAGAAAAGAAAACATAGCAAGGACGTAGAAAAAAAAAGAGTTGTGCGCCGGAAATGAAGGATGTCAGTTGTGAGTCCATCGAAGAAAGCAACGGAAATTAAAATTTGCATGTGCAACCGGCTGCAGCTGCAGGACACCAAGAGACCGAGACCGAGAGGCAGAGCACTATTATTTGTTGCAAGAGCGTGGTCAGTGTCAGTTTGACGGGGTGGTGCTGTGCGGTGCGGTGTGGGTCAACAATGTGGCCAATACATGAGCGTCGGCTGCTGCTGCTGCTGCCACAGCCACTGCTGCTGCTGCTACTATTGATGTTGCCAAATCTCAATGAAGCCGGCAATCGAATTCAGCACTCAAAAACTCGGCTCCAAGCTGTTTTCTGAATAAACTTGACAGTCCACCTAAAGAGCCAAAAATACAAAAACAAAAAAGAACAAGAGAAATACGGAAAAAAGTTTACAGAGACACCAACACACACACACACACACACACATCGAACAAAACCAAAGAGTGAAGAAGAGACACCAAGAGATCTGTTGTGCATTAGCCGACAACTAGATAAAACGCCCAACGACATTGACAACGTCATCAACTGCTGCCACTGTGTCCAGCTTCATCAGCACACAGACAGAGACAGAGAGAGAGAGAGAAGGAGAGAGAGAGAGTTAAACGACTTCTATCTTCAATTTTTTTTTTTTTTTTTGAGGGGAGGGAGGACACTCCTCCAACAACACAAACTAACCCAAACGTAAGCCCCTTGCATCACCTCTGCAATAATGGCATTGCAAGGACAGACGTTCTGCTTCTCCGCAGCTGGATTTATCGCTTGCTCAGCAATCGTTCTGCTTTGCAGTTCCGGTAAGTGAAATATGGTCTCGCAACGAGCCAAAATAAACCAAAATATCCTGTGCGAAATATCAAGGCGACCCAATCACTCTGATACCCTCCAAAAAAAACGAGTTGGGAAAAACATTACAAAAAGTCTAAAAGTGATTGAGGTGATTAAAAAGAACTCCTACTCGAAGCATGAGGAAAGGTCAATAAATAAATTTCTTAAGAGGTTCGGAAAACACGAAAGAGAATAAAAAATAAAAAAAAAACAAATCCTTTGTATTTATCTGAAAACTGTATGAAATATATAACCATTTTCCGATTAAGAAATTAGCTTCGATAAATATTTTAGGCACAGACTCAAGAAGAAAAAATTGTTTAAATACTTGTTTCCAACTCAAAATGTAGGTTTGCAGGGTATTTGCGAAACGAAAGAAAGAAATTAAGAAAAAGATTGAATACAATGTGAACTTAGCTGCTGAGCTGCAGCCGTGGCAAGACCTGCAGCTCCCTCAAACTGTTTATTCATTTATACATTCATTCATTCATTCACTCACTCACTCACTCACTCATTCAGTCATTCAGTCGGCCAGGCATTCATTCAGTTGCTTGGTCAGTTATTCATGCAAGCAAACAGCTGAAGTTGTTATTGTACTTTATTCCATTTTGCTGTTTCTGCTCCTGTTTCTGTTTCCATTTCTGTTTCTGTTTCTATTTGTGTTTCTGTTTCTGTTTCTGTTATTGTTGACGTTGCATCTAGCAATGAAAACGTCATCGAATCTAAAATGTTGTACAAGGCACGTAACACACACACTCACACACACACACACACACACATAGGAATAGAAAAGGTCAGAGAAAAGGAAGACAAGGTCTTGCTGCAAGTTGTAACAAATTGCTGCAAGTGCAACATCAGTTGCAACGGCAAACAGTGACTGCACCAAGTGTTGAGTTAATGCATTTCGTTGCACAATAAAATAACTATTTTTTGGAGCACTCTCTCTCTCTCTCTGCTCCTCTGCCCTATCTCTTGTTGCCACTTGTGCTTTATGAGCTCTTGTTGCACAAGGCAACAAATGAGAATACCACACTGGCCTCCACATCTTGCTTTTAGTATTTTTTTTTTATTGCCATATGCGATTGTCTGGTAATCAAAATCGTCCCAAGAACATTCCAGTGGGAATGCTCTAACAAAAGAGAGCAGAAGTCAGAAAGTAAAATTTGAATAAAGCAAACATGGTAAGAAATAGATATACGTATACGTAATGGCAGCTCGACTATTGGTTATAACATTTTTATACCCTGATCCCATTAAAAATGGGAAAAAAGGGTATAATGAAGTTGTGCAAAAGTATGTAACAGGTAGAAGGAAGCATCTCCGACCCTATAAAGTATATATATTCTTGATCAGCATCGAAAGCCGAGTCGATATAGCCATGTCCGTCTGTCCGTCTGTCCGTCCGTCTGTCCGTCCGTCTGTATGTATGAACGCGTCGATCTCAGAGACTATGAGAGCTAGAGACTCCAGATTTCGAACTTAAGCTCGCCTAATCCCTAGGCAGTACAAGTTTGTTTCCGATTTTCGATAACTCTTCCCGTTTCCGATATACACATGGGATCGATAACAAAAAAATCTTGAATTTTGAAAACTTTGAGATGCAATTTGAATTGAAAAACAAAATAATGACAATCTGTGAAAATTTTATCGAAATCGGATAATAAACACCGGAGATATGGGACATTGAAGTCTTGTATGCACTATGCTGTATGCGCGTACACACACACACACACATACTTGCAAGCACTGACTGTAGGCGTAAAGTATAGGGATCAGGGTATCGTCTAGTCGGGATATCTCGACTAGAGCCTTCTTACTTGTTAAATATTTTTTACTTGAAACAAACCAATTTCGATAGATTAAATATGCTGGAAATCCAGGCACGTACTTCCAAAAAATTTATTTCATTGTTTCAATGCTTTTTTACAGCGTGAACGTTTTTTTTCTCCATATTTTTAGGTGAAGTTCGATTTGTATAAACCTTTCAATAAATGTAAATAATTAAAAAAAAAAAAAAGAAAAGAAAATTGTGAATGTGAATGAACTGTAATACTAAAAAATTGTGAATATAAATTAAAACATATTTTTACCGTTCAAATGTGAGAAATTTCTTCAAAATTAAATGCCATACAAAACATTCAGTGCATATAAGTGTAAATAAAAGAATTTGATTAATGAATTTAATTCTCAATTGAGTTATCAATGCTCAAAAATACTTTCATTAGAAGAAAACATAATAATCTTGTTATTCTCTTAACAATTGATAATTTTTTTTTTCTTTAACGTTTTTCTAGTTTTAAAACTCAATGTGGAACAATTTATGCTGTAGCTCGTTATAAATATTTTAATCAAAACCAAGAAGTATTTATTTTAAAAATTTAATTTAATTTAATTTAAAATATAAACAAGATGAAAACAACATGCGCAAAACTTCCACAAAATATGCTCTTCATTAGAAAACTTTCGATATAAACTCACAAAAGCCCTTTTGTGAAAATTTATATTGCAAAAATTGTATATTATTTATTTTACAACAATTTTGCCAAAACTCTTTTAACATGTACAACACAACACAGTGAAAACGCATAAGGTGTGACTGAAAGGAGTCAAAGACATAGGCAGAGCCAATAGTTATATTTCAGCATATTTGTTGTGGTTGTTGTTAAGTAAAACACAAACTTGGTCAACACTTGAAATTTTGACCGTCTGCATATTTGTTTGCAATTGATTTGCACCTTAACTAAGTGAATGGAAGAGTGAAGAACGAGGGGAGGTAAGGTAAGGGTCAATCATCAATCTGAAATACAATTGGAATCACATTATTCATATATTTATAATATTTTAGCGTTGTCGTTAACAAAATAAATCTGTTCGCCTTCCCCTTAAAAGTTTATTTTTGATAAAAAGCAGTAACTGCATCTGTTTATATACCCTGAATCCATTGCAAATAGGTGAATAGGGTATAATGGCTTTGTGAAAAAGTATGTAACAGGCAGAAGTAAGCATCTCCGACTCCATAAAGTATATACTAAAATTTTAATCAGTATCAACAATCGATTCTATATAGCCATGTCCATCTGTCCGGCTGTCTGTCTGTCTGTATTGAACGCGTCGAGCCCTAGGCTGTATAAGTTTATTTCTTATGTCAATCTGTGAAATTTTTATTGAAATCGGTTGAGAAAACCCGGAACAGTTAAAGAAATATACTGTATGCGTTAAGTATGGATATCGGGATTATCATCTACTCGGCATTTCTCGACTTAAGCCTTTAAACTTGTTTTTGCTATGAATACCCATTAAGTCTTGATTATAATTCTATTCAAGTGCATAAAATACATTTATTAAAATTTCAGTAAAGGTTAAATACTACAAATGAATAAATTTCTATGTCCTTTACACAAAATCGCAAAATAAACAAAAAATGCATCTATATAAAAATCAAAAGATTCAAAGGGTTTCTCTATGAGTTCATAATAAATTATACTAAAATTCCTACAATGAAAATAATCCTAATAATATATTTTTAAAAAAAACCTAACACATATTTATAAGCAACTACAAACATACTCTACTTATCATTATTTTGTATGAGGAATTTTATTAGATCGTTGTCATACCTCTTGCCGTAGCAACATAGTAGTATATTTGATTTTTATGGTTATAGGGTATAGAGCAATAAGAAAAAATCAGATGAGGGCGTTACCAACAAGTCTAACTGCACACAGGACAATCAACTTAACTTGTCTGACTGCCTGACTCTTTGACTCTTTCACTACATGTCTGTCTGTCTGCCTGTCAGTTTGTGTGTGTGTGTGTGTATGTATGCTACATTTGCTGCTGGTGATGTTGCCGCTGCTGATGTGACTGCCTGCTGTTGTGGCTTATGATACACCATTTAGCTCGAGGGTTGTTTTGACAAATTGTGCAAATTATTGTGTTAAATTTGCCCTTGAGGTGAAAAATCACTTTGACATGGCGCAATGCCAATGGATAATATATATTCTTCTCTCTTTTTTTCTGGCTGTGTCTGTGTGTGTGTGTGGGAGTGTTTAGTTGATTGTGCTTTTGTCTGTTAAGAGCTGTATGCCATGGGCCAAAAAACGGCGACTGACATTCGACAAGTCGATAAATGAGAATGGAAATGAGCTTAAAGGCAGTTGTTATTGTTTGGCTTTAAAGGCCAATGCCACACACAGAATGTTGCATGCAACGACAATTGAGCCAGCTTTTTTGGCCAAGCCACTTAATCGGTGTCGAGCAGGTACGCCAGCTACACTTAACAAAAAGTCAACCAATAAGCATTCAGTTTTTGGATTTTATGCATCAACAATCTTGGTAAACATCAAGTAAGGAACGAAAAGTTGCTTAACATTGAGTTCGTTCGGTTCTTTAGTTGGTTCAACTAAGCTAACTACAATTACGAATTAATTGTAGTTGGTTCCAAGGTAAAAGAACGAATTAAACTACTTGCAGTCATATAAACCTAAATGATTCCCTTTAAAACTTGCAGTAGATACGGTATCTATTGGAACCATTAATGCGCCTTGCTTACTGATAATTTCTAAAATTAATTCAAGTTAGAGAAATCATACGTTGTCTGTTTTATTTATAAATGTTAGATATTGCTTAAAGTGTTTTGTTTTCTTTCTTCTAGTTCTTTTTTTCTTCGGTTTTTGAGATTAACATATTTTCAATGCTTTTTTTTTTCTTTGCGTGTACCTGTCTTAGATCCATAAATTGTAATTCAGTTGTTTCTTGTTGTTTTTTTTCGCTTAGTGTAAAGTGTATAAGAAGTTGTGGAAAGTTTAGGGAACCTATGTATCCAGGAACTTTACAACGATTTCGTATGCAGTGTTGACGTGACTCGCATTAACATTGCACACGTGTGCCACGCCCACCGCCACTGCCTAAGCCCCTCTCTCTCTCTCTCTCTCTCTCTCTGCTTTGCCTACTAATGCGCTCTGTTGCTTATTATCGAAATTGTATATGCCACAAAACTGCAGCGCCAACTTCCTGACTTACCTCAGCCGTCATGTTTTCCCTTCCAAAGGTGCCCCTGACTTTACAATATATATATATATATATATATTTTTTTTTTATTTTGTGAACGAGTTGGCTTCTTGGGCAAAGTTTTTGTTGGCAGCAACTTATTAAGATAGTTGGATAGTTGGTTAGTTGGCGCGTCTAGACGGTTTTTAGTCAAATTATGGTTTTCAAACGGTTTTTTCGGGGCTTTTCTTATTCTTTACCCCATCAACTAACAATCCCTTAGCCCCTGCTGCCATAACCATGCCTCTACCTCTTTGTCGCTCAGTAAGAAAGTTAACATGAGCTTTTTGTTGCCACAATTATATGCATGTGTATGTTTGTTGTGCTTGTGTTTGTGTTTGCTGGCATGTCAAGGAATTGGCTATTAGAAAAGAGTTCGGTCTGCATGCGCCTTGCGGCCCTACAATTTGCCACTGCTATAAAGTGTGGCACGCTTCTTGTTGCAGTGGCACGCAGGGAGAGTGGTGGGGGGTTGGGAAAGCTTTGTTTGTTTTCGGTTGGGTTTTTTCATCCCATTTATTTTGATCCTTATGACATTTAGCTTGGCGACCTTTGCCCAACCACAAATCTGGTCAGCCTTTAAATATTAATACCAAAACACAAAAACGCAAATCCCTAAATGTTAAATATTAAATTCGCGTTTTCAAATATGCTCCACAATGTGGATCAAAAAAAGGAAAACTATAAACTGACTCATCAAAAAAAAGCGGTTCTTAAAACCGAAAACTCTTTAAAACAGTGATTTATTTACAAAAGAAGTTTTTATCTCGACAATAAAGGCTATTGGTACGTTGATCTAGAAATGCATTCAAGCAAAGTAAAAAGATTTCCCATATATGTCAACTGTATTTTTATTACAATAACAATAGTTGTATCCATTTGCCTACTTAACAACCATATCAATGAGCTTAAGGCGTAAAAACAGTTTTTAGTTATAACAAATTTACAAAAATCAACGTTGAAATGAAATCGATAAATGCAAATTAAAAGTTGATCTTCAATTGGCAGATAGAAAATGTGTAACAAGATAAAACAAACTTAAGCATGCGCTAGAATCAAGAAAAATACAGAGAGAGAAAGAGAAAGAAAGACAGTGAGAGAGAGAGATAGAGATGGTGAACTTTTGTTGTTAACTCATGGCATGAATTGCATATATTTTTTTTTTATATTGTTTGTTTGCTCCAATGCTGTTTTAAGCTATATCCCTACAATGGTGAGGGTATTTAAATTTTGCCACAAAACAATTGCTACTTGTTTTATTCTACAGATAATAATCGAAGCTTAGATCAACAGCTAGCTTATCTTTCATATTTGAACATTACCCGACCAATTTTGATTGATTTAATATCTATTCAATGTTTGTAAGGGTATTGAATCATCATCAATGAAAAAATTTGTAGTCTTTATTGTTGATTTTCTTGTATTTATTTTTATTCCATTGTTTTTTGCATATTGTTGACCTATTTTTTAATTTACTTGCCACCCCTGTGGTTAAAGATGAAATTGGAATTTTATTTGAAAAACAACAAAAGTATTTCGCACGATTTTTTTGTTGGTGTTTCTACTTTTGTTTTTTGTTAAACTGCTGCCACGCACACAAAAATACCCGCAAAAATAACAGCAGCAAACATCAACAACAACAAATACTTTTGACGCCATTGCCAACAATTTTTGAGTTTACATTTTGTATTTTTCTTTTTTTTGTTTTTTCTTTGTTGGAATTCATTTGTTACTTTACACCCCATAAGCAACAACAATAACAACAACAACCAGCAACACCCCAAAAACAATATAAAACAAAACACAAAATTGAAATAAACAAAGAGAACGAAATCGAAAAATTGCGGCAACTGACAAAAAGTTTGGCAAAATATTTACAGTAATCGTGTAATTGCTCAACAATTGTTGTTGTTGCTGCTTTTATTGTTCTTGGTAATTAAGTGTGGTATGCATAAAGTGAAAATTGAAGTGGAAATTTGAGACAACCAGCAAAATGATTGAAAGCAAACAAACACAATTTAAACGAAGCTAAAGCACATAAGAAATATACTATGATCAAATCGTGTCTAGATAAGCTTAACTAGCTTGGGCAGTAATAGTTTCGTTCTCACCCTTTGCCCCAGCATCAGCTTAAAAGCAGCTCGAAAAATTGCCTACAAAGAAAACTGAAGGAAAGCAAATAAGTCGAGTACTGTTCAGGTACAGGAATGTACTTATATTTTCGGAATCTAAGCTTAATTGTTCAGGCAGAAAATATACCAAGTTTTAAGCCATGTCATTTTGAGCTAGGTGCACTCAGTTTTC
The DNA here is from genome assembly GCA_035044465.1 of Scaptomyza tumidula. NCBI lineage: Eukaryota > Metazoa > Arthropoda > Insecta > Diptera > Drosophilidae > Scaptomyza > Scaptomyza tumidula. The sequence goes on along the minus strand of JAWNNW010000220.1, from coordinate 667,633 downwards.
ATTCAGCATCTGAAGTACTCTTTCTACTTTTGCATTCTCTCTTTTTTTCATTTTCAAAGTCCAAACTAACAATGGCTTTTCAGCCAGCATTTACAGTACGCATACGAGTTCTTAGCACAAACAAAACTTTAAAGTGTTTGGAATGTTTTAGTTTAAAAATCAGGCAATGCATTCAATTGGCCAACTCCATTAACACAAATTAACCCAGTGGCAAAGTTTCGGCAGCAAGCCAACAGCAACAACAACAACAACAACAAAGGCAGCCAAAGTGTCAAAACAGGCAGCCAATTCTCGCCCCATCTCCAATTACCCAGCAAAATGCCAAAGCAAAACCGAAACCCATTGGGAAGCTATTGTTGAGATAAGTGTGTTTGTGTGTGTGTGTGTGTGTGTGTATGTGTGTGTGTTCGAGGGGAAGAACCAAAGTTATGCCCGTCAATCTTCGCGACGAGGCGACAGTTTGATAAACTGAGAAACGCCACCGTCGTCGTCGACGTCGACGTCGATGAATCCTTCAGATACCCAGATACGGCTCAGATACTCAGATACTAATCAGCGTTCGTTGAGCGCTTAACAGGAAGTCATAAATTTTCGCCAGGCCATGCCACAGCGTATGTGTCTTTGTCTCTCTGTGTGTGTGTGTGTGTGTGTGTGTGTGTGTGTGTAAGAGTGTGTCGCGCCCTTGTCTAGAAATTTTAATTAAAAGCGATGACATAGCGAGTAATTCGATATCAGAATGTCGCCTATTAATTTTAAGGACATTTCCTTTATTGATTCTTTGTCAATATTATATTGAGCCCATAATTTACACATAAAAGGGCTCACACACATACACACACACACACACACGCACACAAATACATATTTTAGTGATGTTTGTGTGCGTGTCTTTGCGGCTTGTCCATTGTCTTTGACTTTTAGATTTGACTTTGGCTCTCGGTCGCCTTTGTTTGACTTGGTTCGTGTGTGTTAGTGTGTGTGTGTGTGTGTGTGCGTGGTTGATTGTGCATGTGTTGCATTCAGTTCAAGTAAAACTGAACAGGGCCGGATTCGGGTGATACTAGATGTACAAGAAATCTTCCAGCCTCACATTATTCCTTCATGTTTAAGATACGAAACTTTCTGGACAACAGCTACATTCATGCTGATCTTAAAGTTTTCGGCCATAGTACTGATTTTTGAGTATAAACTTCTTCTGATTTCTCATATTGTTTGTTATTCTTTTAGCTAAAACCTGATCAGATAATTAAATAACAAATTGCAAACCAAATAATTATAGTTATAAAAAGTTAAAAAATATCATCAATGTTTTATTATTTAATGAATGAAAACAACGAATGATATTTTAAAATACCAACAATATAAATAATATAGTACAATTTCTTCTAGCTGTCAAACAGTTTTAAGCGTTTCTCCCGAGAATCATATCTTTATATATTTATATGTATATATTTTTGTTTTTTTGTTTGATTTGCGTTATTTGAAACTAAATCAAATTGAAACTGGGCCTCTTCCACTCTCCACTTCAGCATCAAAATACATTTCTAATACTAGTTCCTAAGTACCAGTAAAATTCCTCAAAATAAAGCTTTTTGAATTTTGAATAATATGGATATATTTCTTAGTTTTGGGCCGTTAGTCCGCCTAAGTTCGCACCTGGCTTGGAACTCGTTTCTAAGGCGTGTTGTGTCTTTTGATGCGCAACGCCATTATTAGCACTCACACACACACACAAATGCAATGTGTGTGTGTGTGTGTGCGTGACTTTTGTTCTTGTTGTCTTTTCATAGCCACTTTCCATTTAGGAACAACAAAAACAACAATAACCGCAACCATCAAGAAGCACATTACGACTCTTGATCCCTTTGCCTCTCTCCCTCTATCTCTCTCTCTCTCTTTATCACGCCCACCATCGCTGTCTTTAGTTCGATTTTGATTTAACGTTCTTAATTACAAAAGCAACAACAAAAGCAGCACAAATAATACCAACAACAACAACGACAACAACAACAAAAAATCTGACTTAATTTAGTCATCGCTAGGCGCTTGTTATCGATAAGCTCTTAATGGCGAATGCGTGTGGGTGAATACGATAACGGGTTACGGGTTACGGGTTGCGGATTACGGGTTGCGGATTGCGGGGTACGTGGGACGCGGGCAAACAATGGGTTGGCATTTTCAATATGCAGAAACCGTTAACTTTTGTTTATTGGCCTCCACTCATATGGTTTAATTACGTTTCGCGCCTTGTTCGAAATTTTGATTATTAAAGCCACCAAATTGTTTTCAAATTATTAGACAATCCGCTTGCAATACGCAAACAACATTTGATACAAAAAAAAATTAATAACATAATATGAACAGATTTTTAATTAGTATTTAACAGTCAATAAAAACGATATGCAGAGAAAAACAATGTGATTTGAATTCATATTAAAGCATATATTATGCCTGAATAGAGCTTTAAAAGAAAAAAGGAAAAAACCAACGCGAAACTGTTGCCGCTTTGAATCGAATTGCAAACTTTGACTTTTTGCAAAACGAACTTTTTCTCCATTCAACAGAAAAAGATGTGCAAATTAAGATACAAGCATAAAACAACCCGATAACAGTTCACAGAGTGAAAAAAAAAGATATGAATGCCTCTCAATGAATGCCATTTGAATAGATAATGAAATGCTGGCAAATCTCTCTCTTCATAAGGCATACAACAAAGTGGCGACACTCGGTCCGGCCATCATATTGATGGGCAAACGAGCGGAGGAAAGTTAGACTAGAACAAGAAAAAAAATACCCTCCGGAATGTGGCCTGAAAAACTGTTATAACAATAAATTAAGTTGCTGTTGCAGCATAAAACCAAATTGCCAAATGACTCAGGGCGCAAAGGACATGCGGAGGGTTGAAAGGGAGGGGGGGAAGGCGATTTCTTGGTTTTGGAAAATGTGCAATCTGTTGACGAATCATCAGAGATGAGACGATTCGAATTGAGACTCAGTCCAAAAACTACATTTTGCAGCAATTTTGGTACAATACTGCTGGCACCAGCAGGGGTCCGGATTCTTATTTGGGGTTGGTGGGGTGGGTGGATAGCAAAGCGACCCTTGCAAAATGCCGTAAAACATTCTCAAATGTTTTTTATTGAGGGCTTTGTGCCATTTTTCGGTTTGACTTCGTTCCGAGGCCAATTTAATAGCATACTTTACAGCGCTAAGCAGGCAACAGCAACAACCAAAAACGAAGCGAAGAACTAGTTGTTGTAGCTGAAGAAAAAGAAAAATAAAGGAATAAGAAGCAAGCAGCAAGAGGAAAAGCCAATGCTAAAGGAAGAAAGTTATAACAACAACAACAACAAACTATGCCACAAAATACGCGACAAACAAACACAAAATGAAGTGACGGCAACTCGCGACTTGCGAATCCAGCCAAACGGACGTTCATTGTTATTTTAAGAAAAGCAACACGACAAACCGCCTACCACAACCCCCGTGACCGTCACCACAAAATCTCTGACTCCAACTCCTCCAACAACTCTAACAACTTTACTATCTAACAGGCACACACACACAGACAACATTGATACCGTATAGTTTAAGTGTAAAAGAAATAAAGTAGAGAGATCAAGTTAAAAATGCTATGCTTATTCTATGCTTTGATTTGGATCAGGTGGAAACAGCTGGTTATCGGACAAAAACCCTATTGATTGGAGTATTCTATAAGAAATGTTTGTTATATGTTTTATTTTGTAATTTTAAAACAAATAATAACACTTGATTGAAAAATTCTGTAAGTTCAGTTGGAAAATATGTTAAAGTCACGAAAAACTTTTGTACAAAACTTATTCTTAAGCATAAATGTTAGTTGTGGGAATGAGATATAGCACAATTTTGTACTGAATAACTGTCTTCTTATAGCTAATATGCCCTAGCGAGCAGAGGGTATATGAAAAGAAGACATAGCGCATAACGCTGGTAGAGCTGCAGCAGGAAGCAGCAACGAATCCAACGACTCCCTTTCTTAACTTCCGCTCCGGCTTGCAGCAATTTCTTTTGGCTTTATTGCCACCCAACCCCATCAATGTCTCCCTTTCTTTCTTTCTTTCTTTCTCTTTCTCTCTTAGTGCATACATAGAAACAGTTTGCTACCCGCTGCGGCACGACGCATATAGCATAAATTTTGAATACGCTCGAAAAATAGACAAAAGATAAATAAAAAGGAGAGAAGAGGAGTTGGGTTGAGGATTTTTGGTCCGAAAGAAAAATAGCGAAAATTGCCTGTCGCTTGATAAAGCGGAAGCAGAACTTGCCCATAAACGAAATGTGGCAACTGAGTGTAAACTTTATTGGCGCCCGACGGACTGGCGACGATGCTGACGACGTCGACGTCGACGCCAGGCATTTGGCGACAACAACATTTGCCAGGAGACACACACACACACACACACAGTCGTAGCCATATATCCAGGAACCGCTGCTACGACTGTGCGACCGACACGCAACGCATTTTGGGCCAATGCTTGCCCCCATCCAGACATTCAACGGCAGCGGCGGCGGCGTCTCGATGGCTGGCAGCGTGAAGCGATAAGTGAAGCTGCGCTTTGTTTGTTCTGTCTGCCTCATTTCTCACTCTGTCTGCCTTTCAGTCTAACTGAATGTCTGTCTGTCTATCTGTCTGTCTGTCTGACTGTGTGTGCTGTGTGCTTCATAAGGAAAAATCTACATTAGTTGATTTTATGCGCTGTTTACATTGGCAGCGAATTATGCGCATTGAAAAGCTAAAAGATTTGGGCTGCCAAATGTGTTCCATTCCCAAAAAAAAGCACTCGGCACCCGGTCAAATTCCAAATGGGGTCCACGGCCTCGCCGATGCATAGTTTCTGTTTCCGGGTGTCATTGACGCGCTTTACATATCCAAAGCCCCCTCAAAACCCCCCCCCTCCCCACTCCAACAGAAGAAAGGCAGCATGTGTAAAATGCGACTTTGCTAGACAAATTTCTACAGTTATCAGTTAGTTGAGTCAGTAAGGTGAAGAGATAGAAAGAATGAAAGTGGTTTTTGTCAACTACATTTGTGTGTGTGTGTGTGCGTTTACAAGTGTATTTGTATGTGTATGTGTGTGTGTGCGTATATGGATATGGCATTGGCTTAAAGTCTTGGCACATTAATGCATGCTTCATTCTGTTATTGTCTCTCTTTTGCAACTGAAACGTTTTCTTTCTTTTTTTCTTTTCATTCTCACAATATTAAATCTTTTTTTTTTCTTCTTTCCATTCCATATTTGCCTGGCGCATTTTCGCAGAGGTCCTGTCTAGCTGGGAGGAATGGTGGACATACGATGGCATATCCGGTAAGTTCTAGCTTTATTTTAACCCAAGCCAACACCGAAACCAAAAAATTGCATTTGCACACTTAATTTTAAAGAGTCGGCAAGTTTTAGTTTCAAACTACGCGTACTTTAATCAGAATCGTTCCTATTAAGTGCACAAACAACAAATTCACTAAAACAATAAAATTATGATTACTACGATATTGATAATGATCGTGATATTTAATTAGTTCAAGGTTCTCTTAGTCAAATCTCTCCATTCTTATTTATGTATTGTGTCGTTCGCTTAAAAAACAGAAATGTTAAACCCTTCTTAACCATTTTCAATGGGTTCAGGGTATTAGAAGTTAGAAGAAGTTAGAAGTTAGAATGATAGAGATATAGTTGAAGATATAGGCATAGATATAGATATATTCATAAATAGATAAAGACATTGATATAGATAGAAATGGAGATTAAGGTAGAGAGAAAAAGATTAAAATGGAATAAAAATAAAATATTGATAGAGATAGATTCAAAGATAGAAATATATTGTGATAGAAACAGATACAGATTAACTCAGAAAGAGCGATAGTGATAGAAATAGGGATAGGAATAGGATTAAATAAAACGGTAGATAGATAGAGATTGCAGTAACTAATACAGATACACATAAAGATACAGATACAGGACCGTTGAAATATACTACAGAACACGTTTACATTAAGCTAAATTGTAAGTTAGGAAAGTTAATATCATAAACGTGCAATATGCTTGTGAATAATTCGAAATGCAACACACTATGATGTGCATATGTGTGTGTGGAAGCAAATGCCTTTGAACCTGAATATGCCACAGGCAATGCGGAGGACTGTTTTTTCTTTCTTTGTTATTATGCAGCACTGTTGCAGGTTGCAGTTTGCAGGTTGCCACTGAATGCAGTTTTATTTATGCAGCACAACAGATCAATAGCAATAAAAACAGCAGCAACAACAGCAACAACAACAAAAGGCACGCATCAGACAAAGCATAAAAACAAAACGGGCAACAAAACGAATGAATAAGTGAATGCAATGTAAACACAAAATGAACATCAGCATCTGTAGCAGCTTCCCAGGCCACAAAACGTTGAAATGACATGTAGTACCTTTTAAACATTGGCAATTATTGCCTACACTAGGGTGTCAGCAAAAGTGTTTGTTTGTAAGTGTGTGTGTGTGTGTTTGTGTGTGTGTGTGTGTGTAAGCGTATGAATGTCACGAGCCATCAATATAAATATACAAAAACACAATAACACTCTTACCTAGTTGAAGCTTATTGATTGTTACTTAACGTTTATCAGAATTTAACGCAAGGAAATTTGTTAAGGACTGAATCAACAGCAAGCAAATGAAGCTTCAAACTTAACCTGAAACCTTAAGTTGACAAATTGAGCACAAATGAAAATGTAATTGCGAATGCACCAGAACTTCACTTAACTTAACTTGGACCTTGTTAACTTAATTCATAGCACAATGATTAGGAATGTTGTATTAGACAATTAGAGCTAAAAAAAACGATTGAAGCCAGTTTGTTGGTACCATAAAAGGTATTTGCTTCAGAAGTTGTATCTTTTATAATACTTTGATATATCTTTAGTTCATATACAGTATTTAATACATAAACATATATCTAGGGTTCGCTTCCTTTATGGTAATTTTAACACTTACGTTCTTAGAAGTTTTTAAAGACCTATTCTATTGAGTAACTTGTCCCATGAATATTGACTTCCAATTACCGAGTCGGACAAAGATATAAATTTTCTTTGTATAAAGATGCAATTTTAGGCTCTCTCTCTTACCGTGTGACATTCTTCATATAGTAGTTTGCTGGTACCAGTAAATATTTGGAGAGCATTACAGAGAACGCAAATGTTGCAAAAACGCTTTGTTGCACATTTTGCATTTTGATTTGGCAGCAATGCAATGCAGCAGCAAGCTTCTAAAGAAATATTTAATTTTTTCATACGGCTGCTGCACTAACAACTCGCCCTCTCCATCCCCCCCTCTACAACCCACATAAGCACCCTTTTCACTAGGGTGAGGCGTTTGTTTTGAAAAGATTCGACATTTTCTGTCTCTCACTCACATCGAATTGCACACACACACAGACACACACTGTCAAAACAATATTCGAAACTATCGCTTACCTATAGGTAAGGGATATTGGCGGCCTTTGTTTGAGCGAAGGGGCGTGGATACCCGTTTTGGCTCATTTAATTGCTGTTAAAACTGACAGACAAGCAGCAGCAGCAGCAGCAGCAGCAAACAAGAAGGCAGCACGACGACAAGGGACAAAGCTTATGAAATTTTATTTGGTATTTGAACTTCCGACTCGCTGTTTACATTCGATATCCTTGGACGCGTTTTCCATTTGGCAGGCGGCAACCGATTGCTCCCGACAACCGATTGACAGTCAGTCGTCAGTCAGTCAGCAATCATTCACTAACCGTTAAATCCATTTTTATTTTGTGAAAATGTATGTAACAAACAGAAGGTTGTATCTCTAACCATGTCCGTCTATCCGTCTTTATATATGAACGCGTCGAAACTCGAGATATGCAACATGAGGTCAATTTATCGATAACTCATCCCGTTTCCGAAATTCACATGCAATCGATAACAATAAAATCCTGAATTTCAATAACTTGAATAATGGCTTCTGAACTTTATACGAAATAATGAAAATCTGTGAAATTTGTATTGAAATCGGTTGAGAAACACCGGAGATATGGCAGATTGAAGTTTCGTCATCAAGCATTGGTCTAGTGTTCAGGGTATCTCCTCGTCGACTTACACGACTGGACCCTTCTTAGTTGCTAGTATTATAAAATTTGAAATTTGAATATATGCAAAGTGAACCTTAAAAATAAGACATTAAATCCACATAAAATGCAGTTAATAGATAATCCATTAAATATTTCCAAAAAAATACTTAACTTTGTGGTTAATGTTTGTTTAGCATTGAGTGAAGAAAATCTATTTCATGGATATTCCATAATAGCTTATTGAAACAGCTCTGATAGAATAGAAAGGACCCTTTTTATTGCAAATCCTTTTGACTGTTTTGAACTTGCTCAATATATAGTTTTATTTAGTAAAATGCAGATCTGCTGATGTAAATACCAAAAGTTCTTAATGTGTATAAAATTATTAGGTATCTATGGTATATATTATTATAATATGCTTGTGTACTTTGTGCAGGTCCAAGCTTCTGGGGCCTCATCAATCCGCAGTGGAATATGTGCAACAAGGGACGACGCCAGTCGCCCATCGATGTGGTGCCCGACAAGCTGCTCTTCGATCCTTACCTGCGGCCGTTGCACATTGACAAGCACAAGGTGAATGCAACTCTCTCACTCTCTTATATTTTTTTATCTCTATGTCCTATGACTAAAGCGAGTTTGTTCGTCAACAGGTTTCCGGCACGCTACACAACACAGGTCAATCACTCGTCTTTCGTGTGGACAAAGATACAAAGCAGCACGTGAACATATCCGGCGGTCCTTTGGCCTATCGCTACCAGTTCGAGGAGATTTACATACACTACGGCACCGAGAATGTTCGCGGCTCCGAACACTTCATACAGGGCTACAGTTTTCCCGGCGAGGTGATTTAATACATATATTATTGGCGGAACGAAGGGGTTATATATATATAACACAACAACACAACATAATATTATTAATGTTGTGATTTATTCTGTCTCTCTTTCACACAGATACAAATCTATGGCTTCAACAAGGAGCTGTACCACAACATGTCCGAGGCGCAGCACAAGTCACAGGGCATTGTGGGTCTCTCGTTGATGGTGCAAATTGGCGAGACGCCAAATCCCGAGCTGCGCATTATAACGAGCACATTCAACAAGGTTCTCTACAGAGGTGAGTTGTCAACCTTTTTTTTTTTTTGATTACTAAAAGTTGCAGTTTCTATATATAAATCAAAGATCAATCCAATTTTAATCATTGGATTAGTGCTTATAGTGCTATTAAATCAATCTTAAGTTTACTTGAGATCTACTATAATCGCAATAAGTTCTAGTTTATTGGTTTAAAATTGGAAGTTTGCTTAAGTAAGATCTTCGAGTCATGTTTGATGCAATTAAATTCGAAAAAAATAACTTTATATTTATTTGTTAAATAGAACAAATCGAAAATACTAAGCAACAAACTATGGAATTGATTTATTCCTGAGTCAAATTTATGTTGTTGTAAATATAGATACTTCTAAACTTCAGCTTCATTGATGTTTTGCTTATCGAGCCTGCAATGTATGCAGATTCTTTCGATTCCTTCAGATAAAACAACGTTGATAGCTTTGATACCAATGTGATCTATTGTTATGTACTTTTAGCACTTTTTACATTGTAACTTGATCCTAAAGTACATTTTACAACGTTTTTAGTTTTGATTTTTATTATTATTTTTTTTTCTTAAAAATTGTGTCGCGTCTTTACGCCCAGTTTTTGGTTATGTTATTTGAGCATGATTTCAGAGCATTCTTTAACTACAGTTGAGTTCATTTAAGTTTGATGAGTTCTCGTGTTTGTTGGGCTTCAGCAACGTACTTTCGCCTTAGAAGAAGGGTAGCAGGGGGGCAACATCGTTTCCGCTACGCAAAATGCACCGGAAATGTTGCAACGTTTGCCTGGTAGTTCTGTGGTTCCTGGGGCTCTGTGGTTAGCGTTTTTATGATGTCATTCGACAGCAGCAACAGCAGCAGCAGCAGCAGCAACAATAACAACAACGACGACTGCAACAATTGTGTTGCAACAACAACAACCAAGCAACATAATTATGTGCGGCAACGTCCTAAAGTGAGCCATAAAAATTGCTCGACAGCCGTTGGCCGCGAAATTGGCGCCGCGTCGCAAAGTGACGAAAATGAAACCTCGAATTACACTAAACCGACACTTAAAAATTCCTCTTATCCCTTATCCCTGTAACCGTGTACCTAACCGGGTACCTAACTGACCTACCTATCCCCTTGGCCAACCAGCCAACCAGCCAGTTTAATAGCATTTTTACAGGTCGAACAACTTTATGTGGATCCATGTAAAGAGCGAGAGGGGTAAGAAGAAGAAGAAGCAGACGAGGGTAGCCTTTTCCGTCATAACGGCCCCTCCGGTTCTTCACCTGGACGTGGTTCTGACTTGGTTTTGGCTTGTAAAAGGCGCAGACTGCAGAAAATATGCGGCCAATTTCTGCGAACCAACAAGCCAAACAACTTGAAAGTTATACTACTTTAGAACGACTGACTTCTGAAATAGTCATGCAACGAATGCCAAATACACTTACACTGACTTACTTAGCAAATAAACATTGGAAGTACCTTACTTCTCAGAGGGAGTCTCCAATTAAACTGATTAGTAAGCAAAAGTAATCGAATTTATCATAGATTACCCATCAATCTTTATGTGGTTACGCTGACAATTTAGTTTCAGTCTTGTGAAAAGTCACAATTGAAATACTCCACAATATTCCAAGGAGCAGCTCTACCTCCTCTCACTCTCTCTCTCTCACACACACACACACACTCTATCGCTTCCGCTTGTGCATTCCGTTTCGCGTTTTGCAGTTCGTCGTCTCATAAACCGCGAGGCGCTTTATTTCCGGCTGGGCATAATGATTTGTATGAATGAAGTCGAACGCCATCGCGACGTTCAACTGAACAACAGCAACAACATGAAGGCAGCCAAACAACGCCAACAACAACAACAACAAGTCACACCCCGCACAACCCCATTAACAAAAAATGAAAGAAAAATATAACCACCTGCCACCCCTTTGCGTCGACTTGTTAACTGACGAAACTAGTCTGAATTATTCATCGGACGTTTTGCGAATAGTTGTTTCGCATTCATATTTTAAGCGCATAAATAGTTGAGGCAAATAGCAAATGGTACACCTTACCATTCAATGTGGTGGATGCACCTTGAACTTTGATTTTGAAAACCATTCAAAAACAAAATTTAATGTTGACTTTTATATTTTGAAGCAGCAGGTCAATCAACAGTCAGGTTTAAATATTGGGAACTAATTAAAGCCCATACTCTATATCAGCGGTCGGGGAACTTTTTTGATCATTACCCCAAAATATTTTTATTAAAGTTGATATTACCCCATAGCGGTTCCTCGACCGCTGTTGTGTGGAAACAAATAAGGTTGATGCATTGGCTAAATTATCCACTAAAAATAATTTAAAAAAAGTGTACATACTTTTAGGCAGATCACTTATTGTTCGACCGCTGTTGTGTGGAAACAACTAAGGTTGATGCATTGGCTAAATTACCCTCTAAAAGTAATTTAAAAAAAGTGTACATACTTTTAGGCAGATCACTTATTCTTTCATATTTAATTCGTGCGACATTATGATAAAAAGGAAAAAAATCATTGCATACGGCATATATAAAAGTATATTAAAATCAATTCAATCGACTTGCTCCTGATTCTGTGCGCCTGGTACTTTGAGTCAAAAACTAGAAACAACTAGCAGAAACTCGACGAAAGCTCGGCGGTATTTTTTGCGATCTCATCGAGTTCTTGAGTATTTCCGACGCCAAATACCAGGCGAACAGAATAGGCAGCAAGAGCACTGGTTTTTATATGTACCTTCAAAAGTATGAAGGTTTTTATATTCAACTACAAAAGTATGATGGACAATATGAATTGAAAAACCAGCCTAAAAGTATGCAAATATATATGAGAATTGTCAAAAAGGACATTAGATTTTAAGCCATAACTTGAACATTTCCTTAAGGATCTTTAAGGAAAATACATTTTTGAACTCACAGCAACAAGATCTATCGATTTGCTTATAAGGATTTCCAGGATTCGCGAAAAAAAATGTTCGAAAAATTTTACAGGGGGTAGGTCAGAAAAAATTTTAAAATTACAAAATCGTCTATAACTCGGCTATTTGAAGGACTATCCGGATGTCCTTTGGACCACAGGAAGGCCTAGGCCCGCCAATACGAGCAAAGTAGTTGAAAGGACGATAGTCCTTCAAACAGCTGAAATAAAAGGATAAATGTTTAAAACAGAAAATTGGTTATAACTCGGCCAAATCATAAAGGATTCAAACGTGTCCTGTGTCAGACATTTTGTTTTGACCAGGGCTACCAACTGGCCAAAAGACATTCAAATCGTCCTTGTGGTTTCCGAGAAAACTACACTTTTATGGTGTTTTCTTATTTTCGCTCGGCCGCAGAGTGAAATTTTTACAAGTGATTTTGTTCTTAGATGACCCCATAATCCTTGAATGCAGTTCGATAGAGTTGGTCCTTGAAACTCTCACGCAACATGTCCTTTCAAAATCCGTAAGGATTAACAGGTTTTAGGACTATTTAAAAAAAATTCAACACATTTTAGGTCAAAATTCGTCAATATCATTAAGGATCCATCGGTTTTGCAGTTAAAAATGGTTGCGATTCCCACCCAACAAAGGAAAAAGAAGATATTTTTGTATTGCTCGTATCGTTAAAGATCGTATTTATTTACCTCAAAAACCAAAAAATCTAATAAAAAATCTACAATCAATTATTAATATTATTATAATATAAGACATGGACTGAAAATAGATATACATATAAACTTAGGTTCTACTCGTTTGTTCATATGTTTAAATAAAAATGTTTTTCTTACAGAAGTTAATGAATTTTTAATCATTACCCCAAAATATTTTTGTTTAAAAACTCGACGAAAGCTCGGTGGGGTTTTATTTGGCGATCTCCACGAGTTTTTTTAGTTTTTCCGACGCCAAGTACCAGGCGAACAGAATAGGCAGCAACAGCAATTGTTTTTATATTTAACTACAAAAGTATGCAGCACAATTAATTATATTATGAATAAAAAGACAGCCTAAGAGTATGCAAACATATACAATGGAAATTTTTCAATAAAACGCCAGCCTAAAAGTATGCAAATATATATAATAGAAATTTATGCACCGCTTGCTGCTGATTCTGTGCGCCTGGTATACTGGAGTCAAAAACTAGTAAAAACTAGCAAAAACTCGACCAAAGCTCGGCGGCATTTTTTTTGGCGATCTCCACGAGTTTTTTTTTTAGTTTTTTCGACGCCAAGTATCAGGCAAACAGAATAGGCAGCAACAGCAATTGTTTTTATTTTAAAGTATGAAGGTCAATTGATTTTATTATTAATAAAAAAGCCAGCCTAAGAGTATGCAAATAAATATTTAATGAGAATTGTCATGTAACTTGTGCAATGTTGTTATTCTATTCGTTACGAATATATATAAGTTTTCGGCAAAAAGGACATTACATTTTAAGCCATAACTTGAACATTTCCTTAAGGATCTTAAAGGCATTTACATTTTTGAACTCACAGCAACAAGATCTATCGATTTGCTTATAAGGATTTCCAGGATTCGCGAAAAAAAATGTTCGAAAAATTTTACAGGGGGTAGGTCAGAAAAAATTTTAAAATTACAAAATCGTCTATAACTCGGCTATTTGAAGGACTATCCGGATGTCCTTTGGACCACAGGAAGGCCTAGGCCCGCCAATACGAGCAAAGTAGTTGAAAGGACGATAGTCCTTCAAACAGCTGAAATAAAAGGATAAATGTTTAAAACAGAAAATTGGTTATAACTCGGCCAAATCATAAAGGATTCAAACGTGTCCTGTGTCAGACATTTTGTTTTGACCAGGGCTACCAACTGGCCAAAGGACATTCAAATCGTCCTTGTGGTTTCCGAGAAAACTACACTTTTATGGTGTTTTCTTATTTTCGCTCGGCCGTAGAGTGAAATTTTTACAAGTGTTTTTTTTCTTAGATGACCCCATAATCCTTGAATGCAGTTCGATAGAGTTGGTCCTTGAAACTCTTACGCAACATGTCCTTTCAAAATCCGTAAAGACATAAGTGGCTTAGGACTATTTAAAAAAAAATTCAACAATTAATTATATTATGAATAAAGGCCAGCCTAAAAGTATGCAAATATATATAATGAGAATTTATACGTCGCTTGCTGCTGATTCTGTGCGCCTGGTATATTTGAGTCACAAACTAGAAACAACTAGCAGAAACTCGACGAAAGCTCGGCGGTATTTTTTGCGATCTCATCGAGTTCTTAAGTATTTCCGACGCCAAGTACCAGGCGAACAGAATAGGCAGCAAGAGCAATGGTTTTTATATTTAACTACAAAAGTATGAAGGTCAATTTGAATTTAAAAAACCAGCCTAAAAGTATGCAAATATATATTATCAGAATTTATACATCACTTGCTGTTGATTCTGTGCGCCTGATATACTTGAGTCAAAAACTAGAAAAACTAGCAAAAGCTCGGCGGTATTTTGTTGGCGATCTCCACGAGTTTTTGTTAGTTTTTCCGACGCCAAGTACCAGGCGAACAACTAGCAATAACTCGGCAGTATTTTGGCAAAGTGGTAAAATCTATAAGGAAGGGTGCCAATAGTATTAGAACTTTATGCATTATGAGTTTTAAATTCGTTTTTGAGTCTTAGAACGTTTAAACTCTTTTAATCATTACACCAAAATATTTATGTGTAAGTTAATATTACCCCATGGCAATGAAAAATATATACACGTACTTTTAACTTTATGAAAAGTTTCATTTTTACCCCCAAAAATTGCGTTTTTACCCCATTTGGGGTAATTTACCCCGGTTCCACGACTACTGCACTATATGGTGTAACGATATTATCGGAAGTCGAAACGAAAAAACATTTAATTGTAAGAACTTAAGCCAGTCCTTTCTAATCCCAAAGAACTAACCGATTTAAAGAGCTATATATATGTATATACCCTGTCAATTCTGAGTTACAAGTCAGAAAAATATTCATCTTTGGCTTAACTTTTATTATTTTAGGATTCTCGACGCCCATTCGTCACATATCGGTGAGATCGTTGCTGCCGAATACGGATCATTATATCACGTACGAGGGATCCACCACGCATCCAGGTTGCTGGGAGAGTGCCGTCTGGATAATAGTTAATAAACCCATCTATATCACCAAACAAGAGGTAGGCTGAAATCCATCAATCCATCATTATTATATTTATATACATCATATGCAACTAAATCAGATCTGGGTTGATTCAGGAAGTATTCATTGATTTAACAAGCGACCGCAAATAATAAAATGCACATGCACATTGCAATTAGAGATTTTTTTTCAATTTTATTTTTGTTTTTATAGTGTATATGGGTATAGTGGTTTTGTGCAAAAGTATGTAACAGTCCGAAGATAGCATCTCCGGTCTTAAAATATATTTGTGATCAGCATCAATAGCCGCATCGATATAGCCATATCCATATGTACAAAAGCGTCGAAACCCAAGATTTGGAAGCCCTAGGCAGTTCAAGTTAGTTTCAAATTATCGATAATTCATCCCGTTTCCGACATACACATGGATACTTGTGTTTGGAAAACTTGGCTTAAAAGACGTAATGAAAATCTGTGAATATTTTATTTAACTTGGTTGAAGAACGCCAGAGATATGGAAGATTGAGTTTTAGTCATCAAGCATTAGTCTAGTGTTCAGGGTATCTCCTAGTCGACTAAAGCTTTCGTACTTGTTTATTCATTTATTTTGTTTTTTATTTATTATTTTTTGTTTACTTGTTAAAATTTTTTTCTTTTTGTGTTGTAAGTTCAACAATATAAAATAGCATAAATGCAATTATAAAATTTCTCATCAATTGGGCATCGGTCGAGGTGCGCGGTTCAGTTGCGGTCTGTGCAGTGCTCTGCGCATAATTAAAACACAATATTTGGTTAGTTTAATCAATTTGCATATACACATTGAGGCGACAGCGGGAAGGTGCAGGGGCAATGTAACTAGCAAATAGAAAAAAACAAATTTATGACAACGGAAAGAGTAAAGCAAATAAAATGCATCAATTGCATTAAATTGATTAAATGCTCGAGCAAAGCATTTAGTTCATATTGGTATATAATCAGAAACAATGCGTTAATCAACCGCATTTAAGTATCGATCAATATGTTGAAATCAATTAAACAACAATCCCAAAAGGTTTGTAAAAAATATCTAATTATTATTAAAACACTTGCCAAACCCAATATATATATAAAATAATAGAGTATATGGTATATTTATCACACACTTTTTGATTAATTGTATTAAATGTTCAGATTAGACGGCGGTTTTCGGTTATTTTTTTAATTTTATCATTTAAGAGGGAAAAGTCACTCTTAGTTATAAAATGTAATATAACAAACGTATATCGGATTTATGTGAACATTTACTTAAATGTGCAATGTATTAAAAATAAATATGGACACATCTAATTGCAGTTATATCAACTCCGACGACTGATGCAAGGCTCCGAGAGTACACCGAAAGCTCCATTAGGTAATAATGCGCGACCCGTGCAAAGTTTACACCATAGAACCGTAAGGACGAACATAGACTTTAAGCGTCATAAGGTGAGTACAGTCCTGTGTCCCAAATAGCTATTAAGCTAAACGTTACCTTAAGAAACCCAAAGTTGGGCTAAAACTCAAATATCTAGAAGTGAGGAGGTTAAATCGTTGCACAAGACCATTAAACAATATCCAATAAATTTTTCTTTATTTTTCTTAAGCACTATTATGCCAAGAAATATATATATTTACATTTGCTTATGATATGTCCTTTTATCTTTTCTTATAATCTTGCGATTAGAATCAAAATACATGTCCTTCTATGTACAAAGACATGTACTATCGAGCGAATCGTTGGTCACCAGATACGGGACTTCTGATACGTTGACGACAACAATGCACAAATCCAAATAACATTGCAATTATGAACATAATAGCTATAACAACAACAACAACAACTGCAATAGAGGCTGGCAACGCAATTCGCATTCGCATTCTTGATGCCGCATTTAGTTTTTTTATTAACGTTTTTAAAACGAGCTCAGGTTTCGTTTGGATTGCCACATTATTCCTACAATGCAAAAAAGCAGCAACAGCAGCAACGGCAGCAACGGCAGCAACACCAACCAAATTCGCATAAATACTATATATATTGTTTCATTATAGACAACAACACCAATAATAAGGTAAAACTGTTTCTTTTCGGCTAGCCGAATTTTGAATACCCTTGCTAGATTAAGTATCCCTTTTGTGTATATTTCCGCCCTTTCTAAAAGTTGGGTTTCGTTTTCAATTTTTGTTGACTTTTTGCGATTAATTTTATAAGCTATGGAAAAATAAAAAGTATTCAATATACGCAAGGGTATTTATGGCTTTTAGCAATAACAAATGGCTTAAAACAAAAAAGAACATTAAACTAAAATATATATAAAATATATGTAAACAAACAGAAACATAGAAATAGAAAAAAGAAAAAAAGTTTAATGCCATAATAACAAAATTCTTTTGAAGCTAAATAAAATAAATATCAAAACAGCCTAAAAATAACTACAACATACAATAAGCAAACAATTAAATATTGTGTGTGTGTGTGTGTGTGTGTGACGGGCGGTTGGTTGTGGGTGGTTTGGTTTGCCAGCTTAAGAACCAATTCCATTGGTATGTGTCATAAATTAATTGCTGCCTTATCGTATTTATGCAATAATTAATAAATTTTTGGGCCTAAAATTCATTTACATTTTATGCAATACACACACACACACACACACTGATACACACAAATTGGAAATTTGTTTATTAACTGCTTGGCGCTTGTTTTTGTTAGTTTGTTTTTTTATATGACCAACAATTGATTATTCCAATTTGAATTGCGGTACTTATTTAAATTTTAAATATTTATTTTTATTTATTACTTCATATATCCCATAATCACTAGCTGACACAAAAATATTTATATTTCAGGTTCGGTACACCGAATAGCTAATACCCTTGTAGTCTAAATGTTATTTTTCTTTATATTATTGCATTGCATTTATCAAAAACAGCCCGATTTCTAAGTTTTTCGACATCAAAGAGAATGCCATTCGTTCCTCTATCAGATATTCGAATATAGTAGTCCGATTTTGAACACAAAACCGTCAAGTCATGCCCATTAGTATTAAAGAAGAGTTTGCTTGGCAAACTTGTGGCACACACACACACAACAACAAAAAACACACAAAGTTGCTTACTTTGAAACTAATTTGTGGACCGATTGTTCCTATTATAGCTATATGATATAGTGAAGCGATTAATTAGCTCTTTCCGAACTATATATATATAGTATATGTATGTATGAATGTACCAAGTTTCACGAGCATAGCTTCAAACTGAGCCTAGTTTTACTGACACTGCTTCTTCTGGTCTAAAATTGATGAACATCGAACAACTCGAAAAATACTAACAAAATAGTCTCCTTAAAAATGTATGATAACACTTGTGTATGTATTTACTTCAAGGTTATACAAATACAAAAATGAAAAACGATATAAGAATTTCCGTAAACTGGATGGGTGGACAATAACTAAAGAAAACAAAACG
This sequence comes from Scaptomyza tumidula, assembly GCA_035044465.1. Taxonomy (NCBI): domain Eukaryota; kingdom Metazoa; phylum Arthropoda; class Insecta; order Diptera; family Drosophilidae; genus Scaptomyza; species Scaptomyza tumidula. The sequence goes on along the minus strand of JAWNNW010000220.1, from coordinate 648,838 downwards.
AAACTTAAATAAATACAAACATATATATATAAATAAAATATATATACATACATAATATATAAATAGAAAAGAAAACAGAAGTTAAAACAAAAAAAAATATATAAAAGTATTCATATAAAGTATACACAAAGTATCAACATATAGATATATAAGAAATGAAAAAACAAAAATAATTATGACATTTAGAAAAGTGAATAATTAAAAAATGCAAGAAAAAAATATAAAACTTAACTTAAACTTATAAAGCGATGCAACAGGAAGTTGACAACAAAAAAAAAGTTGAGATAGCGCATAAAATACCTACTATATATATGCATAGATCAATACATACATACATATATACACAACTATAGGTTAATAGCTTAAATATGTATGTACAATATGTTAAGAGCTACTTTCAAGAAAAAACTCAAGCAAATGTCAAGGGCCAGCCAGTTAGTAAAGCGATACATCAAATATATGTATGTATAATTATTTAATATAATTACATACATATATATATGCATTAAGCCTATTGTCAACATAGTCGAAGCTCGTGGAAGACCAGCAGCTACTAATCGAATCAGCAACGTGTAATCGAAATCGATAAGTCGATACGAACTCTAACTTTGAATAAGCGCGTCAAAATGCATAAACTAAAATTTAAGGCTTATTTATAAGTAGATACAAACGAAAAAATCAAAAATACACAAGCATCAAGTAATTTTTTTTTTTTTTTTGTACATATCGATAAGTCCTTATCGATACATGTAACTGTAACAGTGCTGGACAGCGGACAAGTAATGAATAGCGCTTAGTTTAAATAGGAATTAGCTTTTTCTTTTGTAATATATTCAAATACTTTATTTTTTATTTATCAGCGCCAGTTTAAAATTCGTGCAATTATCATGCGTTTCCTGGAACGTCCTACCCTACCTTCCCCTTCCACTTCCCAATCAACCAACGATGACCCATTCAAAAGTTAGGAGTAGTAGTAAAAGAAAATTATCTATTTGTATAAAACATACCCAAAAAAAGAAAAGAAACCAACCAAAAATGCAATTGGAAAAATTAAAAAAAAAAATAAATAAAATAAAATTTAAAACACACATACGACGACTGTAAGTTACTATTGTGTTGCCATATACGACTACCTATATAATAAAATATATAAAATATATACAATTAATATAAAACGTATACTATATAAACTAAAATGAGCGAACTCATATATGCTACAACTATAGAACAACTATAAAAAATAAATGAAAACAAAGACACAATTGCTTACGAATTATTACAGCAAAAAAAAGAATAAACAAAAACCCAAACAAAATAAACAAAAATTAAACAAAAAAGATGAAGTGACAACAACAACAAGAAATAAAATGGCAATTGACGAAACTTCTGTGTAAACAATTATAAATATATATCTCTCTCTACTATTTTGCCATGCACAACGACAACTAAAAAAATATTGTGAGTAACAACAAATGGAAACGAAATGCAAATTAATACAAAAGAACAGAAAATGAAAACAACAAAAACAAAACAAAAAGTATTATGTGACATGAAAAGAAAAATAATAAAATTGAAAATATAAAAAAAAAGTTGATTAAATGCGCATTTTTCATTTAGTCCGGGTCAGTAGTTAATTTGATGGCAATTGAAGAAATTACTATTTATATATATATATATATTTCCACAATTTATGATCTTATCAAAGGTAAGTGCTATTAGCAATTAACTAACTGGGTTTTCTGGATACAGTGAGCAACTGATATAGTTAACAACAATAAAGTAAACACGCAAGTAATTCTTTAGAATTTGTTCATACACAAATCCTTATTTTTAGCTTTTCAAATAATGTAAACCTTGCACAAATCATTTTCTATATAATTTCCTGAACGAATTTGAATATGAATGATTTGAACGGATTGCTTATCAATTTGATTTGAACTCAAACAGTGAAGAAGCCAACCAAAGATGGCTAAAGTTAATTCCAAACCAATATCCGGCTTGCTAATTGCCATCTTTCGGACACGAAATGAAAACAGAAAGATGGGAATCGGACAGGCGAAACTTGATGATGCCTTCGAGAGTCGAGAGTTAAATAAGCTTCAAAAATATTATTTAAGAAGCGTTTTAGGGGAAACAAACAATTATTCATTTGCACTGTGGTGCCAAAGCTGACCTATTTAAATATGCAGTTTCAATTTCCGAAAAATTCAACCAAAACGCGTTCAACTCACGCAGCGACGGGCAGGGTTGGTGTTGGTGTTGGTGTTGGGGGTAGGCAAATCAGGGAATGCTAACGACGAATTGTGTAATCGGAAATGGGTAACCGCATGTTTAATTGAACGCAATTGAAACTAAACTAGCGTAAAATCAAAATACATACACACACACACACACACACACATACACATTAAAATGCCAAAAACTCAACTCATTCTATAGAATTGTGGTAATAGAAATTCATTTTATGGCGCGTTCTATTCCGTTTCGTTTCGTTTCTTTCCGTTCCGTTCCGTCTCATCTCGTCTCGTTTGGGTTCGCACGAAAAATTGATTACAAATTAATTTACCATAAATTGAAACTACGCCGAGCGGGCGGCCAAAGGCGATAAACAGAATGGCGGTCGCTCGGTCGCTCGTTCGCTCGGTCGGTGTTCTGGCGGTCAGTCGAGTGGTTCACCCCTTAAGTTTGGCAAGTGGAAGGGTGGTGCATGGGTGCATTGGTGCCATGTGGCTTCAAGTGACTGTTCATTAGCAGCAAAAACCGCTTTAACGTACAGTAAAGCTTAACTGAGCTGAACTCAGTTCATTTCGATTATTATTAAACAGCTAAAAAGAACTTTAATATACTTCAGTATACTTCAGCCTCAAAGATATCTTATTTAAAACAATGTCAACCGAAGTGAAAATGTAAAAAATTAGTTAAATGAGAGTCCAAAACTTAACTTTAGCATTTTAAAATTATGCATTCTCACACAAAGCATTTGGTCACTTTAGGCAATAATGACTGTCATATATTGTAATTTGTGCATATTTTTAAATTGTTGTATTGTTTTAACTAAACTTGGTTGTTAGGATGGAAGGCTGGAAGGGTGTCGGGTTGGATTTTAGGATTGAATGCATTTTGGAAGGGCTCAGTTAAGAATTTGCAGCCGCATTTTGCCAAAACGCGGTCAAAAAGGACTAATTATGCTAAACAGTGTAAAACCGCAACAACCACTTAGGCCAGGCCTGAATAGAGCAAGTGGCTTAATGCTATTTGCCACCTGCCACCCCACTTCCCCGTTCTTTATGGCTGACCGCCTCCTGCTGGCGATTTCGTCGTCATCGTGGTTTTTGATGCGATAAACCAAAAAATTTGTGCGCACAATTTCAATTAAACACACACGCACACACATAAATTTGTGCATATATATATATATATATATGTATATGTAAACATTTGTTGTGGCTGCAATGCAATATGATTTAATTTAATGCCCAATGTACCAAAGCCAACCTCGACTCTCTCTCTCTCTCTCCCCCCCCCCCCCCCTCTTACCTAAACATGCTGTTTGCCTTTTCTGCGAAAGTTAAGCGTTCGCACAAAAAGTGTTGCCTACTTTGCAGCGCATACAGTCAAATACACACACACACACATACACTTACACTTTGCATTTTACTATATGTAAATAACAGGAAAAGTTTTAATTAAATTTTAAATACAAGTTAATTTTGTGTATTTTCACGCGACACAACAACAACAAACGCCCCAAAATATCCATTTGTATATTTTATACCAAAAACTGTCCGCATTTTCAGCTCTTTTATCACTCTCACTCTGGAACGCGTGCGTGTGTCTGTATGTGTGTGTGCGAGTGTGTCTGCAGTTTTTCTATTATTTATAGCCATGTGCGTATGTGTGTGTGTGTGTGTGTACTTTGTGTCTGCCTGTGTGTCTGTGTGTATGTGTATGTGTTTTGTGTACACACAAAATGAGTTATAAATATTTAGTTGTAATTCAGGTTTTAGTTTGCATTGTTGCGGCTACTGCAAAACCAAATTAATATTCATGAAACAATTCAACGATGTCAGTGTCGAAATCGTCAGTTACAAAAATTCTTTAATTATAAATCAAAATTAGAAGAATGCTTTTCGAATTGAGTAAGTTGGCAAATGGCCCAACTGTCAACTTGTTGATGTACAATATCTAAAACCTTTACTCGTTTTAAAACAAAAAACAACAAAGCAAAGAAGCGACAAGCTACACTTAAATAAAGGTTAGTTATGTTAACAATGGATCGGTTATGATCATTAACTACAGTAGGGTCTTACGTGCTTGTCACATGCTACACCTTATAAATTAAGAAAGTTCCTTTAAGTCTTACTATCGGGCAGTTTAGCTTGGCATACTACATCTTATTCTAGAAAATCGTATGTGTATTTGCATAAGTTTGCATACAAATGCTTAAAAGAAGTTATAGTTTGTAGTTATAGTTTCATTTAAAGCTTGTTGGCTTGTTGATGTTGTTTTTCGCCAGTTGGAAGCTTAATGAGAATATTGCAATAAGAATCAATCAATGCAGCAAAGAGTCATAAGACAGCGAATACTTCTTATGCTAAATATCATCTCCTTTCGGTATTCTTTTATTTCTGCTGTGAAGCGTATTAAAATTCAAAGCACACAATATTTTAATCCATAACATTATGTTGCCTAACACAACTTTCAACTATTTTAAGTTTACAGTGCAAAAGAAGTATACAATATATTCGATATTCGATTGTCACACTAAGAACTAACTAAAGGTTTCAGTTTGAATACAATTTGGTCATCCAACAGGTGCAACACTTGGATCACAAATTCCACAGATTATAGTTAACAGAGGAAGACAACAAAATGCAGGCTTGAATAATGTTATGTCCGAAACGAAATATGTATTTTCTCGCATGCATTTTTGCGAATGTCCAGCAATTGTTGAGGCAGCAATAACAAAAACCCAGTCCGCCCACTAACACTGTGTGTATGTGTGTGTGTGTGTGTGTGTGTGTGTGAGTGTGTTCGCAATAATCCCAATCACAATCACGTGATTTGCAAGTAATAATGTTGTACATTTGCAGCTCACACGTCGCATATTGATGAGCACAGCCCACAGACACAGGATCAGGCAGACAGAGCCGGAGTCTGTGTTGGAGTTGGAGTTGAGGTCCGGGGACGACTGAATTGTAGCGTAGCGTTTCCGGAATCCGTAACCGTAAGCCGTATGGCCAAGAGCTGCGAGCCGCAACCAGTAATAAACGTGCGTAATCAAGCCTCTACCAGAGTCAGATGCCAGAGCCAGAACCAGAACCAGAGCCACAAGCAAAGCCTGAGCCAGTTGCATCTATCCAAGCACAACAAAAGGCAATAAGACTGCAAAATGCATATGGATGGATGTGCCTGGTGTCTAGGGTCGAATGCCTCATGCCACATGGCTTTCAGACCGTTGCCAGCCTGCCAGCCTGCCTAGCCATAACTCAAACACACACGCAGAGAGAAAGAGAGAGAGAGAGAGAGAGAGAGAATGAGAGATAAAGAGTACAGTAAGAAAGAAGTTTTGAGTTGGAGGCTGCTGAAGGAAGCTCCCCATTGCCACGGCTTGTAATATTTGATTTTGATTGAAGTGCAGCCAGGCATGTGGCAAGGGCAAAAAAAATGGCACGAGACCTGCACTGAATTTATACGAGATAACAAAAATACGGAAAACCAAAATCCAAATGCCTGTTGCATTCGTTTTCAGTCGCTAGCCCTTTCCGCCCCCCCAACCCAACCCAATAATAAATGCAACAAAAGGCCAAAAGTTGAATCAGACGAGAACAACAACTAGGAAAATAATCTGCATTATAATGCTGACGACTCCAGAGATTTTCATTGAAAACTACGTGACTTTGCAGCATATTTTGTTTTTTAGTTTTATTGAATATGAAAAACTCTTCTCTTCTTGTCTCACTTTTTTGCTTGTGCTAACTGCTAAGCTGCACAATTTGTAGTATGCTTAATTAATAGTTCAGTTTTAGATTTCTTTATGAAATAACAAATTTATAAAGTATTATCCAAACTCAGATTCCCAGAAATGTTAACGTATTTGCTTGTAGTGATTGTGATAATAATGAACATGACAAAATTTAAGCTGTATAAGTTATATATTATATATTATGTATATTATAAGAGTTGTTTTAAGATCATTTTCACTTGTTATGTCTTACACTCAAACTACTTATTGGGCCTTTTTCATTAGCGGTTTCTTTTGTGTAATGTCAAAATATCTTTAAAAAATATAAATTTTAGCTGGGCACAAACAATGGGAATGTATGTAAACTAGTTTCTATATATGTTGACCTTACTTTTAAACAATATACAAGCCAATACATTTTAAGCACGGAACGGGTTTAAAGAAATTTGAATATTCTCGAACTGTATTTCCTCTATCATATAGGAATTACGTACTTAAAGTTCTTGAAATTGATCAAACAGTTAGATTATATTATATTATTTCATATCGTTATTGAAGCATCAAATGAAACGTTTAATTTAATTACAAAAATCAAATTTTCCATTGCTTGAAACTTAACAGAAAGATTTACGTACAGAAACTGTACCGTACTGTATCACTGTCTACAATGACGTCGATGCTGGCAACTTGCAACTTGCAACGCTATGCTGCGTCTTCGTCTAATGCCATTCGACAGGATTGCATCGCAACACTTTGAGCTCCTGCTGCCATTTTTGGAGGAGGAGGAGGAGAAGCACTAGACGTTAAGCCAGCCTAGGCTCTGGCTCAGGAAGTAGTCTTAGTTGGACCTTAGGGCACTTTTTTGTGTTGCTCAAACATTTTTGTTGTTCGACTTAACCACCTTTTTCTCGTCAGTGTGCTTGTGTTAGCTTGAAGGCGACTCGCTTGTTTTATGGTGCTGCATAAATCAGAGGATGCCACAGCATTGTAGCCGCCCTACTTCACCGACTCGTTGGATGATGGGTGGGGCATTGGCACTTGAAGGCGCATTTATTGGCCGAATTTATTGTGCTCGAGCTGAGATGATGACCATATTAAGACTTTTTCACATAGTTTGCTTAAGGGGTGCTACAGCTACATTCGAGAGTCGAGTGGGGAGCGAGAGGAGCGTTGGGGGGCGGGGGTCCCTGTAATTGCCAAGCTCGAAGCGCATGAAATTTTCAACAACGCAACAAATGAAAATAATAATTTTTTTTTTCTTTATTTTTTAACTGTCTCTGTGTTAGGCAACTTACGTACCCCAAGTCCCGAGCTCCGCACCCCCAAACTGGCCCCTACAAAATTTGTGTGTTGGCTTACACGGTTTTTATCATTTGGCATGTCTGGGACAGGCGGCACAGTGCCTGGCGCAAAACATTTAGGCAGCTTTGGCCCTTTGAAGGCTCGCGGTCATAAATTTCGTTCTCACCACATTTTCGCTCTTTTCTTGCTCTTCTTCTGCCCTCTAACACTAACACTCCCGCCTTCAGCGCCTTCCTTCTCTTTTTAGGATTAGTATTTCTGCTTATACTCTGATACCCAACATAAAAGAGTATATGCGTTTTATGCAACGTCTTTCGGTCTGTTCGTCTGTCCTGTGTTTGATATAGTATTACGATCAGGGGGCGATGTTATCTGAGGATTGACAAATTGTTTACTCATTATCCAAATAAGGTATCAGAGTATTTCGCTGTCGACTTCCACTTCATTTTATTTGCTGTTTTTCTTGGCAAGCAGCAAACAGCATTTTTAAATCCACCAAAAGGTGCAAAAAAAAAAAAAAGAAATGCTGTGCGTAACGAAATGGCAGCTTGTTTAGTTGTTTTACTATAACGAACAACGAACAAGAAATACTCTAATTTAAATTTGAGATATTTTAAAAGCAAAAGGCCTAAAAAAGGGAAAGTACATGGCTTACAATTTTTGCCAACATTCATAAAATATATTTGAATTTTTGGGTTATTGTTATGTGATTATATGATAAACAATGAGATTAAAAAAAATCCTGCGTTTGCCTTTTTTGATTAATATATTTATAAATACTTATCAAAGAAACATATAGATAATATTATAAAGTATAAATTTTTTGCTGTTTCTATTATTCATGCATTTTTCTAAAGCTAAAGCTTTCCAAAATAAGTTGAAGTCTGACATTAAATGTATTTTATAAATACATAAATAAATGATAGTAAGCATATTCATAAAAATCTAAATACTTAAAGAAATAATGGGTAATAATGGAAAGCTCGAAAGGATTAATTTCATTTTGAATGATTTGTAATAGGAAGTTTTTGGTTTGTGGATCGAGATAATTTAATTCAAATAAGTGAAAAAAGGCATGTAGCCGGAAGTTAAAGTGAAGACTATTAAAAACAAACAAAAAACCAAAACCAAAAAAAAAGAAGAAGAAGAAAAAAGCTAAAATGCAAAGGCATATAAAGCATATTTTTGGACATGCTTTCGACTTGAGTTTGGGTTGGCTGAGCTGGCGCTGGCTTAGCCCCTTGGCTGACACGGACAAAAAAAGGAGGCGTGGCAGGGGTGTTAGCTGCATTTAGAAGGACAAACGACTGCGAATGCGACCAACACACACAGAGAGAGAGAGAGTGAGAGAGAGAGAGAGAATGAGAGAGAGGGAAAGAGAGAGAAGACACACAAAAAGAAATACGGAATCTAAAATGATAATAAAATATTCATATTAATCTGCTTGGCTCATAAAATATTCAGCTGCGTAATTGTTGGCATTACGTGAAGAAGACACGACACAGCCACCAACCCCTCCTCACACACCCTCCCGGACAACTTACCTCCGCCCCCCCTGCTGTGTGTAAAACAGTACCTTGAGTCATTTTGCACTCAACTTCAGTAATGGGCCAACAGCCAACGTGCTGGAAGCTCTCTGCTAGCAATTCAGATTGAGAGAGTTGGGGGTTCGAGGTGGGTTTGGATGGTTGGGGGTACACTAGATGGTTGCTGGGCAGGAAATGCCAGGCAAAAATCTTACAAGTTTGTAATTTACACCTGGCTGCGTTTTTTGCCTGCCTGCCACGCTTGGCCAAATGCTCAACCGACTTGCCGTCTTTTGCCTTGACTTTTCACTTTAAACAATAGACTGACTGGTCTTTAAGAAACAAACACACACACACACAAACACATTATTAACATATAAACACAGTCGAAGTTCTCTGAATCTAAGCTACATATATATAGTATGTATATAGTTGCTGCTATTGGTACAAAACCAAAAAAAATTATTATTATTATTATAAAAGTTAAATCTAGATAGTAAACATTTATTTTTTTGTTGACTTACGTTTTATTGTAGTTGTTTTTTTTATTAAAATAATGACTTTAGAAATGCCAGTTTTAATTATTTATTTTTTTTAGATTTAACTCATGGGCGAATAAAGTAATAACATAGATAAAAAATGTTCACCACAAAATTAAAAAACAACCTTGGTTAAAATTGCAAATTTTGAAAACTTTGATAATGTGAAGCTAATGCTAGAAAATAAACAAACTGATTACATATTCAGTTACATTTTGTAATAAATTCTAACAATTAAAGTTCGAAAATTCGTTTTTAAAGCCGAGTTTCAAGCTCTTTTTATCTTGATTTACAACACAATTAGAAATGAAATATATTTTGTATTGAAATAAAATGAGTTAAAATGGCCACTGTAATAAGAGCTTATAATGTGTGTCTAGTATGTGCGTGTGTGTGCGTGTGTGTGTTTTTCACATTGGCAAATCCTATTCAGTTACTCATAATTGCTTTTAATTTTTGTGGATTTCATTAGCATATGTAACACTATTAATTTGATGTGCGAAAAGCAAATGAACGCATGCACACACATATGCACACACACACACACATGCATACACGCACAAAATCATATGCATAATCAATGATGGCTCATTAACCTGGCAGACAAATGTTGCTGCTGTTGTTGTTGTTGCTGTTGTTGTTTTTGCTGTTAATTACGCATCGCATATGCGGTCATAAAATACACAACATCATTCTCATCGCTCGATTTACATCAAAATTACGTCGATTAACACCTTTCAGTTTGTCTGCGTGTGTGCAGTGTGCAGTGTGGTTGTGTGTGTGTGGTGTTTAACCTGTAAATTGGATTAACGTCATATTATTGAAACCACCGTCGCGTTGTCAGCGGATTTCGATTGACACCCATGCGACGTATGCGTAATATGCCTTTAACTTGGTCTTAAAATAACGCTCTTTACAAAAATATTAATCTCGAAAATGAAAAATACTGCAAACAAAGGATGAGAATGCCCTTTAAACAAACTTCTTTAACATATTCACATATTTAACTCATCAAAATGGCATTTAAACTTCAATAAAGCAAACCTAAAAAGGCACTTAATTTAATATTACATTTTTGAAATACATTTTCCTCTTATTTAAAATACATAAATTATATATTTTAGTCGGCGAACACTTAAAGCCACATATCAATCAAAAATTATACAGGTGACACTCTCGCAAATTATAATAACAATAATTATAACATAACACATGCCTACATTTCCTCGATATTTAGTGATTTGCAAGGATTTATTTGTTGCTTCCTGGTTTTTGTGTTCAAGTTAAACTGGCTTTTCAATTTTATATAGCTGATGTCAGGATTTTGTCACATTATTATCTAAGACTTAATGATTCGCTTGAACGCCTTCAACGAGTTGTTTTAATTTGTTTGGCTTTAGTTGCCAAACACAATATGTTTTCTTACGCTTATGCCACATGTGAAACTTGTTTTCACTTCATTTCCAGCAACGTATTAAAACTATTAGCGTTAAACTTGTCAACCAGGTGCATTTCAGTGTTATAAGTATGTGTTGTAGGATGCATGTACTATGTATGTATGTTTATGTATAATAAACAAACAAACCAAGCGAGAATCAACTCAAAGATACACATCAAAGCTCTAAGATAAAGTAGTTGAAATGTATTTTCAAGCAATTAATGCTGTTTAAATTATTATTAACAATTAATCCACATCAATTTCAATTACAATTACAATTCGATGGCCACTCACATCATCAGAAACACATCGACGTCGACATCGCCATCAACATCAATAGAGTACTACTATAATGAAATCAGAAATTCTGACTCGATATCTTGACATCACGAGTTAACTCAATACGTAGCAACTGCATCATTTGTTCGACATTTCCGGCACGCACACACATGCAATGCACACACACGCACACACACACACGCACAGACAATGCAAAACACATGAAATTGAAATAGTCTATACTTGAAATTTGCATTTGTGCGAGGAAAGTTTTAGCAAAGCGATTAGAACGCTTGAATATAAAGGAGGTTTCTTAAATATATATATGTATATATAGAATGTGTTTTTTTTGTCATTATAAAATGATAAACTTGCAATATACTATATTATATACTATACTTTATACTATATGCACTGACATGGAGGTGATTTAGAGTAATATGGTGGAGTAGAATTGAAAGCCAGATAATGTTAAAGAAAATAATGCAATCTTTAAAGTTCCAAGGGATATATGAATACTTAAGATGTTATAAAATATAATAATAATTTTTTATTTAAGCATATTCCATAACAGGTAGAAAACTTAATAGTTTTATTTAATGGTGATTGTTAGTATTAAGTCAAAAAATAGGGCAGCAATCTTGATTCTTCTTTGTTTAACTTTCAACCAGGCATAAAATTATGTTTTCAAACATCTGTATAACAAAAGGAGTTCTATTCGATGAAATCGTGTTGGAAACGATATAACATACAACAAAATAACGCGTAATATCTTAAAGAAGAAAGAATTGGTGGAAGCGAAGAATAGTTTAGTATAAGTATTCAGTTATAATCGATTGTTATGGTGATAGCAATAAAAGCATATATTTTTGAAGCGAACCTCGTAACCGAAAAATGGCCAAGCTGTGTGTGCATTTATGCTGCACAGAAGAGCAGGTCACCTATTATGGCCATCTCGCTCGCACACTCGTTGTAGTTAAAGACAAAATTGTGTTGCATCGTTAGCCTAATTGCATTTTCGAGGGCGAAGCAACAGCAGCAACAGCAGCAACAGTAGTAGCAGTAGCACCAACAGCAACAGCAACAAGCAACAGCAACAAGCAAGACACGAAGAGTGCAAGAACAAAGGACAAGAGATTAAGTATAGGGGTATTGGGTTGATGATGATGTTGCATGCATGCGTAAATGTCACAAGGCTGTCCAGAAAAGTGACTGCAGCTGCAGGATTAACGTAGCTGTTGGCTGTTCCACTTGGACTGCTTGGTCACATTGTTGCTGATTGCATTTTTTGGTTATTAAGTCAGTACGCCTCAAATTTTGGTTTTTTCTTAATCTACTTCTTTTTTGTTTTTTTTGTTTTTTCTTTTGGTTTTTTTGTTTTTTGTATTCAGTCGAGAGAGGGAGATGGCTGAATGTTGCCAGGCATTGTCATTGTCATCATATACATCTAAGTGCAATAGCGATGAATCGACTCAGTTCGTGACACGACAAAACTAACAAAAATGCAATAGCATCAAATGCGAGAGAGGTTGACTTTGTAAGCAGTTCAATCAAGCAGTGCAAGAACATAAATACAAGTAAATTCATCTGAGTTCTAGATCTTTTTTTTAAGTACTCAGTTAAAAAGAAAATGATATTGCTTTTGCACCTTGAGGTTATAATATTTCAAAACCTAAAGTCCTAGGCCTTGTTCTGCCTTCGTGATCGGATTTACGATATCAATACCCTTCAGAAAAGTAAGGCAAAAAGGTTTAGTTACAAAAAGTCGTAATGAAAACTTTTCATGTTCGTGATTGTGTTGTGCATGAATGCGACACGTTTACATCTCTAATTTTTTTAACATAGCACACCTAATATATGCAAATTTTTACACACATACACACACACACACACAGATGCAAACCTATAATAACTGGTCGTTTATTTCAAGAACTCGAGTCTCTGTGGGGCTCTGTGGACTAAATTTTGACTTTTGATTTCTCTGGCCTAAATGAAACTGACCAAAAAACAACAAAAACAAGAACAGTACTACACACTACAGACTACACTACACACTACACACACACACACACATAAAATGTGTCGCATTCAAATGAAGCAAAACTGAGTTTAGTCTTCTGCCTGGCAACATACTTCTAATCTTCCTCACTGCCTTTCATAGCTTTTCATAGTCTCGCAAAAGCCGTTGGCACATTTTGTTAAGGTTTTTTGATATTTTCACTACGTGCATCTTGTGCGCCTGTGTGTGTGTGTGTGCCTGTGTGTGTGTGTGTGTGTGTGTGTGTTTTCTGTGCTTTCTGCTTGGTAGGTATATAAAATCTTGTACATGAACTGATTTCTATCGCTTAATCTCTGCTGACATTTTGTGTTGCAGCCAAGAAAAACGAACGGAACGTTCGTTCCCCCTCTTACAACAACAATCCCATTTACCCCCATCTCCTACCATCCCATCCCCTATGCACTCATGCATTCTCTCTCGCTTATGAATTCAAACAGGCTTGCCCAAATGGAGACCACAAATGCGTCCATGTGTGTCCAGCCTGTGTGTGTGTGTGTATGTGAACCTTGATTTCAGTGTCCAAGCTAAATAATTCAAATTAGTACAAGCTGCCTTAACAACAACAAGAACAACAACAACCACTGCTGAAAACAATAGCATCTACTTTACGTCCCAGTTTCCAAACATTTAATTTTGATATAAATTTAATATGATTTGAGGCTGTGAATAGTTTCCAAGACACCAAGTTAAATGATTCGATTTAAGTCTTCGGCTCAAAGAACAAACAAAATAAACACAATTAAGATTTCTACTTAATCTTGACTAGAAAATGCACGAATAAACTTCAAAGGCATAAATAAGTTATAACCTTTAAAATATATATAAAAAATAAAACCTGTTCTGTATGGTTTAATATGAGAAAATATATATATTAATATTAATATCATCTAGCAAATAACAATAAACCTATTTTTGGAAATCCTTTTATGATAATTTCATAATATTTTGACTAAATTCTTTACTGAAGAACTAAATGGAATCTAATAAGAATTTATGTTAAAGGTTCAAAACGACTTTTTTTTACTATATCAGAAAGCTTCTGTACGTAATGGTCTATTGTCAGATGTGCAAGTCGTTCAGTAGGTCAACGGTTTCACCACTGTTCCGTACGATGCGATCTTAAAATTGAAATTTTAAACTTAGCAAGCAATTTTGAATGCATTTGTGCCAAACTTCAACCATAATCCATGCAAATAAAGTTGTGCAATACGTAGCAAAGCTAGTATTTTAATATTTATTGGTTAACAACAACAATACGAACTTGATTAAGCCATGCGAGAAACGGTGAAGGGATCGTAATGGAGGCGCTGCATCTGGATTTGTTTATGCATTTTGGGCAGCGAGCGTCGAAATATGAAGGCGCCACGATAGTGATCACCGCGTCCCAGCAGGTCCACGAGGCAGTCAATCCATTTACCATATATAGGCATAAAGGGTGGAGCACCGGCTGCAATGCCAGAACCCGAGCAGGCCATGCAGGCACCAACAACCTGGAGCGGATACAAAAGCATAATGGCACCAAACTGCAATAGAGCTGAATTATACTTCCTCGGCGCTTTCTCGAGCTTGAAGATGCGATTGCAGATGGTGCCGAGGGTGCTGGTGCAGAATAGCACGCCCAGATCGCAGAGCAGACGGGGCATAAAGCCGGCATAGAAACCGACTAGGCCCTCCTGGACAAAGATCTGACGGACACTGCCCCAAATGCTTGTGTAGACAACCTCACGGCCCACGAACTGGGCCATCTGGCGCACAGTGATCACATAAAAAGGATGCGATACAGTCACTCCAGTGGCAATGACCAAGCTATCACGCATCAGGTTCCAGAAATATGCGCTTAGCGGACACATCGTTACCTTCTTTCTGGACATGGCCGATATGTCCAGCAGCCGGACAAGACTCTCGGCGAATAGAGCCGAACCAATTGTGCCAACGATGCGTGGCGTCAGGCCACGATAGAGACCAATGAAGCCATCCGTATGCTTGATATACCGCATATACTGATGCACCCCAGGCAACACAGTTGTGGCACGTCCCAGCCAGCTGGTTGAGATGACCGCCGGCAAAGGTTCGTAGCCCAATTGCATCAGCACCTTGGCGTACTCATACGGATGCAATAAGGCGCCAAAGCCCATGCGCAATGAGAAACGTAGAAGCTCATTTGGTTTGCTTATCTCGCCCAAATCCATATGCACTTCACTCAAGTCAAGCGATTGATTTTCTTTGTTTTGATCGCCGCTTGCACCGTCATCTGGTGGCAACGGTTGCAACTGCTGCTCAACCTCCACCTCTTGCTCATCGTGCTGCTGATGATCCGCATCTCCAGCGCCGTCGATGTTACCGCCGTACGACGAAAAGTTGCCCTCCAATATATGCTCACGTTCACTTTGCATATTGGTTTGTCTATATTCAAACAAAAAATAATTACAAAAGAATTAAATTCAAACAAAATATCTTTCAACTTTAAAACGATTTTTACTTTTTGTTGACTTGTGCTTGCTGCTTACTCAACGCACTAAAAATATTATGCTTAAAATAAGCAAGCGAACTTGCTTTGCACGCCTACTAACAACATTTGTATTATATTTATTTTATTTTAGTTATTTATTGACTATTCATATAGTTCTTGTCATTGGAAACCAAAGATTTAAAAGCTTCGTAAATAAGTAATAATTTCTTTTTATTTAATGAAAAAAAGGAAACAAAATATTTAATCAATTTAAAGATGCCTGTTGAATGCTTTATTATATAAAAATTATAACATCAAGATTTGAAGATTGGAACATGCCTCGAACCTCAAGAATAACAATATATTTTCAAGACTCAACATTTATTAAAGTTTTTTATAATTTTGTTTTGGTTGTAGATTATCTGATCTATGTTTATAAAATAACCTTCAACAATATTTAGTCTTAAGCTTCGACTGGTTTTATCAAGAAACCTAATATAGGGTTAATACAATATTATAAGGACTTGCAAAACCTTCTTTATTTCATAGTGAAATCTTTTTGATGATCTTGCATTTTTATGGCAACTGTATGGTTTTGAAAAATGATCTAACTGCAACCAATTGAAGATATTGACCAAAGTTTCAGCTATATCGACTCAGCTCGCCAAGCTGATAAAGAATATATATATATATAACATATGGGGTCGGATATGCTTCCTTCTCCTTTAACTTAACACCAAATGTTCACAACTCAATTTGGTAAGTGCATTAAAAACAAATGTAAACGTTTCTCAATTTTATCTTTGACTTTCAAGATGAATGGCCTAAACAAGAAAAGTGTGGTAAAGTACGCGTTAACTGTTCACTCTCTCTCTCTCTCTCTGGTTTTCTCTCATTCTTTTGTCACTACTACTCCCACTTCAATAGCTCTCCCCAGCTCACCGTCGAGGCCTTCAATCTCAGTGCACTCCCTTGAAAATTATCGTCTCTTGTCACCATTTTTGCCACTTATTTCAGAACATGAAATTTCAATTAGGCTGCTCTCTACTCTATGCTGTTTTTCTGGTCAATTTAATGCAACCAGATTGCCAGTTGCACACTCACACACACACGAACATACACGAATACAATCGAATGTGTATGAATTGCAATTTCAGCTGCTTTTATTTACACATCGCTGCTAATTGCACGTAAAAACCAAGAACTAAACGAATCTACAGCCAACAAATGCTGTAAGGCACAACTTATGTTGTAATTTATAAAAGGTACACTATATAGAAAACATATATAATTTACTTATAAGGTTTAAAACAGTAAGAAACAGAAATATATAATCAAATTGCAATTGATTTATATATATATTTATATTTAAATTTGTAAGTAATTTTCATTGATAAGAAAATCAATTCAAAACAAACCACTGAATGCGAGTACAAAAACTTTATTTAACCCCTTGAGTACCGATTTATTTGATTTGTTTTACTATAATAGTTTTACTATAATATCATAATACAAACATTTATTTAATAACATAACCAAATAACAAGTAAATGAATATAAAACAAGTAAGAAGGCTCTAGTCGAGATATCCCGACTAGACGATACCCTGATCCCCATACTTTACGCTTACAGTCAGTGCTTGCAAGTATGTCTGTGTGTGTGTACGCGCATACAGCATAGTGCATACAAAACTTCAATGTCCCATATCTCCGGTGTTTATTATCCGATTTCAATAAAAATTTCACAGATTATCATTATTTTGCTTTATAATTCAAATTGCATCTCAAAGTTTTCCAAATTCAAGATTTTGTTGTTATCGATCCCATGTGTATATCGGAAACGGGAAGAGTTATCGAAAATCGAAAACAAACTTGTACTGCCTAGGGATTAGGCGAGCTTAAGTTCCAAATCTGGAGTCTCTAGCTCTTATAGTCTCTGAGATCGACGCGTTCATACATACGGACGGACAGACGGACAGACGGACAGACGGACAGACGGACGGACAGACGGACATGGCTATATCGACTCGACTGTTGATGCTGATCAAGAATATATATACTTTATAGGGTCGGAGATGCTTCCTTCTGCCTGTTACATACTTTTGCACAACTTCATTATACCCTTTTTTCCCATTTTTAATGGGATCAGGGTATAATTAAGAAAAAAGTTTGTTAAAGATAAAATTTACTAATTTTGAACAGTGTGAAACTTTTCAAATCGATGACGAGACTCACTCGTTAAATTCACCCCAAGAGTTAAATTAAATATTAAACATATGTAATTGACTAATTACTGACCTGCTTTACTTATGTAAATCTTTAATATTCAGTAATTTGAGGTCAACAACAAAATAGCATTAAGTGCATTAAATGGACATGCTTATAAATCAAAGGACTTTAACTCGATTGTTAAGCAACTTAAAAAAATATAAATATATATTATATTAAGAAACTGTCCAAGCATATAAGTTGTGTCAAAGTATGTACTTAAAAAATATAATTTATTTAATTTTGTTAATTTTGAATATTTCAATTATCAATAAACTTCCATTCCTGCTCTCTCTTGCTCTCTCTCTCTCTATCTCTCTCTCTTTCTCTCTCTCTCTCTTTCTATCTCTCTCTCACTCTCTCTCTCTCTCTCTCTCTCTCTCTCTCTCTCTCTATATATCTCTCTCTATCTATCTCTCTCTTTCTCTCTCTCTGTCTCTCGCTCTTGCTCTTTCTCTCTCTCTCCCTATCTCTCTCTCTCTCTCACTCTCTCTCTCTCTCTATCTCTTTCTCGCTCTCTCTCTTTCTCTCTCTATTATTTTAGCTGTTTGTGTTTCTCTGCCACAAAAATTCGCCAACACATGAATTTGCAGCACGTAGGTAAATAAAAGGCTATAAGTCCAAAATGTGAGAGTGTCTCCTCCAGAGTGCGAACGAGATAGCCAAACGAAACAGTATACGAAATTGAGAATCGAAAGGTTAGCCCAAACTTCGTTTGCTACTCGAACTCCAAATCCAAATGCAAGTTGTGCGACACGCACAGTTGATTAACATCGTTGCTTTTTTTTGTGGAAGCGAACCAACGCCAGGCCAGCAACCTCCTCGAATAATGAATGTTGTTGCTGGGGGCGGGAAAGAGAGGGTAAATCTCTGAACCTGCAACATACACACAGACACACATGGGTAGCACCACTAATTAGTGATGTGTGCGCCGCGCGCGCTTAAATTTTACGTTTCGGCACGAATAGATTGGTTGGGTTTTGACTGGATGGCGAGTAACACCACGTAACCACGGGTTCCCCGGTTCGGGGTGGAGGGGGGCGGTGTGCTTGTCAGGAGCCTAGAGAGCTTTTAGCTTGAAGCCAGGAGCCAGGAGCTCGTGCACGAGCCTGACGTTGACATTCCACTAACAGTAAAATTGTTTTCCAAATCCTTAGCTCGCATGTTAGCCACAAGCAACAGCAACAACAACAGCAACAACAGCAACAACACCCATTGGCAATGGCAATGGCAGCCACGAAACGGCAGCAACCGAATGAATGGCAATGAATGCGACACCAGACACTAGGCCTAAACATTTTCAGCGCCATGCATCACCCAACGTTCACATTCACATTCTACATGCACGTTCTCACATTCAGATCCCACGTTCATGTGTGGTAAATAGTGAACTGTTCGCTTTCGTTACCACTCCCCTCTCCGCACGCCCATTTTACCATTTCACATTGTCAATGTGCATGCTCTTACCTTAAAGGGTAATACGAACTATATCAAATAACAATCATTTGCATCAATGTTTGATGAAAACAAAATTGAAATTTATATTTTTTTGAGCCCGGAGGCAAATTGTTCGACCCATAAACTTAAGCTATTGTTAAATCATATAGGAATTTAGTTTTTAGTTAAGTTCACATTTTATTCTTAAGAAATATTAGAAATATTAGAAATAAGTTTAGTCTTTGAATTTCTACTAAATCCTTCGTTCTTGAAGTTCCAATAATAATTTTGTTCGTTACGAACTAGTCAAGGATATATTTCGTTGGTTCAGTTTATAGTTTGAACACAATTAAGTATAAACATTGATCTTCGAACCATTTCATAACAAAAGCTTCAACTTTAATTATCTATAGTGTATGAAAACTGTCGGTTTGTTTCACATCAACTATATGAACTTGGTGCATCTGTACTTTAGAATTGTGTGTTTTTTTTTTGGAGCTCAGGGATTAAAACAGCCGGATGCAGTGCGGAAATCAAAATGCTATAGCGACCAATATTGCGTCAGATCAGAGCTGAGCGACACACTAACCGACGAACCGACGAACGGACGGGTCGAGGAGACGATGAAGGGAAACCAAATAGACGATGGTAACATCAGTTTAAATGGCAACTAATCGCAAAATGCCTCTAGAGCGAGAGATAAACGCTGAGCGAAAGGGACATAGGAAGTAGAAGGGTTTGAGGAGCGGCTATCACTAGGCTGGGGCCATGGTCACATTTAGATATTGTACAGAGGCAAAATAAAGGTGTTTGCATAATGAATAAGCTCACGCAAGCCAGCCATTCAGCTATTCAGCCAGATAGCCACCAACAATAACAACTAAAACATCAACTGTGGCTTTTTATACCCTAAACCCATTTAAGTGTAAGGGCATTTTATACCCTAAGTCCATTAAAGAACAGGTATCAAAGGGCACATATACTATGTTGTGTAACAAGTACGTTTCCAGAAACTAATGTTAACGATAGCTTATCGATGAATTAATAACGATATTGATAAAAGCAACAAAATAAAGAAATAAGCGAGCCTACCTTGTTAGCTTCACCATGTTTAAGAGTATCTTTTAGTCAATCTCTCTCGATTAAAAGAATTTTTCTTTTGCACACAAAAACAAAAAAACACTCATACGCCTCATAGCCACATTGCCAGGTCACGCACAAGACAATGAAATCAAACGACAAACGCAAATGTGATAAATTACATAGCGGAAAAGTGTGGCGCGGGAAAATGCGTTGCGGCTAAAGCATCGTTGCAATTGTTGTGCATTTGCGGCGAGACTGGGCACACTGCCTAGATTGCCAATGTGGCCAAATTTCACTAGATACGCCCGTATGCTAGCCTCGGCTCAGTGCGGTTTGATGCGGCTCGTTCGGGACTAGACTGGACATTGCTCTGAAAAAGACGCCAATGCATTTAGGCGTATGCAAATGTGACAAAACTGCTGACACATTTGACTCTCAAAATTATGACCACAAATGCCAGAGACTAGGAGTCGGCCGGACTCCGGTATTCTGTCATTGACCATTGGCAACAAGTCATTATTGTAATTATGTTAATACTCCACCCGAAAGCCCTGCCCCCACCATCCCACTTGGCACAAACATACAACACATGACCAAAACGACCAGCATCTAAATCTGTCTCACTTCCTCTGCCTCCTTCTGTAACCCTTCTCATCCAATTTAACTGTTGGCTATCTCGCTTCTTCGTATGCGTGGCCAGAAAGTACATAAATGGAACATTGTAAACTTGAGCTTCGTCTTCTCCAGATTTCAGTCAATGTGTGCATAATTTGTTTACGAGCATCACACACACACACACACACAAAGATGCTTCAAGTTACTTAACAACTTTAAACCTTACAGCTAAACGGACAACGGGCCAAAAAACTTAATGTGAACTTAATAACTATCTAAGAGTATTTCCTAACCGAATTTAAATTATTATAAATCTATGGAATATATAAATATATATTTAATATAGAATTAATTATATAAGTGATAACAAACTGTAAATTAGTAAACATTTGATGCAGTTTTTAAAAAAAATAGATTATAATAAAGAAGACCATATCTTTTTCAGCAGCCCAAAGAAGTTTGCTTTAAGCGCAATTTAGCCAACTTTCTGGGAATCTTTAGCTCTTTTCATTACCTGTCACAATCAGACACAAAAAAAAAAAAAAATTCCTAACACACTTTAGATATTTTTGGAAAAAAAACAAACACATAAATGTTAAAAGACTTTTGTCTTCATTCGAGCCACACTAGCAGACAGGCAGTGGGAGCAAGGACTGAGCGTGGAAGTTAGACAAAAAAAAATGGCCAAACACTTTGCACGCATCATTGTGTATGGGGCACAATCTGTGGGACGAGCCTTTGTGAAAGCCATACGCCAGGAGATCGATGCTTCTCGAGCAGCGGCAAATCATCATCGGGCGATCCGAAACGAATGCAAAAGTAATGATACAACGGTCAACGGCATGACACTCAGCGAGGCCCAGCAAATACTGAACGTGAAGGATCTGTTAAATGCCGAGGAAATTCGTGCCAATTATGAGCATTTGTTTCGTGTCAATGAGAAGTCAAGCGGTGGCTCCTTTTACTTGCAATCAAAAGTGTTTCGTGCCAAGGAGCGCATCGATCGAGAGCTGCTTAAAATCGAGCAACTGGATAAAGTCATCAAGGATAACCGTTCAGTGTCGACAGCAAATCCAAAGGCCAACTAAGCTTAGTCTTCCTGGTCAAGCTCAAGTTGGCAACTATATACATAGTAATATGAGTAGATGATTATTGCATATAATAAAAATTCGAGTTAACCTAAACAATAAAGGAACAACACAAATTTACAACAATTAAGTCGAGGAATACTATTTTTTTTTTATCCCTCACTGGGGAATGCGAACTTGGCGTAAATCAATTTATTTAGCATGTTTTCTTGTTCTCAAGTTCAACAACATGAAATAAATTGTAGAAATCTGTTTTTGAATGTGTTTGTGTAAAGCTAAAATGCCAAATGAAGATTCACGCCATATATTTATTGTCTTGCTCTTGATGTTCATCTTAAGTGTCTTTTGGTTTGCCAATTTCTGTGCCGCTTGTTTCTGAATTGTCAGTTGGTGGCCTATTTAAGTTTAATGCTGGTTTAAATGTCAGACGTTGTAGTTCCTTGCAAAAAACTTCATATGCCCTATCCTCATCGGGCTCATCGTTCCAAGCTCCAACGTAACTTGATCATAAAAAAATTAGAAAACAATTGCATTTAAATCTCGAGATATTACGAACTTGAAGATTCTACTTACGGACTATTGTGGGGAGTCTTAGGTTCATTTAAATTTTTATTATCTGCCTCGACGTTGGATGTTGCGATATTCTCTAAATCTGATTGAGTAGCGGATCCATCTTCTGAAGAAGAATACGAATTGTAATCCGTTTCCACCTCTCGCACTTTCTTCGCCTCCTTAATATACTCATCAAACTCCTTCGCATCCTCATACTCTTCATTCTCCACCTCCTCCTTCTTAGTATCCGTCTCATACCCCTTCGCATCCTCAAACTCTTCATTCTCCACCTCCACCGCCTTCTCCATCAACGCCTTCACTACTTGCTTTCCCTTCTGCATCTTTTCCTTCTCCTCATGCTCAACAAGCTCCTCATCAAAATCATAAAATTGTACGTATACGTACCTTTCAACGATGTTCAACAAAGGCCTTGACATATATTTACATACTTGATAGAATATCGGTATGCATTTATATGACCCAATCAAAATATACATGATTATAATGCCATAGACCAATACGAGAAACCATAAAAACACATAAAAATGTACATGGTCGGCCCTTGAATCTTTCGAAACAATTTGCAGGGCATAGCTTTCGTCCACATATTCACATACCTTTTGGGCAGTGTCTGTTGTTGCATCCAATCCGGAAGCCAACATTCCCAAATCCTCATTAGGTTCCTCTCCTGTGTCCAAAATCTTCACTTCGTCGATTAGCGCGATTGGCCTATCCGGTTGGAAAGTCAGTTCCCGGTATATTTTTGGAATCTCATAGATCTGACGTTTTATAGACTCAAAGAGTCGTGCAAGCAGCTTGTATATGTAACTTATTGGACCGTCCGATTCCATGATCTTCTAAAATGAACGCGTCTCTCAGTTATGTACACCAATCAATTCTTATCTGTTAAAAACATATAAAAAACAAATAATCGTTAATAGTTTATTTGAATTAAGTGAAAATATATTTTGATAAGCTTATGAACTAATGTTCTTAGTGTATTCAGAATATATTAAGACAGACATTTATATTTATGAAATCTTTAATAATAATTGGATAAAAACCTTACTATTATTCACAGTATACTATTGGAAATGCCTTAACCTTTCACAGTTATCACATTAAAGCAGCAGTCGGGAAACAGTTTTAATCATTACCCCAAAATATTTTTTTGAAGGTTCACATTACCCCATGGCGAAAAGCAAAAAAATAAAAAGGTTTATAGAATAGCAAATTGAAAATATATATAAAATATATTTATAATAAAATAATTTATATATTATATAATATAATAAATTTATTATTTTTAATTATGTCATTCTAACTAAAAGTTTAATTTATACTCCTTTATTTTTATTTATTGCTACATTTTTTATTTAGTCTTTATATATGTGTGTGTGTTAATGTGTGTATGTGTGTGTCTGTGTGTGTATGTGTGTGTATGGGCTGTGTATGGGTTGAAGCAATAAAAATATGCACAAAAAATAATCATTTTACTTAATACATGAAAATTGCCCTCCTCCGCGATTCTCAAAAATTCAAGTAAGTCATGAAGGAATTTGATCCTATTAGTTAAGTCTGAAATGAGTTTGTATGTGTGTGACTGTTTTCGAGCTTTCTCAAAGTGCTCTTTTCGTATCTCTCTCTCCCTCTCTATCTCCCTCTCTATCTCTCTCTTTCTCTCTTTCTGTTTCTCTTTCTGTTTCTCTCTCTCTCTCTCTTTCTCTATCTCTCCCTCTCTCTCTTTCTGTTTCTCTTTCTCTCTCTCTCACTCTCACTCTCTCTCACTCTCTCTCACTCTCACTCTCTCTCTCACTCTCTCTCTCTCTCTCTCTCTCACTCTCTCTCTCACTCTCTCTCTCACTCTCTCTCTCACTCTCTCACTCTCTCTCTCTCTCACTCTCTCTCTCACTCTCTCTCACTCTCTCTCTCACTCTCTCTCTCTCACTCTCTCTCTCTCACTCTCTCTCTCTCTCTCTCTCTCTCTCACTCTCTCTCTCTCTCTCTCTCTCTCTCACTCTCTCTCTCACTCTCTCACTCTCTCACTCTCTCTCTCTCACTCTCTCACTCTCTCTCTCTCTCTCTCTCTCACTCTCTCTCTCTCGCTCTCTCGCTCTCTCTCTCTCTCTCTCACACATTCTTCTTCTTATTTTTTTAACTTCCTCAGCTTAGGTCAAAAAAAAAAAATTAATAATACTAATGGTTTAACAATTAATTTAACAAATAATAAAACTAAAATAAATCACTTCAAACGGAGCATTATTTATAATATTAAATGGACGAATAAGGTAACTTTCAAGCTTAGGCGTTAATTAACGCCATCGTTAAAAAAAAGCTTTAAATATTTGAAAATTGATTAAGACAAATATTAATTAAAGTCACTCGACTTTTACCTTATATATATATATATATTAAATTTATATTCAATGCTATCAAAAGCGCAACAATTTACATACAAATTATGCTGTCTGCTCCGTAAATATTTCTATTCTTATACTCTATAAACAATAAGTCAG
This sequence comes from Scaptomyza tumidula, assembly GCA_035044465.1. Classification (NCBI taxonomy): domain Eukaryota; kingdom Metazoa; phylum Arthropoda; class Insecta; order Diptera; family Drosophilidae; genus Scaptomyza; species Scaptomyza tumidula. The sequence goes on along the minus strand of JAWNNW010000220.1, from coordinate 623,723 downwards.
TTATTTTGGGTGTTTTAGGCTTTTGAATTTATCACCTAGCACTGTATAGGGTATCTGACAGTCGAGCAGTTTTGCTACGATTAAACTTATGTGTTTTTGATCTTTATAATAAAACAAATACGCACACACGTGTTTGTTTGTGTGTGTGTGTGTGCGAGCATTTAAAATGCAATTTTTGCATGGCGCGCGTCGCAATGATGCTCAATAAAATGTTGGAAAGTGATTTATTTTCGCGCATTGTTGCAGCTCGCTCTCAATGAAAACAATTAAAATTAAATTGGCCGCAATTATGGCCCACACACACATTCACACACACACAAACACAAGCACATTGTTAAGCGACAGCTTTACAGCCAAAATGTGTTGCACAAATTGATGATCAAAATTATGCAAACAGCCAGACACCACACCAACACCAACACCAACAGCAGCAGCAGCAGCAGCAGCAGAAAAGTGAACGATTAAAAATAATGAAGATAAGAAGCGGCATTTAACAATTAATGCAACGACGCGTCATTGTGCCCAAGAACAATTTTGCCAAAGCAATTTTTATGCTTCACAGAAGAAAAATACTTTCTTATGTTAGCAAAGCTAAAAAATGTTTCAGCGAGCGTTTAAATTGGATATTGCTCGTTGCTTAAAGAGTCAGCGAGCAAGTGAGATAGCTGTAGACATTACCTATGGAATGTCAATATATTTATATATTCGTAAGAATACTTTATATATATAGTTAATGGGATCAAAGACCTTTCCTTTTGACTACCATTTTGTTTAACCATCGCAACTATAATAATAATAATAAGTTATCAAGTTTAAGTCATATAATACAATTGGTATTTATATTATGTGTGGCAAAATGGCGCTTTAGAGCTTCATACTAAGCCTGACGCAAACTTTACTCACACACACAGACACAAGCACTTACGCACACATGAACAGCAATGACGCCGCTGCGATTTGCGTTCGTAGTTTGGTATTGAAAAACTATTGAAGTCTAATGGCACGAAAGAGAATAATGACGCACAATACACTTTGACAGTTTAAACGGATTCACATGATTACAAGAGGCATATAGACACACACAAACAGACATACATACATACATTCATACATACCTACGTGGCTGTGACGCGGCTGACGCTGGCTTCAGTAAGTAATGATGTCTGTCTGTCTGTCGATGTTGGCAGAACAATGTTGAAGATGAAGGCGACAAATGTCTGGGCGCAATGAGGGGGGTGGGGGGGGACAAGTTGCAACGATGCGCCACTTGGCTGGTTTGGCCTCTTCAGCTTTAGCTTGACTTGCAAATGCGGCGAGATGCGTCCAAGTGCCGTTACTTATGCGCGTGTTGTTGTATTGGCGACGTTTCGCAATTTCGAATTGCGAGCACTAAATTTAACAGAAATTCCCGGGCAAGTGCGCAGCGTACACAAGAATATATTTTTTCACAAAATTTTCAACCTTTTCGATGATCCAAATTTTTGTACGTTTGCCTTTTGACGTGTGTTCTATCGTTGACAGTGCTGCCAGATCAGTTTGTTTCGTTAAGTTTTCGTTATAATCGATTCAATATGACGTAATCGAACTTCGATAACATTCTAACTAGAGATAAGCAAACAGAAAAGAAAGGAGAATAAATATGAAAATTATATTTCATGTTCACTGCTTGAGGTGCATAAATGTGTGGCACGTTGATGGTTGCGCCGCAGGCAGCAACTGTATGAGTGGCATGCTGCACATTGCTGCGCCTTTGACTATGATTTCCTAATTCAATTATTATTCAAATCATATAATTTCACGCGCAGCGTGAACAAGAAAAAAACAAAATACATAAAGAAAAATAACATAAATTTTAAAAAAGAAAAACAGGAAATATATATACAGTGGTAGCATGTAAATAATCATATTACGCAAACACACGCGCCCCCCGCTTCACAAGAACGATGAAGTACAACAATAAGCGAGACAGACAGGGAGACAAAAAGAACGAGAGACCGAGAAAAAAAACGGGCGAGAGACGAGAGAGAGAGAGAGTTGAAGAAAAGCTTGATGTTCGACAAATCCAATTTGAAGCGACTGCCTGCTGTTTCAACACAATTCGGCTTGGCTCTCGACAATGTTGGCATATCACGCTCGAGCACAGTCACAGAACCAGAAAGTCTTCGCCTACACACAATGAAATTTGTTTGCTTTAGCCCTCGTTACTGTTGCCTTTTTTTGCCGCTGCCATCATTTTGCCTTTTGTCTTGTTAACGCTGCTGCTGTTGCTGCTGCTGTTGTGTGTCAGCTTATCCTTCATTTGTCGTCACTGCATTTGTATTATTGTGCATATTAATTTTGTTAAGAGCGCGTGCCGTGTGCGCGCCTCTACAAAATTAGCCACCCATTCATTCATTCATTCATCCATTCATTCATTCATTCGTTCGCTCTATCGCTGTGTGTGCGGTTACGTCTGCCATATTGGCCTGGGGTCTGGCCACAATGAAGGCGTCCGAGTGATGAGAAACTGCGAAAAATAAGGTGGAGCAGGGCGAAAGGAGAAGAGAAAGAATGGGTGTGACTGACGAACGAACAAACGAACGAACGGATGCATAAATGGACGGGCGTATCAATTTACACACCGGAAGGCACACACAAACACAAACACAAAAGATCAAAATGAACGGCCGCTTGGTGAACTCAAAAATTGTAATATGTACACGTTTGTATGAGTGTGTGTGTGTGTGCGTGTGTGTGTGTGTGTCTGTGTACTTATTAATGCGTATTCATTGTCACATCCGGCGCGAGGAAATTATATTCGCCAAACGCAGCCGGACTCCCCGTAAGCCACCGCAATGCAATCCAATGCAAACGATAAATGCCCGGGGGGGGGGGGGGGGGGGGTTGTAGGGAAGGCAAGTTGAGTTGCTTCCTTTTTTCCACCGGGAAAGTGAAAAGGGTGGAGTGGGTGGGGAAGAAGGCGGGAGGCAGACAATTCTTTTGTCGTTTTAATTGAAATAATTGCAAAAATGCAAATGGAATGGACAACAGTTGACACAGGATATTAAGCATGGTAATAATGAAGATGACAAAAACCATGATGAAAATGATGATGAACAACAACCTTACCCATCCGTCCGTCCGTCCGTTTATGTGTGTTTCCTTTTCTTATAAATGGGTTAACGTTCGTTCTCCAGCAGCGTTTTTGACCGTACAAAATTTTATATTCACAATGAATGAAACATTTACTAATATGAACAGAGTTGGCAGACTGTATGGCAGACAGTTGACAGTTGACATACGGTTCAATGAACTAGCTAAGTTAAGAGAGTGTTGTAAAATTTAACAATTAGCTCAAATGAGCCATTGCTAAGTATTGAACCAGCGGCCAACTTAACCGACTTCCGGTCGAATCGTCATAGTCATCATTTTGTCGGAGACGCTACTCGCTGACGCGCATCGAATTAAATCTGAAGCAATCTTTGAGTTCAATATTGGCAATGGAATTGAAGACTGATAATCGTGGAGGGGACGATGAGGTAAATGCTAACTAATAATCATTTATTCTTTATTCCTATTATTAACATTTTATATATATTACAAAACGCCGCGCTTGCGTGTATCAGCCCGATCTTCCGAAGCCGATTGCAATGGGTAAGTTGTGAAATCAAGCAAATATAAAATGTCTATTTTGTTTGATTTCAACACATTTAAAATGAAAAATGGTTTTTTTTAGAATCTTCAAGCGATGCGGACTACATTTGCCGCATTTGCCTGAAGTGCGTCTACGAGCCGTGCGGTGAATGCGATGCAATGCTAAGCAATTATCGTTGCCTTCGTGATTGCCGCATTGCAAAGGGCGTTTGTGGACACATGTTTCACAATCATTGCCTGTTCCCATGGCTGGCCAAGAGTCGCTTGTGCCCCGTCGACTTGAAGAAATGGGAGTTCCAAATCTAAACACATGTATCGCGTCACGTGCCTTAATAACACCAACAAAAAAAACCAAAAAACAAATACAAAAATTTGTTTGTTTTAATTGCTAAACGAACAAATAAAACATTTAACCAACGCACGCCGATTCACAAGTAAATAAATACATGATTGATTAAAATACAAAAATAATAAGAGAAATTTTAATTATATTGAACAGTGTGAATCGTTGACGAGTCTTACTCGTCAAATGTAACCAAAGGGTTAAACAAATTAAGATTTTAACAACAAATTCCATTCAACTGCATCGCTGCATAGCTTTCATTTATTGAAAAACAATTGATATAACAATTTATTTAATTATTCGCTGCTTAATTTTAATGAAAATTCCCAATGTTTTGCAGTCTTACTTAAAAGCGATTTGTGGCAGTTGAATGAAGACGGCTTTCAGTAGATATTTAAATGGCTGATCCATTAAAAACGAGAAAAGAAAAGTAACGATTAACTCGGCCGCTGAAGCCCAAAGTGTATGGATAGATGGACGTCTGATAACTTATACGCAACGTGTTTCGTATCGTTGCTATGTTACCCTGACTGCTAGTTATACTGGCTTGGTGCTTTTGTCGCTGGGGTAACATTTGTAACATGGACCAAATGGCGGATGTGTCGTTGTGGTTTTTGACTGAGTAAATGAAGGGGCAATAAAGCGAGGGTTGGCTGCGATTCGCTGGAACGGGCAGCTTCTGTGCGGCGTCTGTCTGGCAAACTTCCGCTGCATTTGGCTGACAAAATGCACACAACTGGTCGAGTGACTGGGTTTTGGGCCATGTCTATGTCGGCGCCAGTGTGTTGATTAGCTAATTAGCTGCAATTCCGCGGCCGGAAATTGCAAGTTTGCCAGTTTGCCACTGTGTGGCACAGCACAGAAACAGCAATAGCACAGAAACAGCATTGTCGCAAAAGCATCAACTGATAAAACGGTTACCCTAAACCTCAATCCTCTTCCAGTTTTCGCGCTCTTAACTATTTACCATTTTGTAGCATCCTGCGATTCGAGGCTCTAATTTTTAAGTGCACTGTCGGCTGTCGGCTTGCCACATAATCTTGTCATGAATATATTTGTTTTGCTGCCTTGTCTAGTCGCCATCGTCATCGTTGTCATTGTCATCGTTTTCACTTGCTGATGCTGAAGCTGACGTTAACGTCGACCCATAAAAATTCATTGGCAAACGAGCCAAAGTATTGCTACTTCTACTGCTACTGCTGCTCCCAATCGTTGGGAGTAGTCGAAAGACGCTTCAAGGCTGCCTTTGCGGTCGAACTAGCCGAGCATAAAAAAGTTTGAACAGCGTGTTTCATTTGACAATTGGCTTGCCAACAGCATACCTATCATTCATCCGCGTACTACATCTTAGTATAATTATAGATTTATTTATATATTTTTTACATGATTTTTAAGCTATTAACCTTCAAATTCTAAGAGCCTTACTCGCTTAACTTCTTGGCACAACGTATTATTTTCATATATGTACATACTTGCTACTTAATAGTAGTTGATCCTGGCTATAAAGCCAACTCGTTTTGTTTGACATATTTTACTCTTTGGTTGCCTGTTTAGCACACAACTACGAAATACAATTTGTATAAAACAATACTTATAAAAACTTTTTTTATAGATTCTATGATGAAACAGTTGCAGCTTGTGGCACAATACTCGCTCGTTTACTTATTTGTAGTAGTTCAACCTTTCTCGACTCGCTGCTTGCTAAGCTCAATTCGATGGCCTATTCGAAAATATATTTTGTTGGCTCCTTTTGATATCTCTTGCCGTAATTGAAGCTCCCTTGTGGCTGTAAAAAATTAAGTGATTGAATTAACTGATTCGCTGAATACAAAAGAGCTCTTCTTTTTACTTGCTTTTTATTTGAAATCCTTTTCGCATGCCTTAAGTCGCTGCAATCCCATTTTCACACGTTGTTGTTGATCCCAAACACTCGTTGTTCGCTTGCTGTTCTCGTTGTAGAAGTGTAAATGATGCAGGCCAACGAAAGAAAGAAAAGAAAAATACATTTTATAAAGGAATTGCATAAAGTTGTTCCTATACAGCGCTTCATATTAAAGAGAAAGCGAGGCGAGGGCGAGTCTGTTAGTGGGTGGTGGGGAAGCATACACACACACAAACTTGAGAGGGTGTGGAGTATTGGGTGTCGTAGGGGACGACAATGCAGGCAAAGGCAATGAGCTTAAGTTCAATACATTTACTTGAATTTCCAGCAACGATGACGACGACGACAACGCCGTCGCCAATGTCGTTGACTACTTGGCTAAAGCTAAAGCTAAAGCTGTAACTGGATGCTAGATACTGTTAGTCGTACTGGTTTTTGGATATGCTGAATGCTGAAGCGACGTCATGCCCATTACAGCAGTTTTGTGGCAAAAGAAAAAAGAACGTCCGGAAAAGCGCAAATGTGCGAGGCGATAAGCAAAGTAGCAGCAACGGCAGCAGCAGCAGAACCATTTGGATGGGTGTTGCCACTTTAGGAGGGACAATAGGGTTTTCGGGGAACTAGAGACAAGTCCTTTGGCAATCGTATGCGAAATGTACACTAAAAATATAAAGCAAAAGTTATTGTTAATTATTAAAGATCACAAGTTGTTTAATTTTCAAGATTTATTAGATGGTTAAAAACAACATAATGTTAATATTGGTTAAGACTTTATTATTATTGTAAAATCGTACATACATAAACGTATTAAAATAATTAATATATTTTTTAAAGATTTTTATGGTATGTTATATTTTTGTTAAGAACATTTAGAAGTGTGTCTGATGCGTAAAACACACAGACAGTGAGAATATTGATGATGGGGGTGTTTTTGTGTGGTAGGCGGAGGGGGATGTTGGTTAGGAAGTGCTTATTGTGGGTTTGGGGTTAGAGAAGAGATTTGGTGGCGCGTTTGTAAGTTTTTTGGTTTTTGCAAATTTATCGCTTTCAGATAAAACGTTTTGTGTTTTACGATACGAGCAGCGGCAAACGCTGCCAACTATCAGTAGAAAGCAGGAGCTGAAGCAACATTCTTCCAATAAGGCAGCAGCGGGTGGTGCTTTTGTCTTTGTATTTTTGTTGTGTGCGAGTGTATGTATGTGCGGATTATGAAGTAATTTAATTAAAACGTTTGAGTGCAAAATAAATGTGCACATTATTTATGCAGCAACAGTTCGAGGCCAAAGACGACAATGGCAAACAGCAGGGACCATAATGTTAGCCAAAACAATGCAGCGAGCTGCTTAAATGACAGCACTCTCCCATCATCATTATCATTGTCGTCCGTGTTCGTATCATTGTCATCATGTTTAGCATTATCATCATCATCATCATCGTCATCGTCATCGTTTACATCATATAAAGGGATAGCTGAGATGCGTGCTATACTTTCATCGGAGGCATCCACAGCACTCACATATTTCCTTGTCCAATGCTCAAGAAAGCCATGTGCATGCGCCAACCGAATCTGTCGGTTCAGCACTCCAATCAAATGCGAATGACGACGCACATTGAACGCCAACTGCTGTGTAAAGATCCGTTCCCTAACCACATGCAAGCGTCGACTTATCGCACTCACCTTGCGAAAATAGCCAAAGTACTCATAGGGCGTTATGATTGCAAGACGTTGATCACTGCCACTGCTCTTGGCCAAGCCGGCGAAGGATTGCAGCTCACTGGCTGTCAAGTGGCGCAGCTGCTGTGTCCGCAACTCGGGCAGACTGGCCAGCCAAGTATCCGCATTTCCCTCCACCAGTTGGATTGTATAGTGCTGTGAGAGCACATCGGCTATAGTTTGAGGAGGATTGCGTTGTGTATCTTGGCGTAGCAGCTGATACATGCCGGACTGATAGGCGCTGCGGATTACCAGGGACCACATTAGCCATGTCACAAACACCAAACGGCATGAGAGTCGTTGCGGCAACTCCGATGGACTCAGAGTTCCGCCCATGGTCAGCACCAGCAGTTGGTAATAAGGATGCTAGCAAATGAAAAAATTAAAACCTTTTGGTTAAATATAAATATTCTTTAAACTTATTTTATATTGGTGAATACGTAAGGAGTAGAATGTACTCTGAACCCATACAGATGGGTAAAAAGAGTATACTATGAAAAAAATAAACTGTTTTTCAGATAAGATCTAATTGATGATGACTATACTATGCTTTATGGTATAATAAAAAGTACGAAGTTCTTTCAAAGTCAACATTAAAACTTGAAGTACATTTGGCTTTACGTCAATTACATTCGATTTTACTTCTTAATTAGTATTATTTATTATTATCTTGTTACCTGCGGTAAATGTTTCCAAAATCGCTGCAGAAACCAGAGCGACAGGCAACCCAAAGCCAAGACCAGACAGATGGCTTGCCAAAGAAGCGGATGAAAAGGAAATGTCAACTTCTCATAGGCAGAGTAAGCGCTCGGCAAATTGGTAACCAGCATAATGTGGCTCATAAAGTAGTATGTGGACTGGGAATAGGGCATTTCGATGCCTTCAGTCGGCTTGTAATGGAAACCGCCTAAAGCATACTCAGCTTTGCTAAAGATCTGTGAACAGATACAAAAGAAAGTGTAGAGAGTATTTAAAATATTACAATTATGTTAACATTCAACTCTATTTGTTGGGTTTACTTGATAATGGGTTAATTAAGTATACGCCTACCTGTTCGAATACCCAGCCAGTCTCATTGAAGGTGTCATGCACCTGAGACTTGTTCAGCCAATACAATCCGACACTGAAGTTCAAATTGTCGGCCATGAACTGCAGCAATTCGCCTTCGATGCCAATAAATGTGCCATCTGGATGCTGCACCAGATACGGCATATCCGGCCAAGTCGCACAGGTCAGTGTGCAGCCAAAAAAATTGCTCAGCTTGGATGGAAAATATATGTCGCTGGTCCATCGAGCCACAGATGCATCATATTGATTCACAACACTGGCGCGTATCATCCGACAGCCGTGGGCAGCGCTGTAGGGATAATAGCTGAGCATTACAAACTGCTGCTGTTGTTGTTGCTCCTCCAGTTGCACAAGTCCCACATTGAGAACACTGCGTTGCCAGAGCAGTTGCATGGCCTCTGGCGGTTGCGGTCGCATCATGTAGACGAGCGTATACGACAGATCGCTGGTGGCGCGAAGCTTACGGTAAAGTGTACGCAATGCAACTATATCATCGACTAGCAGCAGCATTGCATGCTTATACGGCCTGTACTCCATTGGGCGTTGTAAGAACAATGCTACTGCCGTTGCAGTTGCTGTTGTTGCTTTTGTTGTTTGCAGAACTTGCAGCACACGTTCGAGCAGCTCCAGTAAATGTGGCCGCGATGACAATGCACTGAACTGTATGTGAATATAAAGTGTCTGACAGTGTGACATCTCCGAATGCAGCACAACCTGGCCAAGTCCTTGGGCCAATGTCGTCAGTTTGGTTTGTGACTCAAAAACAGTTGTCGCTGTCAATGCAGCTGGACATTGTTGCAACTTTAGCAGCAACCACACAATCATCAGCATATTCTGCTGCATGGCTTTCAACTTGCGATTTCCAACTGACAACAATGTTGGGCTTTTTCATATTCCGTTCTTAAGGTTCGGCCGCATTGCACTCGGGGGAAATCTGTTTAATGTTAAGACGATTGATAAGCAATATTGATTAATATTATAATAAAATACGCATACAATACAGTTCAATTCCCCAAAGGCGTAAAAAAAAACTTATTCTGGCATAACGCTAGTTAATAATATGCGCTAACATACTTTGAAATCGATAATTAAAACATATCGTTTGCAGCACTGACGTTATCTTCGATAATATAATAGTAGAATGAGCTTCGGCCTATTTACAATTGCGCTTCAACATATAGTAATAAAATAAACTATCGTACTCTATGGTTAATGTAAAAAAATAAAAACCAATACAAAACATAAACCAAAATCAAAGTTGATTATCTTTTGGCATAACATTATAGAGATTTATGCAACAATGTTTAATTAAGTAAAATAATTTAAATCACAAATCACTTTTACTGCTTTTGAAAATTTTCTACATACCTATAAAAAAAAGTTTAAATTAACTAATCTACTGTACTAACAATTAATAACACTATGCAACATAATAAAGAAAAGTATAATTTACCATTTGAATCAACGGTGAACTTCACACATGAACTCTGCACAGACAACACTCAAATTAAATACTTCTATAATGTTTAATTAATCAACAAAATATTTTGTTTTAATGATATTTATTAGAATGGTTAATATTTTCAGATTTACAGCTATATTATATGTTTAATATTACTAGTATAATATGTTATATAAGTTAAGCTTGCAGGTCAAGTTAAGATTACATACATATTAGAAGCCATAGCTTTTAAACTTGATAAAAGACTAAGGAAAGCCAGCGACATTTTGGACGCTGACTTAACAGTTCCAGAGCAAAGATGACAATCGTGAGAGACTCGGCGATTAAATGGTAATAAAATACAGCATAGCATCAAATTGGGCGACATTTGGATAAGTCGAGCTGCCATGCAGAGGAGGCCATCGAACAGATGATGATGTGGTATCTATACCTGAAAATGATCTTTTTGGTACCACAGATCAAGTTGTTAACGCTGATGCAGCATTAAGCTGAGGATTCTCCATCTGAAGTTAGCAGCACAACTAAATAGAAAATAAAATGTTATGTGTGCTTTGAAATTTAATATGGTTAATACTTACAATCAATAGAATTAAATGTGTTTTCATCCTAATTTATATGTTTTCAAGTTGTCAACATATGAGAATAACCAACGACGGCTTTAAGCAAACATTTTAAATTGACCCAATTTTAAATTTCACTTACAAAAATTTTGTTTCCAAAAATTTTAAAAGTTTTAGTTTTATTCAGAATTTAAATAGCATTAAACTAATCATCAATAGTATCCCGATCAGTGTTCTTATTATAATTATTGTCATCGTCATCCTCAAAACGAAAATAGTCGACATCGTCGTCGTCATGGTCATCCTTCTTAGTATCACGCTCTCTGGAATCGAATGGACTAGATTCGTTCAGCTCTGTGGTTGCCTCTTGACTGGCCTTCGCCTCCGCTTCGTCCTCAACGAATAGATTACGTTCGGCGGCGCCCAACTCATAGACGGGCGCCTCCTCACTAAGATTTTTGTTTGGTTTGTTGTTAAGGGGACCAAGCAACGGCGGCTTGACCTCCACACGTGTCTGATTCATATGATGATTAAGCATGCCCTGATAGAGTTGGGGGAAACGACGCTGGAACTCCGCCTTGATGCGCAACAAGCGCTCTAGCATGACAGGCGTGAGCATCTGAGTACTGCGTGTCATTATGTGCGTGTCACGACGTGGCCTCAGATATGCCTCGTAGCTGCCACCGCCACTGTAGAGCGGATAATGCGGATTGTAGGCTTTTTGGGTCCAAGGATCGTTTGGCTGCTCCAGTGGCAGGAGACCCATATAGGGTTGTAAAACAACATCTTTAAAGCTCTTCATGGAGCCCACAACGGCGTCGTTGTCGTCGTCGTCGTCGTCAGATGAGGATGTTGATGCGATGGATGCAAATGCTGATGCTGATGCTAATGCTGATGTTTGACTGATGGATGTCATTACGTGTACGAATATAATATGCAATGAAAACAATGAAATAATGAGACCAAATGAGTAGCTACAAATCTTATGTAATGGTAAATTTATAGTTAGTTAATGGCAAATGGTTATTGTTTTGAGTTGAAATGTTTTGTGAATTTATGTATTTGTGCTGTGGTCGGCGGTGTGCGGCTTGCGTCGCCGACGCAAACGTTTCGATGATTTGCTGGGGGTTGTTGGTGTGTCACTTCCGCTACTGCTAATCTTGGCGAGCGCATTGTCCCGCTGGAGCTGCAAACGTAGGAGATCGTGTAAGACGTTGATCAGTTGATCAAGCTTCGTGCTGCGCTCACGCAGCATCGATAGCTGCGTATGCTCTTCCCTCGCCTTCGTTGGCGTTTTCGTTTTTGTTACCTTCGTTTGACGTGTTGAACGTGTGCTCCGTCTATGCACAAATTTGCCACGCATCGCATACGGTGCTTCTGTTGTTGTCATCATCATCTCTGTGTCATCTACATCTGGTTTAGTACCTTGCTCAGCTTTGCCAATGGCATTGCTGTGAAGTGCCGTGTTTACATCCTGTGCCTGCCCAAGCGCCCCTTTATTGATGGGTTCTGTGCTGCTGCTGCTTTTCAGTGCAGAGGCTCGCTTAGATTTGTTGTCCAGATCGTAGGGTTGCACCTCCTGATAGCTATACTCGCCAGAGATATTTGCCTCGTCTTGAATAAACTGCTCATTGGATCTGGAAATGTATTTGGTATCGTACCCCTTGTTCGCTAAAAGGTGCGCCCATCTTTCTTTGGGTGACCTTGTCGTGGTGGTGGTGCTGCTCGTTGCTGTAGTATCACTGCTGCTGCTGCTGCTGTTGGTGGGGGGTGTGGTTGTTGTGCCTGCATGCTTACAATCTTTCAGACCCTGTTCCGCTTTCGTCAGCTGCTCCTTTAAGCTCTCGATGACAGTGTATAGTTTCTGGAACTCTAAACGAGTATTCGATAGCTCAACGGCTATTGCATCCCTTTGGCTGCTGGGCGCATCCTTTGGTGGTGGTCGCTCTGTGTTTGTAGCTGCTGTTGTCTTTGGCGTCTGTTGAGCCAGGTGCTCTTTGGCATACTCCTCATCGGCTACCTCCTCGGCGGCCGAGAGCTGATCCCCGTGAATCTCTACCGGCTCCATACTGGCACGCTCGAGTGCCTCTTGTATTGAGGCGGCATTGTAGCGCATTAATGCCTCGGCCGGATCCTCATCGGGACTCAGAGTGATCTCCTTTAAGCCCGTTTTGTACTCCTTGCGCAACGCATTGAGCGAACCCTCATCAATGGTCTCCAGTGTGCCATATTCAGCATTACGTCTGCGCCTACCCCCACCGCAACGACAGCCCTGTGCTGCAGTCACCTCCCCCTTGCAACGACAGCTACTGCCGCAAGCGCAATGAGCGCTACCACATCCGCACATGCCGCTGCTTCTAGCTGGCAAAGAATTCCTGTAAAAATTTGCTAACCTTTTCTCTATACGATGGCTGCTGCTACTGCTGCTGTTACTACTGTTGTTGTTGTTGTTGTTGTTTTCGCTGGTCGTCAGTGTATAAGTGGATGGTGGTTGTGGTAGTGGTGGTGGTGGGTTGCTGTTGTCATCTTTCTTCTGTTGGTCATCATCGGTTGGTTTTATTGTCTGAAATGCGTCGCCTGTTAATCACAATGAGGAAACCAGCGGGCGAACAGAAGATGAAAGATTGTGAATGATATGGAGAGCTAACTACTTTCATGGTGTGCCGTATGTGTGTGTGTGTGTGTGTGTATGTCTGTGTGCAGAAAAACATATGTGGTCTTCAATATGCTTCAACTTTATAAGCAAGAAAAAATTATTTTTAGAAATTTAGCTGTTCTTTTACCAAATGTTTTAATACTTAACATTCATAAGAAAATTACTTAAATAGCTAAAATTATTCTGAAACGTCTTGGAAAAAAGTTAGAATTTTGGTGTCTTCATAATTTCTTAGTAACTCCGAGTTTTTTGACGGAATATTCTTCAAATCCTATGCATTGAGTGGTTTGTTTTAATCTTAAAAATTTATTTTTTTGTAATTTACTTAATACATTTCCTAAGGCATTTAACTTAAGCTTTGAAATTTCAAATGGAAAATAATTGAAAATGCATCAACGCTATGTGCATGTAATGTGTGCGTGTGTATGTTTGTGTGCGTAATTGAGCATGTGAGTGTGTGTGATTGGTGTTGTTGGTGGTTTTAGGGATTAATCGAAACTTACCGCCATGGTGCGATGCTGTCGCAGCATGGATTCAATCTCATCAGTACCAACAGCTGCCCGATAGCCGCCATAGGCATTCGATGCAGATCCACCGCCGCCATAGGCATTCGATGCAGATCCACCGCCGCCATAGCTGGTGCCATAGCTGGGTGGGCTATAGCTGGGTGGACTATAGCTGGTGGGCCTATAGCTCGGGGCTTGATTATAGCTGGGAGCGTAACTGGGTCTTTGGGCGGGCGCACTTTGATAATAGTTGATTATGGTGGGTTGACCACGATGGGATTTGGACTTCTTGCGAAAATTGCCGCCTAGGCCGAGCGCATCGACTGTTTGTGGCGAGAGATTAGAGTCGCGATTGCGATTGCGGAATACACCAAAGAGATTACCTTTGTGACGTTCCTGTCCAGCATTTGTGGGCATTTGGGGCTTCGCCTCGCCCACCTCTGTTGCGGCATCAAACTGCTGCTGCTGTTGCTGCTGCTGCTGCTGCTCCTGCATGGCTCTCATCTTTTCATCTGCCCATTGGCGTTCGTCGGACATGCGTTGCTGCTGCTGTTGTTGCATCTGCGCCTGTTGCATCTTGGTTTGCTCCTCCATCCATTGACGCTGCTGCTGTTGTGCTTTGTTTTGTTCCTCTGCCTCCAACTGCCTCATCATCATGGTCTGCTGTTCCTTGGCCTGTTGCTTTGCCTGCTCATCCATCCACTGACGTTGCTTCATCATCGCATCCATTGCTTGCTGACGCTGCATCATTTCCATTTCGTTGGCATTCATTTGACGCTGTTGTGTTTGCATCATTGGATTCTGCATCTGCATCTGCTGTGTGGCTTGTATCTTGGCTTGCTCCTCTGTCCATTGACGCTGCTGTGCTTGCATCATTGGATTCTGCATCGGCATCTGCATCTGCTGTGTCGCTTGTATCTTGGCTTGATCCTCTGTCCATTGACGCTGCTGCTGCACCATCATTTTCTGCTGTTCCATTTGCATTTGGCGCTGCTGTTGCGCCTGGGTCATCTGCTTGCCTTGTTCAGCCTCCCATTGACGCTGTTGTTGCTGCTGCATCATCTGGGATTGCTGTTCCTTGTCCTTTTCCGCCTGCCATTGCCGCTGCTGCTGCTGTTGAGGCATCTGTTCCATTTGTCCAGCTGCTCTGTAGGCTGCAAAAAGTTTCTCCTCATTAGCCTGCTTCTCGGCTGCTTCGCCGGCCATGCGATAAGCATAAGCCATAACCTTAAGGATGTCCTCCTTGGACAAAGTTTGTTTCTCCATTGAACCAGCGGGCATGGCCTGACGCTTAAAGTTCGTCTTACGCTGTGCCTCCTTGTGAAGCAGGCGACGCACAAAGTCATCACGCAGTGCACGCTCAATATCGGACCGGGTGATCTTGTGGACCGGTGTACGGCTCAGCGGATAGTTAACCTTGAAGTTGGGCACATTTGATTCGCCCTGTGCACTGGCACGCATCTCACGGGCAAGGCGCTCAATCTGCTGCAGCTGTTGAAGCTCGGCAATCACTTGACGCTGGAACGCTTGCAGCTTGGTCTCGATCTCAATACGATCTTTTGGTTTCTGCTGATCGTTCGTCTTCTCCTCCTCGGTGCTTGTGGTGGTGTAAGTTTCCTCTGTGGGCATACGGAACCATAGCAATGGCATACGCTGTTGCTCCTGCTGCTTTTTCATCTTTAGCGCCGAGTTGATCTTCAACTGTGCCAGCTGTGCGTCCATTTGCTGTCCTGGCGACCTGTAGTTAATGGTGATTGGGTTGTCATCTGGCTTAACGCGCACCTCCGATATTTCGGAGGCCGCGGCGGCTGGAGCAGCCGGTGCACCTGGCCAGAACTGACGAAATCCATCCATTAAGGCGGCAGGCGATGGTGGCGCCGACATGCCAAGGATATTGCTGGTACCATCAAAAAGGGCACTAAATGGCGACTGTGCGACTGTGGGTGCCGGCACATCCGCGGGTTTGGTTTCGGGCGGCGTGTCTGCTGCTGGTGGTGCAGGTGCAGGTGCAGGTGCAGGTGGTGTAGGTGGTGCCTGGCCAAGCAGAGTTCCAAAGTTCGCGAAGTTGGGCGCCATTTGGCCAAGATTAAAGCTATCTGGTATTTGTGGCATGCCTAGCATTTGTGGCATTTGTGACAGTTGTGGCATAGCTGGCAATTGTGGCATTGGTGGTATTTGTGGTAGTTGACTCAAGTCTATATTTGGCAGCGGCGGCATTTGGCCCAATTGCATATCCGGCCAACCAGCGGGCATCTGTGGCATCATCTGTTGTAGATTTGGCAGATTTGGCGGCATCTGACCGAGCAGCTGCGACCACATAGCGTTGGGTGCTGCAGGAGTTGCTGGAGCTGGATTATCCTGACGCGTCCTACGCGTTTTGTGTACATTAGCATCATCGGCGAGCACTAACACGACCTTCGAAGCGGACGGTTGCAGTGTATCCGGCACGGCACCCAGTACGGACTGGGCGGGGAAGAGACTACCCCAGCGCAGAAGGGCGCTCAACGCAGGAAACATCAAATAAAAGGCATCAATCGAGGGGATTCCGCTGCGTGGTAGCGTCAACGGTGGCATCTGGGCGAGTATCTATTATTATATAAAAGCTCTTTAAGCAAATGACAATTATTAATTGAGGCACTTACTTCTTGTTCGGTAGGAAGCTTTGGCTTATCTTTGGCTGTGGTATTCGTATTATCCTGGGTTGTGTCCGTTAATGCTTGGGCAGTGGCTTCCGCCTCATCACCACTAACAATGATAGCTTCCTGGGCACTGCTTAGTGTGGCACCAAGCAGTAGCAGGAGCTGCACTGACCATAGCAATCTCATTATTGTGTATATAAATATTGTTTATTATCTTCTTGCAAAACACACACTTGCACTTTCACCACTTAAAGATCGGTTTTATCGATCGTCTAGAACTGACCGTTGCTGAGCTCAAACGGTGACTGACGGCCCATCCGGCCAGACATTGGCCCATATACAATTCTTCGCTGCACAGCACCAACAACAATAAAAACAATAAAAAATTGCCAACGCTGCCAAATCGTGCCAAAGAGCTGAGCTGCATTTTGCACGCACTTCGAGGTTAGAGCGCTCCCGCTCTCACTCCCGCCTCCCTTGACACAAAAATATGTTCAGTGCTAGCGTTGCTTTTCATTTGGCTTCCGTGTGTGTGCCAAAAAATATAACTAAAAGAAAAATGATAAATTAAAATGAAAATGAAAAAACAAACTTAAGACTGCAGCAGCCGGCACAGCATAAAAGTAAAAATAAACCACGACTTAACTATTTGCTGATGAGTAATTTTTCATGGAATCAGCTCAAAATGCTGCACTGAAAACAAATCCACAGTTCCTCAAACGAAAACAGCTTCCAAATGCAGTATTTCGGCATTCTTGTATCCGCATTTATACATTGTTTTGTTTTGTTTCCGGAAGCAGGGCTTCTTTTACTTTTCTCTTTTGCTTTTTACCGTTGCTTAAAGTGTGACCCTAAAGTACAGCGATTTTTTTGAAATGCCGCTGATACGTGATCATATCGAATTCTTCCTAAAGATAACACACACGCTCAGCACAATATCAACATAAATAACATAGGTCAACAAAAAATGACTTTTCTTCTATATATCGAAGTCGTTTCAAATGTATTTTTGAGTGCTGAAAACGATGGCGCATCACTTGAGAATTTTGAGGAGACCCCTAAAGCATCTGGTCTTAAATTAAAGCTCAAATCGTACGTAGCATAAAATTTACATTTTTGAAGATACTGGTGTACGACTTAAGCTGTTCTTTATAGGTATTGTTGCAGTCTTAAGTTTGGAAGAACAGACATACCGAAACCACTCATTGATACGCAAGTTCTAAGAAACGCCGGCGTGTGCAGCGTTCCCCGAGACGACTTCGATATCTTATAATAAAAAAAACTTTGTTAAATTTTGTAATTAACAATCAAAGAATAATGTTAGTAAATTCTTATATATGTTTTTTCATTTATTGCGAATTTGCTTATAACGAACTTACCTGTGCAACTATTATCTGCAGAAAAATGCGTCCAATTACAATATGTACAGTGTTAGGTGTGATCACAAATAACGGAACTTTTGCTTTATGTTAATTAACAGAAAAATTCTCACAGCGTAGAGTTGTTTTATCGCAAATGTGTGTCATCGAGTTAAAAACAACAAAGTACATCAATGCTGAGCTAAGCTTTGCAGTGGACTTCAACTTTATATGTTAAACATTAAAACAAGTTAAAGACGTTGCCTTAAATATGTGTTAACATGTACATGGGTACAGAGCGGCGGGTGGCTGCTTAGATCAGCATAAAGTACTGTATGTGCTACAAAAAATATGGTCAGCAATCTTTTTTGTTGTGTTGCATCAGAAATTATTGATGCATCTGTTGCACTTTACTGAAATCGGTAGCTCAAAGTTGCCAAGCCACGTACAACATGAGCGCGAAAATGCTTATTTGTCATTTTGTTTTGTTGTTTAGTTTGACTTTGCTTATTTGCTAAGCATTTTGGGGTCACACTGACCAACTCATAGGTGTTTTACTGAAAACGAACGGTTACACTGACACCCGCCATTCAAAGCTAAACGCGCACATTTGTATTAAACGCACTTAATTTAATTATACGTCTAAGCCGCACGACCACGAATTATACCTGACATTTTAAGTTAAAAGACGTGGCATGTCTCAGGCCCTTAATATATATAAAATATGACGTTAACCAAAGCAGATAAAACCACAAAGTGATGAGGAATGATTTTTGGTTATTTTTGTATTCAAAACTAACTAGTCGTTTGCAACTGCATTTATATTTAAACAATTAACTATAGCAATCCTTTTTTGCAGATGTATGGCATGTGGCATGCGGCCGTACGTTTAATAATGGCACATCCATTTAAATGCAATTTGCCTCGATAACGAGCTGCGATAAGAGCTGGTCCCGCACATGCGATGACTAAAAGCACCATGAAAATTTGCATTAAGAGTCGTCGCTGAACATGGAAGCACTTGCTCATTCGCTGCCACGGGTTCGTCTCGTCATGTTGTCCAGCAACACACTGCAAACGACCTACAACATCACAATGATGTACGCTGTAGTTTGGACTATTAATAGTCACTTTGCCAGTGACTCCAGTAAACCGCTGAGCATTGCGCATTATGCCACGGGAGACACTAGTGGCGCCCTGCACAAAGATCTTATTGATGCAGTTTTGGGTTTGGCATCTGGTGCCGGACGTATTAAGTTTCTGCTTGAGAACGAGCGCATTGTTGACGACGACGTCACAGCGCCGGATGCAAAGCCTTCTCTACAATCGAGCGGTGTAACAGGACGAGAAACAGCCATTTTACTGCTGGATAGCATGCGTGCGTATAATCGTTTGGAGCAGCGACTGCTTCAGCCGAACAGTTTTTTCAAGCGTAATGGATTTTATTGTATTGTATATACGGGCGAGGAGCCGCATCGATTGCGTACGATTTGGGAAATCTTTCGTCGTCTGCTGTCCATCTATGTGATCAATGTGAATGTGCTGCTGGGTGGTCGGGACACTGGCACCGTTCACGTCTACAACTATTATCCATATCGAAAGAATCGCTGTCAGTCATCAGAGCCGGTACACTATGCCACCTTCGTGGGTGGCCTGGGTGCACAGCCGCAGATTCATGAAGAGAATAGCATCAACTACTTCGATGATAAGCTGGAGGACATGCATGGCTGTGAACTAATCACCGTCACCTTCGAGCATCGGCCCTTTGTCATAATCAAAAATGATCGGAGTCTGCCGGATGGTAAACGCATTCATGGCATCGAAGGCATGATCTATCGCTTGCTAGCGGAGCGCATGAATTTCACCATCAAGTTGATTGAGGAGCCAAATCAAAATCGTGGCGTTGCTCTACCCAATGGCACCATAACCGGTGCCATGAATATGGTGAGTCATCAAATGAAGCTTTTCTTAACTCTTATTGAACCTGAACCCTTTGCCTTGCAGATCGTTAATGGCTCAGCAAATATAACTATTTGCTCCTTTATGTACAACATGGAACGTGCCAAGTATATGTTACCCAGCATCTCGTACACCAGCTTTCCCATCGTGCTTTGCGTGCCCGGTGGTCATCAGTTGACGCCGTTGCAGCGCCTGACCAAACCCCTGGGCCACATTACCTGGATGTGCATCGTGGCTAGTGTGCTGATGGGCTTTGGTTTAATTGGAATGCTGCAGCTGCTCTCTGAGCCACGCTGGCGCCACTTTGTTTTGGGCGATAATAATCGACTGCCCAGCACGGAGCTATGGAGCACGCTGCTTGGTGGCCTGCACATGCATCCGCCGCGTCGCAATTTTGCACGTTTCCTGCTTGCACTGTGGCTGTTCCAAACACTGGTCCTTCGTACCGCCTACACAGGTGAACTGTACATCTTGCTGCAGGATGGGCGCGTGCGCACTCCACTGCGCTCACTGGCCGAAGTAGTCGCACAAAATTACGTATTTTATATGCTAACTCCTATGAAGATGATATTCCGTGAAACGATCCCTGAAAACCGGGTCGTTATCGTTGACAATGAGGAGTCCACGCTGGTTCAGTTGCGCGACGATGCCGATGTGCATAAAGTGATGCCACTGTTGCAGCCAACTGTCGCCCGATTTGATATGGATTCCGGCCCTGAGAAGCAACGGCTTGCCGTACTTCAGTATCCGCTGCTAACCGCACCGCTTACTATGTACATGCGACCGCATTCGTTTTTAAAGCATCGCATCGACAAGCTGCTCATGAATATGATGTCCTCAGGCCTCGTCCATCGCTATCGTCGCATGTATATGGACCGCATCGAGCATTTCGCCGTTCATCGCAGTCGTGCACCAACCAAACTTAGCGTCTTTTTACTGGCCGGTCTCTTTAGCTCTTTTGCTCTCATGCAAATGCTAGCCTCCATCGTTTTTCTGCTGGAACTCCTGGCCGCTCAACCACAAAGATTACGTCTGCGGCGACTTATGAACGCAGCCAATCGTTATTTGGTCTAATGCAGTTCCTACATCACTGTGAAATTAATTCAATCACTGTTACAACACTTTCCTTAACAGCTTTCAAAAAGTATCTTTTTCTTCACTGTTAATTTAAAAGTACAATGATAGAAAAAAAAAATAGTTTTCAATATACAACATAGCATATCAATATTTTGCGAGCTTATATGTTAAAAACATTTAAAACAACAATAAATTCAAATATATTGCATATATATATGTATGTGTACTTATCGTTCATTTATATATATTTAAATATGAGAATTCGCAAATTAGTTGCTTATATTGGCATATTATCTCATTCATAAATGTAAATCCAAGTAATTCTTATTCGGCATTTGTTAAAAAATACCAAATTGGACAATATTGTAGAATGTTTATGTTTTGTTTATTTTTATTGTAACCTAAATATTGTTGAAATCTCAAATTTTTAAATATTATGGGACACATGTCATATACAGAAATATTTTTTTTTAATGCCATACATGTGGCATATCTAAAGATTGTAACGACTTTTGCTGTATAATAAGTAAGGCTAAAAACAATGTCTGAAAAGGTCCCAGGCAACACTCAAATCAAATACTTCTATTTCAACAAAATATTTTGTGTAATTGTATGTTTAATATTAGTAATATAATATGTTATATAAGTTATGCTTGCAGGTCAAGTTAAGGTTAAATAAATATTAGAAGCCATAATTTTTAAACTCGATAAAAGATTAAGGAAAGCCAGCGACATTTTGAACGCTGACTTAACAGTTCCAGAGCAAAGATGACAATCGTGAGAGACTCGGCGATTAAAAGGCAATAAAATGCAGCATAGATGAAACGCATGGACTCATCAAATTGGGCGACATTTGGATAGGTCGAGGTGCCATGCAATGGACGCCATCGAACAGATGTTGTGGTATCTAAACTTGCCACACCAAGCCGTTGGGAAAGATGTTTGCAAATTCCACTACTGCGCGTGTTGAAGAGCTGTTTATTGACAGCGCTCGCCATGTAGGATCCAAATGGAAAATGCACACACACCATGTTTTCCATGATCTTTTTGTCAGCACAGATCAAGTATTGATGCTTATAAAAGCGCTGGTCCCGCCGCTTGGCCATTTTCAGATAGTAAAGCAAAAAATGGTGACTACTAATAACCGCAGTGCGTCTTTGTCGATCCGGCGGCATGGCCAGCAGCTGGTCAAAAATGTCCACCGCCTGACCGGGCAGAATGGTGGTTCGTGCCCTAACAGCTGGCATCATTTCTGTCATGCGGTAAGTGCCATGATCCACAACAAAGCTATAACCCTGGGCCAGCGCCTCATCCAGTGAGCGGGGCAGCGGTCGCGATGGAGCATTGTGGAGAAACATAAATACGGAGCCCTCGTAACTGATGCGCAGCACAAACAGTATATGCAGCCAGCCAACGTTCATCGGTGGTGTCAACTGCCAGCCACGCAGCCGGCAGAGCAGACGTAGTGCAGCCAAGACGACGATTAGCAGCCAGACGCAGGTGTCGAAGGGAAACAGCATGATCTCATAGGAGCTATAAGGTTGCGACGCATGCAACACCAATATGTACTCCACCTGGCCGTATGGCCACGTGCTGGTCAAATATTTGGAGCGTGCCGGCAGGCAAGTGTTATATCCGATCGTGAGATTAGCACGATGCTGCAGCAGCATGAGAAAGGCACCAGTCATAGTGCCGTTCGCATAGCTGTCACCGCCAATCAAATGCTCCGGCTCATTCCGCACCAGAGACAAACTAAAGTTTAGCTGGCTGGCAATCATCTTTAGCAACTCAGCTTCCAAGCCATCAATCCGCTCTATGGCTCTATGTCCATGCTGCGGATGGACATTCATGAACGGTGGAATTTGCCAGACAATCACTTGGAGCGGACAGCCGTGCAAATTGTGCAGCTTATGTGGAAAGAGATCATTAAGGTAACCATCCCGCAAAGAAATGGCAACTGGTTGCGTCGATTCGCATAGCTGATGCGGCTTCGATCTATACGGCCAGAAGGTATAGGCTTGTATTGTAGCATGCTGGAGGTCGGCCAGCAACAGCACAACATTCACATTGTAAAGCTGATGCAGCAGATAACTGAAGATTTTACTCATCTCCGCCTGCTGCGCCTGCGTATCATCCTCTGCAGTAAGCAGCACAATTAAGTAATTGTATTTGTGTGTAGGATTTTCGCGTGCATTTCCCGATGCAGCAGCTGCCAGTTGTTGCGCATCCTCGACAAAGAACAGTAGTAGATGGATCTGCAATCTTAAATCTGTAGGCACCAGAGTGTCCACCACAGATGGCACCACAAAATCCCTGTCATTGTGGCGTGGTCGAAAGCCTCTATCCAGCACCTTCACCACAAGACGCTGCAGTTTCAGTGGCATATTTTCTTCAAACTGGGTGCTCACAAATATACTCATGTTGTGGGCCGCACAGGTGTGTGTCAAAACTTGATGCAATGTATTGCCCAATCCGGTGATGATCTTTTCCTCCCTTTGTTCCTCGGTTGTTGGCACAGCTCCAGTTAGCTGGAGCACTGCCAGCAAGCTTAAGCTGAGCATAAGGAGTAGCAGTCGAGGATAACTTGGTTGTTCCATTTCATTGCAGTTACTGAAATCTGGCTCAGGCGTTGAATTGATTCCAACAGAAGCAAATCCATTGGTTGTGCCCTAGAGAAATCACACATTAATGGAGTGCAAATAGAATTTAAAACAATAATTAATATTGCTCGAGTCAAATCGAGTGATCGACTAGCAAGTACCTCTTAATTTGATTAGTCAATAGTTTTCTTTTCGACAGTACAAATATTTCAATAATACAGCTCTATAAAAAACACATTTTGTTGCAACTTAAATTCTTTTGCCGATAAGATATCGAAACTATAAGATCTTAAGAATTAGATCAATTTGAATGTTGCATAACGAACAATGTTAAGTGAATTAATTTAAACACTGTAATGCATTAAAAAATCTGTGTTCATTACTTAAACTAATTGCTGCTTACGCGGCCAGACATAGTGTGGGGCACAGCCAGTCTCAGGTTAGCTCTGGCATATGGCAATGTATGTGCGTGACAGGTTTCGGTGCTAATATTTCGGTGCTGCATAAGACCCACAACCATAAATTAACACTACCAGGAACACACACACACACACACTCTAATCACAGCCACAACAAAAACCAAAATGTATTCTGCCTGTCGTATTTGTATTTTTGGTGTCCGGGTGAAGGTGAGATGAGGTTATTGCTTAACAAAAAACCAAGAGTATCGAATTTTACAATATACGAAAACTAGAAAGAAAAATCTATGCATGTATAACATGGTATATACACACATACATTGAAGAATATACATATAAATTACAAGGCTTCTAAACTTTAAGATTTTATTTAAAGTCAACTGTTTAGAAGCATAAGCACAAATGTTTTTTCTGATTCCTCTTTACCAAAGGTTTACATTATTTGTTTTTACAAAAATAATCTAATCTCAAACTAAATTTGTTTAATGCTCACAGGGTTTAGTTGGAAAACCAACGCTGAAGTCGGACAAATCGCAGAGAAAGCAATTCCAAAGCAAAAATAATTGTACTGACCATAAATCCAAATAGCATCCCCAAAAATATACCATAGAGCTCAGGGAGTCCAAACAATAGAGCGTTTGATGGCTTAGCAGCTCTCAAAAAACTTTTGTCGACAACCCAACGCGACCATGCCGACAGCAATCCCACGGAGCGCATCCACATGATCTGCTCATTGAACTCATCAATCAAGAACGAGTGCTTTCTAAGGTACATGGTAAGGTACAAAATTATAATATCCTGTGTTGTGATTTCGAAATAATTAGCAGCCCGCTGTTGCACTTGAGTATTATAAGCACTTATGCGATTGAACGTAGTAAAAATTTCCAATGCAGTTGCGGTCATCAATCGTTTATCTTGAGGATGCTCTGCGATGTAATTCAAGGGTCGCAGCAGAGTACTGTTGGTATCTACTATGTGAAACTTCATGTGCTGCACTGTGGGTATTGCGACTAGTATATTATGGATGCCAGGTGAAACCGCCGCTATGTAATTACCAGTCACTATTTCATCAATAGACTGAGGCAGTCGGTTCAGTTGGTGTGTGCGTATCAAGTGGAACAGCATGCCCTGATAAACGGTGCGTAAGAGCAATGTGTAACCCATTAACATGATGCAGTAAAAACGCTTGCTGTTTGAGCGCGGACTTTGCACTAAAGGCATGCCTACGAATATCAATTCCAAATTGAGCCAAAGCGAACCCTGATCTCGATAGCCAGATAGCAGTCGGTCCATGGCTATGTGGAGCAGCAGTGAAATTGCAACCACTACAAAAACGGCAAGCCAAATACTTGATCGGTATGGATAGAACAAGATTTCCAGGGAGCTAAGTTCGTAGTGTGCGCCGAACACACCAAATCGGACGCTCATCTGATCATAGTTGTGTGTTGAGGTGGCCATTTGGTTGTTTTCCACTGTCTGGCGCATGCCGCCTAAAATTATATCTGCTTCTCCACGTTGTAACTATAAAACAAAAAGATAAATATTGTTTTTCCACCAAAGAAGAGAGTTTCTTAATTTTTCACTCACCATCTGAAGCATTCGAATGCGTATATCCGCAGGTCCCGGAGGTGGTGCAATTTCTTGAATGTAAAAATTGTGTCGTTGGCTAAACGTCTCTATGAGACGCCCTTCGATGCCGCTACTAATAAGTGGAGGGGAATTGGAAGAGCCACTGACATTTCGCTTAAAGAACGGATGCGTGTTCCACAATATAGTACGCAGTGGGCAACCAAAAAAGTTGTCGAGCTTGCGAGGAAAGAGCTGCCGATGGGACATGTGACTGCCATTGTAGCGATTGATCAGCTGTGGCGTCATATTGGCACAGCTATGTGGTCCAAACGGTAGATACGTGTACAACAGGATATCTCCGTTGGCCCGCTGCACCTGAATGTTGCAATTGATGAGCTGGTATTTCCAGCAGTGCTCAAAGATGCGACGCATCTCGGTGGGATGCAGATGATCCCGCGCCTGCAGAAAGATGTAATAGTACTCATTGTATGTATATTCCCGAGAATATGCCTCCACCTCGATTTCCGCAAAGGCCGCATAAGAGTCCGTGAATATCAGATTGTAATGCCGGCGACCAGGAATAAGTCGCCGTGGCGTTCCCTGAACTACGTTGACAATTTGAAGTGGAGCTATGCCCCAGCTGCGAAAGAGAATGCTCAACATCTCATTGTAGAAGTTGCAAGTGTGTTTGTTGCGGCAGCAAAGTGTCAGCACCAGCGACGGTGTCACGCTCATTATGTGAGTCTGCACCACATGGAGCAGCGCTCGTGCCACATATTCGTTAATGGAATTCGCCTGCTCCCCGGACAGATCCTGGTACGAGTACAATAGCCCCGATATGTTCATCCTGTGTCCGCAATCAACTATCAAATGTAGTAAAAATAAAAGTTAAGAAACATCACGGCCATTCAGACATGCATTGAGTTATGATTATCTTTCAATTTAATTGCTCACCAACTTGGTAAGTAGTTTGTGATTAATGATATAATGATACTGTTGTTTACCATACCAAAGTTGTTGTTTTGGACCCGATTTAACCTCATTTATTACTGGGAGTTGCATATATTTATTATTGAAAGTAACAGTAAAGTGCTTTCGCAGCCAATCAAACGAACCATGCATCGGCTTGGGTCTAGACGGCCAGAAGGTATAGGCTTGTATTGTAGCAAGCTGGAGCTGCAGTTTCAGTGGCATATTTTCTTCAAACTGGGTGCTCACAAATATACTCATGTTGTGGGCCGCACAGGTGTGTGTCAAAACTTGATGCAATGTATTGCCCAATCCGGTGATGATCTTTTCCTCCCTTTGTTCCTCGGTTGTTGGCACAGCTCCAGTTAGCTGGAGCACTGCCAGCAAGCTTAAGCTGAGCATAAGGAGTAGCAGTCGAGGATAACTTGGTTGTTCCATTTCATTGCAGTTACTGAAATCTGGCTCAGGCGTTGAATTGATTCCAACAGAAGCAAATCCATTGGTTGTGCCCTAGAGAAATCACACATTAATGGAGTGCAAATAGAATTTAAAACAATAATTAATATTGCTCGAGTCAAATCGAGTGATCGACTAGCAAGTACCTCTTAATTTGATTAGTCAATAGTTTTCTTTTCGACAGTACAAATATTTCAATAATACAGCTCTATAAAAAACACATTTTGTTGCAACTTAAATTCTTTTGCCGATAAGATATCGAAACTATAAGATCTTAAGAATTAGATCAATTTGAATGTTGCATAACGAACAATGTTAAGTGAATTAATTTAAACACTGTAATGCATTAAAAAATCTGTATTCATTACTTAAACTAATTGCTGCTTACGCGGCCATATGGCAATGTATGTGCGTGACAGGTTTCGGTGCTAATATTTCGGTGCTGCATAAGACCCACAACCATAAATTAACACTACCAGGAACACACACACACACACACTCTAATCACAGCCACAACAAAAACCAAAATGTATTCTGCCTGTCGTATTTGTATTTTTGGTGTCCGGGTGAAGGTGAGATGAGGTTATTGCTTAACAAAAAACACAAGAGTATCGAATTATACAATATACGAAAACTAGAAAGAAAAATCTATGAATGAATAATATGGTATATACACACATATATTGAAGAGTATACATATAAATTACAAGGCTTGTAAACTTTAAGATATTTTTTATAGTCAACTGTTTCGATAATGTTTAGATAATTGCTCTTTGGTAAGTAGTTTGTGATTAATGATATAATGATAATGTTGTTTACCATACCAAAGTTGTTGTTGTGGACCCGATTTAACCTCATTTATTATTGGGAGTTGCATATATTTATTATTGAAAGTAACATCAAAGTGTTTTCGCAGCCAATCAAACGATCGTGCAATATCGCTTGTACAAAATAGTATTTTCATAAACTTCATTCTTCTGGATTTTAAATAGTCGTTCCATTGTAGTTGTTCCATAATAGTTGTTGTTAGAACACCACTCTACTTTTTTTTCAGATACTCGCTGCGGAGCAGAATAATACTTGATTAAACGGTAAACACCGAAACAAAGGAAGCAGATTTTCTGAGGATGGACTGTTGTGATTTAAAAAACTTTTTATATGTGTGTATTTAATAACAAATTTTTGAGCTCGAAAAAAATAAACACATCCGACACTTAATGCTGTTTCAGTAAATTAACAAGAGCGTTGTATTTTATATATTTTTTCTAATGTTACAGTCTCCAGCAATTTTAGTTGACTTAAATAACTGTTAATTCGATCGCAGCCAACTTCATATGCTAATTATTAGTGATGCCAGATCACCCAAGTATCAAGATCGATTCGACTATCGATGATTTTTCGATGTTTGGATTGTGGATCAAGTTAATGACTGAATGAAAAGTGAGATCCAGGTTCAGCACAGGCTCGAACCGCTTGCCAAGTGTATAGCTGCTGTTATAGGCTGCGTGGTGCTCAGCCTAGCAAATAAACCCTGGATGATATGACGGAACGCTCGCACTTGGACGCCAATGAGTTTGCTGTATGCATATATTAATGTGTCGCTAAGTAAGCTAGTAAAGCAAGTTTGTGGGTTTTAGATGTTTTGAAAAATGCGCTTTGAAACAGTGATGCCATGTTGATTGAACAAGAACATACATAAACTATCTGGCAGCGCTCAATTTCATAGAGTATTGCCAGATAGGAACAAAGTGAAACCATCCCGCTTGGCACCACCCGCAACATTAACGCAAACAAGAGTGAACATTTGTAGTTTATTTATCTTATCTCGCATCGCCTACAACACTTCTGACCACTTCGTCCAGCACATACAAATCCGCGTACACATTACGCTAGTAGGATTCTGTAAAGCACACGTTGAAAAATGCTCAAAATTGCAGCAGAGGGAATTGCGCCACGCCTGGCGGCCTGTTGCCTTATCAATAGCAGCGCTCACAGCAGCTGCCAGCGATTGGCGCCACAAGCAGCCAAAGCCACACAAAAATGCCTCTCGCAATCCCAGATGCACTTCAAGAAGCTGGTCATCAAGGATCACTACGAATTTGATCAGAAGGTTAGCAGAATATCAGTGTACATATGCAGGTTCTTGGCACATAAATACATATCTAATATGTACGTAGTTTTAGTATGTACTTGTATTTACATTTGTACACACTTTCACACTTACACGTATGCATTATGCAATGCGCTAAGCATTTGCGGGTGTCCGACGACTGGTTGAGTTTTTGGTTATTATGGCGTACGTGAGCGTTCCCTGCCGTAACCCATATGACGCATTTTGGCTGCTTCCGTCTGTATGTGTGTATTTGTGCGTGTACGTGTAAATACCCTGTTAACAAGAAAACGGTAAACATGGATGGCGTATTGAAGAGAACAACATTTTTGTTGAGTTTACCCAAAATGGCAATTCAATTATCAATACGCATTACGTGCGTCAATACATTAGCTCATCATCAAAAAACTTATTACAGGGCATCTTCTAGTCAACAATCGTACTCAAATCATCGCCAATTGTGTGTGTGTGTGCGCGTGTATGCAAATAAGCTAATATCGCGTTTAGAGTCCAACTTTGATACATAGTATAGTTAAAGCTATGTTTTTAAATGCTCTTATTAACTTTGTGCTTATTGCTTCTTCTCCCCCTTCGCTCAGGTAATTAATAGCGATAATCCGGTGATTGTGAATTTTCATGCAGAATGGTGCGATCCCTGCAAGATACTAACACCAAAGATGCTTGAACTCTTGGAGAACTCGAATGAGATCGATTTGGCTATCATCGATGTGGAGGACAACTTGGATTTGGTCGAAACGTTTGAGGTGAAGGCCGTACCGGCTGTATTGGCCTTCCGCAACGGCGTCGTTGTGGACAAGTTTATTGGCCTGGTCGATGCAAACAGCATAGAAACGTTGATCGATAAACTCAAGCGGAAGCAGCAACAGCATCAGTAGCTTTATTCCTTACAGCTGTAGATATTATTATTATTGTTAATATTATAATTGTATTCTTTGCGGCCTTAAGAATTTAATTGGTGCACGGCACGGCACAATGCGATGCGATGCGACAGGGAAACGACAGGGCAAGTGCTTAACTTTATACGAGTGCGCACAAAATTTAGTAATTATGTTGATAATAATGATTAATTGATTGATTGATTGATTTACCTATGTCAATGTTAGCCATTCAGGCAATGCTCAATTTAAATGTACCAATTTATCCGAACTCTGATTGAATGAATAAGACATTCCAGTCAGTCAGTTGTTCAGTTGGTCAAACACATGGCAATCAATATCATGCAACGCGTAACTTGTTTCAATTAATATATATAGTATGTATGCATAGATATTGTTATAACAAATGTCAGCAATAACGTTAAACTGTGAAAAAGAATTGTTCAACTAAAATAAATAGAATATATTGAAACTGTCAACATTCGCGACTCTTTTAATAGGCAGAGATATTATATATATATATGGACAGTTCGATACGTTTGTGCGAACATGGAAACTCGACTAGCAGATACTCTGCACACTGTCGTTGTTTCTTAATCTCGATCTCGAAGATTGTTTAAGAAGTAAATATTTCCTCCTGTCTGTTTCTAAAATTCCCATTAAACCATAACACTCTTTAATTAAATTTTTAATGTTATGACAATTAAGCTGACAATTTGACAATATAGTTCATATATATTTGGATATTTCGTATATTTAGTTTCACTTGTTGTCTTGTTACAGTTTTGAATAACGAAAACTTTTGCTGCAAGCTTCATATTTCAGCCATGCCTTATACCATATACAAAAAAATGTTTGTTAACAATAATTTTTATGCCAAGAGGCTCGTAAACTTACCAACGTCCAGCTGCTAAAAAAAAAACGTTTGGATTAGCAATTGGGGGGATAGTGTGAAATATTGCAACTTTTAGTTAAATATCGAATAAAGTAATTTGTTTTTTTTTTCAAGTTTTTTGTGTTTTCGACTCTTTTAGCAATTAATACAATATACAATACAATAATAATTATAATATAATAGAAGCAATAAAATAAAAAAAAGGATTTTAAAAATCATAAAGAATTCAAAAAAAACATAAAAGACATTCAAAAAGGGACTAAGCGCCAAGCGTAGCAAAAACAATTTAAAAAACATAAAACTAACGGATATCAACGCATAACGAAACAAAAAGATAAACAATATTCATTGATACTTTTCATTTCGTTCGATAGTTTGCTAGATAATAATAGTATATAATATAATATTGTTAATAATAATATCATGATATAGCCAAATAGTTCAAATGTATCAAGTATTAACGTTATAGCTAGCTCGACAATTGATTAGAATTTCAACAAATTGAATATTATATATTCTGTTCTGTTTTTAACACAAAAAAAAATTGAATTGAATCATTTTCCATTTTGTAAACTTTGGAAAAAAATACAAAAGTATTTGTACAAAAATTTGAAAAATTGTCATATATATATATAAACTAGACATGCAGAATGTTTGTTCGAGCAATTTTTCCACATTTGGCTGGCTATATCATGATGTGTGTGTGTGTGTGTGTGTGTTTGGGTGTTTTGGTACGTGTCTGGTTTCTTAGCGCGCCAGTTGAATGATGAGTGCGGCACACATTTCAAAGAACTCCATGGTGTGATGGCCCGTTGGCTGCATGGGCATTGAGCCGCTGACGCTCATCGGTGGCGGCGTTAGGCTCTCCATGATAACATCATCGCCCTGTTCGACCTCATCGTTGGTCAACGACTTGAAGTCAAGCAGATAGCTCTTCGCATCCACCTGGTACAATTGCAGCGACATTTTTGAGAACTTGCCGGTCTTGACATTCTGGCGCCGTACACGCACATGATACGGATTGATGATCTTCCACTCGTAGTTGAGCGCCTTCATGGCGCGATATACCTCGAGCATTATGTCATTTGGCTTGCTCTGCGATCGTATGCCCAGATGCCATTTGGCACGTTTGATGGGCGTGCCGCCGCGTGCGGTCTTCTCGGGAAAGGCAGCACCGCCCGTATTCTGCACGGACATGGCCAGCTGTCGTTCACGCATCGGCGCTATGCGCTCTGGATGCGGTCGTATGGTTGGCACGGCAGAGCCGCTGGCGCCAACACTACCGCCACCCATGGCGCTATTGTGGACGGGCGTGGCTGTGCCGGAGCTGGCAGCAGTGCCGCCGCCAACAAAAACAGTTGCAACCGGCTCGGCGCCGTTGGTGCGCGGCTCGTGGGGCGTGTGGCTCAATTGATTCGGCGGTGGCGGTGAGCCGGCCACAAAGAAGTTGTTAATCTCGGTGATCTGTGTGGCGGCATCGTCGGCGAAACGTTTGTTGTCAATGATCAGATGATAGGCGATTGCCAGCTGATCGTGCGGATCGCCGCTAAGCAGTGAGTTGTGCACCTCGGATTCCTTGACGCCAAATTTGGTGCAAACCTCGGAAACGGCATACGTATCGATGACATTCGAGTCCTGCTCGATCGATGAGGGAAATAGATAGGCGGGCAGCTCCTTTTGGAACCACTCGTGCTTCTTAATCTCCTCGATGGTGGCACGCTTTAACGGATCCACCTGCAGCATTTGGCAAACCAAATTCACCACCTGCTTGTTCAGGTATTCGGGTATGGGAAAGATGCCCGATTTGATTTTACGGAACAGCGATGGCACATGCTCATCATCGAAGGGCAATGTGCCGCACAGCAGCGCATACAAAATGACGCCACATGACCATATATCCACTTCTGGCCCGGCATACAGTTTGCCCGATATCACCTCTGGTGCGGCATAGTTCGGCGAACCGCAAGACGTGCGCAAAAACTCGCCATCCAACATCATATTGGAGAGACCAAAGTCAGCGATCTTCACATGCATATTGTGATCGAGCAACAAGTTCTCAGGCTTCAGATCCCTGTGCACGATCATATGACGATGGCAATAGTCAACGCCCGATATGATCTGCTGGAAGAAGCGTCGTGCCTGATGCTCCTGCAGCTTGCCATGCTTAACAATATAATCGAATAGCTCGCCTCCGCTCACATACTCCATGATCATGAATATATCCGATGGTGTCGAGATGACCTATTCAAAAATAAAAAGAAACGGAGTCAATTCAACAGTCTTATCTCAATTAGTATATAAATAGTTCATATTGTTCATTGTCATAAATAGATTTTTCTTATCACAATTAAGGAACCCTTTTATTTCAATTATTATGATAAGTGCACGTACCATTCTTCCCCCTCCCCCACCACTCCAACGAATTTCTCAACAAATCAAATGAATTTTGAATAATAAACAAACAAGAAAAACGTTTAAGCTTTGTGAAGCTCGAAATCGGAATCCATTGGCTTACTTTCAGTTCAGCTACAAGATGCGAACACTGTTCACTGTTCACTGTTTATTGTTGATTGTTTATTGTTTATGTTATGTGCCTTAAAAGTGGGGTAGAAAAACAATTCCTTAATTGGTTGTTTAAATGCTTCGGGGGCATAACAAAAGCGAAGCAAACATTTCGATGGGTCAATTTCGATTCGAACTAAACAAATGGAATGTTTAGACTTTGATATAAGTATTTTTTTTTTCTTATTAAACCTAAACCTAATGAATAATATGCGTCTACAGCTGCATGTACGCATATGTATGTGTGCGATTCACACAGCTGTTTAGTGGTGTTGGTGTCCAGAATCTCTCATGTTACAGTTATTGGAAAGTCAGCGAATATTTGATTTGTTGGCTGCATTACAAAATGTGTTGTTTTGATTGCAACATGTTCTAACATGTTTGTTTACACACGAGGCATTAAATGTAGGCTGTCATAATAATAATAAAAATCCAGAAGAAGAACACGATACTTTCATTCCCATTCCCAATGGCACTATAAACACACACACACACACTAAAACAGCTGAACAGCTGTGAAAGAGGGTTGTGTTGGGTGACGGGGGGAGGGGAGGTGAGGTGACTAGACTGACTATTGCCTTACCTGGTACAGCTTGATGATGTGCGGATGCCGGAAGAGTTTTAGATTTTGTATCTCACGTTTGATTTTGGATACGACATCGAGACTTTTGATCTTCTGCCGATTGAGTATCTTGACGGCGACCTTGAGTCGCGTGATCTGATGCTCGCCGATTTTCACCTTGCCAAAGGTGCCCGTGCCGAGCGTTGCGCCAAGCAGATAATGTCCAATTTTGACTAGCGGCTGTGCATTGGCGCTGCCTGCTGCAGCCGCCTCAGCGGCAGCGGCTCTCATCTGTGGCATCTCCAGATGCTGCTGTTATCGCAAATTGTTATCGTTGTTGTTGTTGTTGCTGTTATTGGTCTTGTCGCTATTTGCTATTTCCAGTTGCACTTGTTTGCAATTGGGAATTTAATTATTTGTTGTGGGTTTTTTTTTTTATATGAAATTCTGGACGCATAGCGCGCCACGCACTTTTCTTGCTTTACTTGCCGCTCGCTTGCCCCGCAGAAAAACAAGGGGGAAGGTCGATTATCATTTATTGCGTATTCCGTTACGTTTTCACTGCATTGGCAAAAAGATAAATAAATAATTATGCCTCCTCGTCTGGCAGTCTGCGTCGACCGTTCGCTCGGCTCCAAATGCACGTCTCGCTTAGGCTGTGTGCGCTATATGAGGCACTTGAAAATAAATCACGTTTTGGTGTCGTTTTTTTTTTGTGGTCCTGCTATTGTTTTTCAGTTGCTTTATTTTTCTTTATTTTAGCGCTAATTGCCATTGGAATGTGCTGGTATTTTCCACACGGTATTTTCCAATGCCAGCCAGGGCTGTAAAATACCACTGCTATGTTGATAACAGCGCCAGCCATGTTAATAACATAGTTCGAGTGCCGCGCTATTTGAAATGCTAATTAATAGCAGATTATCAAAAATAAGCAAAGCAAATATCAAATTGTTTTGTTGTGTGTATTAAAAACATTTATTGCATATTATTTCAGTAGTTATCGTTTGACATTCAAAGCAAAAATTGTTTTTATGATAATTTTTTCATCTTTCTGTTGTTTTATTTCCTTAGAGCACATTTATTGAATTAAATACGTTCATGCAAATATATTGTTCGCAAAAGAGTAGATGTGGCTAAAGTATTATCAATTACAATTACTTACAAATACTTGGAGCACATGCAAAAAACTACTTTTCTTACATAAATCTTAGCTAAGTAAAAGCTCCGTTAGGGCGACTGTACCAAGCTGGCAACTCTGTTTCATTCGTTCAATGCTTGCTATCTCACTCGATAGCATGTGACATTGACTTTGAATGCGGACGCCATTTTGTTTTATTTGGCTGCTTTTTTTCATATGTATCTCTCTCTTATTATTTCTTCGTATTTCACCAGAGTACCAAAACTCATTTGTATTCAAATTCAAAGTTTTTTTTTGCTATTATTATTGCTACTGAATACATTCTATTCTGAGAGGACGCCATTTTGTTTTTATGTTTCTTTCTTTTTTCTTTTGCCGTCTTTCTCGCTAGTTTTCTTTTTTGTTTCATTTGCAGTTTTTAAAAAATTCTTTGTTTTTACATATTTGTAAGCGCAGTTTTTTTTGTTATTTCGTTTGCATATTTTATTGTTTTTATTTATTAATAATTAATTTTACTTTTAAATCGTTTCCATATACTTAGTTTTGTATAGTTTTTAATATGTTTGCAAATATGCTTAACTATTATATTGCTACAAGACTAGTTTTTTTTTTAAATATTGAAAAAAAAAATTATCATAAAATATTTTTTTTTTATTATATTTTCATATTGTTTTGTTTTTCTTTCATATTGCGTTAGCTATCCGCTTTACCCTTGATTGTTGTTGTTTTATATATTTAATGGTATGTTTTATTACAATATTAAAATTTGCATCGAACATTCATTAAATATGAAATGGCATTGCGAACATCTCAGAATTATTATAAGGTTTGGTCATACTTTTAATGATGGTCACAACAAAAGATTTCGCACACAAACACAGACACATATACACAGACACAATAGATTACTTTACTTATGTTCAAATATTGTATATTATGCAATTGACGAGAGTTTTGGAAATGCTCTCAAAATAAAGAAAGTGATATTACTTTCCACATTCGTTTTGTTTTGTTTGCTTTCGATTATGATCAATAAATATGCATAAAGTACAATATACATCAAGACCCACACACACACACACACACACACACACACACACACATGAATAAGTTTTACTAGATTTTACAGTTGTTTATTTTAAGTGTTTGTTCATATCTCTCTTTTTTTTGTGTTTTTTATTCATTAAGTGTTGTACAAAAATCAGAATGAATTAAAGTTTACTGATTGTTAGAACAAAAAAAAAAAAAGAAAAAAAAAGAAAGAAAAAGAAAAATAGTTTGTTAGAAATATATGTTAAATACATTAATCCAAGGATAGTGTTAAGGCAATTAATCAGAAAATATGTTGCACCGACGAACTTTTGCACATATTATTATTATTTATAAGCTTCTGTTGTTGTTTTTACAATATCTTGCTTAGCTCTTTCTTAATTTGTGATTGCCTTTTCTTTTGTTTTTCTTTTTTGTGTGTTTGTTTGTTTTTGTTAATGGTGTGTAAGGCAATTGCAGAATTGTTGTCAATTTCTTTCGAGTTAAGTTCGGTTTTTCTTCTTTTTTTTTTTATATATTTTGCTTCTCCAATGCCGTAACCCAAAACATATTCTTTAGATTGCTTTTAAACTTATCTTATTTGCTTTTAAGCCTGGTTAGGTTTGTTGTTTATTGGGTGGGTTTGACATTTATCAACATACATAAGTATATATGTATTATGTGTATATATATATTATATATATATATATATTATGTATATATCTATCTATATAATATGTTTTGGATTATGTTTGTCTTACATTCAGCACATAGATTCATTTTGGATTTCAAATACGACAACAACAACAATGATGATTTATGAATTATGTATTACATATAGATATTAAAACAATTAAATTTTTTATTCCGACTTTACCGGTGTGTGCTGAAAGTTCAAATAGCATATTTACTGACTTTTACCACCATTGCCAACAACACCACCTCGCCTTTTACGTGCTTCCGTTTGAGTTTCAGCATCCGTTCGACTTCCCGCTCCAGCTTCAGTTTGAGTCTCCGTTTCAACTTGAGCTTCAGCTTCCGTTTGTCTTGCTGCTTCAGCTTCAGTTTGAGTCGTCGTTTCAACTTCAACTTGAGTTTCTGCTACAACTTCGATTACACTTTCTGCTTGAGTCTCCGTGTCAACAACTTCAGCTACACTTTCTGCTTCAGCTTCCTCCGTAAGATCTATGGCCAGGACCTGCGGCTGTTCACGTTCTCTTTGCAGTGTGAGTGTGGCCAAGCTGTTGGCCTGTTGTAAATCGCCCGTATTGCGATTGTTAAAGCATAAGCAATTTAATAGATTTGCATTTGGTGGATAATGATAATAGGTGCAGGTGCCGCCCCTTGGCGATTCAGCTGTTGATGTTCGAATCGGCATCACATAATGGGCACCTGCCAATAGGCTGTATGCGGTTGGATCATTGCTGTCGTATACATAATGCATATCTGATACGGGTTGAAGCATTGAAGCATTTAGGTCTTGAGGTGTTTGAATTCGCTGTTCTTGCATATTTGATGATACGGATGCATTTAGTTCTTCTTGTTGTTGAATTCGCTGTTCTAGCAGACGCAATTGCGTATCGATCTCTTGCAGTTGGTATAGCTCTTGTGTCAGTTGCTGTAATTCCAATTCTTCTTGTTGTAACGCCTGTAGTTCCAAAAGTTGGATACGCTCCAGCAATTGTTGCTGTTCTCGTTGATGCTGCAGCCTTTGCTGTTCGAGTTCCAAATATTGTTGCTGTAGCATAAATATTCGTTGAGCTTGCGTTTGGAATTGTTGATGCTCTGTTGTTGTTGTCGGTTGTGGCAAGTGCACATGTTGTTCCGGCTGCTGCTGTGTCTGTTGTGGCACATACACATATTGTTGCTGCTGCTGTGTCTGTTGTGGCAAGTACACATGTCGTTCCGGCTGCTGTGGCACGAACACATATTGTTGCTGCTGCTGCTGCTGTGCCTGTTGTGGCAAGTACACGTATTGTTGCGGCGGCTGTGTCTGTTGTTGCATGTAGACATGTTGTTCCGGCTGCTGCTGCTGCTGTGTCTGTTGTGACAAGTAGACATACTGTTGCGGTTGCTGTGTCTGTTGTGGCAAGTATACATATTGTTGCGGCTGCTCTGTTGTCGGTTGTGGCAAATAAACATATTGTTGCGGCTGCTCTGTTCTCTGTTGTGGCATGTATACATATTGTTGCGGCTGCTGCTGTTGTTCTGGTAGTCTTACTGTTGCTGTTCTTCGAGAATTTCTTGGCGCGTAGGCATTGACAAATCTATTTGCTCTGAATGTTGTTGATGAATTTATGAATGCTGTTCCAGCAGCTGCTGCTGCTTGTAATGTTGTTGGCGCTGCATTTGCTGTTGCGTATCGTGAAAATGTGGCTGTTGGTCGTGAGTTAGATGTTGCTGTTGTGCGAGCATGATTGTTGCTATATATTGTTCTTGGTGATGCGAATCTGTTTGATGTAAAAGCAGCTGATCTTGTTGGTGCTGTTGAGAAACGCGAAGCTGCTCCTCGTGGATTTGATGTTGGTGGTGTGCGAGCATAATTGTTGCTATATGTTGTTCTTGGTGATGCGTATCTGCTTGATGTGTTATTGACTGTTCTTGCTGTTGTAAAAGCCGCCGATGGTGCTGATGTTGCTGGTGCTGTTACGAAACACGCAACTACTGCTGCTCGTTGGTTTGATGTTGGTGGTGTGCGAGCATGATTGTTGCTATAATTTGTTCTTGGTGTTGCGTATCTGGTTGATCTGTTAGTGATTGTTCTTGTTGTGAAAGCCGCTGCTGCTGCTGCTGTTGTTGTTGTTGCTGTTCTTGGTCTTGTTGTGGTGAAATTTCTGTATTTATTGTTGTTTCTGTTAATGCTGCCGTTGCTGTTTTGGTTGTTGTTGTTATTGTTGTTGTTGTGTAGTAGTTGCTGTTGTTGTTGTCGGCCGATGCCCGCGCCATTGCGACTGCTGCTGCAAGTGCTTGTGCCGGCGAGGATGCTGCTGCTGCTGCAGTTGCATGAACAACGCCTGTGCGACTGCTGCTGCTGCTGCTGCTCCGACGGCCGCTGCGACTGCTGCTGCTGTTGCTGCTGCTGCAAAGTTGTAGCTGCAGTAGTTGAAGCAGAAGTAGTTACTGCTGCTGCAGCAGCATCAGCATCAGCTGTTGATGCTGCTGCTGCAGCTGGCAGAACTGCCGCTACTGCAACAATTGCAGCTGCATCTTGGCTTGTTGACGGGGCATTGGCATTTGATTGATAGGCAATGGCAGCATGAACTTTTCACCTGTGAGATGCAGCTAATATTGTGTAAAGAAATTAATTTTGTTTTAAATATATTTCTGTACATTGTTAGTATATGGATGCTGTTTGTGAGATCGTGTTGGTCTGTGTGATCTACCTCGGTTGTGGTGATAGCCACCGCTGCCGCCGTGCATCGACTGTGGCAGACCGGCGCCGACAGCGATACGGCCGCCACCTCCATGCGGATGCGGCTGTAATTGTTGCATATGATGCGGCAGCGGTGGCTGCAAATTGTACTGATGTATGAAGTGTTGCTGCATATCACGGATGTGCTGGGGCTGCTGCTGTTGTTGCTGCTGCTGCTGCTGATGGTACTGCGGCTGCTGCTGTTGCTGCTGCTGCTGATGGCGTGGATACTGTGCCGGACGCAACGGTTGCTGTATATGTCCCATCATATGATGCTGCTGTGGCTGCATTTGCTGCTGTTGTGCTTGATTCATATGTGGAGAAACGCAACCGCTTCCAATTTGCGACATAAACTGTGCCGCCTTCGCCTTGCCGTGCTCCTCGGCAAGACGCACAAAAATTGGCTGTGAACCTCTTTCAGGCACTGTATTGTTTAGCGCCGCAATTGCATCCTGTGCTTCCTCACGTTTGTTATAGCTAAGAAGAACAAAAGAGTTGAATTTTAGAAACAAATAAATACTAACAACTTAATGGTAAATATAATCGAGTATTGTGCCAATGATATGATTTTTTGAAGTTTGAATTGAAGTTTTTCCTTGGCAATGGCTGTGAACACCTTTGGTTTGAATAAGTTAACTGTTTCGAGCGAGCTTTGTTTACAAGAACTTAGTATCGATGTTTAAGATCGACAGTTTCTACAGTTTTTCTTGAGATCAAATCTCGCGCACAATGTTTCCTTTTTTTTAACTTTTGCACTAATATTCAACATTGTAATCACCTTTAATTTCTTACAAAGTCACGTTCGTTGCGCGGATATAATATAACAAGGAAAAGTGCTTAGGTAACTTAGGAATTTAATATTGAAAAATTATACTTAATATATAATTAGAAAACCCTTTCATATACTGGTCACAAACTGAACCACATATGATATTGAATGAACTATTTATAGCACTCATTATTACAGAAAATTGCAATATTGTCATCGTTATACATACCGAACGAACGCGACACCGCGTGGACGTCCCGTTTGTCTATCCCTTAAGATGTTACGTTGGACGATCAGACCGAAAGGCGAAAAAATGCGATCCAGCTGATCGTCGCTTATGTTACGCGATAAATTTATAACGTAGAGGTTTGTGTCCTTAATCGATTGTCCGCCAGGTCGTGCATAAGATACCTGCATTAACAATAACAAACA
Organism: Scaptomyza tumidula; assembly: GCA_035044465.1. Lineage (NCBI taxonomy): Eukaryota > Metazoa > Arthropoda > Insecta > Diptera > Drosophilidae > Scaptomyza > Scaptomyza tumidula. The sequence goes on along the minus strand of JAWNNW010000220.1, from coordinate 583,048 downwards.
TATTAGTTTTAAAGTTTCCAAAATATTACAAATATAACACAGAAGACATTTATAACTAGAATTGTTTTTCAAAATCAAAAAAAGTATACATGCGTAAAATGGTCGAATTTAACAATTTTCTATAATTTTTTCGATTGGGATTACACAAATATGCATAATGCACAATTTAGGGACAGACAATTAAACATATATTTCTTTTTGTATTGAATTTGTATCGAATTTGCCGAATTGGAGTCACTTGGTTTGGTAAGTGATCAAATTTTGCATAATTTTAAATATAAGACACAGAAAATGTACATTTGAAAATTTAGCTTAAGAAAGGTACACAGATGTTCATGCGTATGTTTTTTTGATATATTCAAAACACTTGAGACAGCATATCACAAGGTACTTAAGGTTACAATGGAGACGATACACAAAGTGTTACAGTGTTGGTTTGATAAGTGTCAGATTTTTTTTTGTATTGGTTTCCAGTTACCATATGCTTAAATCTCAATTGACAAATGTAGGACAATGTTCAAAAACGTATATCCGTTATTATGACAATTCAACTTTAAATATTGGTAACTTTCTTAGTATGTTTGGGGACACAGAAAAATGTACATTTGAAAATTTAGCTTAAGAGAACGTACACAGATGTTCATGCGAATGTTTTTGGAAAATTTTGACAACACTTGAAATAGCCAATCACATGGTTTTATATAGAATAAGTTTAAATGGTGTTACACGAATTCAAATTCAAATATTATTAAAATACATATATATGATGAGAGTGTAGTAACAAACGTTAAATGACATATTGACGAATGTGGGCTGGTAGTACGCTTTGGCTGATAAATTTCAGATTTGGTTTTTTTTTTCGTATTGGTTTCCAGTTAGCATATGCTTAAGAATCTCAATTGGCAAATGTAGGACAATATACAGTATAAAAAACGTAGCTGTATATTGTTAACTAATAAGTAACCTTTCTTAGTATTTTTTTGGGGATATAAGTTTAAAGAAATTCGGTTTAATTCAATAGAGTTCATGAATCATCCAAATATCAAGCTGATATTCACCTTCAAACGCTTGTTCCGCACAAGGAATCCGTTATATTTTTGTATTGCCTCCTCACAGTCATTTTCTGTAGTAAAGTCGACAAAACCATATCCGAAACTGTATCCCGTCTGCGAAAAAAAAACATAGAAATAGTAAGTAAACATGGATAATGAGTAACATATATATATATATACTAGACATTTAAAAAGAGTGTCAGAGCAAGCGAGAAGAAGAAGACGTAGTAGAGTTATGTTCATGCATTTTTGTATGTATGTAATACACAGTGCGACAGAGACGGAGACACACATGCATTTTGTAATGTAAGCTGTCTACCCTGCTTCTGGTCATTTTTGCATCAGCATCAACATCAAACATCATCACCACATCACGCACAACACTCACCTTAAAGTCACGCATTATTTTGCATGTGTTGATTGGGCCGCAAATGTTAAACAAATTGTATAGCTCCTTGTCAGACATATTCTGTGGCAAATAGTTGACGATCAGTTTTGTCGAGCTAGCGCGATCATCGTTGTTAACAGCACAAGCGCCCTCTCTACTATTCGAGTCATCAATGTCGCCACCGTCACTGCCATCGCCTCCCCCGCCAGGATCCTGATGGTTTTGATGATGCTGTTGCTGTTGTTGACGCTGTTGCTGCTGTTGTTGTTGCTGTTGTTGCTGCTGTTGTTTTTCTTTCTGGGAAGCTTCATATAGATTATCGATATAGCCAACATAGTTGTCGCTATTGCTATTGGCATTCGTTTCGCTTCCGTCTTGTTCGGAGAAATTGAACTCCGAGTTGCCGCCGGCGGCGGCGCCACCACCACCACCACCACCACCACCACCAACATTGTCATTTCGAACTTTATCAAAATCATCGTTATCGCTTTCGCTATTGCTGCTATCACTACTGCCGCTGTCAATGTCTATGGGTGGCCGGGTTTTGAGCTTGGGAATGTCGTTCGTGGTACTTTCTTCGGATTCTGAACTATCGCTGCTTTCATCCTTTTTTTCGTCGACCGTTTCGGTTATTTCATTATCAGATTCAGGCTACAAAACAATAAAAAAACAAAACACAAAACAAAATAAAGAAAACAAATAAATAAATTATAAGCAACAGTTGTAATTTCAAACAAGAAACCTACGTCGGATGGAACCACACGGTCTTTTTCGTTTGTCGTCTTGAAAGAGCTCCGCAACTTTTTTTTATATGGCCTGGGCATGATGTTAAGTCGTTGTGCCCTCCACTACACTCTCAAGAAGTTTATTATTTTCTCCTTGCCTGCATGATTAAAAAAAAAAAAAAAATTAAACAAAAAATTCTATGTGCAACTCTAATAAAGCACAATTTTTGTTTGTTTTTGTTTCTTTCAGATGCCGCGCCGTTGCACTTCCGCCGTGTATGACTTTTTGCACAGAACTGTCAAGAGTCGGGTCGCATACATGTATAATGCGTATACATGTTGCAAGCTTCGGCTGCTGTCAACTCGAGCTCCGAGCTCGAACTCGGCATCCGGGTCTCGGTCCTCTACGGTCAAGGATCGGCTCGTTGGTACATACATATATATATGATGTATAATGTGTACAGATTTTTTTAAGCTATGGCTCGACATCACAAATCCGAACGCCGTCCCGGAATTTTACACGAGCCCAGCCAGCAAAAAAAAAAAGAAGGAGGAATCGGCTGCGCTTTGGCGTAGAAACAACGCCAATTGCACTTTTTGACTGTATGCGTGAATTTCAGCACATGTGCGTGTGTGTGTGTGTATTCAGAGTGATTTTTGTATCTATGTATGTGTGTGTGTGTGCGTTCATTTGTGGCGTGTCAAACATTAAATTAACAAACTTATGACATAGCCATAACTCGGGCTGCGAATATACTGCTCTGGCTGCACTGCAAAAACAATCGAATGCAAAACTATTGCGTGGAAGCGCCAAAAAAAAAATAAAAATACCTTTTGCATTTGTTGCCGCAGCAGCACCCAACAGCGGCAGCCGCAACGGCAGTAGGGTAGACAAAATACAATTGCAAAAATGTACAACACATATACACACACATACGCGACAGCTAGCCGAAATGAAAGAAAAAAAAAAAAAATTTTTAAGAGAAGCTGTGGCCGTAAAAACGCTTATTTCTATACCATGCAAACCCGACATATCGTGCACATAAACTTGAAATGCTTTTACTTACTTGAGCTGTTAAATAGATTTCACTACAAAAAAAATAAAATCCAACTTTTCTTGCAATTTTCCACCGATACGACACTTTTAAGCGGCGAGTTCACAGTAATGTAGTGGACATGGAAAAAATCGAATTATTGAATATGGCAACAATTGTATAGCGATTGTTGAGACATTACCTATCGACATTGTATTTTCTGTATGCAGCACTGCTTATCGATATGTGTCTAACAAAATGATTTCATTAAATAAAGATTTCATTTTATTTTGATTTTTAATGAACAAGGAATGTCTTGAAGATAATAAATTCTACATAAGTATGAAGGCATAAAATGATGTTCAAATATTTCGCAACATTCATAAAAAAAAATACCAAAATATGGCAGCAGCCGTTTTTGTTAACAATCGATATGTTTTTGTTTTTGGTACGATGTTTAACCTTCAATAAAATAAAATTCCTAAATTACACCAAAAAAAAATACCATACAGAAGAAATGCACTTGTATGACATCAAATTATAGCAAAATTTGTTTTGTTAAATGGCAGATAATCATTGAAGATTAAAATTATTGACTTATTTATATGATACTCAAAAGATTGCAAAAGCAGCGAATTGGTTTTTATTTTATTAGTTTTTTTTTTAAAGTCTAGCAAATTGACCGAATTGAAAACCGTATAAGCCAAAAAATATGACTCTAAAACTACTTACAGTTTATGCTGGCTGTCACTTTTTGTTTGGCATTGACATTTTTGCTGGACCACTTACATTTATTTATTTTTTGTTTGTGGTGCTAGCAAAAATAATTGATGTGCCCACGCGCGCCTATCATTCAAATTCATCGATTACGATTGTGTAACTCAATTAACGCACACACAAAGCAGAAGTAAAAGTGCTGCCCACACCTTGCTATCTATATGTATTGTTACAGCTTAGTTATCGATATCGATTTTTAAACTTCAACTCAATTGCATTTCCGCCTAAGAGCAGCTGCAAATAGAGAATGGGTCAAGTGCATTCTTGTCAGCAAAAAAAAGCTATCAATGTCAAAAGAAAGCGTCAAACTTTTGCGCTATGTGACAAAGTCTCTTGAGCACAACAACTTATTTTTTATCAATTGTATGTAGTTATTGCTTTGTTGTTTTTGTTTTTTTTTGCAGATACTCTGTGTGTCAAAGCGTGATTCAGTTGCTCTTTGAGCTGACAGACGAACACACAAACATACACACATACATTAGATACATATTTGAGATGTTGGCCATTGATGACAAATCTGCACGAATTATGCGAGCAGCAAGCGCTATAAAAAGTATTGTTGCCACAGCTAAGCTTGCCACTATTCCAGCAGCGTTCAAGAAAATCAGACAAACAAGTTAGCCAACATGAAGCTATATACTGTGAGTAGAACCGAAGCACCTTAGAAATTGGATTAATAATTTGTTTGACAGGTTTTATTACTTAACATCGTTTTGGCAATTGCTGCCGTTGGACCCATTGCTGCCGTTGTCCATGGCATCCAGTCGTTGAGTGTCGGCGGTCGTTTTGAGTCATCGAATGACAATCGTAATGGCTATCGTTATAATGGACCAGCGCACAAGTATTTGCCGGCAGCGAGTGAGCCTGCCACCGACGCTTTGACCACAACCGGACACTGGCAACCCTATCCCAATCCCTATCCCTATCCCAGTTCCATACAGCAGTTGCCCTATGAGCATAGCTACAGCAGCAGCACACCAACAACAACAGCAACAACACCGGGTCGACCATTCCAGCAACAGCAGGAGAAACAGTCACAATACAATGGACCCTACAACACTCAATACTATGACCAGGATCATCAGCTAGCTTCCTTCTCATCTTCATCATCATCTTCATCGAGGCAGCAAAACTACAACAACAATATGAATACATTTCAATTTGCCACCAATAATCGGGATGCTGGTGCGTCTCCAACTGGCGCTGAGTTTGGCCAAACTTTCGGCTTATCTGCTGGCACGCAGCATGATCGCTATATGGAGCCAAATCAGCGAGCTACTCCGCTGATTGGCCAGGCGCTGCCGGAACGTTATCAGCGTCAACCATTTCTAAACGAACAGCAGTTAGGCGATTCCGCTGCAAACTTTGTCCAAATGCAATCTCATTCCTATGAACTGCCGCCCACCTACAGCATGCACTACTCCTCCGCTCCCGTTCAACATCAAGAGCATCGAGAGCAGGCATTTGAGTACCCAGCTCAGGGTCAGGCATATGAACAGTACTCCCCGCCATCGCCATCATCATTTCAGTCTTTTCCTGCTAGCCACGCCCAGTCCTCCTCCCAAGCATCTCCATCTGCAGCTTATTTGGCACCGCCCAGTCGCGAATTTCTAGCGCCCTATTACTAAGACTCCCCATCTTGAAATGAGCTCAACTCAACTCCTTAACGAGTTCCGTTTTGGAGCAAATCAGCTTTGAACCTTAAATACATTTGCTTTTTTTTGTAAAAGCATTTGCTATGTTAAGAATAATTTAACTTTTTTTTTTATTAAACATAATACATTTTTTTTCTATTTTTTTTTTTTCAATTAATATTTAAGTAAAGAACTTTTGATTTTTCCATTAAAAAAACATTTTGTTTGTATTAAAGTTAATACGAAATATAAGTTTATCTTATAAGAATAATTTTACTTTTTTTTTATTAAACATAATCAATTTTTTTTTTTCAATAAATAGTAAAGAGCTTTTGATTTATCTATTAAAAGTTTAAAATTAAAATTAAAAAACATTTTGTTTGCATACAAGCTAATACGAAATATAAGTATATCTTATAAATATTCAAAATAAATATCAAAATTAGAAAACCCAAGAATTTAACACTTAAGCCAAGAATTTCTATCACGTTTTGAATCCTCGCTTGACTACCTTTAAGGTTTAAGGTTTAAGGTTTTTTAGAACAAGTAAGAAGGCTCTAGTCGAGAAATCCCGACTAGACGACACCCTGATCCCTATACTATACAGTCAGTGCTTGCAAGTATGTGTGTGTGTGTGTGTATGTACGCGCATACTGCATATTGCATATACAAATTCAATGATCCATATCTATGGTGTTTATTAACCGATTTCAATAAAAATTTCACAGATTGTCAGTATATTGTTTTTTAATTCAAATTGCATCTCAAAGTTTTCCAAATTCAAGATTTTGTTGTTATCGATCCCATGTGTATATCGAAAACGGGAAGAGTTATCGAAAATCGAAAACAAACTTGTACTGCCTAGGGATTAGGCGAGCATATGTTCCAAATCTGGAGTCTCTAGCTCTTATAGTCTCTGAAATCGATGCGCTCATACATACACACAGACAGACAGAAGGACATGGCTATATCGACTCGGCTGTTGATGCTGATCAAGAATATATATACTTTATGGGGTCGGAGATGCGTCCTTCTGCCTGTTACATACTTTTGCACAAATTCATTATACCCTTTTTCCCATTTTTAATGGGATCAGGGTATAAAAAGAGAGAGATTCTTACTTGAATCGAGTATGGACGAACTTGATTCAAGGAATTTTTATTTGATTACTCAGAGTAACTTGATTTAAGTACATTAATGAACAAATAAAGTATGTTTATGTTCGTCTACGAGTCAATTTGGCTTTAATTAAGCTTAATTGATTAATAATTTATTTACTTGGTTGAAGAATTTTCTTACTCATTCGGGATTTAAGCCGGATGTGACTTAAGTCAAGTACGAAACATACTTAAAATAGTTTTAGCTTTTGCGTGTGGGAATATTATGGATTGAAACTTTAAGTCCGTCTTTGGCAAAATGATCTCAGGCTTGACGGGAGTCCAAGAGTGCCTGACCTTGAGAGAGGGTTAAACAAGTGTCAAGTAGTTATGAAAAATCACAGCTAATTAGATTAGGTCTTGTTGTTTAAAGTAGCGTCAACAATTTTCTTAGCCCCTAGGCTTAGATCCGGCCAATATAAATAGAATTTGGCCATGTTTCCGCATTAGTCAAATTCTATTCGCTAATTGCGAAAATTGCGTAATTTGTATTTTTTTTTTTTTTGGTTGAAAATGTTTGTTTTGTGTACCTGAATCATCTTGTTGTTGTTTTTGGGTGTGAAATTAAAATCTATTTAAATGTCCAAATTAAGGTTAATTTAATGCGTGTTTTTTGTGTGTTTGTTGTTGTTGTTTAAAGCTTAACAAGCTGAAAAACGCACGCGTTGAAAGCTTCACTTCCGTTATGCAGATCCAAAGTTTCAGTTTCAGTTTCGTTTCCCATCGGACGTGCTTTGTAATGCAAAGCGCCGGCGAACAGCGGCGAAATGGTGTTCGGGCGTCGAGCCACTTGTACGCAGTCGAGGTGAAAAAACAAGAAGAAAGAAAAAGAAAAAGAAAGAGAGAGATATGAAAAGTGAAGGTAGAGTAAATAAAATCAATGTGTAAACACCCACCAACAACAGTTAAGCGACGCTCAAGAAATGATAACAACAGTAATAAAAGTATCAGCAGGAGCGAATTGTTTGATTTTTATGGCCCTTGTCGGGGCCGCTTATAATGGACACGAAAAAGGGACACAAAAAAGGCGAACCACCAAGTATATGTGTCTTAAATAGAATTTAAGTTCGATATACATTTAGATTTTTGAGCAACTTGGGTTATTTTGGCTTTAAGTATTGATCGTTTTGTATTTCGTTATTAATCATATATTCAATTAATATACACTTCATAAAGATGTTTGTATACAGAACACCAGGAAAGTAACCCACAAACCTAGCGATGGAATCTACCCACCTTTAGAATGCGATGGCAAGATAGCGTCGAACACAAAATGAGTTCAATAAAATAATATATAACAAATACCATACCAACATACTACCAAAAAATCGATAACAATATATAACAAAGTGTATAAAAATAAATTTTGAGGCCAAAAAACATAAGAAAAGTATAACAAGTAAGAAAACTCCAGTGGAGAAATCCCGACTAGACGATACCCTGAACCCCATACTTTATTAAAAAGAGTATATACTTCAAATTTTCTATTCTGCTGACCTCTTTTTTTTTGACAAAAATGTTTGGGGTAATGATTCAAAAAGTTCCCCGACCGCTGGACTAGAGCCATCTCACTTGTTTTATTATAGAATGTAGAAAAACCCTTTTGTGGGCCAATTTCTTTGAACTTGCAAGTCCGCTCCTGTTGCATGTTGATGTTGCAACTTTCTTTGCTGCTGCCGTTGGCACAGCTGCAACTGCAACTTCAACTGCAGAAAGTTCAGTTTGAATCAAACGTTTATAGTTTGCCACATTTTGATGGCTTTATATCGAAAAAGATATCAAAAGTAGTTGCTAGTAAATCATAATTTCTTATGTTTTTAATAATAGTTAGGAAGGAGATAAGTATATTTATTTTGAGGAATTTGAGATCGAGCATATTTTGTTGTACGAAAATGAAGCGAATCTATGTTTTTAATATTTATATACTTTCAGTTGTTATGTAACCTAAAAGTACAACTTTTCTCAACTTTGACTAATTGAAGGGCGTGCCACACCCACCGCCCCAACAGCCTTTGAAAGTAACACGGTTAGTTTGGCAAGAGTCTGATTATCGTAATGATAATCATTATCGTTTATTGTTTTGGTTTTTTTTAAGCTTGCAACATCATTTTGCGCAAGCGTTGAAAGTAGCTTGAACAGAATAATGTTGCCCAAAAACTAATTTCAATTTCAATTTAGTCAATGAAAATATTAAATGAATACGATTTTGGTGGTATTGCATTGCGCAATCGAGGAAGTCTGCGAGTAACGACCTTTACGATCGGAATGAAACTGTATATATCCATGCATATATCGCTTACAATGTTACTAACTAGATCAGATTACAACTATCTCCCTCTCCTCCCTCTTGAGCTGGAGCCAATGTATATAATGTTGAATTGGTCAACGCCTGGTTGCAGACACGCGTCAAACATCAACTAAAATGTGTGGCGTCTTCATCATCTGTTCGCTGTTGCTTGCTGTTGTCGAGGCGCAACTTGCGCCGTTGCCACTTTACAGTTGGCTCTATGCCACACCCTGGCGACCCTTGATTGCACCACCGACTACCAGCACCAGCACCAGCACCAGCACCACACTGGACAGACAACAGCTTAGCTTGGGCTATACGGGTCCACAGATCTTTCCGGTTCAGGCTCAGGATCAGGATCAGGATCAGATTCCAGCACGCACCATCAGGCGTCCCAAAGTGTTAAGGGGTTTTCCAAAAGCAGCTACGCAAAGTCCATTCACTTTGCCCTTCAGACCCTCGCCCTTTGCCGGCTATAGCAATGATGTTACAGAGGGTCAGCAACAACAACAACAACACAAGCAACAACAACTATTTGAGCCACATTTCTATGCACCTGGTTATCCACAAACTCAAACAGTTCCACAGCAGCAGCAATCGCCACAGCAATATCTTTATTTATCAACTGGCAATATGTATAATCTAGTAAGAAGTTAAATAAAAGCTATATATATATAAAGTATTATATCTTAATCTGTTTTGGGAAGTGCAGAAAAATAAGCATAAAAAAGTTCTATATAATAAAAATTCGTAAAAATATCTTAAGAATTCAGCACTGATAAAAACTGATTAAACATCTTGCAAAGAATGATGCATAATGAAAGTAACACGAGATCTACTTGTGCTTCAGTTATTATTCTATATTACTTTTATTATGGATATAAAAGTTTGTGGTATATAAGAATGATTGTTGCTCTTTCACGCAAAAACTACTGAATTGATTTAAATGAAATGATACATTAGAATAACATATAAGCTATAATTGTTGAAGATATTTTGTGTTTGGCTCTGTTCTGTGCATTTGAAGTGTTCTTAGTGGGAGAGAGAGAGAGAGAGAGAGAGAGGGTGGGAGAGAGAGAGGAGAGAGGAGAGAGAGAGAGACTGGTGTGAGAAGGCAAATACTATTAATTAATTAATTATTCCCAAGTTTTTAAAGTAATTTCGAACATCCCGGTTTCAGCATGCCTACTTCAAATTGTTTATAATGTTATTGTTGTATATCCAGAAATAGACCAAAACTTAAGAAACCGCCCACATAATATATAGACATACACACATATATACATATATACACGAACGCCTACAATTTTTAATGGATCTGACTTACTTTTGTTAGCGAGGGCGGCAACGCTCTCAATTTTGTCTGCATGTACATCACATACATCATACATACTGTACTTTCCAAATGCCACAATTAAGCGCCAGTCAAATTGGTGAAAATGATTATCTGGTGCTATGGCTGTGGCATTACTACGCTTAAACATCTGACCTTGGCAACCATTGCGCAACCAGCTGACAGTCAACAGTCGCAAGTTGAAGTTGGAAGTCTCTCGCAGACGTTTAAAAAGGTTGTAGCTGAAGATGTTGAAGGTGTTGGTAACGGTAAGAGGTAAGGGGTAAGGGAAAAAGGTCGCATACGTGGAAGATTGACAATGGCACCGCAAGTGGCCTGGCAATTACATCAACTAAAAGCGGCAACGATACACGCCACATGCCACAAAACTACCACCAAAAGGAGAGAAACATACAGATTGTTGTAATTGCATATAAATAGACGACTTACATCTTAAGCTTTCAACACTTAAAATCGTTTTGGCAATTATTCAAGTTTAATAGTTATTACTTTAAATCAATCATATGTGTAAGAGCTTAAGATTGTTGAAGCTTTATTGCAACAGAACTTTTAATTCATCAACTTTTAGATTAAAGAGAAAAGTAGTAGAATAATCAACAAAACACTTGATAAAACACTTGGATAAACCAACTTAATAATTTTTCGAAATTTTGTTGGGGCTTAAAATCGTTGAAGCCTAAACTGTACTTTAATTTTAACTTTAAACTTAAACTTGTGATTTATCAACTCTTAAATTAAGAAGGAAACAACAAATCTTTTAAATTAACAATTGTTTTAAATCGTTTTCTATAAAAATTATTTAAAAAAAAGGAAATTAATAAATCAACTTAATAATTTTTCATAATTTTAAAACATACTTTATATTAAATATTATAATATAATACTGATTAAAAAAAAAACGTTTTAATGATAAAATAATATACAATATTGTAGATCTTCCATTCCTCAAAGATAAGTTTTTCATAAACAATTTTTGTTTTATTGCTGAAAAAAGAAGAAAAAATTAGAAAATTTAATAATGAACACATTAAATGCAATCAATATTAACGTGAACACATTTTCCAACTGATCGCAACTGATCGGTTTCCAATCACGAGGAAGATCCATTTGGATGTGGATCTTGAGTCAAAAAATTATATCGCATCAAAATTGATGGCTTGTAATGATTATGACTTCATTAGGTTTTGAACGGTTATCCATCGATTGGAATAACTGGAAGGAAGATTGTTGTGGTACCCACAATATTCATATATTGCTTAGAGTCGTGTGTTGTTGTTGTGGTGGCTGGGACAAGTGGATTACGACATGACCTGCTCAGGGCCTAACATAATTGAAAAAGAGAAAGACTGGGAGTTATGTTTCCCGATCCTAAGTTGTTTTTGAAAAGACAAACAAAATTTGTTATATATTTTGCGACAGCTGACAAAACAACAACAACAACAACAACAAAACAATAATAACAACAAGATTAAAACATTGTCATGCCAATGCGGTTCCGTGCATGGATTGCCATAACTAAACGTTACCTGTTAACTTAACGTTATTGCTACTGTTACTGTAGCTGCTCCTCTTACCAGTGCCCAGAATTTGATAGGGTCAAGTTGGTAGCGGGGGTTGGGGATTTAGAGGTTTTTTTTTTTGCCCTGTCATCTACGCTCACATTCATCAAAGGAAAAGAAAAAAAAAAACTGTTGCCCGGAATTAATTGCAATTATCGCATAAGCCAAAAGCGACTGGCAAAGCTTGGAAAAAACTAAAAACCAAAAACACACCACGCACCATCCGAAAAAGAAAATGGGCTTTTGGGCAAGGGGGGGTGTGCAGTATTGTGCACTCAGACATACGATATGGCAAATGTGTCACTTGAACTTGAAGCGAGCAGCAATGCAGTACTGTCAGTTACAGTTACAGTTATTGTTACCGTGGTACAAATGTGCTAAGACAAGTCTTCAAACGATTATCTAAAAGTTAAATACAGATTTATTATGTAATCTGCTTACCAGTATAGCGTTCTACGAATGTAAACAAAGGAGAAGATTTTTGTGTAAATAACAAATCTATATGGTTATAAATACAATTCGGAATTTTACATATGTATGTTAATATACGATCATTGAGAAACTTTGACTTAGAATGACAACAGAACCGATTAAGTATTATTTAATATTAAGTTAGCTTATGCTTTTGTTACGCTCCTAACTTCCAACATTTAGTTAAATCAATAAATTAAATTTGTATCAATTACTACGCAAATTGTTTTCAGGCCCACTGTGCGAAGGCAATGTCATGTCTGCAGAGCGTGCCCACAGCAACACACAACAGCGAGAGTGAGAGTGCGAGTGAGAGTGCGAGTGTAAGGCAAAACGGTAAGCACAAACAAAACCAAAAGGAAAAAAAATGTCTTCATATGCAAAATAATAATAACAACAACAACAGCAGCACCAACAATAACAAATCTCAACTGTTAACTGCGTCGCGTTGGCGCTTTTCGCATCGCTGCCGCTACGGCTAGTTGGTTAGCTGGCAGAGATGTCGACGTCGCTGCCGAAGCTCGCAATGACGGGCGGTTTATCTGCGCAGAGTTTGTCTGCGTATAAAAGGGTTAGCCGCCGCAGAGGTCGTCAACACTCGGCGCGCAACACTTGTGGAATACTTTAAACGCGAGATTAAGAAACGAAGAAGAGCGAGCGAAAGAATAAACGTACAAGGATCGTTTGATCGATAACTTTTTCGTTTGGCGTACCTTTTTTTTTTGTCGATATATTTTATTTTTTGACGTGCAACTTGAAAATGCAGTTCGCTGTAAGTGTGTGTGAAATTTAAATAATTGACAAATTCAACAAGTGAATCCTTATGATCATCCTGAAGGATAAGGATGTTTTTTTTTTTACTTAAGCAATTTTTTTTTTTATATTTCTGCAGATTACAAGAACGCTGCTGGCTAGCGTGTTGCTGGTCGGTATCTCTTTAGTTGCTGCCACCAAGACGCAGCCACAACAACAGCAACAACAACTAGAACAAGTACAACAACATAAACCCATTGCTGCAGCAACAAAGCTAAAACGCGACGCTGGCCTAAGCTTTGGCTCTGACCTTTATCATGGACCCTCACACAAATATCTGCCGCCATCGATTGGCTCCTCGGGTGGCTATGAGAGCACATATGCAACGTTGCACGGCAATGGCTTGGCCTCCAGCAGCGGCTTTGACTTTGCCAGCCTCGACACGGATAGCGGCAGCCAGCATCATCATCAGCATCACCATCAGCATCAGCCATCGTATCAAAATCTTCATCACCATCAGCCGTATCATCATTATAGCCAACAGCCACATACAAATTATCAATCGCTTGCCTCGCATCATGGTTATGTACGTCCTGTGTACATCAGTTCGGCTAGTCATGGTGGTGGTGGTGGTGGTGGTGGTGGCTATCATTCGCAGCCGCAGCATCATCATCATAATCATCGTGCGCAGTCACCCAAGGTAGAGACATACATTGTGCAGACGAGCAGCGGCGGTGCGGGTCATGGACAACAGCATCAGGGTCATGGCATTGGTGGCAGCTACAACAAATACTTGGCACTTGGCGGCGGTGGTGGTGTCACCAACAGCTTGAGCCTACTTGGCGGTGCTCACAAGCAGCTCCATGGCACCAGCACCTATCTAATAGCCAGTCCCTCATACAGCAGCAGCAGCAGTCATGGATTCGGCAGCAGCAGCAGCAGCAGCAATCATGGCTTTGGCAATCACTATGCCTCTGGCTTGAGTCACGGTCTGGAGCAGAAGGAGCACTTGCAGCTGCCGGAGCACACTGGCTACAACTATGAGACGACCAACTACAAGCAGCAACCACTAACCAGCTATGGTGTGCCACTACTTCCCTCTGGTTACGAACACGAATCCGCTGCTGCTCATCATCATCAGCATCACAATCATCACAATCAGGAGCAGGTGGAGCAGCACCAGGAACATAGCCTGTTTAAACTGCAAACGGAACAATCGCCACCAGCCTATGCTTTGGGTCATAAGGGTTTGGGTCATTTCAGCTATACGTCCAGCAGGCCATTGGGACTTAATACGGATGTACATCAGCTTTCGGGCACAGCACATGAGGATCACAATGAACAGCAGCAGCAGCAGCTGGTCGCTGAGCTCTCCAAGGTGCCGCCATTCAAGCCGAGCGCCTTTCTTGGTGCCAAACATGAGCCAAGCACCGGCTATGATTATGCCACACAAACTGCACCACAGGGCTATGATTATCCGGCGCCGGCGGTATTATATGGCGCGCCCGGGCAATCGGGTGACTCGGCCTCGCCCATTTATGAGACACCAGATGCCACATACTTGCCGCCAGTGAGCAGCTATGTACCATCAGCCACGCCCACGCACAGTTATCAGTAAATTATAATACAAACTAGTTTATAAGTAATCCGATTATTATATATATTTGTAACTTTTTTTTTTTTTTATATTGCAATATCGTAGAGTTTAAGTAATAAAGCAATAATTGAAACATACTTTTTCGCGAACGCCTTTCCGACCACGCCCACCCTCTCACTTTTCTGTTGGCCAACACTTTAAGTTCAACACATGTCTGATCCAAAAACAGACTTTTTTTTTCTTTTTTTTAAATGCGCAACTTGTCGCCGGCTCGTTGACTCTTTCTCGATCCGATCCGATGCCGATTCCGATCCGAACCGTTACAAATTTCGCTTTTATTTTTCAATTTTTTGAAAGCGTGTGAAGTCGAGAAATTATTTCGAGGTAAATAAAAAGACGAGTGCAGCATTTCAAATTAGACGTTAAGCTAAATGTAAATTTACTTTAAGTGAATAATTGGGACGGCTAAAGATTGATTGAAGTGTACTACAGTCATGCCTGGCTAAAGAGAACCAATAGCTGTTCAGTTTCTATATCAAGTCAGAATTTCTTTAAAATATATGTTCTATCCTTATTTTAAATTATAATATGTTTGCGTTTTGTTTTAATTCTTCTTTTATTCAGTATATGCGCTCTCACACACACACACGCACACACACACACGCACACACACACGCATACTTGCTAGCACTGACTGTACGCGTTTAGTATTGGGTTCAAAATGTCGTGTTTACAATATATAGCATACAACGTTAATGGTAGCCAATATTTTTGACCTACTCTGCCTTCGAATTCCCAACTGGTTCTAGCTTTGAGTGGTATGGGGCTTGCTTGCTAAGTTGTCTTAACACCTGTTTAATTTTTTTTTTTTAAATTATGTTTGTGTATCACATACACACCCATACATACATACATATATACATACATACATACACACACACACACACATACATACATACATACATACATAATTACATACATACATACCTACATACATACATACATACATACACATATATACATACATACATACATACATACATACATACATACATACATACATACACATACATACACACACATACATACATACATACACATACATACATACACATACATACACACACATGCACGCATGCAACTGTTCAGTTTGTCTATAATTATTATTTAGTTTCAAAGTATTTACCTAAAATTTAAATAAAAAAAATCAACACAGACATAATTACTTAAAAAATTATCGTGAAAAAAAGACAGCGCTTCCCTTTAATGTTTCCATGGCAAATCAGTTTTGAACGATGTATCAAAAACCTTTAATATTATTTTTTGTTTATTTGCATTCTCATTAACATTGTAAAAATCTTAACAATGATCTTAAGATTGATGCGTTTTTATTGTCTGTTAAATTATGTCACTATTTTTTGTTGGAGGATTATTAATCATCATGATGGTTATGCAATGCAAATCACAAGACTTGTTCGGACTTGCAGATCTGTGATCCTGCCACACGTTGACCTACATCATATTGCACGCCAAAGTGGCAAAGTGGCAAAGTGAAAGGATTGACGCGATTTGCGTTTAAGAGTAGGGATTTGGGCATGATGATAATAATAATAAATAAAAATAAGCTTTAGAGTCCGGTTGGCGGTTGGCCAAAAACGAAAGACTTAGGCAACAAACTTGACAGCGTTGTCTCACATTTATTTACAGCTCTTTAATTTGATGACGAGCACTCAACTTGGCAACTTTTGCTGTATTGTGGTTTGCTTTGGTGTGGTCAGGTGGTTTTCTTTTTTGGGTGGTTGCGTGGTTTCGCTGACAGTTGGAGAGCAAACAAAGTGCGAAAGTTGGCACGATATATAAATGTGTATAGTTCAACGACCAGTGTTGCCCACCAGCCATGGAAAAACTGTTTAAGCCCAACAAAAGAAACTGGAAAAACTTAAGATTTATTATCAGCTTGAATCACAACAACAATAACAAAACAGTTTTCAGGGACAGCCAAGCATTCATTAATGACCTTGCCATCAAATTAGTCTAATTAGTTTTGTTCCGCCCACGCATCTTCCATTTGCAAAGCTAAAAATAAATAAAAATAATTTGTTAGGCTTAATTAAATAATAATTTATGTACAACGAGATGTGCTACAAAGATAAACTAATCAAATTAAGTTAAACAAAGAAAAAGACGATTTTGCCCTGTAGCCAAATACCCTGACTATATGCGGGAGCTACGAATAATCGATAACTTAGATTCGATAAAACAACGTCACCCTCAAAAGTTTTGCCTTATTTAAAATATTAATAGATTCGCTTCTTACATCACTTTTTTTTTTGGTCATAATCTCTCTTGTAACAAATAAAATAAATATGTTTTCACTCTCAGCGCCCAGCCCCCCTTCCCCACCCCTATCAACCACAACTCACTCCAAACAATTCATTCATTCATTCATCGATTGCCAAAACAATAAATTCAGCCTTAAGTCAATGTGACAGCTATCTTTATAACAATGTGCCAGCTGGAAAAGCCATAAAGTATGCATACAATAAATATCAAATGCTTTCATTATTGAGCATTCAGTTTGATAAAAGATCTAATAAGTTATTGTTTTGTATTCATATTGATTGCCAGTTCGCTACTTGCCACATTTCCAAAGGCACCTGTCATCGGTGGCATGCATCTTGCTCGCACAACACACACAAACACATATTAGTTGTCACTCAATTAAATTGTGCTTAGATTTCTTATTTTAAGGTTATTATTAGCTATAAATATTTAAAAATTGTGTGAGTTCCATATAGTGTTGTGATTTTGATTTTTAAAATAAATGTGAAATAATACTTCAATGAAATTATTTATTAATTACGTTTGTTGTTGTGTTAATGTATTTGTTGTTGTTTAAGTGCAGCCGCAACAATCTCACATTCACTTTTATTAGTTTATTATTATTATCGGCCGAGATCAATGGACTATGCCCACATTTGAAAGTAAGAAGAAAAAAACCGATGAGCTTCCACGCGTTTTAAATGGTTTTTGTTGTTATTGTTGCAATTTTAGATACCTATTTTTAAAGGCTTATTTATTAGTTCTCTTTCAGCAGACCAACTCTTGTTGTTGTTGTTGTTGCGTTCTGTTAACAGTCCATTGAATACCGCCCAATTCATGCAACAAGAGTTCGTGTTTAGTTTTTGAACAAATTATATAACGGGCCGACCAGCTTAACGAAAAGTTATTAACTTTGTATTAGTCAGTTATAATTAGCATTGTAAACTCGGCGAAGTAAAATGAGTTTACTCTTTGAGATAGTTACGATGGATTGATAGATTGAGTTATGATAGGTCATAACATTCAATAAAATAGCACTAAACACAAGCAAACGACGACTGTTAGATACCCTTTAGCAAACAGTGTTTTTTATACATTTGAGCATTGATGCAAGTAAACCTGCCAATCGCGATAACCCCTCGGGTTAACTATAGCGATAGAAGCAGTTGCTCATCACTTGATACGCTGTACATTCGATGGCACTTTCGTTCATTGTTTATCATTCGTTTGAATATTAAATTGACTTTTTGGATATTAATTTTCTTTCAGTCAGTGATTTGATCCACATTCCAACCATCGGAAAATCATCGATAGTCGAATTGATCTTGATACTTGGGTGATCTGGCAGCACTAATAATTAGCATATGTGCCTATGAAGTTGGCTGCGCTCGAATTAACAGTTATTTAAGTCAACTAAAATTGCTGGAGCCTGTAACATTAGAAAAAATATATAAAATACAACGCTCTTGTTAATTTACTGAAACAGCATTAAGTGTCGCATGTGTTTATTTTGTTCGAGCTCAGAAATATGTAATTACATACATACAGTTTTTTAATCACAACAGTCTATCCTCAGAAAATCTGCTTCCTTTGTTTCGGTGTTTACCGTTCGATCAAGTATTATTCTGCTCCGCAGCGATTATCTGAAAAAAAGTAGAGTGCATTTCTAACAACAACTATTATTTCTTTTGACATAAAAGCCAAACCCTATAAGTACATCTTGATTAAGTATAAATATTCCTGCTAACTATTTAGCAGCATTTTCTCGAGGTAGACAACATCAGCATCAGCTTCACGGCAACAAAACGCCGGCACCACAAACGAGAGAGGATAGAAATGGAACGACTATTTAAACTACAGAAGAATGAAGTACATCAAACAACTATTTTGTACAAACGATGTTACACGATTCGTTTGATTGGCTGCGAAAGCACTTCACTGAGAAATGAATGAAATGAGGTTAACTCGAGTCCACAACAACAACTTTGGGATGGTAAACAACATTTTCATTATATCATTAATCACAAACTACTTACCAAGTTGGTGAGCAATTAAATTGAAAGATAATCATAACTCAATGCATGTCTGAATGGCCGTGATGTTTCTTAACTTTTATTTTTACTACATTTGATAGTTGATTGCGGACACAGGATGAACATATCGGGACTATTGTACTCGTACCAGGATCTGTCCGGGGAGCAGGCGAATTCCATTAACGAATATGTGGCACGAGCGCTGCTCCATGTGGTGCAGACTCACATAATGAGCGTGACACCGTCGCTGGTGCTGACACTTTGCTGCCGCAACAAACACACTTGCAACTTCTACAATGAGATGTTGAGCATTCTCTTTCGCAGCTGGGGCATAGCTCCACTTCAAATTGTCAACGTAGTTCAGGGAACGCCACGGCGACTTATTCCTGGTCGCCGGCATTACAATCTGATATTCACGGACTCTTATGCGGCCTTTGCGGAAATCGAGGTGGAGGCATATTCTCGGGAATATACATACAATGAGTACTATTACATCTTTCTGCAGGCGCGGGATCATCTGCATCCCACCGAGATGCGTCGCATCTTTGAGCACTGCTGGAAATACCAGCTCATCAATTGCAACATTCAGGTGCAGCGGGCCAACGGAGATATCCTGTTGTACACGTATCTACCGTTTGGACCACATAGCTGTGCCAATATGACGCCACAGCTGATCAATCGCTACAATGGCAGTCACATGTCCCATCGGCAGCTCTTTCCTCGCAAGCTCGACAACTTTTTTGGTTGCCCACTGCGCACCGCAATGTTGCATACGCCGCCGTTAATCATACGACGTGGCTCTTCCAATTCTGTACCAGTATTTACTGGCGGCGTCGACGGGCGTCTCATACAGACCTTTAGCCAACGACACAATTTGACCCTTCAAGCACTTGCACCACCTCCGGGACCTGCGGATATACGCATTCGAATACTTCAGATGGTGAGTAAAACATAAAAATACTCTCTTTTTTGGTGGAAAAGTAATATTTATCTTTTGTTTTATAGTTACAACGTGGAGAAGCAGATATAACTTTGGGTGGCATCCGCCAGTCAGTGGAAAACAATCAAATGGCCACCTCAACACACAACTATCATCAGACGAGTGTCCGATTTGGTGTGTTCGGCGCAACCTATGAACTTAACTCTATGGACATCTGGCTCTATCCATACCGACCAAGTATTTGGCTTGCCATTTTTGTAGTGGTCGCAATTTCGCTGCTGCTCCACATGGCCATGGACCGACTGCTATCTGGCTATCGAGATCAGGGTTCGCTTTGGCTCAATTTGGAATTGATATTCGTAGGCATGCCTTTAGTGCAAAGTCCGCGCTCAAACAGCAAGCGTTTTTACTGCATCATGTTAATGGGTTACACATTGCTCTTACGCACCGTTTATCAGGGCATGCTGTTCCACTTGATACGCACACACCAGCTGAACCGACTGCCTCAGTCTATTGATGAAATAGTGACTGGTAATTACATAGCGGCGGTTTCACCTGGCATGCATGATATACTAGTCGGAATACCCACAATGCAGAACATGAAGTTTCACATACTAGATACCAACAGTACGGTGCTGCAACCCTTGAATTACATCGCAGAGCATTCTCGAGATAAACGATTGGTGACCGCAACTGCATTGGAGATCTTTCTCATTTACAATCGCATGAGTGCCTATAATGCTCAAGTGCAACACGAGGCTGCTAATTATTTCGAAATCATTTCACAGGATATTATAAATCTGCATCTTTCCATGTACCTTAGAAAGCACTCGTTCTTGATTGATGAGTTCAATGACCAGATCATGTGGATGCACTCTGTGGGATTGCTGTCGGCATGGTCGCGTGGGGCTGCCGACGAAAGTTTGTTAAGAACTGCTAGGCCATCCAACGCTCTATTGTTTGGACTCCCTGAGCTCTATGGTATATTTTTGGGGATGCTATTTGGATTTATGGTCAGTACGATTATTTTTGCTTTGGAATTGCTTTCCCTGCGATTTGTCCGACTTCAGCGTTGGTTTTCCAACTAAACCCGGTCATCAATCAATTTTGGAAAAAAAAAAATGTAAACCTTTGGTAAAGCGCAATCAGAAAGAACAATTGTGCTTATGCTCATCTTAACAGATGACTTTAAATAAAATCTTAAAGTTTAAAAGCCTTGTAATTTATGTATTCTCCAATATATGTGCGTATAGACCTTATTATCCATGCATAGTTTTTTATACCCCGAACCCATTAAAAATGGGTAAAAAGGATTTAATGGCTTGTGCAAAAGTATGTAGCAGGCTGAAGGAAGCATCTTCGAACCCGATAGCCAAGTAATAAGGTTGTTGGTTTTGTTGAACAATCAGAAACTGGAAGAGTTATATGAGAACCAACAACCGGAGAGGCAGAACCAATCGGAGGTCGATTTGCACTATTATGTGTTCCGACCAAAATTCTTTACATCAAATTGG
This sequence comes from Scaptomyza tumidula, assembly GCA_035044465.1. Taxonomy (NCBI): domain Eukaryota; kingdom Metazoa; phylum Arthropoda; class Insecta; order Diptera; family Drosophilidae; genus Scaptomyza; species Scaptomyza tumidula. The sequence goes on along the minus strand of JAWNNW010000220.1, from coordinate 561,451 downwards.
ACTAAGATCTAGGTGGTAAATGACGAGTTATCGAATTCAGTTTGTTAAGACATTTAGTATAATCACATTTTGAAATAAGAAAATAAGTTTAGAGACTATAATAGAACTGTCGTGCATCAAGATACAAAGCAATTCCCACCCAGAGTAGCGTATTCCAAACGGATTCCAACAGAAGCAAGAAATGTGTGTTCATTGATCCGATGCGCCAATGCCATGGCAACATTTTGTGCATAATTGTGTGTCCGACATACATGATAATGGCATTCATGCCGCATTGCGTGAATGGATAGCCGGACCACAGCTGCCGCACATCCACAATATAATAGAGCAGCGAGAGCAGGACCAAAGCCAAGGCAGCAGTCACAAACACAAACGATAATGACCACAGATTCTTATTCACCGGTATAATGCCGTTCTCCTTGGAAAAGCCACACAATGCGCCACCGAGAAGACCCAAGAGTGTGGCGCCAAGTAGCCAACGCTTGAGGCGCGCCTGCCACGTGGTGTGTACCAGCAGCGTAACACCAGCAAAGGCGCCCAAAAATGTCTGCACCACGCTTAACAGGCAGCCTGTCGAATCAGTAGAAAACAATACATAAATCCATAGTTCAACGTAAAAGAGTATGTAAGTTATTACCGAAGATGCCCTCTGGATCGAAAGCAGTGGCATCGTACACATATTTGGCCGTGGGATGCTGATAGATGTGCGCATTGCCAAGCACTAAGAGATCCACATAGCCGGCGGCACCACCAATACAATTGGGATTAGCGGCATTGTTATGCTTGCCGCCAGGACCCAAATAGCCAAGCGGACAGCCCGGCACACGCAGGCCAAATGTCAAACCCAAGTAGGCCGCAACTATGGCCAAGAGCACGGCCAGCTCACCGCTAAAAAGGCAGATGTCATAAATGGCACGATGCCAGGCACGCTGAGGACTTAGATGATCTCGTCGGCTGCACAGCGTGTGAATGACAGCGACAACAAGATAGGCAATGCCAAAGCGCTGCAGAACGCCCATGAGACGCAGTTGCTCCAATTGCGGACCATTCACCGAATTAAGACAGAGTCCAATGGCAAACAACTTACAGGCACGCCACACAATGCGCAGGCAAATGTGTGTTTTGGTTATGCCGCGCGACAACTGTGCTTTGATCGACAGCGGTATACAGACGCCCATGATCCAGAGAAAGCTGGGAAACACAATGTCCGCCAGATGTAGGCCATTCCAGGCCGCATGCTCAATCCAAACGTAGCCACCACCGCCGCTGTTCACAAATATCATGAGCACAATGCTAACACTGTTAAACGATTCGAAGATTCAAGATTAAATGAAATGCTATCACAATCATCATATTCACAACTTACCCACGAAATGTATCTAGGCTGCAGAGACGCTTGCGTTGAGTCGCTTTTGCAGCGGCATCCCCAATGCTGTCTGCCACGGCAGCGGCCTCATCATACCGATAACGTTTCCAGGCGCAGCTAAACAACTTGAGCAGGATTAGCAGCGTCGCCAGAAGCACAAAAACGGACAGAAATGCTGTAAGTAAAGTAAAGTTATGTTTAAAAAAGTTTTTTAAAAAAATCGATTATATTATTTTTTTTGCAGGAATATTGTGATTTTGAATTGATTACGTTTGCTAAAAATCCACATTTCATCAGTAATTCAAAACTATAATCGAAAACAATCAAAAAGTAGTTAAACTACTTATTATTTTTGATTATTTTTAATTATTTTCATATTTAAGGATTAGAAAACACGGTTTTGAAGAAATTTGGCAACCTTAAATATATTTTCTTTTGTAAGGAACTAATTAAAAACAAGTAAGGCCCTAGGCGAGAAATCCGACTAGAGGATACCCAGAACCCTATACATACTGTTTCCCAACTTCAATTTTCCATATCTCCGGTGTTTCTCAACCGATTTTAATAAAATTTTCACAGATTGTCATAATTTTGTTCAATGTTTTAAACGTTTTCCAAATTCAAAATTTTGTTATTATCGATCCCATGTGTATATCGGAAACGGGAAGAGTTATCGAAAATCGAAAATAAACTTGTACTGCCTAGGGATTAGGCGAGCTTATGTGCCAAATCTAGAGTCTCTAGCTCTTATAGTCTCTGAAATCGATGCGCTCATACATACACACAGACAGACAGAAGGACATGGCTATATCGACTCGACTGTTGATGCTGATTAAGAATATATAAACTTTATGAGGTCGAAGAATCTTCCTTCTGCCGGTTACATACTTTTGCACAAAGCCATTATACCCTTTTTTATAAAAAGTACTTCATAGTCGTTTTTTTTTAACCACTCTGAAACAATCAAAGTAAGGAATCTCAAGTAATTAATGTAGTTTTGATTTAAGTCTAAAGCTTTAGAAAAATCCAAGTCCCTTTAAGTATTGACAAAGCAGTTTACATTGTAGATGTATTTTTTGTTTTGTTTTTGGGTTAATTAGTTAATGACAAAGGCAAAATACAAACCGTAGTTAATGGGAACGCCGCTCTTGTCCACGACAAAGTTGCAGCTGCCGTTGGCCAACAGTGTGAGATTATAGACGCCAAATTCTTGAAGATCGGAGCGACGCAACGCGCATAATGATGAGCTTTGGAATAAAGCAAAAGAGCAAGATAAATATATATATATATATATATATAAGAAAGTGAAATCTTGTTAACAACGCGATTACGCGATGAAAATGATGATGATTTGGAACAAACATATATAACATAATAAAATTGCAATCAATGGATTGGTTCGATAGTTATCGAGCGACTTGATTAGTGTATGCATATTAAGAGATCGTATATAATACACACATACATAAGTAGTTATTGCAAAAAAAAAAAAAAACGTACACATTCTCGTAGGCATAGTGACCCTGATCGTGTGCATAAATTTTGAAACTTAAAGCGTTTGCGGTGCTGAGCTTTAACGGTTCCAACGGTGCCAGCGACCCAGCAGCGGGCAGAGCTTTCACTTTAGTATACGGACACTGCAACAATAATAACAACAATAACAATAACAAAAACACATTCAAAAATAAGCGACATAAAGCTTTTAGCTGCAATGTGGCGGGAAATGGTTTTAAATTAACATACCGTATAGCATTCATCAGATAGGGTATACAGATAGCTACGTTCCGCATATTGCGTTTGTAGGTACATATAGGCCTCGTCGACGCGCAAGGCGCGCATATCCAAATCCCGCCAATGGGGCTCCGTGTATTCCACCAGGAACGACATTTTTGCTACTGATTACGTTACGAGGTCAATTAAAGCCAATTTATCCACAAGTCGTCCCACTGACCACTCGAATATTGTTTGCAGTGCAATGCGCGCACTCGATACGGCGTTGTTGACGACTAACTGCGCTCAAGTTGCTGCAAAATTGCCATTTCAACGCCTTTTTTTTTGTTTTTGTTTTACTTCTGTATACAAAACGAAACTGAAACTATTTCGAGTGCGCAATAAAAATACCATACGAGCACAACAACAGCCAGCATGAAAAAAACAAAAGCAACGGAAATGCATAGCTAGGCGAAGAGCGAATACCCTTACTTATTGATTAAGAGAATAACTAGTTCAACGTTAGCCCTTTTATGGCAAATTTAAATTTTGTTTTTCAAACGTTGCATGCAATTTTTGCTATTTTTGCATTAAGAAATTTTGAACTAACTTAAGTGCGTTACATTGTTGTTAAGAAAATCGGTGCAATTCCTTTACCAGAGCATAGCAAAACAAACAGGTTTCAGTGTTGCACAATTTTTAAAGAGTGCTGTTAAGATTGCACACCAGCTATCGATAAGCGATGACACCAACCAGCTGAGTTACTAATAATTGTTGCTGCGTTCGGTTGCGCCCTTTGGCTGTGTTTGCCCCTATAAAGCGCCTGCTCAGCCAAATGGCCGCTGCCGGCAAACCGACAGGCAAATTAGAGACACGCCTTCTTTGCTCCATCACTTTCTTTGCGAAGCTGCACCCGGGCGATGTCTGCGGCAGCAATGGCCTGCCTCTAACGCCCAATTCTATAGCAATTTTGGGGCGTTCTCAACGTCTGAAAGAGCTTAACCATGAAAACTTGTGTCAGTACTTGGATGTGGTGCGCGGCAAGCATGGTAAGGGACCAGGGATTTTCTATCTTTCCTATGCTAATGTAAATACATTTCTTTTATATTAGAGCGCACCATTGTGGTCTCGGAATATGTAGGCTGCACTCTGGAGGAGTATATCAAGCGGAACGCGCATGCACCACTCAGTTACACACAAATCTTGAGCATCTCCTACCAGGTTGCCAGCGGCATTGAAGTGCTACATTCGCACAAATTGGTCATACACAATCTGGAGCCGCGTCACATACTTCTCGATAGCCAGTCGAGTGAAGATGAACGTGATGGCAACGGAAACGGAGCTGTGCGTGTGAAGCTGTTCAATTATGGAATGCATCATATGACCAAAGGCGGCACATATGTGCCCTTTCCCATTGGCAATATACGCTATTTGGCGCCAGAGCGTCTTGTCGGCGCCAATGGCAATATCAAAAGCGACATTTGGTCTTGGGCCATGATAATGCTCGAGTTGCTATTGCAAACGGAACTCTGGCCACGGCTTAAGCTCAATAATATTGCCTGGAAGCTGCTCGCATTTACACGCAACGACGGCACTAGCATTCTGGAGAAGATTGCACGCGAACATCAGCGTTTGGAACTGTGCCAAAAGCTACCGCCGGATATACGTGAGCTGCTCGAGCGCTGCCTGAGTGTGCGGCCAGTACACCGTCCACTACCCGCCGAGCTGCTTGCGCACAAAACCTTTGACTATCTGCGCTCCAGCCAGGAGCTGCTGCTTAAGTCATCAACCACAAAATCATCGTCTTCGGCGGCGCTCAAAACTGGTCTGCCACTGCTGCTGCGCTGTCCGCTCGAACAGATCTATCACCTGTGGCAACTAGCTGGCGGTGATGTACAGGCGGAGCTCAAAAAAGAGGGCCTCATACGCAGCGAGGCGCCCATCTTGGCACTGCCGCAAATAGTGCGGCTCAGCGGCGCCAGCGTTTGCCCGCCGCGCAGCCAAGCGCATTTAATGGATGAGCGTGTGGTGTTGCTGAAAATGCAGCCGCTGTTAAAGCGTCTGAGTCGATTGCCCGCTAGCGTTTATTTCCCATTGCTGCACTTGCCGCGCCATCAATGGCATCAGCAACAACAACAACAGCTGCAACAACAACAGCTGCAGCAACAACAATTGCCACTACTAATACGCGAACGCGACATTGAGTATCAGTTTCGACGCGTGCGTTTATTTTCACGCTTGCTGCAGGGCTATCCGCATACAGCGGATCAACTGCAGCGTGAGGCTTCCATTGATATACCGCCGCTGCTGCGCGGCCCCATTTGGGCGGCACTACTTGGCGTTCTACCCAATGCTAGCTATAAGAAGATTGATAAGTTTACGGCAACGTCGACGGATCGACAGATCGAGGTTGATATACCGCGCTGTCATCAGTACGATGAGCTGCTCTCCTCACCGGATGGACATCGCAAGCTGAAACGTTTGCTCAAGGCATGGGTTACGGCACATCCCGAGTATGTCTACTGGCAGGGACTTGATTCGCTTACAGCCCCATTTCTATATCTCAACTTTAACAATGAGGGTAAGTAGTAAATAAAATCAATTATTGGGTGAATTTAACTAAATGTGTTTGTGTTTCTTTTACTTTTAGAGCTCGCATTTTTAAGTCTGTTTCGTTTCATTCCAAAGTATCTGCATTGGTTCTTTCTGAAGGATAACTCGGCCATCATTAAGGAGTATCTGTGCAAGTTCTCACAGCTGAGCGCATTTCATGAACCTCTGTTGGCACAGCATTTAGCTAGCATTAACTTTATACCGGAACTGTTTGCGATACCCTGGTTCTTGACCATGTTCTCACGTATGCGAATCTCACTATGAAAAATCTTTTTGTTGTTTGCTTTAAAATTATTGTTATAGATGTCTTTCCGTTGCACAAGATCTTGCATTTGTGGGATAAATTGATGCTAGGCGATAGCTCGTATCCGCTGTTCATTGGCATTGCCATACTCAAACAGTTGAAGAGCACACTTCTCAGTTCGGGCTTCAATGAATGCATATTGCTATTTTCCGATCTACCCGACATTGTCATGGAGAATTGCGTCATTGAGTCCCAAAAGATGTACAATTGCACACCCAAAAGCATCACACATCGTCAGCATGCTCTCCGCACCCAAGTCTCACATATTTTGGTAAGTAATGATTCACCAGTTACTGCTTAGTTGCTTATAATTGTTGTTGTTTGTGTTGTTCGCAGGACATTGGGCAGGCGGATGTGGAGTTGAAGCATTTACAGTCGGAACAATGTCCGCGCATTAGTGCCAAGGATGTGCATCAGCTGCTAATGCATGCACCAGATCAGCTAGCGCTCATCGATCTGCGCAGCGTGGTCGAGTTCTCGAGGGTACATGTGCCACACAGCATCAATATACCCTTTGCCACGGTGCAACTGGGCGAACAGCGTCTGGAGGCGCTTAATGTGCCCCATCTGGATCAGCAACTACGCAACCGGATTGTCGTCTGTGTCAGCAACATTCACCAGAATGCCGTTGAGGTTTTGTTATTGTTATCAAATCCTGTTTGTTGAAATTCTAAACATTTCTCATTCTTTGCATATGCAGTTCTCCCACTTTTTGGTCGCCTGTGGCGTTTTGCGCACCTGTGTTCTTAACAAGGGCTTCTATGTCCTGCACTCAATTGAGCCAAATATACTCATCTCGAATTGACGGGGTTTTCGGTTGTATCTGTTTGTTAGAATCTTCTGCAGCAGATTCGCATCGCACTGCTTCATTTTATTCTTAAATTGCTTATGATTATAATTATAATTATTATTATTGTATAAACATAAGCATACTGTGTGTATTATCAATGTTTTATAAATCTGTATAGTACTCGAATATACTCGGTTTATTTATCTATATCAGAAAAAAGTCAATCATTTTTATTTAGGATTAAGAAAGCTACAGATATACAAAATTGTTCCATTCTGTCAGTTTTCCTTTAAATTTGCATTCTTTTTTTTTATTCAAACTAAGAATCCGTTAGTTTCATAAACTAATTTTTTAACTTATGTTAACATCCCAATTCACATAGTCTGTTTGCCTTTTGCAGCACTGCTTTTTCTATGTAAACGTTTCTTTGTTTTTTGTATGTCAGTTTGCGTCAAAACTGAGCATATTGCGTTTATGTGCCACAATTTGCGTTTACGTGCTGATTTTGCGCATTACAGCGCTCTGAGCTTTAACAGACTATGTAAACCTCACGTTGCCAAATTACGTTTGTTTACTTGTAGATCAGTTGCATGAAGAAGCTTCATTTGATACGATTTCTGCTATTGTCGAATATTGCAAAGTTAAGAAGTTAAAAAAAAGTTCTACGCGTTTGAGTCCAGGTGCGAAAATTGCATTACGCGAGAAAACTAATTGCGACTCAATGCAATAACTAATTTGGCCACGCGTGCAGGTGTCAACATTTCATACAACGGTGAAACGCAATGGAACAGGTGGGCGCATTTTGTGGGGGTGTCGTATGATGTGGAATTTATTGGCCATTGTTGTTGTTGTTGTTGTTGTCACTGATGATGTTATGTTTTACGTATGTGAGAGAATTGTGCAAGGCACAAACGTGCTGACCGCAGTAGCGTCAGCGAATTGCTGTTTTTCTTTCTTTGTGTCTTTTTTTTTGTTTTGCAAATATTACAATACACAATCTATATCTACAATAGATGTATGTGTGTGTGTGTGTGTGTGTGTGTTTGCATGTGTGTATACAAGCATATGCATATGCTGATAAAAATGACAACATGTTTGCTCAGTGTGTTATTGTGGGAGTGGCTGTTACTTGACATTAAGCAGACGTCAACGTCAGCGTCAGTCAAGAGCAGCAGCATCGTAAAAACTATTAAGTTGACTATTTTCGTTAAATGAATCACTTGAACTAAAATGATGAAGTCTTTTGTAATCTCACTTGTATATATATATAGGTATGTGTACGACGTACATATATATATGCCAACTATCACAAAAGTAATGGTTTTGTGGGAGGAGGTGTGTATACCACCATCGCATTGTTGTTTATGGCGCCCTCATATTGCTATCAACAGACCGCCAACTGCTGACTGCGACAGCGACAGCGGTTTCTGTTTCTGCTGCTGCTGCTGCTGCTGCTGCTGGTAGTGGATGACTCGCGCGTGCCAGCCCAACAAGTTTCTTATTGGGATGATAAAGTGTGTGATGAGTGTGTGTTGTGAGCGTATTTGCGAAACACGATTCTAAGATGATTCCTGGGCGCATATGACGCAAGAGTTTGTGCCATTTTTTTGTTCTTCTTCATTTTATTGCATACTTTTCTGTGTGTTAATGGGTCGAGTGTATACATACATACAAACACACAAAGCCCAGTATGCGTATGCCTGTGTATGTGTATGTGTATGTGCGAGAGTTGTTATTAATATGGCCGCCTAGCCTACCACGCTGTTCGGCAAGAGAGTAAGGAGAGCACGTTGAGCACATTTAACGGCATAACTCATTACAATTTCAATGCAAATTTCTGTGCTATTTTGATGAGTTGGGCGTGTGTGCGTTTGTGTGTGTATGTTAAAATGTATTTACATTTGAGTTGATTAAATTTTTTATGTGTACGCGCGCGTGTTGTGTCTGTATGTGTGTGTGTGTGCGAGGACGTGTGTGAGGACAACAAGTATTGATTCCAGGCGACGGCTTCAGGATTGCCGATTGGCCCAAATTGCGCACTAGGCCTAGGAACCCAAACCAAACGCCAAATCAAAGCTTTGCTTGCTCTGCGACAACCCTATACCGAGGCGAAGCAAAGCGACGCGACGCGATGCGATGCGACGCGACGCGACTTTGCATAACTGCTG